>CM055405.1:11687279-11724194 GCA_029228625.1 Pseudolycoriella hygida | reverse complement strand
AAAAGCTGCCTTACTTCAGTAACAATTTTTGTTCACACTATTTTTTAGGTCTTTTTTCTATAGAAAAAATACCCTATTGTGGACACTTCATCCGTCCGTCCGTCCGTCTGTCCGTCTGTCTGTCCGTCTGTCTGTTCGTCTGTCCGATGTCTGTTCCACTTATGGCGAAAATATTGCAAAGCCAGCTATGAGTTGATAGTTCAAAAATTCACTCACCACTACTACTACACGCACAAGTTCATGAGGCGGGCAATCACATAGTGCATAATAGTAGCAGCGATGGCAAATAATTGTTAGTTGGCAGCTGGCAATATGTAGTATGTGGTTGACAGCTTGACGGAAGTTCATAGTTCAAAAATTCACACACCACTGCCACTACATGCACAAGTTCATGAGGCGGGCAATCACATAGTGCATAATATTAGCAGCGATGGCAAATAATTGTTAGTTGGCAGCTGGCAATATATAGCCTGTAGTTGATAGCTTCACTACATCAGCCATGAAAAAAGTTCTTAGTCCAATAGCCGACGTTCTTGCCAGTCACATTTGTGACCAATACAATATCATATGTGGCTCAAAGCTACAGTCATATTTAATTCATCGTTGGATGACCGACATGTATCGCTTCAAGTTAGTCCACTGAAATGTATACGAGATGCAAGCGACGTACTCGTACAGCAAGACTGAAAACAATTTCGTAACTGCATGAGCCATGAAAATATATGATAGCTGAAAATCAATTTGATTATTACAGAGATGTTTACTCACCAACAACTGACAATCGACTAACGAAATTACTCGCTCAGCTCTCATCTTTATATCCGCCAATTTATAATTGTATAATTTATAAATTATAAAATTATAATTATACACTTCAAAAAAAATTTTATAAATTATAATTTTAGCATTTGTAATTATAATTTTATAATTCATAATTATAATTTTATGATTTGTAATGTAAAAATATAATTACAATTTTGTAATTTATAGTGAATATTGAGTGCAATATTATTAATTGGCGTACATGTTTATCGGTTGAGAGCTACGAATCGACTAACGAAATTACTCTGTCAGCTCTCGTATTTATATGAGTCGATTTGTAATTTTATAATTTGTAATTATAATTTTACAATTTGTAATTCATCATCATCATCATCAAACTTTATAGACCGTTTATACCTTCCGGTGTGGGGTCTTTAAGCCGCAACCCGGTGGTCATTGACCACCCCCCTCCATACCCTTCTATCCTCTGCCAAGGAGATAGTTTGCTCGCCCAGTGAAAGCCCCCTAACTTCTAAATCTGATTTAATTGAGTCTATGAACCTTCTCCTTGGCCTACCCCTAGGACGTACACCCGGGACCTGTACATCCAATATCCTCTTTGGGAGCCTACTATTACCCATCCTTTGAACGTGCCCGTACCATCTCAGACGACTAACCCTTGCCGCCTCCTCCACTGACCTAACCCCTAAATTTTCTCTGATGTCGTCGTTCCTGATATGATTGTCCCACTGTTCCCTCCGATTCGCTTTTGCTATGCTCCTAAGAACCCTCATATCTGAAACCTCCAAGTCATGCACAAGGTATCCGCAGTCCACCCAACTTTCACTACCATATAAAATTGTTGGCCTGAAGATTGATCTGTGAATAGCTAACTTTGTGCCACTACTTAATTCCTTCTTGTTAAACACATGAGACCTCAACTGACTGACCACCGCATTTCCCATTCTTCTCCTTTCCTCAAATTCCCTAACTAACTTGCCATCCTCTGAAAACATGGTTCCTAAATATTTAAACTCAAAAACCTGTTCCAACTGCTCCCCATTTAAACTGCACACTACCTCTTTCCGAGATTTGCCAACATGCATAACGTTAGTTTTGCCGACGCTTATCTTCATCCCGTACTCCTCACATGCTACTTTCAGGCAGTCAATCCCCCTCTGCAAATCATCGGCATTATCTGCTAATAGGGTTAAATCATCCGCATACGCCAGGATTTTCATAATTACTTCCCCAATTTCCACATTCCCCTGCAAATTGGCCTGCCTGATGATTTTGTCCATGAAAATTATGAACAGAAGAGGAGAGAGACAACAACCCTGACGAACGCCCTCATTAACCTCGAAAGCCTCACTAATTTCACCATCTATCCTTACCGCAGCCTTGCTCCCTGAGTAGATGCTTTTAATGGCGCCAAATAAACCTCCATTAATCCCGTATTCGCTAAGCACCTCGAACAGCTTTTGCCTCGGTACCCGATCAAATGCCTTTTCCAAGTCGATGATGCATAAGTACAGATCAATATTCCTCTCAAAGAGCTTTTCTATAGCCTGCCTAAGACAAAAGATCTGACCCTGACACCCTCTCAGAGGTCTGAAACCACTCTGAGCCTCGTCCAGAACCTCTTCCACTATAACCCTAACCCGATCTACTAGCACACTAGCATAAACCTTTCCGACCACGCTCAAAAGTGAAATCCCTCTGTAGTTGCTACAAACTTTACGGTTGCCCTTCTTAAAGCTCGGAGCAATAACACCGAAGCTCCAGTCAGCGGGTACTACTGAGGACTTCATGGCTAAATTAAAAATCCTACAAAGCCATTGGATCCCACCAGACCCGCTATTCTTAATAAATTCTGTCCTAATTTCGTCTCCACCTGCGGATTTTCCTGCCTTCAGCCTGCTGACCTTTCGTGTCACCTCCTCTAATGTAATTTCTTCCTCACCCTCCGAGTTAGCAAACTGATTTCTGTCAGGTGCCACTACCGGATTGACAGATGCAAATAGTCACGCCAGGTTTCCAGTACTTCTCCCTTATCCGTAATTAACTGGCCATCTTTACCCAAAATGCTACTGCAGCCCTCCTTTTCACCACCACGCCTAATATCCTTAATCGTCGACCAGAATTTTTTACACTTTCCTTGACCTGCTCCTTCCAATTCTTCTCCGAACCTCTTCCACGCGAGGTCCTTTGCTCCTTTAACTAGAGCCTTAACCGCCTGACTACAAGCCCTGTAAGCTCCTTTCTTCTCATCCGTTTTATCCTGTAACCAAACCAAATAAAGCTTTCTTTTCTCCAACACAGCCTTTTTGATATCGGCGTTCCACCAACCCGTCCTTTTGTTCCTACCTCCGCTAGAGACACTACCCAGACATTCCTCAGCTGCACTCAAAACAAATTCCTTAAAATTTGCCCACTCAGCCTCGCTGTCCCCGCAGTCCGAAGGAAGCCCCTCAAAACCTTCTGTGAACTTTGCCATGAAACGAGCCCTAACTTCCTCCTCCTTGAACTTTCCTACGCGAAATCTGCGAACTACCTTTTTCTTCCTTTTAGCCTGACAGAGTTTACCAACCGACAGATGTGCACCCACAAGATAGTGGTCCGAGCCGAAGGTGAAACCCCTGAAAACACGCGTGTCACATATTTCCTGCCTCTTGTCCTGTTCTATAATTACGTAATCAATTATTGACTTATGATCCCAACTTTCATTGACGTAAGTGTACCGGTGGATCCATTTGTGCTTAAAGAAAGCGCTGGTTACTGCTAACCCATTGAAATCACAGAAATCTAACAACCGCTTCCCATTTGAGTTCAAAGTATCTTCCCCGAATTTGCCTACCACCCTTTCATAACCTGCATTGGTTTTACTGTTTCCTATCCTCGCATTAAAATCGCCCCACAAAACCACACACTCACTTCGCCTTTTTGCCACAACATCTCCTAACTGCTCGTAAAAGGCGTCGAGGTCGCCAGCATTGCTACCCTCGCATGGGCTATAAACACTAACCAGCCGATAAATACCCCCAGCTAACTTAATAGATATCCACATAATCCTTTCATTTACGCAGCGAACATTCAAGACAACTTTTTCTAATTCCTGCTTGATAGCCATTCCAACTCCCCAGTTTGCCCTACCAGACTGAACGCCAGACAAAAACACTTTATAGCCGCCCACCTGCTCTTCTCGCTGTCCCTTAGTTCTAATGTCGCTCACTGCTAAGATATCTACACCGTAATCCTCAGCCAATTCTACCATTTCATCCTTGCGACACCGAAAACCCCCATTCACGTTTAGACTTCCAATAAACAAACCACCAACCTTTTTACATTGCCTGACCGTCAACGATGGGGTACCTGTTATGTCCTGTGCTGGTCGTACCCCGTGACCAACACTCGTCCGAGGCTGAGCCAAATTATTTGTAATTATAATTATAATTTGTAATTATAATTTTATAATTTGTAATTATAATTTTACAATTTGTAATTATAATTTTATAATTTGTAATTGTAATTACAATTTTTATTAATTAGAAATTTATAATTACAAATTATAAAATTATAATTATACAAGTATTTATAATTACGAATTATAAAAGTATAATTTTGTAATTTATAGTGAATATTGACTGTAATTTTATTTCGCGTACATGTTTATCGGTTGAGAGCTGCTCGTCGACTGACGAAATGACTCGGTCAGCACTCGTTTTTATATCAGTCAATTTATAATTTTATATTTTATGACAATAGTTCATGGCAATGTCGATCGATTTCAAAATAGAAAAAAGACCCACCAGGCTTTAAGCCGGTCGTTTCTTGTTTCTCTATTGGAGCTATAAGAAGCCCGGCTTATGTTAAAATTCAGATTGGGAAAAATGAAATGTATAACTGTAAAATGGCATTTGCAACCAGACTACCTCTTCGGATTCAAGCGAGTGAGACGATGTTTGTTACTAATATGAAATGGTTGCCACAAAGTAAACTCACTTCCTCGTCAAGATAGTAGAAATCGAATTTCATCAGGTTTTTATTAACAGCCTGTCAAGAAAGCAAATAGAAATATATTACGGACTTCCGATTCAGAAGAAATATCTTAATTGTGATACTTGAAACAAAAGTTTTCAGAAAAAGTCGACTTTTTATCAACAAAGAATTATTGCTTCAATTTATTGCTTTCGATAGAAAAGTATTAATTAAAGATAAGATATGTTAGAATGGCTGCCTTTTTTGACTGCGGTTACACATACAAAACGAATTTTCATCAAAACAATTATACCTTTTATTACCTTTGAGTCAAAGTTAATTTCAGTATTGTTCTTCATTCGATCACTTCGTTCAAATGTTTTTTTTTTGTAGAAAAATTTGTTCACTCGTATTTTAAGAAACAATATTTGTGATAAGTGTCGATTGTTATGCATTCCAACTACAATGATTCTTCGTCGGATGAAGAAGCATCGCTACTTAACAGGTAAGGAACTTAAACGCCAAATCTTGCGAAAAAATGACCATTCCACAAAGTATTTTGCCTCAAGGAATATTTTTGTCCACAATAGTGAGCTGCGTATATTTCGTTTATTATAATTTATTGCAAGCTCTTCCAACAATAGCTTTTCTAGATAACAATCAAAATAGTTGATATCGAATACTCGAAATTCAGTATAAACAGAAAAACCCGTTCTTTGAGCGTCCCGAACCCACATGTCTGTTACATTGAAAAATGTCTCAAAAAATCCTCGATTGCCACAACCTTCGGTTCAGCCTAGATAAGCTTTGATAAGATGGAAATTTCTGTTTTTCAGTTACCGAACACCACAGAAAGATAAGTTATGGGACTCGTTCCAAGATCCACCACCACCTCAAACCGGTGGTTCAGCAGTCGACACAAAGCGATTTGAATCATTTAAGCAAATATTGAAATTGTTCACATTTATTTTCGTATTTGTTGTAATACTCTGTGCTGGCGTTCTTGCCAAATCGACATTTTTATTGATGGCTGTACACACTCAATATGACAGTCGTGTGAAATACTGCAATATAAGATGTGAGTAACACAGAGCGACAATCTTTCTTATCGCGAAATTAATTGACGCAATTTTGAAATTAGATCCATATAGAGAATTGTACGCTATTATTCCACATGTACAGCGGATAGCTTGGATATGGGCACTGGTCTTTGCTTTCTCATTACCGGAAGTGGGAACAATCTTCCGATCCGCTCGAATATGTTTCTTCAGAAACATTACGAAACCTACAACGATGCAGTTCAGTCTCGTCTGGTTTTTTGAAACATGTCACGTGGTTGGATTGGGAGTATTTGCTTTTTTAGTGTTACCCGATTTGGATGTTGTGAAGGGGCTGATGCTAACCAACTCCGTTTGCTTGGTTCCAGCGTTATTAAGTACGTAAGGAAAATGTTTTCAATTGGCAATTAATTAGAGACATTTCAGATGTACTTCGATTCTCCAAGAGTCCCAAAAATCGATTTTTAATAAATATTCTGAATATATTATCATTGTTGGGGCAAGCAACCGGACTAATCATATGGCCACTTTTGACAAACGTACAAGACGTTTGGCTCATACCATTGTCCATTACCCTCATATCGTTTCGATGGTGGGAAAATTTCTTGTCGAATTCAATATGCTGCGGTAGTATTTAAGATTATAGTCACGAGGGGAAAACCAATTTCTAAAAATTACGATACACTCTTGACTTGCGTCAAAGTTTTCATATTAAACTGACATCTGCCGTCATAAGGAAAATAAACTTAGAGAAAATCAGGAAAGATTTTTAACGAATTTCGCCGAAAAACATCAAATTAGCGACTAAATTAAACAAAACAATTGCCGAGAAACTTTTGTTTAATTTTGTCGCTAATTTGATTTTTTTACGGCGAATTTCGTTGAAAATATTCGCTGATTTTCTTTAGGTTTTCTTCCTTATAACGGCAGAGTTGGATTCTCACTTTATCAATTTTTAATTGAAACGATGAAACCGAGGGGTGACGCACTTCTGCGGTTTATGGAATAAATGGAATAAATGGGAATAAATGGAATAAATTATATTTTTTAAAATTCGTCAAGACATCAAATAGACTTGATTTCGATGGCAACGCACACAACAAACCATACTAATGTGTCAAAAAGTGAAAAAACCCACTTTTGAAAACTTAAAAGAATTTTTGTTGAAAAATGGAATAAATGGAATAAATAAATTTATTCCAAAAAAAAAATAAAATTTAATCTCAAGACGGTTTAAATGCTTTATAATTTAATAAAAAAATTTTTGGGAATAAGTGGAATAAAAGTATAAATGGAATAAATGGAGTGCGCCACCCCTCGGATGGACCAGTCACTCATGTCACAAGGAAAAAACTTAGACAAAATCAGTGAAGATTTTCAACGAAATTCACCAAAAAAATCAAATTAGCGGCAATTTGATGTTCCACAAATTTTATAATTGGTTTGCCCCTCCAATTGGAACCGAGATGTTAATAATATTTATATCGTATAGGGTTTGAACTCACTAAACTGCGAGAGCAATTAGAGAAATCAAGATATTACACTTACCTATTCGTTGCACCATGGAAAATCATACTTTTCTTCATGGTGGGATTCCTCATTTCTGGAATTCATTTTCGGGATTTCTTTTACCAGTTTCCGGATGGATGGAAAGAACATACCATTGACATCGTTGAAGTAATGCCGCTTCATAGTGAAACTACACCAACTGAAAAATTAGCCACACAAATATTATCGCCACCAAACACTGTGCTTTGGGTATTTTTACTTCAAGCCATTTCATCTTGGATTGTTTATGTGTTTTCCAAATTTGCTGCAAAAGTTTACATTCAAAGTTTTAGCATGGCACTACCGATCAATTTAACGGTTCCTGTAGCTTTTTTAACATTAGCTACGATCTGTGGATTTCGGGCCAGCAATGTTTGCGCTCTGCATGGATTTTTTCCTGATTTTTTGTTTTTCAAGGAACCAATAATCAATTTCTTTGATTTTGTGATCGAAGAACATGCTTGGGTGTGGATCCTCTGGTTGTGCTCACAAGCATGGATTACAAAATATTTATGGAATCAAAAGAACGACAAAAATGCTGCTTCGGAGAAAATCTTTGTTCTGCCAATGTACAGTAGTTTGCTAATTGATCAATGTATAGCGTTGAACAGACGCAGAGAAGATCAAAACGAGATGCTCAAGAAAAAGGTATGTGCTGAAGTTATTGTTCATTAAAGACGTCGGGGTATTGGACGGATGAAATGATTCACTGAAATCATATCGGTCTAAATAGTATAACCGGAAGTATTTATCATGCATACAGTTGTTCCCAATCTGCAACTCAAGGAAGTTTTTGTAGCAATTTCCTGGATATTGTTCAGATGTTGCAAAGAATCATTCACGCCAGTGGAGCCTCACACCTTGGCCTTGACTATGAAGAGAACGGTAGAGAGAAAATTAGGGTCAGAATGGATGAGGTGTGCTAAAAGTGAGCGCGGGGGGTACTGGGGTTAAATCGAATGAGCTGAAAATCCAATAAACCATTGTCATGGGTATGGGAAAGTAGCGATAGAGCGTAGTCAAAGAAGTTAATTTTTGACCTAAATCATCGATGATTCATTGGTGAATCACCTATGATGATCACTTAAGGGTGAATCACCGCTGATTCCCCAGTAAATCATCAGTGATACCCCAGTGAAATATCGGTTATACCCCGGTGAATCATCGGTGATTACCAGGTGAATCATCGGTTATTCCCCATTAAATCATCAGTGTCTCTTCAGTGAATCCAGTGAATCATCGGTGATACCCCGGTGAATCATCTGATATCCCGGTGAATCATCGGTGATTCCATTGTGAATCATCGGTGATTCCATTGTGAATCATCGGTAATTCCCCAGTGAATCATCGGTGATACCCCGGTGAATCATCGGTGATTCATCGGTGAAACATCGGTGATTGCTCGTTGAAGGGTGCAGAGACGGACAGGAATGGCGAAAACATAAAGTAGCTAACGCTACTTAATAAGGGAACTTTGAGATTGCCATAAGAGACCTGGCCCCTTCTGCTCTCCCCTAGATGCGGACCTGGAAGGATTCTAAATGGGCTATCCCTTTATTAGGATATGCTGACGTCAAAACATGAAGATGACGATCCCTCCAATGTAATCGATGCTAAAGCAAAACAGTATCAGCCGAACAAAGGCGTACAAAAATCGGATAAAATTCCGCAAATTTATGTGTGCGCTACCATGTGGCATGAAACGAAAGAAGAAATGATGGAGTTCTTGAAATCGATTTTACGATTGGATGAAGATCAATCAGCGCACCGTTTGGCTATGAAATATTTTGGAAAAAATGACGACAATGTTGACAATGAATACTACGAATTGGAAAGTAGGTGAATGTCGTGGCTAATTATGTGGATTCTAATCTTAAGTTTCATTTGCAGCCCACATTTTCTTTGATGATGCTTTTGTGAGCAATCAATATGTAAAGCCTAACACTTCACCAATCAATTCGTATGTCAGAGATCTCATTACAAACATTGAAGAAGCTGCTAGATTGGTGTATCAAACGAATATTCGCATAGCACCACCTGTGAAAATGGAAACGCCGTACGGTGGTCGTCTTGTGTGGACACTTCCCGGCAAAACTCAAATGATTGCTCATTTGAAGGACAAAAATAAAATACGACATAAGAAGCGATGGTCTCAAGTAATGTACATGTACTACCTTCTCGGTTATCGTATTATGGAATTGGATGTGTCACCTGAGAGAAAATTGGAAATTTCACACAACACTTATCTGCTGGCTTTAGACGGGGACATTGATTTCCAACCGCACGCAGTTCAGTTGCTGATAGGAAGGATGAAAGTGAATCCAGACCTTGGTGCTGCATGTGGTCAGTGCAATTATTTGTTTATTATTTTATTGGAATTTTACATTTGTCTGTGTAGGTCGCATCCATCCTGTGGGAAGCGGACCAATGGTTTGGTATCAAGTGTTTGAATATGCCATTGGTCATTGGTTACAAAAAGCAACGGAACACATTATAGGCTGCGTTCTTTGTTCACCCGGCTGTTTTTCCTTGTTCAGAGGTCGTGCCCTAATGGAAAATAGCGTAATGAAGAAATATACAACAACTTCTGAACAAGCCCGTCATTACGTACAATACGATCAGGGGGAAGATCGCTGGCTGTGTACTTTATTGCTGAAACAAGAATTTCGTGTGGAATATTCTGCTGCTTCAGACGCTTACACGTAAGTTATCCAATGTTCTCTCCACAACTTCTGAAAAGCAGCTATTTTGATTTCTTAGCCACGCCCCGGAAGCTTTTAACGAATTTTATAATCAGCGTCGTCGCTGGGTACCGTCAACAATGTGCAACATTTTGGATTTACTTGCCGATGCTAAAAGCATCGTAAAAAAGAACAACAGCATTTCCATGCCGTATATTTTCTACCAGGGAATGTTGATGGTGGGCACAATATTGGGGCCGGGAACCATTTTCCTTATGATGGTTGGGGCATTAGTGTCCGTATTTTCGATCGATATTTGGACATCATTTTTGTGGAATTTCCTGCCGTTGTTGTCTTTTATGATAATTTGTTACTTCTGCAAGCAAAAGTATCAGGTGTGTGTAACATAAAGTCG
The DNA here is from genome assembly GCA_029228625.1 of Pseudolycoriella hygida. NCBI lineage: Eukaryota > Metazoa > Arthropoda > Insecta > Diptera > Sciaridae > Pseudolycoriella > Pseudolycoriella hygida. The sequence continues at coordinate 11,713,752 of CM055405.1, read as the reverse complement.
ATCTGAAAGTAAAAAATGTAACGTTCGCTTATCAACTCAATAGCTCATCGCAGCATTTGTCATCAGTGCGGTTTATTGCCTTGTAATGATGGCAGTCATGATTGGTATAATGATCCAAGTGAAAGAAGACGGAATCCTATCACCATCTTCGTTGTTCTTTTTCATTGTTGCTGGTCAAATTATTATAACCGGTAACGTCGACCACACAGCATCACTTTTCATCAAGTTAATCCCCATGATCCTCTCTCAGGTCTTCTTCATCCTCAAGAAATAAAAGCTCTGCTGTTCGGCATTGTCTACTACATAACCATTCCCAGCATGTACATGTTGTTGGTTATCTACTCGCTTTTCAATCTGAATGACGTATCATGGGGAACTCGTGAGAATCCACAACCTGCTGCTGAAGTGGTCGTTAAGAAACCAGAAGGACATATGCAGAAAATACTCAGTTTTTTGGGCTCGAACAATAACGACGAAGAAGGATCCATTGACTTTTCAATATCAAATTGCTTTCGCTGTATGCTGTGCACTCAACCGAAAACAAAATCTGAACAAATTCAGCTGCTCCAAATATCAGATCAATTGAATCAACTGGACGGAAAGCTGAAACATTTGGAATTGTAAGTATGCCAATGGTTGAGGGGTATATCTCTACCTGATATTGTACTAGTTTCATTAGTGATAGTCCCTTCAATCAATCCAATTTTCTTCGATTCAATTAAAATATGAAATTATAGAAAACTCTCTGGGGAAGTGTCGATCATGGTTGACAAGGAGGATGACGAAATGTCTGAGATAAGTTTATCCAAGGACGACTTTCCACTACCCGAAGAGGAGAAAATAATAAATTACCTACCCGATTGGTTGTGTGATAAAGACTTGAAGAACTCACATACCGAAACACTTTCCGTTAAAGAAGACGAATTTTGGATGGGCTTGATCGACAAATACTTGAAACCATTGGAAAAAACCGAAGAAGAAAAGGTAAATTTTTAGGGTCCATGTCTAGAAAATACTACCGGTAAAAAAACCGATTTTTAATAAATGAAGATCAATGATTTGTTGGCGGAAGAAAACGGTCTCCACGCGATTTGGGTGTCGCTAAGAAATCCGGAGGCGTCAACCCGATTCATGTAGAAAAAACACGTTGAGCCCTAGTAGAGAGACTAAATTTTTGGGGCCCTGGCTGAGTCCAAAAGCTCAAAATCAAAAAATCAGAAAAGATTTACTCGAGTTAAATACAAAAGACGAAAAACCAGTTAAACGGCCCTAGCCCGGCTATCCCTGGCCCAACAGTGCCCAGATGCAATCCCATTAAAGATTTTCCGATTACCTTTCAGGGAAAAAAAGATTTTGAAAATCTGTTGAGTTTTACTCGTGTTATCGATTTGACAGACGGACGGAAAAAAATTATTTTGAATTTTTTTCTTACTTAGACCCCGAAACGAAAAAGTAACCAACTCCAGAGTCGAAATTCTTCTGGTTAGAAACGTCGTGGTTAACGCAATAGACTCCTTTTCGAAGAACTTCGTATTTTTTAAAAAAAATTTCTATAATTTGGTACCGTTTGAGGCGTCCGGATTTTGACGCCCCCAGATTTCGTCGACTGGATTTTATAGTGGAGCCGAATTTTTGACGGACTAACGGGTCTAACCCACAGGGTTGTTACTTCAACGTTTGTCGATCGTAGATTTCGGAGAATCGGTTGGTCTTTCATCAGATCTTATCGGACCTTGTCATGTATCCACCGACGTGAGTTTGAAAGCGAAAAGGGCCTGAGCCTTTGTTCCTTTCCGATTCTCGCTTGGTCTGATTTGAAATATTTTTTTTCTGACTGCCCTGGGGGCTAATCCATTCATATGAAAATATTGCGGATTCTTATACTTACTTACTTACTTACTTATCAGCCTTACTAACCCAAGCGGGTTTTGGCTGACTCTACGTTTCTCTATCTGGAGCGATCCTGGGCCAGACTTCTCCACCCAACTTTCGCGCGTCTTCTTCAACACCATCCAGCCATCTCTTCCGGGGTCTTCCTCTGGCTCTGTTGTTGTCGAAGTTTCGGTCCATTACCTTCTTTGGCATTCGATCCTCGTCCATTCTCGTTACATGACCTGCCCATCGCAGTCTGGCAGATTTAATAGCACCGACTAGTGTTTCGTGAATATTGTCCCGTTCCAGTTCACTGTCATAGCTCTGATGACAACACTAGATTGAATAGGATTGTCGATAGCTTATCTCCTTGACGTAGTCCGGTGTTTATGTCGAATGGATTTGATTGAACGTTTAGAATCTGCACTTAGCGCATGGTATCGGTCAAGGTTGCTTTCGTCAGGTTTATTAGCTTCTTCGGTATCCCAAACTCCTCCATAATACCGAATAACGCTGGTCTATCAATTGAGTCATATGCTTGTTCGAAGTCTAAGAATAGCTGATGTATCGTTATGTTGTATTCCCATGCTTTCTCCATTATCCAATCAAATTTTATCATTAAATCAAATTAAAATCAAATCCATTCTCCATTATCTGCCGAATTGTAAAAATCTGGTCGGTTGTGGATCTGCCTCTCCTAAATCCGAACTGGTAGTCTCCAGTGATTTCTTCAGAATAGATCACTAAGCGGTTACAAAGTATCTCCGTCAGTACTTTATACGCTACGTTAAGTAGACATATACCTCGGTAGTTCTGACATTCCACTCTTGCTCCCTTCTTAAAAATCGGTATCAGTAGCCCCATCTGCCAGTCCTCCGGTTACTCTTTTTTCGTCCCATACATTGACTATTGTTTGATGTAGTCAGTGCCATAATTCAGGTCCTACCGCTTTGATCAGTTCCGCTGGTATGTTGTCCTCGTCCGAAGACTTGTTCGGCTTGAGTTTGTGGATGGCTTCTGTCACTTCTTCGTAAGTCGGGGTTTCGATCGTCGGCTTAGCCTTCTGCACAGTACGCTGGAAGTTGTCTTGTCGGTTTGTTCAGCAGGTCATGAAAATACTCTGCCCATCTATCCGCTATCTCTTTCATGTCACTCAGTATTTGGCCATGTTCGTCATTTATCTTGATGGATCTTGGTTGAAATTGTTTACGCTGTTGCTTTGTCATCTTATAGAAGTTTCTTACGTTCCCATTTCTGTTGTTCGCTTCCAGGTTACTGGTTCCCTGATTTAGGTGCTCTCGCTTTTTCCTCTTCAGCAATCTGTACACCTCGATCCTCTAACGCTGGTAAGCTTCCACCTTACTGCGCGTGTTTGCTTAAAGGCGCTCTACCTTGCTTTCCTCCACAGCTCGTTGACATTCATCATCAAACAAGTGACTGTTTTGGTTCCGCGTAGTTCTCCCAAGAACCTCGTCCGCAGCTTGCTTAATGATTTCGTTATTCTGTCTTATCATCTCATTTGAGCTGAGGTGGTCGTCATTATGTTGCTCAATGCGACTTTCGATCTTCCTTAGATACATGATCACCGTTTCATCATTCTTCAGCTTTCCGACATTAAACTTCGGTCGCACGTTCTTGTCTCCCAAATTTCTTCTGGGCTACCTCGCTCTCATTCTAATCTTAACCAGCGCGTGGTCAGATTCATGCAGGGTTCCTCTATAGCTTCTTACGTTAATGATGTTTGAGCTGAATTTTCCGTCGATTCTTATAGTTCACAAAAAACGGACATTTCACCGATGGCATTGAACTCTCAAAATAGTTTTGATTCTACAACATTTTACCTAAGCATAACAGGCATAACGATGTTGGCTTATGTGATGGAAGCCGTCTTCAACCCTGTTTAATAATTAATAATTTTTCATCTCAACAGAATGTTATGAAAGAAGCGCTGGCATCTTTGCGAGATACATCTGCCTTGGCTTTCGTTATGTTGAACGCAATTTTCGTGTTGATAGTTTTTTTGCTTCAGCTGAAAAAAAGTTTACTGCACATCCAATGGCCGTTCAATGCAGTCAACTACATAATATACGATGCCGACAATGAAGAAATTATCATCAAACGGGAATACTTACAACTTGAACCGATTGGTTTGCTATTCGTCCTATTCTTCGGTGTAATTCTTTTAGTTCAATTCATTGCTATGCTAATGCATCGTTTTTCTACAATTTCGCAAATTTTGGCAACAACCAGTTTGAATTGTTACTGCAAGAAAAATTATGACAATGTGTCACCGGAGGATGAGCTCAGCATGCATTCTATAGAAATAGCTCGAATTTGGCAAAAGCCCAAAAAGCAGTGGGACGAAGCGGATGACAAAGCACAGCAGAAAATCGAACGAAGGGACACAATCTCGAAGATTTTGCATCAACATCAGAATCGACAAGATTACAGTAACTTGGAGGCGAATTTCAAAGCTAAATACGGTAAGCAACTGGCATCACATTCTCATCACACAGACTTCATTTTTTTTACGTAACAGAAAACCTTGACGAAGATCTGCACCGCTTCACTATAAGCCGACAAACGGTGAACATGCTGAACAAGCGCAGAGAGACAGTCATCGAAACGAAGAAATTCCGAAAGTCACAGCTCATGAGTGACACAAGCCGAAATCATGGAAACGAAAAATGGATGCGAAACGTTCCGACGGGTCCGACAACTTCACCACCGCAATACTCTCCTGCTGTTGAGCGAAATGGATTCCAGGGACACGTTAACGATGCATTTGAAATGGATAGTTACAATAATGAAACAGAAACACCTCGTTCACGCAGGAGACAGAGTAAAATTACGTTTGCTACTTAACATTGTAACAAAATGACTTCATTAAATTAAAATTTTATTGACCTAAATTTGTGTAGTTTTTTGTGAGCTAAAAATTTAAAATGCCAACAAAGTTAAACAGATTCCGTAGAAGTTGCGAAATGAAATACCAATAAGGTTTCTGGTGCGTCTAACTGTCTGACATTAATTTATTTTGTTTATTCGCCGTGGTAGGTAAGTCAATTGGCTGGTTTTATTTTTCGGTCTTATGCGGCATCAAACTCTCGAACTGTCTGACATGACATTGAGAAATCTAAGACATGTTAAGCTACACAAGTGGCTTATAAGTGCGACATGCATAGCGTATAAGAAATAGTTTGTTCAACCTGTTGAATGGTTGACGTAATGAAGAGCGTAACGCCGGTAACGCCTTGTAGTGTATAAAAAATACTAAAGACGAAATTGAATTCTGACGTCACTTTTTAGCGCATACTATAAGTGCGAAGTGCTGTATATGTTTTTGCGCTTTATTTTGTTTATATGTTTGAAGATCAAGTGATTCAATATTCCTCTTATGTGTGTAATGCTTATGATGGATAACTCATGTTAAATTTTGCTTATGACGCATAAATATAATATTCAAGGCATTGTTTACATATATATACTGATTGTGAGTAAGATAAGAATCCAAAACAATGCAAGATAACATTCCTTATACTTACGTAAAATGGAAACTAGATGACTTTCGGTAGAATGATGAATGGTTCCTGAGTGTTTAATAACTAGAAATTGTTACAATTTGCGATTGCTGGTCACATTGAGCCTTCCGCGCAAATATCACACGGATAGTTCTATTGTTATGCACCAAGACACGATAATGAGTGAGATACTCGATTTTCTGTAATTTTGATTCTTGTGATCAAAAAAAATTCGGATCGAAATGCGCCGCCAATTGGCGCCTTAGGTCTAAAATATGTTCATGGTATCAGTCTTTTTCTATGTTGTTGACAAAGAGTGAATTTTGACCCAAGTTAGCCCTTGTCTGCTATTATATCATACTCATATGGGTAATTCCACTACAAATTACGTTACAGATGGCACTCCTGTAAATTCTACATACTTTCTTTCCTTGAATAATGATGGCACCACTACTGGGGTGCGGGTCAACTTTTTTTCTGCCCTCTGAGCCAAGGTTGGGCTCGCTAGTCAATTTTTCTAGCGACGCTAACGCTAAAATCGAAAAATATTAGCGACGCTAGTCGCCAGTAGCGAGGATTTTCAAAAACTAGCGCGCTAGTAGCGAGCGCTAATCTTCGCTATCGGTACTCGTATAAAGTTTTCATTACATTGAAATAATTAAAAACATAACCAAAGACCCGTACGTATCAGAATAGATGTGGCAAACAGAATACATGTGGCAAAGAGACTCGAACGTATCTAAATATACAAATAAGCAAACAATCCAACGTTTTCTGTTCTTTTATAACTGTAAGAATTTCAAAGATCCATAGAAATTACCCAAGGTAATGTCAAAGGCCCTACCGAAGTACGTCTCAGAGGTCTCAGACCATTCAAATCTAGAAAAGCTTGTACCCAAGGATTAAGCCATTTTCCCCTAAAACCCTGAAACATGCGTTATCTAAAATTTTACTCTCTACAACTTTGCCTTTGCAAGCAATTTTCTACCTGTTATAATTCTAGAGGCATGGGTCATCCCTCCTCATCCTAGAAGTGGTCATATCCCAGGATTACGGCATTTTTACCCAAAACCCTGAACCACAGGTTCTCTAAAATTTTATTCTCTACAACTTTGCCTTTGGAACCAACTTTATAGCTCTTAAATTTCTGGTGATTCGGGTCATCCTGCCCAATTATGGAAGAGGCCATATACCAGTATTAAGCCATATTTCACCAAAACCCTGAAACACGTGTTCGCTTAAATTTGATTCTCTACAACTTTGTCATTGGAACTAGCTTCCTAACTCTCATAGTTCTGGAGATCTGGGTCATCCTGCCCAATTATGGAAGAGGCCATATACCAGGATTGGACCATATTTCCCCAAAATCCTGAAACACTCATTCGTTAAAATTTAATTTTCTACAACTTTGCCTTTGACAGTAAATCTCCATATTGCATAGTTAAGGAAATATAGACGAAAAACTGTTTTCGTATATGGCCAAGAATCTCAATTTCGTCCATTTTATTGGTCCCAGTGCCCAGACCCCTGACCCGATTCCCACAAAAAATTTTTCGCAGTTTTGTTACATCAAATGCTTTCATTTAACACCAAAAAGAGGAATTTCCGTGCTATACTTGCTGAGATATTTGCGAAAAAGCTTCACCGACCCTAGAAAAACCATGTTTTTGGTCACTTCCTCGACCATATCTCCGGAACCACGTGATCGATTTTGCTCATCTTCGAACTTGAATCATGGGTGGCATGAGCCTTTCAGGGAAAAAATGTTTAGGCTGATCGGTTGAGCCGTTTGGAAAAAAAAGTGGAAACGGACAGATGGACAGACGGACAGACATTTTTTTATTGCTGATTCGTCATATTTAGGCGATAATAGATGCATCCCCCCAACTCCCACCTCGACCTACCCCATGTTACAATAAAATTGTTTGTAGTAAACGTATAGGACCTTTGTACTTCGTACGGGTCCAAAAATAAGAAAATTTTCGCAGAAATCGTCTGACCGAAAAATATATTCAGAAAAGCTGAAGAATCTTTCACATACAACTGTGCTGTATACGTTACAATTCCCTACATCGGAAAAGTTAGTCAAACTCTCTATTTATACATTTACCGAAGTCTTCGAGTTCGTACAATTGCGAAGTAGCGACTAGCGAAATGAGTCCGCTAGTTGGCTGACTGCTAGTCCGGTGGACACTGACAAAATAGCTTCGCTACTAGCGGCGCTAGTGGCTAGCGTCGCTAACTCAACCTTGCTATGAGCACATATCAGCGCAAGGGAAATTCGAACATTTGAATGCAAACCCGACCCGAACTGAACCCGATCCGAAAAAAAATTCTAGCCCGAACTTTTTTTTAAAAATATTTCATTTGAAATTTTGAGAAAATAATTGAGTGAATTTTTTTCGGGTGGGTCGGGTTTTGTTAGTTGAAGTCTTCAAACCCGACCCGCGAACATGCAAAAAGTGCGTGAACCCGCGGGAAGTTTTTGGGTGAAAAATCTGAAAATCTGGGAAATGAGGCATATAAACCGCGGAAGTTCTTTATGGACGTCCCCCAAAAAACGAAATTTTTTTTTCAAAAACTGTTCGTTTCCGGGAAATTTTTAGTTCGTTCCCGGGAAGAAAACATCTTTCGTATGTCCGCCGACCCGAAAGAAACGAAAATGAAAACCCGACAAAAGATACATCCAAAAACCCGACCCGACAAATTGATTGGAGTTCGGGTCAGGTTTTTAGTCGGGTTTCGACGGCACTACTGACTGTCAAAGCTAGTTTCACGTTGAAATTGTATTCAGCTATTATCAATAAACAGACAGCACCACCGACCGTGGGGGTCCAGGGGGTGGCAGCCCCCTGGTATAAAAAAATAATTTTGCTTTATCACTTTACCGCTCTACTGCTTACAAGTGCTCTTGCACCCGCTCTCTGGAAAGCTTTACGAGTGCCCTCGCGCCCACCGTTCCCTCGCGCCCACCCCTCTTAAACTGAGCGTAGCCCCACGGGGCTAACGGGATCGACTAGTTTACTGATTAAAACCGATAGATAAAAAAGAAGAAAAAAACAATTTAATTCTACGTGTAATGGAGTTACCATTGTTCTTATTTTAGCGCCATCCGTGACGTAATTGAAGTGTCACAATAAACGCGGAATGACCCAAATGTATGACTTTATCTACGATGTTTATTAAGAACTCAAATGTTGATAAAATTTTAAGAAAACATTTACAAATACATTATTATTAATGCACTTCGAGCGACTGCAGTTGTATCTTACATTTTAATGACTTTGGGTGTAAAATTGTAGAAAAAGTGACGTAAAATGGGCGTACATTTAGATCAATCTGTACGGTCGGTACTGAATTTGATGATACCACAGCAAACGGTTGGTTTAGGTGAGGTAATAAAGAAGAACTTTATTTCAGAATTTTATTTCACTTTTATGGCTTTGGCCAATGCGTTCGAATTTAAACAAGGGAAAACTTCAGTATGAATCCTGTGAATTTTCATCATACAAAGAAAGTGCTACTGGCGGTTTAACGTCAAACTCAAAGTATGTTTTGATCCACAATAAGTGTGATGACATTTATAGATTTTTATAATATTTCGACTTTAGTTTACATACACAATGACAGATTTATCTTTAAGGTTTCTTTTTTGTTGATCTATACTGGCCGATCCCGCAGTTCGAAATATTTCAATAGTTTTACATTTCAGTTACGTCCTTACCTGTTTTGCTCCATCATTCGAAAAACTGAATAATTTAGGCCAGTCGGTTCAGTCTAAAACGAAATTTGGATATGACCGACTCATGACGGTTGTTTACTGATACGTCGTAACGTTTAGACCCGTCTGACCTATCGATAATCACTGCTTGCAGCACTGATACACAGGTTGTTCAACGTGAGAACAATACCATACACATGTTGTGTCAATAAAAGCTGTCATCATCTAAACCTTCTAACACTCAAAATCCAAATTTTCGTGGATTTCTTTTTATTAATTTACACAATATACATTATATGAAAATGTATTTCGATTCAACGAAGACAAGATAAAAAGATGTTTTTCAGCTCTACTCCACTTAATAAGTTCTATCAAATTTAAGGTTATGATTTTGTTGCTTTTGTTTTAAAAAATAGAAGAATAAAATAAATAGATTTGCATACTTTGGAAGTCTAGTGCTCGGTTTATTCAATTTTAGTTGATTAACGAAAATTATAATGAAATGGCTGAAATCAAAACAAAATCCAAGAAAAATTTCACCAGTTATTTGGATAGTGAGGTGTGTGTTGAGTAAATTTTGCTGCTTTCGACTGAATTGCGATATGTAAACATGGTAAACACCCTTTTTTTTCTTTACCACAGGCGTTAAATGGCAGTGAACAAGCGATTCTAAATCCGAAACTTTTATCCGGTAAGTTAAATTGTGCTAATAATAGATCGTTATGGACAATGACATCAACATTTTTTTAAATGCTGTTAGGTGAATTAGAGGTGGCTAGAGCTCGTAATGTTCTGTTGTTTAGTCCAACTAGCAAAATTAAAGACGACAATGGTATTGCAGGAGTGCTGGTGGTCACCAACTTCAAGTTGTCGTTCCTTTCCTTCGATGGTGTAAGTACAATCTAGAGCATTACATGTCTAGGAAACGTTTGGCAATAAACGTTTGTTTTTCTTCCGCAAGTCAGTTACATCGAAAATTCAAATTTATAAAAATCAATAAACTTTCGATGTCCTGAGCTTGAAAACTGAAGTATCTTTAAGTCAACAACCCCAGCGTAAACCGAAAAGGTATTTATGCGTAGACAAACGAAAAACCTCAGATTTCATCCCAAAATTTAGACCGATAAATATCTCATCTGGGCTCATTTTTTACAGTTATTATCCCACCTGTCAATTATTTCCCTTCTTTTTTCCCGCCTGTCAACTATTTCCTCACTTTATTTTCAACCTGTCAATAATTTCCCTGCTTTATTTTCCACCTGTCAAATATTTCCCTATTTTTTTTCCTACCTGTCAATTATTTCCCTGCTTTATTTTCCACCTGTCAAATATTTCCCTACTTTATTTCCCACCTGTCAATATTTCCATACTTTTTCTCCCACATTTCAATTATTTCCCTAAGTGTTTTGTTCGGAATCTGACTTTTCGTCCGTCTGCGTATAAAATAGTATACACAAGACGCAGCTGAAACGGCGGTTTCAGCTCCTTGTTATTTAATATACTTTTCCCCTTATTCATTGTTTGAGTCAAATGCGAGTGGAACAATTACTAGACTCCTAGTAGCACTTTCTACTTTTCTTTCCGTTGGTGTAAGCTCTGATGATGACAACAACTAGTTGTCGAAAGCTAATTCCAATTCCACTAATTCCAATTATTTCAATTCATCATTCTTTTGTGTTGAAATTTAATTTATGAAAAAGACAACGGTACTGGCTGCCAATAGGCTCCTTATTATTATTATATGCGTAATGACACCTGCCACCAGTATAATGAAGAGAATAACAGGAACCCGCGCCAATAGCATTTTCGTTTATTTATTTTTGGTCTTAGGAAGTTCCGTTAGTTTTTACTGTAGTACACACATGAATCAAGTTCAACAATTTTGGTTGAAAGGAATTTTTTCCCAAATGCCAGGCCCTGCATCTTGATTCTTGATGTATAAATAAAAATTATTCCTCACAACATTTTAACTTCACAAGATTTTTAAATATTAGGTTTTCGCCCATTCAAGTAACTTTCATTTTGTGGATTCATCGGCTGAAGAAATTGTTGTCGCGCATTACCTTAAGTCTAGTTTTCTGCCTTCGATTTCTCTTTGGTTCTCAAACATTATTTTGTCTCATCCGAACATACGCCCTTGGTTCAAATGATCTTTGAATTGTGACGTGACATTTCTCTTGGACAAAATATTCTCCAGTGAATATTTCTTTTATCGTGAGCACAAATCACCCGAGCGATAATTTTCCCGTCCATATTTCGAAGCGAGTTAGAAGAACTTTTTGTTATACCAAAGATGTTGCGGTTGTTTTCGAAAGACCGAAAGTGTCTTGTTGAATTTCAATGTATATTCAGTTGAGATAAGCGTTCGTGCGTCGATCAAGTCAACCAGTAATAGTATTTTTCATTCTTGCGGTGGGAAAACTCGTGTTTTGTTCCCGCAAAAGCGATGAGAAAGTTACATATTCTTGCCGGTGAAAAAGTAACTCCCACGTTATACTAAAAGAACATTTTGTCGTGGAAACACTCCTTTTCTCACGCGCAAGCACAAAAATATTGTGTTACACTTGGGGAGAAAATTGAATTCCAACTCGAGCGAATTACTGCCCTCGCTCCCCACTTTCTCCTCACGTATAACAAAATACCATCCTTTTTATTCGACTATTTGTTTGATTTAAGATGAGACTGTATTTCTAAACATTACAACTTTTCTGACACAGTCGCACACATCTTCCATCTATCAGGAAAATATTTTTCTTGGAAAAAATGACGTAACTCTGTCAAATATCGACTACATATACCAAATGAACGACCGGAAAAAGCGTCTGGTGGCACCGAATATAAAAATTTTATCCAAACTGGATGTGCTGCATATCATTTGTAAGGTAAGCAGAGCGACAAAACAATTTTTTGAAGAAAAATGTTTTTTTTTCAATTTATATTTGTAATTTTAGAATTTCCGCGTTCTGAAATTCGGCTTTAAGCGATCCGAGGTTGGTAAAGGTAAACACATTGCTGAGGCATTAGCAAAATTTGCTTTTCCAAATCGACACAATTTATTGTTTTCATATAACTACAAGTGAGTTTATTAGCTCTTTACATCGCTAGAGTGGAAATCCTTTAAACGTACGAAACTGTCATCTGTGGTTTGGAATGTGTTTCTGAGAAACGACAGGATATGAGCAAACGATGATTTGGGAAAAATTCGGTGGGTCTCGGAGGGGTAGACCCTTCACCCCCTTAAAGTTCGATGTATGAAAAATTCGGGCACGGGAAAGCTGTTCAGAATTGAAAAATAATATTTTTCTGCTACTTTTATTCCTCCTTGCGGCGCGGGGAACTCACACCTGTAACATCAGCTTGCCGATATGGCGAAATTTGGAATCAGCGGCTCAGATCCCTTCTAGAGATGAGCGGGTTGATCGAAACTTCGAAAAACCCGACCCGAGCCCGAACCCGAATTGTTTTTTTCGGGTTCATGGGTTTCGGGTTTCGAAAATTTTAATCGGGTCGGGTTCGGTCCGGGCCGGGTTTGGAAACAGTTCGGGTTTCGGGTTTCGAAAAATTTTATCGGGACGGGTTCGGTCCGGGTCGGGTTGTTGTATCATTTTATTCGGGTCCCGATCCTTTATTGACTTTTTATATTTTACAAAACCCGTCTAAATTTTATCATCTTACATTACACGAATTTTGTTTTAGTCTAAGGTCCGTGAAGAATGCAGACGTCGGGCGTTGAAATAATTTTTGTTTCGAAGTAATTTGAGTTGTGAGTTTCGAAAAACTTGAGTGTCTGGTTCGGTTTTGAAACAGTTCGGGTTTCGAAAAATTTTATCGGGGCGGGTTCGGTCCGGGTCGGGTTTCGAAAAATGGTCGACCCGCTCATCTCTAATCCCTTCGGACTACATATTTTGTTTAGTCCAACTCATCCCCTTAGTGCTATTTTGGAAACTCCCCTCACAGGGATCGAATGCAAAAAACTCCATTTTTGGGGAGAAGAAAGCCATTTTTCTGATACGAATGTATGGCGAATCACCCATGTTAAACACGACTGGAGGTAGGCAATGACGAAAAAAAATCGGGCGAACAAGATATGGTTTGCCATACATTCATATTCGAAAAATGGGTTCTTTTTCCTTCAAATTCAAGTCTTCAGCATACGACCGCTGTAGGGAGGGCCTTCAATATGGTGCTCAAGGGGTGGTTCGCCATAAACAAAATATGTAATACGAATTTCGCTATCTCGGCAAGCTGAGGTCACGTGTTAGGGGTGTGAGTCATCGGCCACTCAGGGTTTTGCAAACCCGGAGAGAGAGTAGCAGCCGAAAAAAGTTTTTTTTCAATTCCGAACAACTTTTCCCATGCATGGGAACTTTAAGGCGGTGTAGGGTCCACCCGTCAGATACTCTCCAAATTTTTCCCAAACCAAACCATTCATCCATAACCTGTCGTTTCCTAAGGAACACATTCCAACCCACAGATAGCAGTTTCGTTTTCCGAATAAAAATCTTCTTGTGGAAATATTTTTTTAGATTTGACTTGGACTTCAGTCTTAGAAAAAATCGTCAATTACAAGAGTCTTCTGGAAAATGTTTTCCATGAACTTTCGTGTCTAAAACGAATGGAAAAATTTCTACATCGCGAGAGACATCACGTTTTCTCTCCCTAAAATGTTCAGTTCGATAGACTGCAACAATTTCTAACTGTAAAATTTGTTGCAGAGAAAACTACTACAACACATTAAGAAATATATCAATGTTCAATAAGAAAATGGATTGGTCGCACGAATTGCTGAGATGTGGAGCAACGGGCTGGCGGGTCTTATCTCGTGAAAGAGAAGATAACATACCAGAACGAACGTTGCCCATGCACTATGTTATACCAAAAACAGTAACCGAAATTGAATACGTCAAATTAGCCGAATCGTTTAATCGTTCCCGCGCAGCTATTTGGGTAGGTGAATTGGTTGTTTCTTACGATTTCGTTTCCAACAAATCTGCTCATAGGTTTATAGTCTCGAAAATGCATCTTTGGTTCGAATGGCCGAACTCATACCAACAATAACAGATACAAAGCAAGAAAACAAAATGTTGGAACTGGTTCGAAAGTGTGATCCGATGATGAGACAACCCTGTATTATGGAACTAAACAAATGTTTACCATCGATTCAGGAAGTACAAGCTAGTTTTCTTAAATTACGAGAACTCTGTACGCCAGATTGTACGCGACAGTTTATGGTGCAAGATGTTCGTTTCTATACGTTGCTAGACAAATCGTGTTGGTTGTTTTACGTATCGTTATGTCTAAAGTATTCGAACGATGCAGCGATGAAAATGCGTGGAAGAGAAACGGTTGTGTTGCAAGAAAATGAAGGTCGCGACATGTGCTGTGTGATTTCCAGTCTGACACAAATTTTATTAGATCCGTACTATCGAACGCTAAATGGCCTCCAATCATTGATACAGAAAGACTGGGTGTCGCTTGGTCATCCGTTTAGTGATAGATTGGGTCATGTGATCAACAGTGACACCACCGAACAGAGTCCCTTATTTCTTCTCTTCCTAGACTGTGTATGGCAACTGATTCAACAATTTCCGGAAGAATTCGAATATTCTGAAACGTTTCTCACCACAATATGGGACTCTACCTTTTTACCGTTGTTCGACACATTCCAATTCAATTCAGAGCACGATCGACAATATGCGCATAAAAATGTAATTTCCTTCATTCAGTCAGTCGATCTGTTTTGTATATTTTATGTTCCCTTTGATAGGAACACTTGATCCTACGACCAGTCTGGGATTGGGGTGAGCAATTTTCCGATAAGGACATTGTTCTGTTCACCAATCCGTTGTATAAAAAGCCCGCAGAACAATCAAGGAAATCAATGGCATTTCTTCCACCCACGGCGATTCCATTGCCTGGTCTACATCAAACAGGATCCAGGATCACCATGCATGTAACACAAATGGCGACCGTGACAAATCAACTTCCAGAGGTAAATTATTCGTTAAGTGCTGTTATACATATGCTGACACCAATTTTATGTTTTTAGGATCGATTCCTTGAACCGAAAACAACTATTCGCGACTTAGAATTATGGACACAATGTTACTTCCGTTGGCAGCCCCTTCTTGAAATCAAAAACGGCGGATATCCACAAATTGACCTCTACAACCGCATCATTCTCAGCAATATTTCCAAATTGCAACAAGCGTTACAGTCACACGACTTTGATGATTTACCAACGCCAACTAACGAGTCAGAGAATGTGATCAACGGAGTGGGTCCTATGCCATCGATTAGTTCCTTCTTTCCATTTAGCGGCAACGATACAAATTCAAACGAACTAGCCGATATTTTGACGTTGAGCTACGATTTATTAACGGATGGTTCAATTATTGATGGACTGTCACTATCACAAATTCCAGATTAAGAATGGAATCAATGGACGTAGAAATTTATGTTATGGATTTACCAACAAAAAGTATTTTTTTTTTTTGTTGAATTTGCTTTTCAACAATATTTTTTAGATAAAATTCGTGGTTAATTGATTCTAAGAGATTGAGACTTGAAGCAAAAGTCCTCTATTTTTTACGAAGCAAAGCCTTATTTTTACCGGTTAACAAATTAATGAATTACGACGTTATTTATTTGTTAATGAAATTAATAAAAAAATCCAATCAAAATTTTCTTCGTGTCTCGAATTATGAGAGTCGGTCAAAATAACGCCTGGACAAAATATCTCCTGGATAAAATAACCCCGAACGAAATATCCCGTGGACAAAATATCCCTTGGACAAAATATCCCTTGCACAAAATATCCCTTATACAAAATATCCCTTGGACAAAATATCCTCTGGACAAAATATCCCATGGACTAAATATCCTATGAACAAAATATCCCTTGGACAAAATATCCAAATGAGACAAATAACAAGACTAGACAAGCCGTTTTTTAATTATGCCAAATTTGGCATAATTAAAAAACGGATTGTCTAGTCTTGTTATTTGTCTCATTTGTCGACAATTGTGCCGTGTTCTGTAAAGTCAATTTTATGTAATTGGACAAAATATCCCTTGGACAAAATATCCCGTGGACAAAATATCCTATGGACAAAATATCCTATGGACAAAATATCCTATGGAGAAAATATCCTATGAACAAAATATCCACTGGACAAAAAAACACCTAACGAAATAAGCCGACACAGGAACAGAAAATCCACACAGTCTATTACATGTAGAGATGGTAGAAAGTGTGAAAGAGCGACGAATGTATTTCGATGCATTTCACAGTAATATTGAGGTGTGATTGTGAAACAGAGCCGTAGGCAAAAAAAAGCGGAGTTTATGTGGCAGAGCCAGCAGAAATTGTATGAAACTCATTTTTCCATCAAATCCATTTGATATCCCGTTGGAAAGGTAATAGATCAGCCTTTACGGGAAAAATAGATTTGGAAACATTGGCCAAAATATGTAGCGCTAACGGCGCTTTAAAGTACAAAAATTGAAAAAAATTAAGTTTTTGATTTTTAAGACTGACATAAAATTTAAAAAAATGACGTTTTTGAGTAGGAAAACTTTAGATTTCTACTTTTCCTCCATTGTGCCGATTGTAACTGCACCAATTTACTTCTAAGCTTCACTCATTACACAGAAAAAAAGTAAAATTTTGTTCTGTTGTCGCATTGTAAGGAATAAAAACTTAGAAAATCAGCGAAGATTTTCAACAAGAATCTTTTGTTTAATTTTGTCGCTAATTAGTTTTTTTTCGGCAAATTTCGTTGAAAATTTTCGCTGATTTCTCTCCAAGTTTTTTTTCTTTATGAGGCAGTACTGGCCCGATCTTCCTTTTCTGCAGTCATAAGGAAAAAAACACACAGAGAAAATCAGCAAAGATTTTCAGCGAATTTCGACAGAAAAAAAATCAAATTAGCAAGAAAATTAAACAAAACCATCGTCAGGAATCTTTTGTTTAATTTAATTTAATTTTCATCGGCGAATTTCGTTGAAAATCTTCGCGGATTTTCTCTTTTCCTTAGTCGATGAAGAATTTTAACCTTCCTCGAGCGATAATCCCGCTTGCTGCTATGAGATCGAGTTGCCAGTGCGTTGGTTCGAAACTCAACCGCAGACGGATTTGTTCCGATTGTTAGATTTGTAAACAAAGCTGATCGAATCGGTTCAAGCCAAGTGAAGTTGAGTATAGCGCCATCGTACGGCTTCCCGGTGAAAGGCATTGTTGGGAGGTGTCGGTATTCTAATCCTACAAGTTTCGCTCCTAGTACATCTCATAGATGTCACTGGGTTTGTCGCACAGCTTACCACTGGTACAGTAAAAACTTTCCTGTAATGAAGGGATCTCAAAAAAGTAGAACCACAAAAGTAGCGAAACTAGTAAATAATGATCTAGCCCCTAACCATTACTGTGTTGTTAAGGCAGATTGTTAGTATTCTCCCGATAATAAATTAGCAAAATATTTCCATTCCATGCTCTTTCTTGCCTGCATTAAAATGAAGACATAAAGACTTTCTTCACTAGGGAACACAAGAAGTTCCTAACAAAGATTAAGTTTACCCAAGAGCCCAGAAAAATCAACATTTATTTATATTTATTGATTCATTCATAAAGAAGAAAAACATCACTTGAAAAAATCATTAAGGTCCCACTATGACAACAATTCGAAGGAACCTTAAATATCTATAAAAAAGAAAATTTGGCAAAATCAAAGCGAAAAATCAAAATCAAAGAAACATCAGCTACATAAAAAAAAAAATCATAAAAGATATTAAATTCATTGTTAATGGGCGAAAACACAGTGTCAAAAAAAAAAAAAAACAAAAAGAAAAGGAGTCTCAAACATAGTCAAGGAGTAATTGTTAAAATTAACCAACTTCAATCTTCATCTCATTTCACTCATTCTCCCCTTCTCCTCCTTCATTTCTCCTCACCACATTGTGACGAAAGCTACATCAAAAAAAAAACATTGCAATAATTCAAGTACTCAACAAATGCAACTTCAGTAAACGACAAAATTGAGGTTGGGAAGGTGATGCCCGTACATTCAAAGGCAATACGTTGAATAATCTCGCCCCAGCAACAGTGACTCTGCGCTTTCCCAAGTTAGTCCTAGAGAACGGTACGTACAAATTGAGAGTTGCACAGAGGGCAATGGAAAGGGCAATGCTAGGAATCACACTCAGGGACAAAATGACAAATGAGTGGATCCGGCGACAAACAAGAGTCATCGATGTCATGACACGAATAGCGTCGCTCAAGTGGAATTGGGCTGGTCATATTGCCAGAATGACCGACGATCGATGGACGAAAACTATAATGCAATGGCGGCCACCAACGAAACGACCGATGGGACGGCCACCGGAAAGATGGACCAACGATATCAAAAGAACGGCAGGCACGACGTGGCAGCAAGTGGCAATGGACCGAAAAAAGTGGCGATCTATGGGGGAGGCCTACATCCAGCAGTGGATATAAAAGGCTAAGGAAGAAGAAGAAGAAGAACGGTACGTACAGCAGCTTAGATCCTCTAGTTGGATAGTCATGCATTGGCCTGTTGAAACTCACAGTGTTGTGACATAGGCCTCTAGTGGACGCAAACACAAATTTGCAGACCGCATAAGTGTATAATTTGCTAACATTGAGGATGATTGGACAATGGTCTGAATAAAGTAACTCACTAGAATACCTATAAGGCAACCTATAAACGACTCTAAGAGCGACCCTTTGCTTACTTTCAGGGTTGTCAATTAGGCGCTTGTTTGCACACCCCCACGTTCCTATACAATAAGACATACGCGAGTGAATTAGTGAAAAATACAGGGATATCAAAATTTTGGTAGGCAGCGCAATTTTCGCAACATACCAATCTGCCCAGAAATCTTGGAGCACAGTTTCGTGATATGGAAATTCCAACTCAAGTGTTTATCCAAAATAACGCCCAGATACTTAAGTGAGTCAATTGGCTTGATCTCATTGCCATTAAACTCAATCTTCAAGGAGCTACTAACATTCACACGCGGGGCTCTAAAATGGATAACATTGCTTTTCTTCAGGTTAAGTGTAAGCCTATTTGCGTCAAAGTATTCAGATAACAACTTGAGGTCATAGTTGATAACCCCAACATTATTGGCAAAACAAATTGAAGACGAGAAAATACTCGAACCATCTGCAAACAAATAAGGCTGGGATTTCAAACGGAGAAGGTGGAGATCATTAATAAAAATCAAAAAAAGAAGAGGCCCCAGCACACTACCTTGAGGAACTCCCAAGGACACATTTACCCAGGAACTTTCATAACCATTCGCTATTACACGCTGAAACCTGTTTGCCAAATAATCAGCAAGAAGATCAAGTGCCAAACCCCTAATTCCTGCAGCTGATAACTTGTCTAGCAGCAACTCATGGTCGACCGTGTCAAAGGCCTTAGACAGGTCCAAAAAAAGACCAGTGACAATTTTACCTTTGTCAACATGATAAGAAATATAATCAACAAGCTCAAACAATGCAATATGGGTTCCACTAAGAGACCTAAATCCATATTGCTTACTGTAAAAGAAACTGGATGAGTTAAGAAAATTCACAATGTTTGAAAATATCAGTTTTTCAAATATTTTATTAATGACCGGCAAGACGGATATAGGTCTATAATTCACAACATTTGAAGAGTCCCCCGACTTTAGGACTGGTGTGACATTAGCCTTCTTGAGAGAATCAGGATATTTACCAGTGGACAAACACATGTTGTAAACGTCAGCCAGAAATGGTGAAATCGCCAGAGCACAACATTTTACCGACATCACAGATATACTGTCATAACCAGGTGATTTATTAACATTCAGTGAGCGGATCCAGTCCAAAACTTCACGTTGAGAGACACTGTTCATAAAAATAGAATTGCTGTTGGTAAAAATAGTGCCAAACTTATAAATGGCACAATCATCCTGAGGCGGAATATTCGAGGCCAATTGGACCCCGACATTAGCAAAATAGTCATTAAAAACAATAGCTACGCGCTCATCCCCAAGCGGAACACGACCTTGCTTAACATTATTCTTCGAACTACGATGCTTGTTACCACCAACAATTGCATTAATAGCTCTCCACGTTTGCTTTGGATTTTCACATTTTCCAAAAAGCTCCCTATAATATTGCTCCTTATAGTATGTTTGGAGGCGCGAGATTTCAAAACTGATTGCATCAAGGCTATGCTGCCACCTATTAACTGACACACTGTTTCTCTTCCTACCGGACTTCAGTTTGTTCCACAATACCCTCCTCTTTTCAATATAGTATTCCAAATGTTCATTCATGTAGGGGCACCTAGCGTAGGAACGTTTAACTCGACATC
The DNA here is from genome assembly GCA_029228625.1 of Pseudolycoriella hygida. NCBI lineage: Eukaryota > Metazoa > Arthropoda > Insecta > Diptera > Sciaridae > Pseudolycoriella > Pseudolycoriella hygida. The sequence continues at coordinate 11,693,272 of CM055405.1, read as the reverse complement.
TCTTCACACTAGTAAATTCAGCTAGGCAACTACGTAAACACTCGTAAAAGTAATTGTAAAAGACATTTACATCAACAGTTCTCGGGAGGTAGCTTTCATGAAGAATAAGGCCCAACTTAGCATTGACTTTATCATAATCAACAAACGTTTTCTCTGTCATGATATATTTGTCCATTTTGCACGGGAACTTAACGTGTGATATCACCGGGTTATGGTCACTAAACTCATTATCAATAGTTGAATTATGAATATTAACTGCATCAGAACAATGAAATATAGCATGATCAATAATAGATTTAGTTGCAGGGCGCGTAATGCGTAAATTAGCAGCAAGCAGAATATCGACATACTTATTAAGATGGAGGTTAGCATTGTACGACGAATATCTCAAAATATCGAAGTTAGTATCACCAGCAATCATATAAAATTCATCATCATTATTCACAACTTCAGCCAGATGAGTCAAAAAATCTTTTTCATTTCCATAATGGGGTGGACGGTAGTATGCATGAAGCTTAAATTCTTTAAAAGCACAATCTTTCAAAGAAATTGTACCAGAAATATAAAAAAAACTAGAAGACAAGTTACAATTCAAAGAGAAGTTAAGGAATTCATTAACATACACGGCAAGCCCCCCTCCAAACCCATCCCTACACGAAAAATAACCTTTGTATCCGCTGATTCCATAGAGACCTATGTCATCTGCCTGTATCGAACTCTCACTAATAACCACAATATCAAACTGATGGGTGAACTTCGAAAGGTAATGCAAGAATATTTGATCTATTCTATATTTAGATAGCGCACATTGCGCAAGTTCACCTGCAAAATTCTCAACCCAGAAAAATCATCCAAGAAAGCAGACGGAATCCTATATGCACCAACACTACCAAAATTGTCGTTTGTGAAGTTACCATAATTATATTTATGAAATAAGATAAAAGCCATATTCGTCACAGAAGAGAAAGAAAGAAAAATCCAAAAAAATGAAGAAAAAAAGGCCAATAAAAACAAAAAGCACTCACCCTATGGAGAAAGTCTCTTTCCACAAGTTAGCTCAAACCTATGGACTGGATAGTCTCTTCTCTTACCGACAAAAATAATGAGATTTGACTGATACTCTGAAACTTTATTTAGAATAAAATTCTATGCTACAAAAATAGACTATTTCCGACCAATCTTTAAGGAGACTCGCTTGCATTGCGTCGCTTCGGTGAAATAAATTCTGCACTGTGTGCAGACCTAGAGCAAGATTTCGATCTGGATCTTTTAGACGTAGACTTGGACCTTGACCTCGACACCGATTTGGATCTGGACTTGGATTTAGACCGAGAACGGGAAGATTTTTGATATGGCAAATGTGAACTTGTTGCCGAATTCCTTGTCGTCGCTGCTATCAATTGTGGCCGTTCAGCTGTCCGCTGATAATCTCGATTTTTCTCAATTTGTTTAGTTCGTTCTTCTTCCATCACTTGTTCGTGCAATTTCTGTTGAACTGTTCGCTGTATCTCTTTGGCACTTCGTACCAATTTTTCCGGTTGCAATACGATACGTTTTGATGAATCGGAGTCCCTACGGCTGTGACTTCGACGCCGTTTAGAACGGCTGCGAGATTTACTGTTCGATGCGTCCCGAGACCTGTGCAACGAAAACGTTATTTCAAGTTTCTGCCGTTAAAAATGGATTTGAACTTACCATGAACGCTTCGAACGTCGAGATCTGCTACGTGAACGAGAAGACCAATCACGACTGTCGCGTGAAGATCTCGATTTTCTCAACGTTGATACAAGTTTCTTGCTCTTCGATCGTGAACGAGATTTTGTTCGACGGTTTCGCGAACGCGATCGAGATCGAGATCTGCTACTACTTGTGCGACTCCTACTGCGTGAACGACGGCTTCGTGAATGCGATCTGAATAATAAGAATAGTATGAGGATGCACATTCGTTAGATATAAAGACAAACCTTGATCGAGAGTGTGACCTGCGACGGCTCTCGTCGTAGCCATCATTTTCATATTTATAATCACTGTCGTGATAACCACCACGGCCCCTGTACGTACCACGTCCTCTTGAACGAGGATAACGACAACGAGGTCCTCCTCGATATCCGTGATAAGTCATTGGAGTCGGGTAATAGTCTGGTCGGACCATTGGTGCTGAGAGTGGAGCAAGAAACGGTGGATACGGATACATACCCATTCCCATACTCATACCCATCCACTGACCAGTCTCTGGATTGAACATAGGAAAAGCACCAGGTGGAGCAATCATTCCCGTAGGAGGTTTCGGTGAAATTTCTATACAAGAAAATATTAAAATTTGAGAGAAATTTTGGGAAGAAATCTCGTACCGTCGTCCGACGAACTAGAAGACGATTCTTCATCGTTTTTCAATTTTTTTTTCTTCTTCTTTTTCTTCGAGTTAGCGTTAAACACACTATCGTCGGAGCTTATTGTATTCACACTGGGTGACCGGGACCGTCCACCTTTTAATGCCAATCCCAATATTCCACTGTTCCGGACTTTCTTTACACGATTCTTTTGTCGCTCCAATTCCATCTCTTGACTACTTTTAAAACGATTCATTAATTTATTGCGTAAGTCAGTCGTTCCGATTGATCCACTTTTTTGTTTAGATATTTTTGATCCCTCCACTTTGACCTTATGACTGGCATTCAGCTAAGAAGGAACTGTCACTATAAATAAAAAAATTTTATCTCACAAAAAAATCACCTTTATCCGGTCAAATAACGCTTCCAATACACGAATGCTTTCCAGCTTACGTTGTGCTATCAACAGTTTCTTTTCTTCAGATCGTATTTTACTGGACATTTCGAGCTGCTCCTTTTCCCGTAGCTTCTTCAGATGCTTTTCCTTGCGTTGCTCTTCCCGACGTCGCTGCCTATCCAATTCAGCCATTTTTTGTTCTTCTAATTGTTGTCTGAAATGTAAATTTGCTTATTTCTGACTTATTTGTTTCCTAGATCTCTGGTTGCTCCGTTGGAAAGTCGACATAGTCCCCGCCGGGAATTTACATCAACCGAATGTGTAGAAGTCTTTAAACTCACTAGGGAATTGCTTTGAAATGTAAGTTCAATGGTTGTGACAACAGCAACTCCACATTCAGGCAGCGGGAAATCGCTAATAAAGTTACCGAGAAGGGGATCACAGGGGAGGAGAGCATTTATCAAGAAAATGACAAAAAAACTGTAAAATCGAACCTTTGTCGTTCCGTTTTCTCTTCTTCCAATTGTAACTTGCGTTTTTCCTCTTCTTCCTTCGCTCGATCTTTGGCAATAAACTTGTCCCGTACAATTTTCCGTCGTTTCACACTTGCATCGCTCAAATGTTTCGTCCGATCAAAATCGACAATAATGTTGACTGCCAAATTCTTGTCCCCTTCTTTCCGCACGAGTTTCATTCCGCGAAACTCATCCATCGCTTTCACAAAGTATGCGTATTCCGAAAATTGTATGTAACTGCAAATGGATTTGGTGTGAGCGTTTTGGCAACAAGTAATCGGAAAATTCTTCTTACCCTTCAAAATACAATTCTTGGTCGAATGAGAACGTTTTCATGCCAGACATATGGGGCTTCATTTCCTTGCGATACGGATCACATATCGGTATGTCGACCATTCGAACATCGCCGAACTTTTCGAAAATTCGCTTAAAAATACTTTCGCTAGGCTTTACCACATCGTCGTTCTCCTGATGTCTGGGACAGAACCATCGAATGGGTAAATTGGATATGTGCATCGTGTCCGGCCGTTCGCCCCATTTCATTTCGTCCATATCGCGACTATCTCGAAAATATTTGTCCCACTCATGACGCAACGGAAAATCGTCCTTTGCCTGAGCAGCACGAATCTTCACCGGTTCATTGAAATTCGACAACTTTATGGTACGTCCATCGAGGCGGGAAAGAATCTCACGTAACTTAGAAAGGTCTTCCAATTCAGCTTCGAATCTAATGAATTCCAGTGTACTTTTCGACACCTTTATAAAGGGAAATGTTTTGTTTACACAGGTCAATGAACTTGCTTGAAAATATTTACTTTCAGTACGGAAAACTGATCGGGTTGTATGATGTGACGCAATTTTTCCATAACATCCCAATTTGATATAGCTTTTCCAGTGGTTGCTTGAGGCAACGACACGGATATGTTAAACTTTGCATATGGTTTGAGATACAAACTATGAGGCAAATATAACGGTACACAATCACTAACATTTTTTATTGTCTGTATATTCATTTTAGCAACGATTCATTCATTCAATCAACACAATTTTTCATTTCAATTCGACGCATTGGACGCAAGAAAATAGAAAAACAAAATTATTTATTTGCACAGTTCCTAATTTTTTCCTATAAATTGGCTAGGGATTTGGAGATGGGGAAAAAGGTAGAAAATGTTTTGCCAAAATGGCAGAATTTTTATTTATTTGGGAGCCACACACTAGGTGTGGGAACACCCTTGGTGAATAAATGAAATTTTCTATGAAAAAATGAGCAAAAATGAAGGAAACTATAAATTGAAATATGTGGCAGTAAAGTAGCCGTGAAAATAGCACATTCTTTAAACGTAAATAATTGTCGCTAAAATTCTATGCACGATATTTGCACTGTAATGAATTAAAAACTTTTATTTTTTAAAATGGAGAATCGCATTTGACGTTCTTGACATTTTAACAACAACAAAAGTCGCAGACGTCACCATGACAATTCCACATGCACAAAATGTTACGTTTTAGCGCTTAATTTAAATTTGCCTTGCTGAATAACAGTGAATTGTGAAACTACTCAAGAGTTTCAATTTATTCAAAGACAAAACTGTGTCTCATCGCCATCGATGCTGAAATGTTGTTTAGTTGACTTGTAGCCTTCCTTATCAAAGTAATTTATGTCAAAAGATCTTGATTAACTTTCAATTTGTTATTTGAAATTTTGAAGAACCCTACGAAGTCATAGATTTACACCTTAGGGGCTGTTGATCAATGACGTCACGCTTGCTATAAAAACACTCATCCAAAAAACGGTCATAACTCATTCAGGACAGCCAATTCTGTTTTAGGACTCCGGCTACCCCCTCAAACAGGGGATGTGTTTGGGGGGGTAGGCGAAGTATACCATAATCAAAATGTCCGACCAGTTTGGAGTTATGAACTTTGTAGATTTTATAGGAAGCGTGATGTCATTTATGAACAGTAGACCTGTCCAAAATCCTAAGTTCTTTTGGAAGTTACAATAAAAAATTTTTACGAATTTTAACGTCTTTTGTCAAGGTAAATATTTGAAGTGAATTTTCTCTTTTTCTGATTTTTCCATTTTTTCATTTGATTTTAAGTTTCTTACCAAACCGTAGAACGCATAAAGTTTCAACAATCTGCGCATATTGCCGTTCCTGACGATGACCACGAATATGCTGGATTCACTTCACATTTCCCGTGAAATACAAAGATGAACTTTGAGGATTTTTGAAACTAGCGGGTCGAAACGGTGTCTTTAGGTATGTACTCTAGGTTAAACGTGACGTGATTTGACTAATCGTATTTTTAAACGAAAAGACTTCTTGCACATTGTGCAAATAGTCTCTTCTATATATTGTTAGCTATTTGCGCAATGTGCAAATAGTCTCGTCTATATATTGTTGGCTATTTACACTGTGTGCAAAAAACCGAAGGTGTGCAAATAACCAAAACTCTTACACAAAGAAGAAAGTTTTCAATGTAATTTTTCATCAACTTTATAATATGTACATGAGATGTATATGTATTTGTACATATGTACATGTATATGGAAAAGTTTTCCTTTTACGAAATGTCACGAAAACTAGGTGGCCTACGAAACTAGGGCATTTGCGCTTTAATGAAACGTTACGAAAAGCTAGTTGGCTAACGAAACTAGGGAACTTTTACTTTTACAAAATATCACAAAAACTAGGTGGCTAACAAAGTTGGGAAACTTTTCCTTTTACGAAATGTCACGAAAAC
>CM055405.1:11659089-11678648 GCA_029228625.1 Pseudolycoriella hygida | reverse complement strand
TATTAGATTGTAAAATCATTGCAGCAAACCATTGATAATAATCAAAGCCTGTATGTTATCCACAATCTTATCGAAAATATTCGTTTCTCTACAAAACCTGAATTTGAAAAACCAGTTGAAGTACTAAGCCTATATATGGATTGTGCGAAGTGTGGGCCAAAGAAGACTTAAAACACACGGAAAGTATTAATTTTGTTAACTGTAAATATTTGTTGAATTTGTTACATTACATTCAAAAAAGTTTTCTTAGATTATTATGACTAGAGATTTATAGTTCTCATAACTTTTTTTTATTGCAGACACTAAACCCAGTATGGAATGAAGAATTTGTATTTAGAGTAAAACCGGCAGAACATAAATTAGTATTTCAAGTATTTGATGAAAATCGACTTACTCGTGACGACTTTCTGGGCTTGGTTGAGGTGACACTTCTCAACTTACCAAAAGAACAAGACAATCGGGCTATACCACCAAAGAGTTATCCGCTAAGGCCTCGAAGGTCAGTTGGGTATGTTAGCTTTGCGCTTCTATCCCTTTTTTCATTTTAATTTTAGTTACATCACAAAATTCTTTTGCGATCGCCCTTAATTGCATTTCATTTCATTTTTATTTCGGGAAAATTCACTCCATTATAATGATGCAATGTAGTTCCAGTCTCCCATTTAAACAATTCAAAAATCCTAATAAATATTTTCAGATAAAAGACAACAAAAGATAAAAAAAAAAAAATAAAAATAAAATTATAAACAAAAAAAGAAATAAAAAACGAAAGCATTCAAAAAAGAAATATTGAGTAATCTAAGAGAGAAGAAATTAAAGTTTGAAAAGGGTAAATGAATGTGGAAGGATTTAAGGTTGAAATGGAGTGGTTAGATCAAGAAAGTAACAAAATATCAACCGCAAGGAAAATAACCTACTTACTTACTTACTTAACCGGCTCTATAACCCATTAAGGGTCTTGGCCTTCTCCAACATGCTTCTCCAACCGGACCTATCTGCAGTTAACGTCTTCCGGCTGGTTACCCTCACAGTTTTCAGGTTGGCAAAAACTGCATCGCACCATCTGGATTTTGGTCGCCCTGCACTTCTTTTACCTTCTGGTTTCGTTTCGAGAAGTTTTTTCGGAACACGGTTGTCGTCCATACTCTGCACATGACCAAGTCATCGTTGTCTGTTTATTTTCGTTATTTTAGCTACGTCCGGCTCTTGATAAAGCTCCATAAGCTCATGGTTAAATCACCATATGTTCTGATTCTCGTCATATACTGGTCCAAAAATTGTCCGCAGTAACTTTCTTTCGAACGGGAGCAGCCATTGTTCGTCTTTCTGAGTCATGCACCACGACTCCGATCCATACATAACTCTTGGTCTTATCACAGATTTGTACAGTGCGCATTTTGAGTTTCGGCTTACTGATTTGGGCTTTAAGACTTTTTTCAGGCTGTAATAAGTCCGGTTGCCAAGAGTTATCCGTCTTTTGATTTCGTCCATGATGTCGTTGTCAGAATTAAGCTGAGATCCAAGGTATACGAACTTGTCTACCACCTAAATGTGTGTGCGTCAATTGTTACGTTTTTGTCATGTTGTCGATTTGATGGGGAGATAATCATGTATTCGGTCTTTGCGTCATTAACTTTCAACCCGAGGTCGGTAATTTTTCTGTCCAAAGCCGTGAACTTTTCCTTAACAGCTTCCATGTTTCGACCCAAGATGTCCAAGTCATCTGCGACTCCCAGCAATTGACTGGATTTGGTGGAAATGGTGCTGCTAGTGTCGATGTCCATAGTTCTCACTGCTGCTTCTATGATCAAATTAAAAAGCAGCGTCGCGAGTGGATCTCCTTGTCGTAGTCCTTCCTCGATGTCGAAAGAGGCTGACAATTTGCTTCGGACTCTTACTCGGCTGTTAGCTCCATCCAATGTCAACTTTGTTAGCGAGATTAGTTTTTTGGGAACACCAAATTCCTCCCTCACTCTCCATAACTTCCTCCTGTTGATTAAAATTATCTGACGAGTATCAAGCCTTATAGTTACACACATAACGTGACAACAAAAATATTGAACACGTAACGAATTTAAAACATACCTCGAACGTTTTCGGAATCTATGATTCCATCGACGGGAGACGATACACTAAAGATGTTGTCCTATGTTCCTTCGTACATTTTTTCAAAAGTACACGTCGTTATTTTTCGGAATATTTAAAACAATTACACAATTACACAATTACACACAAAATTTAAACAGTGCACTGGTCAGTGGTGGCGGGCGAATATTCATGAGATTGTCGTTCTTGTGTTTGTCTATGTAGTACGACTACCACGCGTTTAAGTATTTTTCTTTTCTGACGTGTGAAATTGAGGCTCTGTCAATGACAAGACAAAAGTCAGCTCTCTTTTCCCTTAAAACTCTCAGAAAGGACCAAGGAATCGAATGAGCCACCTGGCTTCGATATCTGGAAACACTTGTATTAAAATTGGTTCAACTTTTCGCGAATTGACTCTTAACGTCTTGTATCAAGGCTTTCGCATCCTCGACCGTGTTTGTACTGTCGATCATGTCGTCAACATAATGGTTGTTGACTATTGACTCTACGGCTTGTGGATAATCACGTTGAAATTGCTTTGCGTTTTTATTCTTGACGTACTGAGCTGTGCTCGGCAAACACGTCGATCCAAAGGTCATGACCATCATGATGTAAACGTCTGGCTCGCTTTCTGGGCTGTCACGCCATAAACATCGCTGAACGTGCTGATCACTTTCACGTACCTCTACTTGATGGTACATTTCAGCGATATCTCCTGTCACGCCGATTTTAGCTTCACGAAAACGCCTTAGTAATTGAGGTAATGGAACTAACTCATCTGAACCGACAAGCAATTCTGAATTGAGTGACGTACGGTTTACTTCTGCCGCTCCATCCCAGATCAAACGAACTTTTTCAGGCTTTTTAAGATTAAAGACCGAAAATGTTGGTAAATACCACACCGGATATTCACATTTTCTGATTTCGTCGGCCCACAATTTTCTGATGTATCCTTTTTCGATGAATTGCTTAATTTGACAATGTAGATTCGCTTTGAGAACTGTATCCTTCTTCATTTTTGCCTCCAAGCAAACCAGTTTCCGCAAGGCCATATTATAACTGTCGGGTAGTTCGACTTGGTCATGTTTCCACAATAATCCTGTTTCATATCGAATCCCTTTCTTGATCGTAGTTGAGTCCAGAATATGCCTCGCTCTTTGAATTTCTTTTGACTCAAGATGATTTGTAGGAATCTTGATGCCAAGATGCTCCAATGTGAAATAATTCTTGACCATTTGATGCAGCTCGTTGTCATGTGACTGAATTTTTCGATTTGTGATACTTCATCCGAAACATACGTTGGACCTTGCACGACCCAACCTAGCCGGGTACGACAAACAATTGGCTCGTTGTCTTTACCTCCGATCGTTTCCAATGACGTTATTAGCTTCGAATACTGTAATCCTATCAGCATCCTCGGTTTCGCTTGCTCGGGGGAGTACCGTTGCAGCCAGTCGTCTGTTACCGATTGAATAGGAAGATGCAAATTCTTTACTGTCCGCACATTCGTTAAGGTAAATCGTGGAGCATTATCGAAGTATCCGGAAATTTTGACTGTTAGGATTCTGGAGTCGACTACAGAATGTGTCTTTCCGTAAGCCAGTCCAAACATAATTCTTTTGATGATCCGGTCAATTGTAGCTCATCAGCTAGACTATCTTCCATAGTTGTCATATTGGGGCCATCGTCCAGATAAGCAAAGTCTCGTATCTGCATACCCTTGTTGTATAGCAGCACCGGTACAATACGAAATTTGTCGGTTCGCTGACTAAACTTTTACCGTTGAGAATTGCATGTCGTTTTCGCTATTTTCGATGTGTTTGTCGACTTTTCTTCATATGTTGCTTTAGAAGATGTTTCAAAATTATGCAGCAAGGCATGATGATTCAGCTTACAACCGTCGACTGAACAGCTCTCCCGACAATGGTAATATTTGTGAGGCCCGAAACATCGTCCACATAATTTATTTTTCTTTACGATGATCCACCTCTCGTCACGATTCGCCTCTTTGAACTTTTTGTAACCTTCTAATTTAGTACATTTGTTGCTACTGCACGCCGGACAATTCACCTTGTTGTTGCTTTTTGAAACATTGCCATTTGATTTATTGCTGACATTAGGTTTCGCCTCCACTTGTGAATTGATGAACGGATTAGGCTTATTGGTCTCCGTCTTCTTTTTGTTATTCTCGTGCGAATCGTTCTTCTTACTTGACTTGTCGGATACACTCACCACTTGGCTAGCGACCTCAGCGAGACCATATAAACAATCTCCCAAGTGACTTATGTTAGGATCTACTATCGTTCGCTTCAAGCAGCCCCAGGTCAATTGATGTTGAGCTGGAAGTTTTTGTAATATGGCTTTCATCAATCCTGGATCTCGTAGATGTTCCAGGGCTCCAGTACTCTGAATCGTAGCGCTTACGTTCAGGACTGCCATACCGAATTTAATTAATGAACGAAGGTCATTTTCAGCTGGAGCTCGAACTTTTTTGAAGCCCTCAATTGCTGCATCTACTATATGTTGGGGAAGTCCGTACAGCAATCGTAATGTATTGATTATTTGTGGTACTGACTCCTTTCGCAGCAGCATGAACTTCACATTTTCCCGAGCGTCTCATTTTAGGCTCCGTCTGAGCCGATCGAGATTTTCACTGTCGGTAAAGCCGCAGGTATCAGTAGCATTTTCATAGGCGCTGATAAATATTCCCCAATCTTTCGGATTGCCGTCAAATTCCGGCAGTTCCTTGACGACATGTCGAGACGCTATTTGTTCTGATGATTATCTGCTCTGGCTCGTAGTATTCATGCAGGCATTCTGATTCACAGCCGTCATGTTCCCCTACTTTGATTTATTTCACCGGTTACACCAATAGACTGGCTCGTATGTAGCGATTGACTTATGGGAATATAACTGTAGTTTCCCAACTCGAATGGTTGTTGGTACACCGATGTCATGGTAGTTGGTGGCGGTTGACTGTATCCGTACGTTTGACCCATACTGCTAACGACAGGAATTGGACTTACGTTGATCAGCTGTGCTGATGCAACACCACTGATTTGTTGCGGTTGACTAGCGTTCAATAACTGTTGTTGGTTAGCGCTCCTAGTTAAACTGACCATTGGATATTGACCAAGTTGGGCATGAGCCGCAGTGACTTGATGTGTCGACATACGTGTGTTCACCAAAAATATACTTGTGCCGATTCCATTGACCGGCAGCGAATGGTTGGTATAAAATGTTTGCGGTTGATTTAGACCAATTGTTGGTTGCTGACTCGTCCCATCTAACATTGACGTGCTGACATTATTTTTCTGTTCAATACCTACAGCTATGTTGACACCGATCCATGAATATGACTTTTAGCAGCAATCGTTGGCGTTAGAAAATTATATATTCCTTGGGTATTTCATTATGTTGACTTGTAGACAACGTTGCTAAGGGGGTACCTGGGGTACCTACTTCACGATTGGTAGACCCGGTTCGATCTTCTAATAAATGAGCCCATGGATACTGGAACGGTTGGATTGGTGTCGGATTTGTTAACCAAGTTGGAAGATTTTCAACTCGAATATGTGCTGGAATTTCCTTGGATGAGTGATTCTCCGATTGCCCCTTCTTCAATAATCATTTCATTTATGTTCATGCTGTGCAGTTGTAGCCTGGGATTGTTAAAATGTGCATCCGCCCAGCGATGAACTGACTCAAATTGTTGTGTGGTTCCGTCGGTATCCGCGCTGCTCGCGTTTGACATTGAATCGTCTTCCAAAATAACATATTTCTGTCTCAAATACTCCTCGTCTCTCTTTGCTTGCATTTCTAGCTGTTCATCCAAACGTTGTAATGCAAGAGCTGCTTTACGATTCACAGTTAACGTATTTGATCCAGCTTTTCGAACGGTTGCGACAATCAAGTCCGAACGATTCACATGACTGGATGTTGGATTTGTTGGAGCGACGACCAAATTATTTCCCAACTGCAGAGTTCGAACCGTCGTTTGACTTGTAGACGACGTAGCTGAATTCGAACCTCGAGAACCGTCGGTGACGCTCGTTCCTGATGTTTGGACCGTCACTGTTGGTGGATCTATAATAGCACTCTGTCCAGTGAATCCGACCGCTCCGACGTTAATTAAATTACCCTCAGGAACAACGGATAATTCATTTTTTCTGAGACATGCCGGACACGACCAACTGTCTTGTTGCAGCACATCATCGGTTAGTTTCAAACACTTGAAATGATGCCACAACAAACATGAGTCGCAGCATATCTTCTTAACGTCATCTGCTTTATGACAAATTTGGCATAGGTAAACCGACGAATTCTTTGGATTCTTTCCTGTTGACAGGATTGGCTTTTGATGGTGTTGGAGGCGTCCTAGACAATTTCTGTGAACGCGTAAATGGCTGATTCGTTACCGTCTTAGGTGTTGCACCTTTCTTGCCGGACATATCGATTGAATTGAACCGTCGCGAATGTGTGCCTTTTTAGGTTACACGTCACGCAATCACACCAACGTAATATATTTCCAATTTGCGACTGGATGTAGAATTCTCCACGCCAAATTTGAATAAATTTAAAGAATGTTGGGAATCGCCCTACGCGTATCTTCGGGGAAAGCGATTTGATAGTAAAGAAAACGCACGTCGATACCAATTTGTGATCGTGGTTTATTCGTATGCAAATTTTAAAAAACTTCAAATTTCTGTATAAAGAAAAATACAGTGATTTCTTATGATAATTCTAATGATTTTCAAAAATTCTCTTACATTCAGTTTCCCTTCCGATATAACTGATAACAATCACCGGATAAACGTGTGTCTTGATACTAAACGATTAATCACCTTAGCGCAAATCTGAGCAAATAATAATCAAACATTTACCTATTCCACCATAAGATCCGCGAATGACACCGAATAGCAATTGAATGGACTAAACTTAAGCCTAGAATGATAATCCTTCTCAACCTCGTGTACAGGCCACACAATTTCTAAACATTTTACCTCTCTGGACCCGACCAATCCTCCGTTACAACTAATTTACACACTTATCACACGATTACCGGTATTAATTAACTAGAACTAAGAAACTTTACGTGGATTTTCTTTAACTAATTTCCGCGATCGACAACTTGACCTTTTCTTGTTCAGTTACTTGTTTCTAATGACAGTCCTTCCGGGTAAGTGACTGTCAACTCCACTGGCAATACCTTTGAAACGGTCGAAAACTTGTCGTTGTTGACAACTCCCGGTCGCTGCGCAACAGTAACGCTGCCTAAAAATTTAAAATTATAGACCACTACCACTCAATGTTGACAAGAAAAGTAATAAATTCAATGATATAACAAAAAATTTCAAATGGTCACAAAAGCCCTTTGTGATGAAGACCAACCTTCTATTTCTGTGCCGATTTGGAATGTCACTCTTTTGAAACTGGTGTACTTTGAAAGAGCTTGAAAAAGTGATCTAAGTTAAGCTATTGAAATCACAAAAATGTAGATCAGAGTCCTTGTGTTCCCTTACAAAACATTCACGTTATTTCACGGTCTCAAGAATTTGACAAGATTCAGTGAGTTATCCTAAGGACTACGACTAACTTTTTTTTGGGCTCATCGGTGAACTTTGGTGAACTTTTGTAATATCATTACATTTTGTGTAATAAGATTACAAAAACGTACGCTTGAATTCTGCAGCTATTACAAATATGAAAGCGCTGTGACTTAAATTTCTTGAAAGAGCACCATAAAGTTCACCAAAGTACACCTTTGAACCCGAAAAAAAGTTGGTCGGAGTCCCAGGCTCCGTTACTGAACATTGGGGTCCCACTACGAATTTTTCAAGAATTTCAAAAAGATTAGTGTGTGACTTGTGCTTACATTTGTTCGGGTTCAATGGTGCACTTTGGTGAACTCTTTCGAGCTCTTTGAAAGTACACAAGTCGCAAAGGATTTTCATTCCAAATGGCCTAAAAATAGAAGGATGGTCTTCATCAGGAGGAGCTCATGTGACCCTATTACAATTTTTTGTTATTTTATTGAATTTATTCAATTTCTTGTCAACGTTAAACGATAGGGTTCCTTAATTTATAAATTTTTTAAATTTTGGCAATATTTCAGTTAGAAAGTTAGTTTTGTATTTATGGTTTAACGTTTACCCGGAAGATGCGGGAATTTGAACTATCGTTACATAAAATATCTTAGCTAAAAGTTACACCCAAAGTCCTAAATAAGCTCTTGCACAAAAAATAAACATAAATCCAAAATTCAGTTTGCGTAACGCTTTGTTGATATATGTTTTGGTTAGTACACCCACACAACAATGCGGTAACAAATTTGTGATCTTATCACAAATCTTTTCACAATTGTGATCCTTTCCATGAGAAAAGATCACAAAAGCTACTACTCTCCGTTGAACCACCCAATAAATTTTCCTATAAAATTTTGTATCAACTTTATCGAAATAATTACTAAAAAGTTTTCCACTTGTCGTATATCTTGAACATGATGCTGCTATTTAAGTGTACAAATGTTTAATCTGAGCCCTGCTGAGCCCCCCTTTTTTTGCAAAGTTCAGAAGGGTGAACCTTTATGTTAGTGTTGGGTGTGAAGAATGTTTATACTTATGTAGATAAGATCTACACAATTCATTTTAATTAACTTTTCACTCGTTAACTAAAGTTTTTACGGATTGATTTTTCATCGAATTCCGTTCATAATTCCATTGCGTAGAATTTCAAAAGTATAGTTTCGCCCGCAGTAAAAACAAAATGCTGCTTTTGGGCCAAGCTGAACTTAGTCACAATCTTATAAAAGGGAACAACGCCTCGAAGAATATGCACATTCTCATGTAACCGAACTCAATGAATGATTTGTCATTTTATTTCAATAAGAATAAAATAATTTGGTTGGATTATCTCCATAAAGGATTTATAAATAAAAAATAAATAATTTGTAAAATGCAGTGTCGTAAACCCCACGAAAATTAGGACATAACTCGAGGGGTGGCGCACTCCATTTATTCCATTTATTCTTTTATTCCATTTATTCTTTTATTCCATTTATTCCCAAAATTTTTTTTGTTGTTTTTGCGAAATATCTGAACCAAACACATCACATGTTAGACAAATAAGTTCAAAAAAAGGTTTGCACAAATTATAAAGCATTTAAACCATCTTGAGATTAAATTTTATTTTTTTGGGAATAAATGAAATAAATTTATTTATTCCATTTATTCCATTTTTCAACAAAAATTCTTTTAAGTTTTCAAAAGAGGGTTTTTTCACTTTTTGACACATTACAAACAACAACAACATTACAACAAACCATTGTGTGCGTTGCCATCAAAATCAAGTCTATTTGAGGTTTTGACGAATTTGAAAAAATTATCATTTATTCCATTTATTCCCATTTATTCCATTTATTCCCATTTATTCCATTTATTCCATAAACCGCAGAAGTGCGTCACCCCTCGACATAACTAGATTTTCTTCCATTGATTTTGTTCTTAGTATCATTTTAAAGTTCCCCACAAAGATTACAGCAGAAAAAGGAAGAAAATATCTAAATCGTGCTCTTTTTTTCAAATGGAAACTTTCTTATATTCGAAAAAAACGCCACCTCTACACAACTGTTCTACTACAATTAAAGATTACAAAATTGAAACCTTTTCGCACATTTTGCTGCGGTGTGATTTTATTACGCGCAACAAAATCACAAATGTTAACTTCAGTGAACCTAGCGATTAAGGAAATTTAAAAAATTTTTAAGGGCATTTCTTAAAACTGTATTTGAAGCTTCACCAATGTTCACCAAAAATACGCTAATCGGAAAGAAATTGTTTAATAAACTTTTTCTGTGAACTCTGCTGAATCCCTTGTTTTTCGTGAATATCACAAAGTTCAATAGAGTGAACTTTAATATTTTTGCATATGGATTGTAGAGTACAGTACATTTAAATACAGTATAGTCCTTTCTCTACGGAGGTTCAGTAGTTAAAAATTTATAGAATGATGTTAAAGGCATGAACTTTCAATTTTCAAAATTGACCTCAAATCACAATCGTATAAGATTACATTTTCGTAACCAAAGTACGTAGTGAACTTTTGTGAACAAATCACAACGTCACTTTTTCATAGGAAAAAATCGAGAAAATGTACTTTTGTGAAATACAAATGTCAGTCGATGTACTAGTTTGGTACAAAAATTTTGTACCAAAATTTGAATTGTTATCTTTGATAACTTTCATTAAAAGCAACTTGCGACTTGAAAATAAAATTTTGAAAAAAAATTGAATAGTTTATTTATAACAAATTATAGCTAAAAATAATAATTTGGGAAAACGAATGGCGAATAGAAGAAATTTTTTGACAAATGGTGGTAAAAAGTAGATGATGAATTCAATCAAACTGAGATTGTTCGAAGTAAAGGCAGTTGTTTGCTGAATTCACTACAGCAAAATGATTTAAACTAAGGCATTTTTCCAGTAAAGTAAACTATTTGAGATGCCTGTTCTGTTGCCTGTGTTGCATACCGACGCGACGCGGTGTATGGGTAAAGATGCACAAATTGTCAAAAATCGTAATATTACGAAAACTTAAGAGTTCATAATATTTCCTCAGCGTACATTTTCATACAAAGAACGACGAAAATAGGAACAACAAAAAAATAAGAAACAAACTGCTCAAATGTTTTCGAATTAAGCGTCAGATATTTACTAATGTTGAACCTAGAACCCCTTTTCGTATGTCTGACCTGTAAGGTTTCATCATTTTTCCTCTGGTTCGGTCAGTTCACAAAATTGAACTTATTCTTTTCTTGTGGTGAAACAAAAGGTTCAGTATTAAAAAATTATTGTTTTTTCAAACTTTTAGAATGTTTAGCAATCATTTTAAGAGTAATATCGCGAAATCTTCGAACAGTCTCGGAACAAGGGTCGTCAGAATTGGTCGAGTCATATTTCATTTTTTTCGTTGCACTTTTGTGACGAAAGTAATTTTTCACTTTTGCAAAAAAATGTCTCGTCTTGGAGATAGAGCTCATAGAGTAAGGTCGTGCAAGGAAGTGCTGAAAATCGTTTTTTTGCTATAACTCGAACGAAGTTGATTCGATTCAAAAAAAATTTTGCACGATTTTAGGCCTTGAAACGACAAAAATTTTGAATATATACTTGACTAGGTAGGAGTTAATGGTCGGCCGTTATTAGCCGATATAGGCGAAAAAATAGGCAATTTTTGGAAGTCTCTGGCCAGTTGCAATAGAAAGATTCAGAGGCATGTCATATACCGTTAGAAAGCCTACAGTATGTACTACTTACATATGCAAAAACTTCCTTGGAAAAGTTCTATTGCAGCGGACGGCAGCCACTTTAATGAAAGTCTGACAAAAAAATGACGAATTTTTATCACTTCTATATGACTTTGACCTAGTAAAACTTGTCCGATTTTCAAAATCTCTTTTTCCTACGAAATTTAACCGAAAAAATGAGTTCAAGTTTGAAAATGAGCAAAATCGGTCGAAAAGTTCCGAAGATGTGGTCAAAAAAGTGACCGAAAACATTGTTTTTTGGGGGTCGGTGAAACTTTTTCGCATATACCTCTGCGAAAGAAACATAGAAATTGCTTTCTAAGGCTTTAAATGAAAGATATGGACCGCCAGAAACTAGCAAAAAAAATAGTGAAAATTCGTTAAGTGGTTTGGGCTGCAGGGTCCATGGAAAGGGCCTAAATCAGGCTACTCGAACGTTTACGATAGTTGCTGGTTTTTAATGAATATATCGTCAATTATAACGCCCTCCATAATATGTTCTAGCGAAAATTGAGGGGAATATTTTTGCCCATGATAGCGTGGATTAAAGGACTCTCCTCAGTTCCACAGATCGGTCCTAAGGTCGACCTTAACCCAAACAAATTTTTTTCGCTATGTTGCAGAGACCTTTGAAGGGAACACTTTTGTCCATGGAAGTATGGGTCAAAGGTCTCTCCTTAGGGTTCCAGATCGATCCTAAGGTCTGCCCTAACCCAAAATTTTTTTTTCGCTATGTTGCAGAAACAATTGAAAGGAACACTTTTAATCACGGAAGTATAAAAGGTTTTTTTGTATTTACGGGAATGATAAAATTCGGATGGACAAAATTTGGATGCCAAAATACGGACGAAGACAAAATCAGGACGGACATAATCCGGATGATGACAAAATGCGCACGGACATAATTCGGATAGACTAAAGCAGGACTGTGATAAAATACGGCTAAAAGAAAAAGGTGTAATAAAGCCTGCAGGCTGCCTAAAAGATTACGCAGGCGCGGTGGTTGGGGGGGGGGGCAGAGCTACATGTTACATGCATGTAAATTTTTTCTCCCTCCCTACTTTGTCATCGCTCTGATTTTGTCCATCCGGATTACATCCATCCAAATTTCAGCCTAGAGCCGTTTCTAGGAGCCTAACACACACAAGTTTTGAAGACAGAATTGTTGGTTTTTTTACAAGGGTTAGGAAATGTTCATAAGCACCTGGTCCATCAACGACCCAGTTAGTGTTGGATTCCGTCTTTCGACGACCTACCAAATGAAACCTCCTTCCTTGACATCGTGCTTCCGGAACCGTCTCACAGCGTTACTTTGTTGAGGGGCTGCACTTACGCGCGTATACATCATCAGATAAACTTCCTTTTTTCGCAGGTCTTCCATGAACTTTGCAGTTTCGTTATTATCTTTGCGATCGCGATGTCCTCTACCTTCCACACCTCCTCGTCGCGGCACATCACTGATATTATGCTTGCTCGCAGCTCACATCTCTCCTGTTCGAAACGGGGGCAAACGAATACCACGCGCTCTGCAGTTTTTTCTTCTTTATTGTATGCCGTGCAGAAGGGTCCGCGAATCGATACATATCCAGATATACTTCCTGAGGCATCCATGACCCGACAAGAACTGCGTCAGATAGAAATTAACTTCACCGCGTTTCCCGTACATCCATTAGGTTACGTTCGGAATGAGCCTATGGGCCCATCTTCCTTTGTCAGTGTATAGTCCCATTTTCTCAGTGGTTAGGTTCTGCTTTGGTGTTTTGGCCCAAATTCTCTTTCAATCTATGGTATTTGTTTTCTTATCTCAGCGTTATGCATATGGGCATCGCTCTGGCTATAACTCATAGCGTTTCCAGTGAGATTGTTCGTTCGTTCGGTATTCTTGACAGTCGTTGGGCTTTCTTCAACCTAATGCCTGATGTCGATAGGGTAACAACACTTGCTAGGAGCCCCCTTATACTGCTGCGCGGTCCACATTATCCTGGCCAGTGCTGCGTCGGTTCTCACATGTGATTTTTGGACACAGCTGACATCTGACAACTCTTCACATCATCATAAGCTGACATCACTGCAAAACCTGGTATTCAAATAAAAACAAAAACAAAAAAAAAAAATTGTCAAAAATTCAAATTGTAACTTTCGATTTTTCATTGGCTTTGTGTTTGTTCGTAAATAAAGTCTTCAGCATGGCAGATAACATTTTGAAATTTGTTCCAATCGAATCATTTGTAAGTCCAACTTTCTGGTACAAATTGGCTGAAATCAAATTGGATGTTGATAGACTAAACGACGCTGAAAAACGAATTCACGGTTAGTTTGTAAATAATAAACAAGATTTTAACATTTTTTTGCTGAGACGGCAATTTTTGTGTCTATTGTCTTTGTCTGAATCTAAAAAGTGTTATCTCTGCAGGTCAATACACAAATTTGAATAGTTCCATTCAATGTATCAACTCTGTTGATTCGTCGTCATTTAATGAGTGAGTTTAATTGATTGTTCTACATAAATCACAATGTCGTTGATTGTACTCAATAGATAGGAAAAATTAGATAAATGAATCGACAATCAGTCGCTTTATTATTTCAGAAATCCCAGTGAATCCTTTGGATACTTTGTATCTCACGGGGTTTTGTACAACAAGAACACAATCGAAGATTTTAAGGATTGTGACAAAGTTTCATTGATGAACGATGAAGGACGTAAAATTTGGGAGTCAATTATAGATGGCAGTTGCATCGACAATCCCAGTTTATTTGTGCGCTTCTTCGTATTGTCCTTTGCAGTAAGAATTTTTCAAAAATCGATTCCGAATCCTTTTCTGGAAAATTAATTTCATTTTTGAAATTCTAGGACATCAAAAAGTACAAATTCCATTACTTTTTTGCATATCCCACCCTCAGTCATACTGTTGGCACGATCACAGATCCAGCGGCAGACACAAACTTAAAAACGTATTTCTCCACCGATCAACTCAAACAATTCAATGAATTGTATCAGAATATCGTCGGGCAAAGCAAGAAGTCATTTTTCATATTAGAGAGCAATGAGAACGGATTGATGGTGAAACATTTGAGCGAGTACATCAACCACAAGGCTAAGGAAAGCAACTTCCAGGACGTTGATGTAAATGCACTGTATTTTTGTTACTCCGACCTCACATCTCACGAATGTGCAGGATGGCCGTTGCGGCTGTTTCTAGTGTGTTTGATTCATTTGTGGTATGTTTCTCCACCATCAAAAAGTCAATTGAATTCAACAATTTTTTTTGCCTATAGTCCGAATCTACGCGGCAAGGACATTAACATAATTTCAGTTCGTTTCAAAAAACTCGTTGGCATTGAGGCAAGTTTGTTGTTCAAAGTGTCACTTTCCAATGAGGATGTCGATCCGGACAACTTGACGTGGATTGGATATGAACGAAACGCTAAAGGAAAGATTTTATCACAAACAGCTGACATGGCGTCCATTATGGATCCGGAAAAGTAAAAGTCGACATGAGTTGAGATCAAATGCGTCAAATTACCCTTTGTTTTAGATTGGCAAAAACCTCTGTTCAACTAAATCTCAAGCTGATGAAATGGCGCCTACTACCTGAATTAAATTTAGACAAAATTTCCTCAACCAAATGTTTACTGATGGGTGCTGGTACGTTAGGGTGTTCTGTTTCCAGGAATTTATTAGTACTTGCTATTCACACACTGCATACCCTTCTGATTTTGACTAATTCAACAAAAAATTTCAGGCTTGGGGTGTTGATGTTATAACGTTCGTCGATTATGGAAAAGTTTCTCGATCAAATCCAGTACGACAGAGTCTTTTCACTTACGCCGACACTCTAAATGGTGGAAAAGAAAAGGCAAAAACCGCAGCTGAACGATTGAAGCACATTAGTCCTGGAATTGTGAGTTCACATCTGTTTGAGACCCGTACGAAGTTCTACTCTATCGTTTACCACAATTTTTTATCGCCGGAAATTTTTTTCGTCAAAATTTTTTTTCGCCGAAAATTTGTTTTCGCTCAAATTTTTATTTTTCTTCGCCGAAATTTTTTTTCGCTGAAAATTCTTTTTTGCTGAAAGTTTTTTCGTCGGAAATATCTTTCGCCGAAAAACTTTTCGCCGGAACATTTGTATATCACAACAACCAATCCCCTTTTTAAAAGGGAAACGTGACGCAAGTCTCGTTCTTCTTCCACAACAAATGATACAATCACTTTGTGACGCTTACAGCTTCGGAAACGGCAAAAACTTATTTTGAACATTTTCACTTTCGGATTAAAGACATGCGTCACAAATGACGGACCCTCCCCAACTTAATAAGTTTTCTTGCCCTTTGAATAAGTTGTTTTGGAAGAAGAGACGAGACTTGCGTTTCGTGTCCCTTAAAAGGCTTTTTATGTGACGAAAAATACAGCATAAAATACTTCGTTGCTTACGTTCGTTCCTTACATTACCTTAGTTACTTACGGGTTTTACGTTACTACGTGTTGCCGTTGCGGCCGAGCTAACTAATGCAAATAGTCATAAATTACCAAAAAAATTTTTTAGGTGAATTCATTGAAAAAATCTACATTCAGTCTGATTCTCTCAATGAAGCTAGCCGCCTCGGTTTGCACTGCAACTAACATCGCGCTGAATTATTACTTGCAAAGATCCAAACAAAGACCGCGTACCTGGCAACCATCTTTACATGAGCTCACGTGCTGGCTCACCCGTCACCAAGAATGTTGAAAGCCCACTTCTTGAACTTTTGTCGGCGGGCGGCAACAAAAAATGGCGGCAGTGTGTATCGGCGGCGCGGCGGCGAGCATCAACGTAACTCAAACTTTTTTGGGTGGCGCCGGCGGCTCTTTTTTTCAAAGTTTTTTCGTTGTGGCGGCATTTTTGTTAAAACAAATGATTTCGAGGGATTCTTTTGAAAAAAGACACATGCCGAAATCGGATGCATCTCCCATGCGGCTTTTTTTTACTTTCCTGAATCCTTTACTTTTTATACTTTCTTGTGCATCCGTAAGGTGTCTAAAACATTGAAAAACTGTTTTTCCTGGTGGCTACTGGTGCCAGCTTTCCAATAATACCAAACTTATATGGGTACTGTCGCGCTGGGTCTGCTTTTAAGGTGTAAATATGACGCTAAGTTCTTCTACACCAAATTTTTATACAAATCTTCGGTATCTATCGTTTTACCCTACTTTCAACTGCTCATAACTCATTGTGGATGAATTTTAAGCCCAACAAGACCCTTTTGGCCCAAAACTACGTGCAATTACCTTTCCAACGAGCTCCCACTCGACCTTGTACGCTTCTTCTAGCCGGAGAAATTTCTGTAAGAAAAGTGCATGTTTTCGGTTTTTGAACACATCTCAATAGCCACACAAACATCGATGATTTTTTTAAAAAATATTTTTGGCTTCTAGGGATCAGTACCTATTCAGGAAAGTATAAAAAAATCCGCTGGGAGATGCATCCGATTTCGGCAGGCTGTTTTTCAAAAGAATCCCTCTTAATTTTTTGTCTGAAAATCGGCGCAATGACTTTCGAATTTTGAGCGGCGGCGTAAATCGGAGCACGTCAATATTATTTTTAACGGCGGCGGGCTTTTTTATCGTATTTCTTTGGCTGGTGATGACGCCAGCGTGCGCCGACGCACACAACTATTCTAAATGCATTCAAAATCCGTTTACTCGCTTAGTCTATTGTCACACCAAAGATGATTTTAATCAGGCAATACTAAGAAAAATGAGAGTATGAACCGACCAATGCCATAGTACCATTGTGGTCACGTGACCGAAAACATTGAAAAAAATAAAGGTGTAGGCGAATGGGGAAAGTCATTTATTGTGAGTCATTAGAGGAATTTTTGCTGTTATGTGAAAATTCTCTCAGTAAGATATTTTTCGTATGGTGAGATTTATCTCTTGGTCGCAGATATGTTTCTCTGAAGGGAAATATTATGAGAACAAAATATCACTTGGCAGAGAGCAATCGTTTTGGTGGAGAGAGAAAATATCCTTCAGAGGAATGTTAACGTCGTTATACAAAGTGTAGCCTGTTGCTTCGATAGTGTAGAACAGACGGATCTTGCTCTTATTATTCCCATATCAAAATTTACTCATTCTTCCAGCAACCAAGTGGATACAATTTACATATTCCAATGCCTGGACATACAATCGGCGACGCGATGTTGAAGGAAACCTTAGAGACAATAAAGACACTGGAAGATTTGGTGCAAAGTCACGATGTAATATTTCTCCTAACAGATTCCCGAGAGAGTCGTTGGCTGCCGACATTGTTGGGTGCCGCTCATAACAAGGTTACATCATCCAAATTTACTGTTGACTTGTCAATAATATTGCATTCGTACAGATTGTCATAAACGCAGCGCTTGGCTTTGATAGTTACTTAGTGATGCGACATGGAACCAAAAGTAACAACGACGACAGTTCGGCCATAAAGACAGTGGATGGATTAAAGTGTATACCAGGCGACAAATTGGGGTGCTATTTTTGCAATGACATTACAGCTCCTGGTAACGTGAGTATAATTTCTCAATTTATTGCTTTGTTTTTGAAAAATCATGTTAAAAGATCATAATGTCCGGATGTGAATATTGCTCGAAACCTCGACACGTTGGATGGCCGATGTAAACGTGATCGATGGACGTAATCTCCAGATTGAAGCCTTTGTTGGTGATTATCTTGAGGCCGTTTATCTTTTCCAGCAAACGGTTCATGCGATATTGAAACGAATTGAAGTAGACGCCATTAACGGCAAACATAAATTCTTTCGGTGTGAACGCAATGGCTAATTTAAATTGCTCTTCCATTTTGAATGGGAAACCCCCGGAACGTTCTTCGTGTCTGGTTTCAAAACTACACTCGCAAGACATGTTTTTTTAGTTTCTTTGCACTGAGTGACCTTGAAAAATGGACTTACTCAAGCTTATCGTTCATTGCATTTCGAACCACAGTGTACTCGGGACGGAATCTTGCATTGAAATGTAACGCTTGCTTGTCTGTGGCTTCTTCACGAAAAACCACCGCAAATCCTCCCTTTACGTTGCCATACGGTATGGCGGTTATGATAATGACGTGACCTTACATTTTGATTAATTGTTAAAAGAAAACGAAATATTTTACCGGTCCTTACCTGCCTGGAATGTGCTGGGAACATCGTTACTGAACGCAATATCTTTTTCGTCTTTTTGTACCAGTGGGTGGGGGTATGGATACGATGATCTGATTTGAAGTGCAACTAATAGACAATCTCTGCAATTCATTTTTTAAGATTCCTACCTGTGATCTACTTGATTTATCCATTCTAAATCACCGGTCACTGATATCGTTCGAATATCTTCGATTGCCAACTTGATTGCATATTTACAGAATGGCTCTTTGTTTATTGAAATGAAGTAGTTCTTTTCACCAACCAAAATGTACACTTGAAATCGTTCACCTGTTGGAATTACTTCAAGTTATTTCGTCACTCTCACTCGTTGCGGTTCGGTTGTATAATTGAAAAGTTAAGTCGATGTACAGAGCATGCTGAATAAGAGGGTATTTACAGTGAAGGTTACAGATTTAAGACGATGAGCCTTTCTAAAGCGACCAGTCTCATTCTGGGTACTGCCGAAAGTTGAACCACGTGATATTACAGACTGCCGTAATTCGCATAAAAAACAATTTCTAAAAAAAAAAACATAACCAAGGACCCGCACGTATCAGAATAGATGTGACAAATAGAGTATATGTGGCAAATAGAATAAATCTTGCAAAGAGACTCGAACGTATCTTAATATAGTAATAAGCAAACAATCCAACCTTTTATGTTCTTTTATAACTATAAAAATTTCAAAGATCCATCATGGCCCCACGATAGTAAGGGGCCGTGACGCAAGTCTTACACGCCAAAAAATTCGAAATTTTTTCGTAGACTAAGGAACATATATACAGGAACTTTTTGACTTCCCCCCCCCCCCTCGAGCGACGTACCCCCCGGAAAATATTTTTCCCGAACTCTACGGAAAATTTTAGGCCGAAGTGCCTTTTCACTCATTAAAATCGGTTCAGTCGTTCCGAAGATATGAATTAAACAATTTGCTATTTTGTATGGAAATGGACTCAAATCGAATATTTTTAACTAGTCAATTTGGTAAACCTTTCTTTCTTTCTTTC
>CM055405.1:11624550-11649741 GCA_029228625.1 Pseudolycoriella hygida | reverse complement strand
GTTCCAAAGGCGAATTAAAATTTACCCTAAACGATGTAATAAGAAATAAAAGTCAAATTTTCGCAGCGTAAAAACTGAAAGTACAGAAAAATTGTTTCGTCGTTGGGTCTGGCATTTGTGACGCAATTTTTTGAAGTCAACATAATTTTGTTTACAAATTTTTGTTGCGAATCGAAGCTTTATGCGTCACCCCCCTCTGATTTCAGAACTTTTGTAACTGGAAGAAAATAGTTTTACCTTAGGTGATTAATGCGTCACACTTTTCTGATTTCACAGCTTTTGTAAGCAGGCATAAAGACTTGCGTCACACCTCCTCTGTAAGAGGTTTTTTTGCGGATTCAAATTACCCAAGGTAATGTCAAAGGCCCTACCAAAGTACATCACATACCATTCAAATCTAGAAATGTTTATATCCAAGGAATGGGTCATTTTCCCTTAAAAGCCTGGATCACGTGTTCTCTAAAATTTTGTTCTATACAACTTTGCCTTTAGAAGCAACCTTCTACCTCTTATAGTTCTAGAGATATGGGTCATCCCTCCCAATTCTAGAAGTGGTCATTTCCGAGGATTGTGGCATTTTTACCCAAAACCCTGAGACACGGGTTCTCTAAAATTTTTTTCTCTACAACTTTTCCTTTAGAAGCAACTTTCTAACTCTTATAGTTCTAGAGATATGGATTATCTCTGAAAATTCTAGAACTGGTCATATCCCAGCATTGAGGCATTTTTACTCAAAACCCTGAAACACATGTACCCTAAAATTTCATTCTCTACAACTTTGCCTTTGACAGTGAATCTTCATATTGCATAGTTAAGGAAATAAACACGAAAAACTGTTTTCGTATATGTCCAAGAAACTCAATTTCGTCAATTCCACTGGTCCCGGTGGCCGGACCCCGGACCCGATTCCCACAAAAATTTTTTCTCAATTTTCTGACACCAACATGAGCAATTTCCGTGCTATACTTGCTGAGATATTTCCGAAAAAGCTTTCTCGACCCTCGAAAAACCATGTTTTTGGTCACTTCCTCGACTCCGGAACCAATTGTTTGATTTTGCTCATTTTCGAACTTCACCCGACGGATGGGTTGGAATAGCTCCAGCCCGCAGCTTAACGATGCGGAGCTTTTACTAGCCATGCTGTGCTAATGAGACCCAAACTGCGTAAATTAATTTCCCAGACACACGCGGTTTGAGATCTCTTTGAGCTCCTAACCTCCAAAATCCGACTAAGAATAATGTGGCTACATTGAGGAAAATATCTACAAGTGGCGCAAGAATCGCGGTTATAACATACGCCCCCGACGTATTTTATACACCGTGCATGTATTTAGAACCACGTACGTCCTATGTGAGCTTATAATACGCTCGTTTCGTATAGCATTCGTTACACAACACATAAATAGGGTTCATAATACGTTCAACGCGTATATAGTACGTCGGCGGCGTATATTATAAAGATAATTCTTGCGTCACTTGGCGGCCTTTCATAAAGTGAGAATTCTATTAAACGGAGAGGGGAAAAGGGTTTGATAAAAACGTGCTGCCATACATCCTAATGTGTAAAAATAGGCGTACGTGCGAATGGGGGGAGGTAAGAAACTGCGTTTTTAGCGTGCGTCACCTTGTAAAATGTCGGATGCATAACATTACCTGCTACTAGGGGATTCGGTATCGCATTTTCTTCAAGATTTTCGTCACGTTCTTCCCCGTTCCATTCATTATTTCCACGGCAACTGTTGCGAACGATTGCATTTTCCGAAAACCTTACTGACAGTTGTAGAGGTATGGGCGCGTCCTCATGTTTTCCAGCTTTTAGGTCGATATCTAGTCTGTTGGAAGATAATTTCCCAAATAAATCAAATATTTTCATGTATCGGAATTCCAATACCTTGAAGCTCCTGTTAACGTCTGACCGCTAATGACAAAAATGTGACCAGTTTCCACAACGAAAGCAATGTTCCCAACAAATTCCGTTTTCATTTTTAACTTTTCTTAGTATACTGCCGACCAGTCGCTGTCAATATAAAACAAATACCAAAGAGTTTCCATTTTCGAAATTTTATCTTATCAGCGCGTTCTGATAAATGTTGAGTAAGCTGCGTGTGATTGTATTTATGAAAGAATGTTTTTCAATGCACATTCGGGCACTGTGACCGAATGTCACTAAGAACTTAACGATATCAGTTGTACCTTTCGTTTGAGCTACAGATTTACGTGGTTGCAAAAACCCAAAATTTGAATCATCAAAATTTATTTGAAATATTTATCACAAAAACAACAATTAGAACGACAACACATTCGTCGACTTATTCGATGTAGTTGTCCGGATGCGATAGGGTAGCGATGTCATCACAATCCGTTTTACCCGTAATGATATGATCGACTTCCGTTATTACCAAGTGCATGCCGTTGGCCGTTCCCATTTTCATACCATTCATAATCGGCAACGGATCTTCCGTACGATAACCGAATCGTCCAAAGAACTCACCGTTTATTGCAAACTTAAAACCAGTGTCAGTGATTCCAATAGCTAATTTGAATTGCTCATCCAAAGTAAATGGAAAAGTTCCGTAACGATCCTCCATGCCATAACTAAAAAACAAAATCATAGAAACTCACAAAATTTTATCGCTTTTGACGCAACAAATCAGTCTTAGGTAGATGGGTTATCAAGGCAAAATAATCTTAAAGAATTCTGGGAAAACGTACCTTAAGTTTTCATTCATTGCATTTCTAACCACAACGAAATTTGGCTCAAACCTTGGATTGAAGTGGAGCAATTGACGTTTCGTGGAGCCTTCTAAAAAGTATATTACAAATGTTCCCCGGGGATTACCGGAAGGTATTCCAGTTATTACAATAACGTGGCCTGAAAATGAGAAAATAAAATTTTGGGCATTTTGTGTAGGGGGCCATTCACAAATGACGTCACGCTTGCTATAAAAAATGGGTATCCATAAAAAGGTCATAACTCATGCAGAACAACAAATTATGTTTATAGGAATTTAGCTACACCCCCAAACAGGGGGTGTGTTTGGGGGGGGGGGGTAGCCGAAGTACTATAAACAAAATGTCTCACCAGTTTGGAGTTATGAACTTTGTGAATTTTGTAGCAAGCGTGACGTCATTTATGAACAGCCCCTAGTTATTTGCCGCAAAAACCTGGCGAAAATCGTCGCGGTACGTCATTACTGAATGTAATCTGACTGAGGTCTTGCTGAACTGTTGGAATTGGTGATGGATAGGCCGCCCTGTGATCTATCTGATGGACCGATTGGATATCTTTTGTCACCTCAATCGTACGAATTAATTGGTGTGACATGCGATAAAAGTAAACGCAAAACGGTTGATCGTTGATCGCTATGTGGAATTGTGTTTCACCGACGAAGATATAAATTTTAAAATTGTCACCTGGAAACAATGACAACTGGAATCAGGCAGTGGTCAGAAGATATGAAAAGCTTACCTGCAACAACTGGATTTGGAATACTGAATTCATTTAAATTTTGCTCTCGTTCCTCTGTTTCCCATCCATTTGGCGTCCAGGAGTTCCTCACAATAACATCCTCATAAAATCGACAAGAAATATGCAGAACGATATGTGCGTTTTCGCTCTTTCCACTCTTGAAGTTGATGTCTAGACTGTCGAATTGTTCAATTTAGTACAACAATGAGCCTGTACTTAGAATGTATATACCGTGATGCCCCGTCGATGGTCTTTCCAGCTATCACGAAAATTTGACCTGGTTCCACTGGTCCAAATATGTTGCCAATAAACTGGGCAATCATTTTCGAACTACAACCGAATGAGACCAACTTTTGAATAAATATTTGTGATATTACTCAGAGCATTACAACGGCTTACAGTCAACCACAAAATTTACTTCGAGCTCTTTACCAGTCACCTTAAGTTCAGCTCAGCCAAATAGGACTGACATTTCTGTGTTTTGTTATTTTCGACAAATTTTTGAAAGATCACAATAATCGTTCTGTAGAATACACAAGAAAATACCAAAGAAAAAACGCCGAATGGGAATGTTGTGACATACCTTGGTAGAAAGTAATTTGAAATGTCTATGACTTCATTGCTCTCTTGCAATCGAAACAGAAATTCTGTGGAAGCATTTATCTTATCTTCATACCTCACAGTTTTACAAGCTTTGAAAAGATAATTAAGTAATATTTCTGTAATTGTGTGTGTGAAAATGTGATACAGAATTGAATGCAGGAGTTGCAAGCTCCATTGGGAGGTTAAATTTTGTTGAATGAAATAGACATTTGTGCAACTAGGGAGCAAACATTTTTAACGATGTGAAGTCCGAGACAAAGACAAGTCGTTAGAATCGTTATAGTTGATACAAGATAAAATTAACATTGAAAAACTTAGAGCATTTGTATTGGCTGTAAAACCTGACCAGTTTGCGTGAAAAAAAAAAACAGTTAAATTAGCTGGTCATTTGAAAGCAATGTCAAAATTTCTATGCAAAAGTTTGACATTGCCTACAACAAAGTCAGTTTTTTTGGCTGGGACTTGCTCTCATAACTGATACGGTTAAACAGTCAATTCTCAAGAGACGCCTGTGTTCCACCAAAAATTAAAACAAATTTTGTCATCATTTGACATTTTGTCTCCATATAAAACACAAATTTTCTTTGGTTCAGATTTAGAGTTTATCTGGGGAACCAGATGCTACCATATGTGTCTGTAGGTATCAAAAGTCGGTCTATTTGAACTGTCAAAATGGCGTTTCAAACGTCAAAGTCTTTGCTGCTGGATTTTTCTTTCGTTTTTCGTCAACCCAAAATCTCAAAACGCTCAAAACTGTTCGCCTGCCTCTAACTTTGACGTTTAAAACGTCATATTGACAGTTGGGATAGACTGACTTTTGACTCCAACAACCTCATATCATGTCTCTGGTATTCTCCGTCAAAATAAATTGATTTATCGATTTGTTCTAGTCGTTGAAAGATCGAACACTTGATATGCAATGTACAGTTACTCGGCCCGGTGTGTCAAATATAGCTGGAAGCTTAGCGGTTGAACTTTTAATTTCATTGCTACAACACAAAGGTGGGAAACTAGCACCTGCTTATTTTGGTGCTGCGGGTTCAAGCGGAGGCGAAACAATTCCAGAAGGACTTCTCGGAATCATTCCTCACTCTATCCGTGGAATCATGAGCACATATACACAAATACTGCCGGCAACCGAGAAATTTTCGCAATGTGTTGCATGCTCAGAGGTAAGATCCATACTTACGACGCGACGGACGGACGACGGAGCTTAACATTGGCGATTTATACATTTGCAGAAAGTTTTAAATGAATACGCGGTGAGAGGCAACGAATTTCTTTTGGATGTATTTGCTTCCAATAAATATTTAGAGGATTTAACAGGAATATCTGAATTGATTAACGAACAACATGTGGTGAGTGCAATTTTAAAAATAATTCTTTTGTGACGTTGACACAAATATTTTATGAAAACAGATTATCGACATGGATGATTCAGATTTCGAATTGTCGGATTAATTACAGACAGCTTTACTCTTCTCTTCGAATTTATGCTGCACAATGTACCAAAGTTTCAATTTTTACCAATGTTCATTTTTTTTGAAATTGTAAGAGCTCAGCTTTTTAAACTTTTTTTTGCAATAAAAATCTATAAAAACATTTCCCAATGTGTTTAAAATCTGATGAAGTAAAATGGAAGTCATTTCTATTAGACGCGTGAGCCGCAGCCGCCGAGAAAAGTGTTAAAAACAGTAAATACTGCCGACTTTTGAGTTTCTAGCCAATCGCGTCAGTTGTCAAGAGACCGAACAAAATTACTCCCCAAGTTGCAAATTTTGCAGAAAATCTTTACCGACCGACTGATTCCTGCCGAAAAATATGCAATATTAAATATGTTAAGCTCTCTGGCGTAATCTTCAGCCATTAATTTAAAGAAAAATTGTCCCACCGCTGCTCCGCATTCTTAACCAGCGCGCATGACTATTTCGAATTAATAGATGAAGTGAAAATTAATTTCGAATTCGACAGCGCATCACTTTTCACAGTGCCTTACCAACAGCATTTATTACAATTTGGGAATGGTACTTACCGCTTAGCGTTGTGCTAGTAAGGCAGCTCCATCACACGTGCAAACAAATGAAGAATTAAAGGCCAAAGAACAAAGTCCAAGCTTGGGTCAGAAAAATGTACAAGGAAGACATTCCCTCTACAGATTATCTTGGCTTCGTGGGGCTGAAGGGCAGACCTCTCCAACAAGAAAAATAATTTTTGATTAGCCCTCGAATGATTAATAATAATAAAAGTCAAAAGTTTGTCTGTTTGTCACTTTGTCCCTTTGTCGGTCACAAGTTATCGGCGTCAGCAACGTACGCTCTACCCGCTTGAGGAGTTCCGAGGAACTGAATTAAAATCATGCTCGGAGCGGTAGCAGAGAGCGTGACGCAGTTCCCACACCCCAAGAAAAACGTACACAAACCCAAAAAACTCCATACAAAAACTTTTGGGACAAGACACGGCGATGTTTTGAGTTTTTTCCCCTCGCCCCCTCCCCTTCCAAAATATTTTAAAAAAAACTACGTCGCAGCAGCTTTTCAACGAGCGCCCACACTTATCAAAATCGCTTGAAAACGAGCCGAGATATCGCGAATCAAAGATGACCAATTTCGATACAATAATGGTAAAATTATCTTTGAAAATAATCAAAATTTTATTCCTGTGTTGTGTGTCAACGATCTATGTCTCTATGTCTCTATGTATGTATCTATCTACTTTTTTTTCTCGAGAACCGCGAGTGATTTCCTTAAAATTTTCCGGGAACGTCAGTCTCGGCCTCAAATGAAAAATTTCATATGCCGCTTCTCCGGGAAAATTCTGGAAAAGCCGTGGCATGTAGAAAAGTGGTCAATTTTGAGGGTTTTTTAGGTATTGCTCGAAGATTTCGAATTTTCGCTCCGGTGTGACAATAGCTAGAGAGTTGGCTTCTTTGGGAAAGTTATAGAGTTTGGTCAGGAGAATTTTTTACCATTTGAAAAAAATGGCTGCTTACTGTTAAAGTGACACCATCTTTAGTTTTTGCCAAATTCTGAATAAGAATACCTAGACAGATGGTTTCTTAAGGAAAGTTATATGAATCACGGAGAAGACACGAAGTGTTCCGAAGGTAGCCGAAGGTGACACGAAGTGTTGCGAAGGTAGCCGAAGGTGATACGAAGTGTTCCGATGGTAGCCTAAGGTGTAGGAGAACAATTTTTTGAAGAAAATTTTTTTTGGAGAAAAATTTTTTTTGGAGAAAATTTTTTTTTGAGAAATTTTTTTTTGGAGCAAATTTTTTTTTGGAGAAAAATTTTTTTCGGAGAAATGTTTTTTTCGACGGAGAAATGTTTTGGTTGATTAAATTTTTTTCGGAAAAATTTTTTTGGAGATAAAGGTTCGTAGAAAAAGTTTTCGTAGAAAAAAAAGGTTTTAAAGGAAATAATTTGTTTGGATAATTTTTTTCGAAGACAATTTTTTTTTGGAGAATTTTTTTTTTTAAATTTTCTTTTCTGAGAAAATTTTTTTTCGGAGAAAACTTTTTTCAAACAATAGAAATTTTTTCAACAACTCAAAACTTCCAAAACGAGCATCACAGCAAAAACCTTTTTAAAGGTAGATCAGTCCGTAAGTCCGCTTCCAAAGCTTCCAAAATTAATGATATCGCTTGAGGTGACGCTATCGCTGATAATACGCAGAAGCTTGTTTGAATGGAACCTTGTGTTCAAAGTTTTGATTTCCTGAAAAAATTACAGAGCTTTCTTCAAAACAAAAGGACGTTGTGTTAAAAAAATTGCGTCACGAATGAATAATTTTCCTGTACTTTTTTCTTTGTAAAGCAAAGTTGTTGGGTTTGGTCTATTGTGTGTTGGGTAACCAACAAAATGGCAGATATGCATCGGCCTGAAGTGACTGAAGTGACCGACATTCATGAGAAAAGTGGGGCAGTTGGAAAGTGGTCAAGTTTTATGTTTTTAGAAATATCCGCAATGGTATAAGAGATAGACCATCGGTTTCTTTGGCCAGCTCATCCGCTTTCTCGATTTTCTTCAACTTCAAAGTGTCCGGGAACCCAGACCTGCGTAACCTGATTTCTCAGTCCCATCCGGTTCAGGCTTTTCTTCAGCTCTTTCACTAGGTTGGATGTCACGACAGGCGAGATGAGCCCTTCATCATCGCCTCACTGTCAGAACAGACTGTAATATTTGCCCCACATTTCCTCTGCTGGAATTGTCTCCTCTCAATGACGCTAAAATTTCAGGCTGAAAGACGTCGCCGTACGTCCAAAGATTAAACGCTTTAGACCCTTATGCACCTTTCGGTGTAAGGTCCTTAAAGCCACAAATTTCCGGCCTAGCAACCGAAAATGCTTATGCCCGCGTAGTCCTTAAGGGCGCTAGATTCGACTAGTATGGAACTAATGGAGAGCTGGACATGGACATTACAAAATCTGAGTCTATTGCTTTCCATCTTTCTCGAATATTCGGATGAGATCAACTTCTCCCTGTCGAATTGCAACACATTTTGTATGGAGAAAGGTTGCTGGTAAGTAAAGGTAACTGGGAGCACCTTGCTAATAAATTTATCACCATGCAAAACGATTACAATTACTTGAATTTTCTGTTTATTTAACACTAAATGACAATTCAATGCATCTCCAACAAATCAGTCTTTTTTAGCTGCAGTGGCAAGTTTTTCGGATACGCTTTTAGCAGTTTCGACTGTATCTTCGTACACTTTCTTTAAAATTGTCTCAGCGTTTTGTGATATTTCTGCTCCGTCCTCCTTCAAGCGATTTCTAAATTTTTCCGATTCATCTAAAACGTTCTTGATGCCTTTTTCAATCGTATCCTAGAAAATGGTTTCATTTTACATCAAACAACTCATACCTTTCGAGAAAGTTTTTACCTCGAACGTTGCCAGTGCTGGATTATTAGCTTTCAGTTCATTTGCTGTTGCATTGAAAGTATCAACAATCTTTTTGAAAAAATCTTCCATGTTGCCAGAGTGAGATTTAACCTGTGAATGTTTACAAAGTGTATTCAGCTCACTGTTTAGTTTATGCAAACACTATCTCTCTTCTACCTCCTCACCCAGTTGGGTAGCTATAGTTTTCAATTTGTTGGCATATGTTTCAGTTTGTGTCCGAACTAAACTGCCTAATTCTTCATCTGTGCTGACGTTGGCGAATTTCAGTACATTTTGGTGCAAAGTTTCATAAGCTGTTTCCGCTTTGTCTGTCAATTCCTTCAACGTAAGTGTGCTACCATCGGTGTTATCTGGTGCTTCACGCACAACACGACCCGATGCCAACTGAAAATGCATTTATTCAAAACATGATTTTCTTCAATATGTTCAATGTTTCGGTTAAATTAATAAGAAGGTTTAAGGAGATTCCAAAACTCTTTCTCTATAAAGAAATTGTTCAACATTGAAGGTGGAGGTTTATACAAGTATTCTAGCCTGATGACGATAATTATATAGGCAAGTTCTAAAATGTAATTTGAGTCAAGAATTCAATTAGGTGTAGACAATTAGTCTCGAATACTTTTACCAGAACCACTTTCTGTTTTGTGAGTCTTGTATTTTTTTTGTGGCTTATGTTACTTTGAATTTGACGACAAGCGAATGGGTTTTAATAAATTTTTATTATAATCGACAAGAATAAGAATTAAGAAATCACAAAAAAAACCTTTTTAAAAAGGAAATGTGACGGAAGTCCTCGTCCCTTCTTCCAAAACAACTGATATCAATTTGGGTGACGCTTACAGCTTCGGCATTCGTGACGCATTTTTTTAATCAAAAGTGAAAAAAAAAGAATTTTTTGCGTTCCAAAGCTGTAAGCGTCACCCAAATTGATATCAGTTGTTTTGGAACAAGGGACGAGGACTTGCGTCACATTTCCTTTTTAAAAAGAGTTTTGTTGCGATATCAGTAGTTTTGGAAGAAAAGATGAATAAAATTTTGGAGAAAAAATTCTCGGCGAAAAAAAATTCCGGTGAAATTTTCTGGCGAAAAACCATTTCCGGCGAAAAAAATTTCAGTCAAAAATTTCCGGCGAAAAAAAATTTCCGGCGAAAAAAAATTCTCGGCGAAAAAAATTTCCTTTGACACGAAACATCTATCCTCAACAAAAAAAAATTCCACCTAAATCTGTCCCCTACCACCCTCGGCCATTTTGTTGGTCACCCTGACACACTACACACCCAACCCAACAACTTTTCCTTTGACACAAAGCATCCCCGAGTGAAAATGGCAGTCTCAGTATGTTCTAAAATTGAGTGTACTCACAGCCTCAAATCAGTCTCAATTTTTGAAAAAAACTCAAAAGTACTCAATTTCGCTTTTTTTTTATAAAATCATCGACCAGTGAGTACACTCATTTTAAATTTTTTTTAGATTTAGACTGACTGAGGTCATTGAGCACACTCACTTAGACTATTTGAGATCGCTGAGTATGCTCATTTCGAGACGTTTTTAGACTGTTGAGGATGCTCAATTGTGAAAAATATTTTTTTTAGCCAATGAGACTGTTGAGTGTACTCATTTTCGACAAAAATATTTGTTCACAATCTTATTGAGGATTTTGAGAATGTTGAGCATGCTCAATTGTGAAAAATATTTTTTTAGCCAATGAGACTGTTGAGTGTACATACTCATTTTCGACAAAAATATTTTTCACAATTTTATTAAGGCTTTTAAGACTGTTAAGCATGCTCAAATGTGAAAAATATTTTTTTGCCAATGAGACTGTTGAGTGTACTCATTCAAAACTAGGGGGACACGACGCAAGGGAAAAAAGTCAAAACTTGGCTGCATATATGGTTCCGAAGTCTACGAAAAAAATTTTTCTTAATTTTTTGATGGTGTGGCGACTTGCGTCACGGGCGCATTGCTACCGCGTGCCCATGATATTTCACCGTATTTGGTGTGAGAGTTTTTTATTCAAAAAACTCATCCTCTCTTTCGCGATTCGGAAGAAATTTAGGACAGATCAAGTGATTGAGGAAATAGTTCTAAATATCCACAAGAAAAAACACAAAATTGACGATTTTTCAATGTGGGTAAAGTTAGCTCAACAGGATCTCAACTTTTCTTGAGGTTTCGATAATCTCAACAATTTTCTTGAGATCGTAAGGAGCTAATTTACCCACATATTTTTCACACTTTCGCAATTTTTCATGGCGATACTTCGCATTCTGACGATTAATTTTTTTTTTACGATTTCACTTTGGCGGACTATTCGGGCCTAACATACCGAATTTATTTGATTACGTTTAGAACTTTTCAAGGCAGGTCATCAGGTCATCGATAAATCAGGTCAGGTCATTTGGGAAAAAAACCTGCCATTACAAAACAAGAACCTTTTGAATTCCTCACTCGTTTTTTGCAATAAATGCAAATGGGGACCAAAAAGCAAAATGATTTCCTTGAAATACAATTTGATTTCATTAAATTCCATAAAGCAAGTGTCCAGAAACTTTTTTTTTCTGAAGTTGAGATAACAATAGTTATTAGAGAATTGTACATAAGTTTCATTATTGTACAATGTTTCTATAGGTAAATTAATTGGTTCATTGAAAACTGAATGCAAGTGAACAGGCAGTAAAATGACTACAAGAAGTAATTATACAGTTAGTTGCTGTAATTAGTCTTCTCAGCAAGAAGAAGTTCATTCCTTTGAAAGGGAAATCATCTCCTTATTTAATGTTTAAAAATGAAGTTTTAATTATTTACGGTGAAATTGTTGTAGCAGTTCTAATAGTAGTTTTTCATGAAATTATTTACTCACCTGTAATACGCTCAAAAGTCCAACGAAAAATACCAATTTAAACATTTTTTATGATCACACTAGAGCACAAATTATATAGTTTTTCAACAACTTTTCACATACACGATGTTCGCTCAATCGAATATAACAAGAGACTGATTCACCGACATAGCATCCCTTGGTCTATATATATACCGTGATAAGCAAAGTGCTGTGTTCTCGTTTACATTTTTCAGGTTTTTATTATTTTGTAAGAATTTTTAGTGTTTGTGTAAGAATAATGGATGTTGTAATAAAATAAAAAGATAAACAGGCCTTAAAGTCGAAGATCATATCGGTTTCCATTTGAAAAGAAATGGTGGAAAGGAATTTTTTTGTGTTTGACTTGAATGTATTTGTTAAATTCCTACTTCTGCTTTCGTGCCAACAAACCATATCACATGCGATAGTTAGTTACCTTAAAATAATACATTTTTAGGGCATAGAGTATTCCATTAGCTAGGGGGATTCGTATTGTCGAATCTGGAAGTTATCCTTGGAACTCATCTTCAACAAACTTCGTACACCAGTTTCAGATGTTAGGTCTTCATCACCACACAAGCATCAATTGAAACAAAAGAAGAAAGAGGTAAGAATTATGTTCATATTTGAATTAAAAAAAAACGTCAGTTCTTGTTCACGATCTGGGGTTTCATTCCACTAAGCAACGAGTGTATTTTCAACCATACTTTATATTTCTGAATAAAAACTTAACAAATAGGGGAGTTGATTACTTTATAGACTATCGTAGCTTCAATAACAATTTGAGCTTTTTGCTAAACTTTCCAGACTTAACCTAATCGCACATAATTCAAGAGTCCTCGTTTACTCTTTAGAAGCTTGATTTTCGAAAGCGGCGATCCGAATCGTTTATACACTTTCTTATCAAGGTTCATAACATCATGCAAAATGTTGTAATTCTAAGGCGTTTACTACTGGTCAAGGTCTAAATTCCTATTAATTTTTTTGTTAAGTTTTTTTTTTGCAGTCTGATAATAATTTCATACGTTTTTATAACAAATATCTAGCAATTACATGCATTGAACACAACATTCAGTGAGAGACAAACGTTATTTTCTGAATGAAAGTTCACATTATGTAATTTTGTTTTGGAAGTATTTGGAGTGGAAATGTTTTTTTATCGGCATTGTCAATTCTGGATAATGGAATAAACAATTGACTTTAAAATATGCATATCGTCATACAATGTTTACAGACATAAATTTACATTTGAATAATAATGTTTTTATATCGGATGGTTTATTGTTTTCCAAGTGTTCGTGTTTCCTGAGCATCCCCAATCCCCACATATCGTTCAATATGACTTACCGAAAAAAACTTAAGTGAAACCCCAATTAACCAAATTCTTCCGCGGAAAATCGTTCGACCATTGAACAATAGAAGCTTTAAAAAGCTTTTGAAAGCCATCATTCGACCACCTATTGATTACCGGAAGACACCTCACTGATGTAATTGACGTCAAAACATGTTGGAGAGCATGTGTCGACTCTGATCACAATCTTATGGTGTCAACACTGCGATCACATCTTGCCCGGTTTCATAATGGCCAACGCGAAACTGTGAGGCGTTTTGCAGTGGACAAGTTAAGAGATCCACAGATAGCGGCGAAATATGCTGAAAACATTAGCACAAAGCTTCAACAACTTCAACAGGCTCAACCTCTCGACTGGCAATAGGTGAGTGAAATAATCAAACAAGAAGCGACCAACACCTTAGGATATCAGAGCCCTAATGACTTCAATACCTGGTTTGATGCGGGGTGTGCTGAATCAGCACTGCAGATGTTACAGAACGTAAAAACGCTGCGCGATTAAGAAAGGAAACTGCAAGAACGAGAGAACCGAAAGTGACTGCAGATGCGAGATACAAAGAACTGAGGAAGGAGGAAAAACGTTTACACCGGCGCAAGAAGAGAGAGCTCGAAGATAGGACGCTACTTCAGCTAGAGAGATTGTGTAGCGCAAATGAGTCACGAAAGTTCTACAAACGTATAAACAATCAAAGGAAAGGATTCAACCCCCGAATAATCATCTGCAAAGCAGTAAACGGAACGTTGCTTACTGCAAAACATGATGTCTTGGAGAGATTCAAAGAGCATTTTGATGCATTGTACAACGGAGATGATGATGTGACTGATGATAGCGATGTTTTCTTTCTTGACGACGACGGTCGTATCGTAGCAGCGCCAACAATGGAGGTAGTCTTAGCAGCAATTACCTCACTCAAGGACAACAAAGTTTCCGGTCCCGATAATATTCCAGCGGAACTGCTGAAGATGGGTGGTGAGGAATTGTCAAAAGTGATGTATGATTTAGTATATAGAATATGGAACACGGAAAACTTGCCTGGCGAGTGGTTAGAGGGTGCCATTTTACTTCTACACAAAAAAGACGATAAAATCGAAAGCGAAAACTACCGTGAAATTGCCTTGCTTAAGACGGCTTACAAAGTTTTTGCTCGAGTACTATTCGAAAGACTAAATCCGCTTGCTGAGAGTGTCATTGGGGATTATCAAGGCGGATTAAGACGAGATCGCTCAACAACTGACCAAGTATTCACCCTTCGTCTGATTCTGCAAAAGGGCAGAGAATTTCAAGTCCGGACGTACCATCTTTTCGTCGACTTCAAACAAGCTTACGACACGCTGGTGAATGGAACAGTTCAAGTTCTGGGCTTTGCAGACGACTTGGACCTCGCCAGTCGTACAAACGCAGCAGCAGTTGACACTTTCACAAATTTGAAAATCCAAGCTGAGCGGATGGGTTTGATGATAAACGAATCTAAAACCAAGTACATGAAGACCGAGCCGAATCCGGTAGCCAATCAAGAAGGAGACACAATATGCATTGGAGAGTTCAACCTCGAGGTAGAGGATGAGTTCATTTATCTTGGAACGCTGATACGGTCAGATGGTGATAATACACCTACCATATTTACAAAACACTTATCCGGCCAGTATTGATCTACGGATGCGAATCTTGGGCGATGAAAAAAGTGATGAACAGTTGCTCCTAACGTAGCGCAAGGTACTCCGCACCATATTTGGAGCGATGCGCGAGGGGGAGAGGTGGCGACGGCAATATAACTTTGAATTTGAACGTGATTTTGGCGAGCCGGATGTAGTGGCAGTGCTGATTCACCACTGGTGAAAGAAAGCTGAGGTGGGCGGGGCATTTAGCACGCATGGATCAAAACAGGGCGATTCCACGGACTTCATCGTTCCCACTCACAAAATTCTCAGTAGTTACAAAATGATATTAATAGGAAAGTAACTAACCTCAAGTTGAAGGATCAATCTTTATGATACACGCTTTTACATAAGTATCATTTTGTAACAACTGAGCATTTCGGGCGTTGGAACGACGTTTTCGTGGAATGGCCCAACAGAGCCCTCTCAAAATTATTCCGTAACGATCCAGAAGGGCGAAGAGGAGTTGGTCGTCCAAAACTTCGACGAATTGATGGCGTCGAACGAGATCTTCGCACGCTCTTAATAAAAAACTGGTAATACGCGGCACACGACAGGCAGCAGCAGACCAAGGCCCGCAAGTGGCTGTAGCGCCGAAAAAGTAAGCAAAGTAAAGCGTCGTCAGCGCCACCTGTCCAATGCTTCCAAATTTATTTTTTTTCTAAAAGAAAATTCATGCGACGACTAGATGAATTTGGTAAACTGGCAGTTAGTAGTAGGCTACGGCCAAAGAAATTCTCTGCTTGTGATCATACGGGATGTAACAAAACGTTTAAAGATGGTAGTGGTTTACGCTATCACATAAAGACCCACAGAGGTAAGAAGTTGATATATTTCCTCCTAGTGAACGCAAGAATGAAAATCTCTTTTTTGGGAGAGAAATCGCACAATTGTTAACCTTCTTCCTTTTGCCTTCCTTTTGCTTTCATTTCCTTCTATCTCTTTCTTTCTTTTATGTGTGTTTGACATTTAAAAAAGAAACAAAACATATGACTTTTCCGAATTTTTAAAAAGGAAGAATTTGGTTAACTGGCAGTGAGTAGTAGGTTAGGCCGAAGGTAGGTTAGGTAGTAGGTAGGCCGAAGAAGTTCTCAACAAACAAATACTTTTCTTTTAGACGAGAGGCGGTTCGCTTGTGACTATGCGCAATGTAACCAAAAGTTTAAACGTAAGGATCATTTAGAAGCCCACAAAAGGATCCACACAGGTAGGAAGTTGTTATATTTCCGCCGAATGAATGCAAGAATGAAAATCTCTTTTTTGGGAGAGAAGTCGCACACTTCTTTACCTTCTTGCTTTTGTATGTTTAACATTTGAAAAAGGATGGTAATTAACGACCATTTATTTTGTTGGGACGACCGTTATTTTTAATTTTTTTTACCAATATTTTCCTATATTCGACCGTTATTAATGAATTATTTTACCATAAGAAAAAATTCAAACAACCAACGCGTGTAATAACTACCGTTATTAAAAATTAAAATACCAATAACATCTGTGCAACTACCGTTATGTTGCGTATGTGTGTGTAATTGGTCGAGTGGGGAAAAGTGTAAATTTAATTCAATTTACCAATTCGTTTTTTCACATTTCACCGTTTTTTATTAAACCAATCGATGAAGAATGAAAGAATAACGTTTTCACATAAATGTTGACCAAGCGTAAGGTTAAGGCGTCCGCGCAGTCATTCGTTTAGCCCTTCGTTTCGCCTCCGTTTACTTGACAGTTGACAGTTTTCCATTATTTTACTGTCGTTACGGTGGCAAAACGGAAAGCTACTGGGGTGACTGCGCGGACGCCTTAAAGCTTGCAAAGCTTTTAGCTGACGGTCGTTTATTTTGCCTGCATGATCGCAATTTTTTTTACCAATCCTTTTACTAAATTATCGATTTTGCCATTTTTCCTCCTTCAATTTACTGAATCGATCACACTAAATATCAGACCAGCAATGTTTTGAAAATTACACTTGCAAAGACTGACTGGAAGGTAAAAACTAAAAATCAAATTCCAATTGAGAAAGAAAATTGAGGTGTATGTCGTCAGCACCCCCAAATTTGTGCTAGCATGGAAATTGGGTCTATAATTTGCGCCTGAATTTGTGCTGTCGAATGGTACCGGTCCTAGAATTTGTGCTGCTCTGGGAGCCGAAAACGACTGAAAATCAAGGGAATAAAATTCATTTCTCAATCAAATTCGTCGTGTGGAAAGGTAATGAATCAGCCTTTGAAAACATAAAGTACAAAATAGTAGTTTGTGTAAGGACGAATAGAATATTACCCC
Organism: Pseudolycoriella hygida; assembly: GCA_029228625.1. Classification (NCBI taxonomy): domain Eukaryota; kingdom Metazoa; phylum Arthropoda; class Insecta; order Diptera; family Sciaridae; genus Pseudolycoriella; species Pseudolycoriella hygida. The sequence continues at coordinate 11,632,617 of CM055405.1, read as the reverse complement.
ATTCTTGACATAATATCTGAATTTTCGCTGTAATTACTCTATAGTAATGACAGATTACTGGAAAAATATAAAAAAAATTTGACAGAATCCCTCTCCAGTTTTGACGAATTTCTATATATATATTGGACGCCAAAAATTATATATAAAATGACCATAAAATTGCACCAAATCACCTTTCCTATCTATTTCTAAAGTCGTTGTCATCTTGATTGTGTAGATAATAATGTATCTTCATGAGCTAAAGAGAAAAAAAAGGTATGAGGAGTTAAGGTTTTGACTTACTACATTTCTGAATTCTTACATTTTGACATTAAATACTTGGAGAAATTCGTCAAAACTGGAGTGGGATTCTTGAATTTTCAAAATGTCAATTTTTTTTTATATTTTTCCTGTAATCTATCATTACTATAGAGTAATTACAGCGAAAATTCAGAAATTATGTCAAGAATGTTTCAACAGTACTAGGTTTATGAGGACGAAGATAACCGTTTTCCCACTGTGAGCCGCAGTGCCGTGTGCGTTAATATGAGTCCTAACATTACGTGTAACACACAACGTTTTTTGCAATGAAAAAAAAAAATAAAAAATTACCGCACTGAAATAGAAATTACCGCACTGAAACAGAATTTACCGCACTGAAACAGAAATTACCGCACTGAAACAGAAATTACCGCACTGAAACAGAAATTACCGCACTGAAACAGAAATTACCGCTCTGAAATAGAAATTACCGCTTACTTTCATATTAGTAACGTAATATTTGAGTTTATATACTCCCAAATGCAAAGGCAATACGACCTATTACATACGTGAATTGCATAAAATGAATTTTTTCATTTCTAGCACCGGCAATTTTCTTTCAAAATATCAAAAAAAATATTTTTGGTGTTTTTGAGGTCAAACAATATTTTTTGTTAAGATGTTACAGATAAGATTTCTCTTTAACACGCTCAGTTAAGAATAATTTAAATTGATGAGAACCAAAACACTAACACGCCCACCCCTACTCTTCCGCACTTTCCAGTTATTTCAGTTTTAACTTCCCCTCACTTCTTCCAGTCAAACCGCGACCAAATAACTACTGATTATTGATCGGATGAGTGTTTCATAATTATCATCCACTCCACCACTCTCCAAGGAGCGACCACGAAACTAATTATCTGATTATTTATCTAATTGATGGTTTCCCCTAACTTATATCGGTCAGTCTACGTCTACAGGCTACTTTGGCATAACAAAACTATTTCACTAACTCGAAAAAACTTTATGAAGAGAACATTTTTTCTACCGGAATAAACCTGAGGTTTTTCCCACATTTTAGAAGTGCGCGAGAATTAATTGAATAATTTTCTATAAAAAAAAACTATTTACTTTTCGAATTAAATAATTAAATGAATTAACTCAACATGTCAATCCATGAGCGTTTGATAATTCAACTTATCACACTTTCTATTTTTTTTGCATTCATTTCATGAATAATATTTAATGTGTTATAAATAAATTCTTTTCACATTTTTTTGCAATAACAACATTTTTCGAAGCTTAAGAAGACATAACTTTTATTTTCTGAATTAAGAACTCTGACCTTAGATTACAAACTGGGATTTCAGTAAACTGATTGCGTATGCAACGAAGGCTCTTTTTGAATTAAATTTCCAAAGTGTTGTGAATATAAATTATTCACCAACTAATTAAAATGAAGAAAAGTGGAAGTATCACACTGATAAATTACGTGACTACAAAAGAAAACAAAGGCCCTTTTCTGAAACATTGAAATGTACTCAGCAATAATTTAGTTTTTCGTCTTCTCGCACACAATTTACTCATAATTTTATACAGGATCAATGGACAAGCTACCATGTTTGTCACTTTCACACTAACATTGAATGATTGAGAGAATCATATAAGGCGTCCAGTTTCTTATGGTTTCGAATTGCCATCGTTCGACGTCGGCTTACGTCAAAGTATAGGAAATTTCGTGATAAACTGCACGCACACCAATCACTTGACATTATGCATTATTATACTTTGACATAAGCCGACGTCGCAGACTCGTTTTGCATATATCGTACCATCATAATGCCTATACACGCTTCCATCCACTTCCTTGCATGTGCGAGCTTAACTTCTAGATTTTTATACTGAAAATTGTTTGTGAAACCTGAACGTCTTTAATCGCTGGAGGATTATTTTTAGTAAAACACCATAATCCAATGAAGAAGTAATAAAGGTTTTTGTGGTAAATAGACGTAGGAAGCACAAAAAGTTTAGATTTATTTTTATTCGTTTCAGATTTTATTATCTTAATTTTATCCACTTACATTGTGCCTTTCATTTCCATTCACATAAACCTCACACAAACTTTTCAATTCTGCTGAAGAATAGACCTACAACTTTATATTTTATTTCACTTTTCGGTTGGTTTTCCTTTTTTTTCTATTTCTTTTAGTTTTAGACATACAAATAGAATATCTTAATTTATCATTTACATAAAACACCAACAAACTGTAAACTTACAGGAAGTTACATCTTCCGAAAGTGAAATCCAGATGCCGCGGATGCTACAACAACTAGGAAGGAAAATTTTAAACTTTTTTTGACATTAACATCCCTAGGGCATTTGTATGAAATGGAGTGTTTAAGAATATAAAAGTTAGGAGAAGGAGAAGAAGATTTGGGATGCAATACACGCTTTTAGGTGTGTGTTTTATTTTGGAATTCTCGTGAGATTCATGAGCAGAAATGTACGTTTACATGCGATTAGTGCGTAAAGAGTTTTCTGATGCCATCTTCGGCCAGACAATTTAAGTTCGTAAAAAATTTCGAATGTTGATCGAACTAAGATATTGACCAAGAAAAGCAAATTATGCAAAAATTTATTATTGAACAGTTTCCGATTTATAATGTCAAGCGTGCTATTGCACTCTGTGTAGAATAACGATTTATTTCCTCAAACGATTTAAAACAAAGTGACCTGAGATGTGAATGCACTTGGAACAAGTCAAAAAAAGGAAAACGGTAGCACGTTTTGTTGATGTCACAAAACAACGTTATCAACAGCACTTAACCGAATGCTGATAGTAATTCTATTTTGATTTCTTTGATTCAAAGTGATTTAAATTGACTTTCTAGCCGATTCATGTATCATACATTGAATTTCAGACGCAACGAATGATTGTGTACACAAGCAATTACAGAAATGCCTCTTTGAATTTATGAACGATTACCGTATGCCACTATGACTAACCGAGAATAGAGTAAGATAAAATTGACAATCTTATCAAACAGCCAAGTGTTGAGGTACCAATAAATTAAATAATTCAGTTGTAATTAACGCTTCGACAGTGTTACAATGAAGTCGTTGCCAAAATTTGTTTTAGTTTTATTTTTTACTTCATTAAATTTATCACGATCAACATGCACAGAGTGGCATGCTATTTTCGATCCTAACAGAACGATGATTGAAATCGATGCATCGGAAGACGTTCATCTAACTCTTTCGAATCTCTTAGATGAAACAATTGATAGCATTAACCGTAACTATGCGATACGAACTTTGAATGAAAAGGTGGCAGTGGTAGAGAACCCAGACGACATTGAATTTGTCAATGTTGCTGGTGAAAGTCACTCTTGGGAAGCTCACTTTCGCGTTCGAGGAGTATTTTTGGGTAAGTCATGTTGAACCGAAGTTTTTAAGTTTCACCACAACATTTCTTGCACTAGGAACGACACGGTTCTTTGTTGTGAGAATAGTCGACGGAGTGGACATAGAACAATCAGATGAATTCATAGATGTGATTGTCCTGAGACCAGAACGAGTTTTGGATACGTTGTTTGCTGTGGTAGTAGTTCTACTGTTGGCCATTTTGTTTATAAATTTTGGCGCTGCAATCGACTTAGAGATAATGAAAAACATTTTCAAACGACCAATCGGACCAGCTATTGGAACTGTTTGTCAGTTGGTGTTTGTACCTTTGATTTCGTACGGACTGGGGGCACTTTTTTTCCCAAACGATCCCGAACTCGCACTAGGCCTATTCCTTACTGGTGTCAGTCCGGCAGGTGGCGCTAGTAACATTTGGACGTTGCTATGTGGAGGGAACATAAACTTATCCATTTCAATGACTACTATTTCAACGATGGCATCATTTGGCACGATTCCTCTTTGGTTGTTTTTATTGGGCCGATCGATTTTTGATCGAGCTAATTTAGGTGTACCGTACGTACAAGTGACATTAGTAGCAATTAGTCTCCTCATTCCTTTGGCTATCGGTCTGTTGATTCAGAAATTCTTACCGAAGATAACCAAATTTTTGGTAAAAATTACAGAGAAACTTTCTTTGGTTTTTCTCATCATTATTGTGATCTTCGGAATATTCACCAATTTATACATGATGCCACTGTTTGCATGGCAGGTACTCGAAATCATAAATGAAAGACTTTGTGAAAAATAAACTCTGATTTTCAGATTGTTGGTGCAGGCCTAGGTCTTCCCCTTCTAGGCAACATTGTAGGCCTATCAGCTGCGGCAATATTTAGGCAACCGAAGGAAGACTGCATTGCAATTTCAATAGAAATAGCTGTTCAGAATACGGCACTTACCTTATTTCTACTTACGTTCTCCCTTGAACCGCCAGCTGCCGATATTTCCATGATTATACCAATCGCTGTCTCTATACTAACCCCGCTGCCGATGATTATTTTCATTGTAATAAAAAAAACGAGAGAGTGGTAAGGGAATTGAATCGAACGCTGATAAACATATGTTCTTCACTTTATTTTCATTTTTTTCAGCTTAAAAAGGAGAAAATCAAATAAAAAGGCGATGAATCTTATAGAATTTGGAAAAGTGGCTGACGAAAGCAAATAAAAAGAAAAGATCCTTTTGTTCTGCTTTCATTACTTTTTTCACACTTTGAGATAAAACGATTGCTTTAACGTAGATATAACATTTAAGGACTAGAGTTCAGATGTGATATATGGTGAGATGATAAATAGGTTCGTTCCTAAAAAAAATCTTATTTGAAACTCGTTGCTTAATGCGTTTATCGCGCACACAAAATGTTGTTCAAGTAGCCTGGGGGTAGCCGTTTGGCTATGTTTCCATCTTACGCGAAAAAAACCAACTTATCGTTTAGTTATTGGAGGATTCTTGTGATGGTTGTTCACAGACTTGTGAGCTGATTAAAAATTGTGAATAGTAAGAACTGCGCACATCTCATGTACTCAGTATGATAAATCTAATAAAAAATCATGAACAAAGAAGCTGAAAGCATTTACAGCTAGAGCATCGTTAGGTGCGTCGTCTGAGATCTGGTAGCGCTAACAAAGAGGAGTTGCTGGTGTAAATTCGAGAGATGAATTTGGTGAGGTGTTGAAAAATTAAGGAAAAAACTGATCGATTTTAAAATACCCGCGCAAAACTTAAGTTTTGTTAGAATTTGCGATGCTCATGTTCGAAAGCATCTTCAATTGGAATCTAAAGTCGATTCAAAAGAAATTCGCAGGACTGTTACTTTTCTTGCTTTTTTTTTTTAAATTTTTTTTTATTTTTGTTTTATACAATTTCTTTTAAATTTATTTTGGACTTATAGTGAAAATTCTTTTTCTGATTTCTGTTTGGAACATTTGTAATGGTTTTTGGAATTCAAAAAATAAAAAAAAAAATGTCGAAAAAAGTAAAAAAAAAAAAAATTTTAAAAGAGGTCCTCGCTGGAATTCCACTCCATTGAATTTCCACTCCACGAGAATTTCCACTCCATTTGGATTTCCATTCCATTGGATTTCCATTCTTTTGTAATTTCCATTCATTGGAATTTCCATTCATTGGAATTTCCATTCATTGGAATTTCCATTCTACTGGAGTTTCCATTCCACTGGAATTTCCATTCCACTGGAATTTCCATTCCACTGGAATTTCTATTCCACTGAAAATTTCTATTCCACTGGAATTTCCATTCCACTGGAATTTCCATTCCACTGGAATTTCCATTCCACTGGTATTTCCATTCCACTGGAATTTCCATTCCACTGGAATTTCCATTCCACTGGAATTTCCATTCTACTGAAATTTCCATTCTACTGAAATTTCCATTCTACTGAATTTCTATTCCACTGGAATTTTCATTCCACTGAATTTCCATTCCACTGGAATTTCCATTACACTAGAATTTTCATTCCGCTTGAATTTCCATTCTACTTGAATTTTCGTTTTACTGCAATTTCTGTTCCACTCGAATTTCTACTCAGTTGGAAATTTTCATTCCATTTGAATTTCCATTCCTCTAGAATTTCCATTCCATCGGAATTTCCATTCCTCTAAAATTTTCATTCCTCTAGAATTTCCATTTCATCGGAATTTTTATTCCATTGAAGGCTCCATTCCACTGGAATTTTCATTCCCCTAGAATTTGCATTCCGCTTGACTTTCCATTTCACTTGTATTTCCATTACTTGAATTTCCATTTCTCTTGAATTTTCATTCCACTTGAATTTTCATTTTACTATAATTTCCGTTCCATAAAATTTCTATTCAGTTGGAATTTCCATTCCATCGAAATTTCCATTCCATCGGAATTTCCATTCCACTGAAGGCTTCATTTTGTATTTGTATTTTGTTAGAGAGTCCACTAACAGCTTTTTACAGCCAATAACAAGTGACTTCCGAACCACGTCTCAGAGTAATGCGAATGTAGCGTCTTTGTTATTATGCAATTACTCCGAGAATTACCATTCCCGTAGAACTTCAATTCCACTAGAACCTTCATTCCTCCGGAATTTCGATTCCCTTGAATTTCCATTTCACTTGAATTTCCATTACTTCAATTTCCATTTCACTGGAATTTCCATTCCACTCTAATTTCTATTCCAATAGAATTTTCGATTCCATTGGAATTTCAATTCCACTTGAATTTCGATTACTTGAATTTCCATTTCACTGGAATTTCCATTCCACTCGAATTTCTATTCCAATAGAATTTTCCATTCCATTGGAATTTCCCTTCCACTTGACTTTCCATTCCCTTAGAATTTCCATTCCATCAGAATTTCCATTCCACTTGAATTTCCATTCCACTTGAATTTCGATTACTTGAATTTCCATTTCACTGGAATTTCCATTCCACTCGAATTTCTATTCCAATAGAATTTTCCATTCCATTGGAATTTCCCTTCCACTTGACTTTCCATTCCCTTAGAATTTCCATTCCATCAGAATTTCCATTCCACTTGAATTTCCATTCCACTTGAATTTCGATTACTTGAATTTCCATTTCACTGGAATTTCCATTCCACTCGAATTTCTATTCCAATAGAATTTTCCATTCCATTGGAATTTCCCTTCCACTTGACTTTCCATTCCCTTAGAATTTCCATTCCATCAGAATTTCCATTCCACTTGAATTTCCATTCCACTTGAATTTCGATTACTTGAATTTCCATTTCACTGGAATTTCCATTCCACTCGAATTTCTATTCCAATAGAATTTTCCATTCCATTGGAATTTCCCTTCCACTTGACTTTCCATTCCCCTAGAATTTCCATTCCATCAGAATTTCCATTCCACTTGAATTTCCATTCCACTGGAGTATCTATTCCATTGGAATTTTCCATTCCAAAGGAATTTCTATTCCATTGAAATTTTCCATTCAACTGGAATTTGCATTTTACACATTTGCACATTTACTTATTCAAAAATAAAATACGCTAAAGAATCGCACGATTTTTATAAAATTACAACTATTTAAAATTACGTTCAATAAATATGTTATCGAAGTGTTTCGCCGATGAATTGTCTCAAAGCAGCTAACCTCCAATGAACCTGTCCATCAAAGCAAATTTTCCAATTAACGTGTCATCAATATTAAAAATAAACATAACCAAAGACCCGTACGTATCAGAATAGAAGTGGCAAACAGAATACATGTGGCAAAGAGACTCGAACGTATCTAAATATACAAATAAGGAAACAATCCAACGTTTTCTGTTCTTCTATAACTGTAAGAATTTCAAAGATCCATAGAAACTACCCAAGGTAATGTCAAAGGCCCTACCGAAGTACGTCTCAG
>CM055405.1:11607276-11624050 GCA_029228625.1 Pseudolycoriella hygida | reverse complement strand
CCCCAAAACCCTGAAACACGTGTTCGCTAAAATTTGATTCTCTACAACTTTGCCTTTGAAAGTAAATCCCTGTATTGCGTATTTAAGCAAATACTGAAAAAAAACTATCTCTTATCATTTTGGGCAGAGAAATTTTTTTTCGCCCATTCCATGGCTCCCAGTGCTCAGACCGATTCCAACAAAAAAAATTCCCCAGTTTTTTGGCATCAAATGTTTTCATTTGACACCAAATTGAGCAATTTCCGTGCTTTACTTGCTGAGATATTTGCGAAAAAGTTTCACCGACCCTCGAAAAACCATGTTTTTGGTCACTTTATTCGACCATATCTCCGGAACCACTTGATCGATTTTGCTCATCTTCGAACTTGAATCATGGGAGGCATGTTCCTTTCAGGGAAAAAAAGATTATGCTGATCGGTTGAGCCGTTTGGAAAAAAAGTGGAGACGGACGGACAGACGGACAGACGGACGGACATTTTTTTTATTGCTGATTCGTCATCTCTAGACGATAATAGATGCATCCCCCCCACTCCCACCTCGATCTACCCCATGTTACAATAAAATTTTTTGTAGTACGGGTCCAAAAATTTTCTCAATAATCTTCTCAACAGTTCATCTTTCGTTCGATTCAGTTTTCCAGATACAAAATGAAAACTGCCAAAAAATTAAAGAACTGTATGGAACGACGTATTAAATTTCATTTTCTATCGGATAACGTTGATAAATAATGTATTGAAGACAACGCATGCCTCGGAACAAGTCTTTGCAGCAATTCGAAACCTTAAAACGTATGTGTATACCTCAAAGGCAACTATACCGTAAGCGAAAGGTGGGGCTTTCACATATTTTCGAAGTGGCGTTCCCTATCGGCTTGTGTACACTGAAAATTTCTTTCTATCTTTTCCCCTTTCTTCATTTGATATATGATCCAATTGGACTGAATTTACGTAGTCATAAGGGGTTGTTCATTAACAACACAATTCTACATGGCGAGGGGAGGGGAGGGGGTATGAGGCAAGCGTCACGCTTCTAGCAAAATTGACTATATTTGCGTGACAGGAATAGGAAAGATGTAAAAATTCCGATTTTTGCGTTATGTAAAAAAGTGCGAAGTTAGAGGTAGGAATAAATAAAACCTAATAGAAGGAACTGAGTCTATTTGATGTCAGCTTCTTGCCAGTTTCTTCCAGTTGCCTTTTACTGGCTCTTATTTCTTTCTTTTCGCGCAATCATATTTTCACGTGTCGCTTTTTATCTTGAATGTATCTTTATCACCATCTCTGACCTGGAAAACTCAATAAGGAAATAAAATTTTCATTCCTAATGAAAAAATACATAACTTGCAAGTCATTGCAAAAGTGTTCATCTTAAAGAAATGTGTCTTATCCATGGGAGTATCACCGGACACTTCATCTTGCTATAAAGTCAACCGCTGTCACATTCCTTTATATACTGCAGATGGAGAAACAGGTTTAAATCACCATACCAACCGGCCGCATACAATAATACGAAGTCATTAAAAGTATTCTCCAAAGACACGCATTTTCTCAGCATGAATTTAAAAAAAGAAAAGAAAAAAAAACACTACATTGTGGTTTGGCCGTGTTTCGGAATACCAAAAAAAGAAAGAACGTAATACACAATGAAAAATGGTTATATCCCTTTTCACGGCACCTCGAAAATTGTATTATTGTAAGTCGAAAATATACATTCGATCGTTTTTAAATGGGATTAAATGTAAAATATTATAAGAAATAGGTTTATTCACTCGTGTATCAAATTCTATGGTTACACAGCAAGATTTTTAGGGTGTTAAATGTTAACGTGCATACAAAACCGAACACAAATGTGTTTATTAAATATTGGTTTCCCGACATTGATCGACAAAATATACGAACTCAAGACCATCAATCCATTGCATCATCTGCACTTATATTGCAAATTTTCACGTGCGTGCGTTACATTCAGCGCAAAATAACTTTTCTCTTATCAAAATATTTTATTTGTTCGAACTATGGAATTGTCAGAAAAGCTTTGAATATAAGAAAAGTTAAGTTCACCTAAAAAATCATTTTTGTCCGTTTTCTAGATGAGTTTCACTACTTTACTCGTCGTCCCACCGAAAACTTGTCATTACATGTATATGTGCACCCCACGAAAATTATTCATTACATGTCATCAAGGTTGGGTTACCGTCGCTAACCACTAGCGTCGCTAGTAGCGACTAGCGCTCGCTAAAACTGCTTTAGCGAAACGTTTTCGCTAGTCGCTAACGCATTCGCTAGTTTTATGGACTAAAATATATGAATTTTGGTACTAAATTTTTTGATGAAAAAATAGAAACAAAATTTAAGGAAAGATTCAATGGACAAATCGATCTGCAACGACTCGAAGAAAGAACCAGAAAATGATCGTTCTGATATTCAACATTTCAAGACATTTCGGCTACTCAGATGCAGGATTCTCAGGTCGGTTTATCTAGTCCATCGCTTTGTAAAGCAGAAGTGCTTCTGAACAATTATATATCTGACGACAATACCAAAATGAGATCTTTCAAGGACTATCCACAAATTGGACGTTTATTTATAAAGTACAACACCACAAATAACGGTAGTGCGTGTGAAAGACTATTTAGCTTAGTAAAATACGTTTTGCGAACTGATCGTCTCATGTTAATATAAATAACATTGAAAGAGTGAAAGAGATGAGAGATTGACCTTAGGTTATTCGCCACCAGGCCTCATTCTGTTTTGTGCGCACATATTAACATATAGACCTCCCGAACAGTGTCGATTCACCTGGATTTGTCATTACCAACATTCTTTTTGAACCTAATTCACACTCGGTTGAATCCACGATAGTGGAATGTTTTTTCACTGGGTGTAGGATTAGGAGAAGTGGGTAGGCCTGTTGTGCATTGACTTTTGAAAGGTTGATTTGAGACACTTTCGTATGCGCCAAAGAGTGCCATTTCAAAAGCCAAAATGGATAATGAGAGAAATAATACAAGAATGATATAGAAGTTAAGTATGAATCGTGTATATTGATGTAAGTTCGACGAACGTTGTGTTATGACTCCCATCATTTCCAAATACTTCTACAATCATTTCATCATCCTTTTCTACTTCCACACGTTAAGTGCGAATTGCAACGTCGGCGTATGTCAAAATATACGAAATTGCATGATGAAGTGTATAAAGCACACCATTTTTCGTTGTTTCACAAATTATGAATTTCGGCATGAAATCTAGTATACTTTGACATAAGCCGACGCCGCACAGTGGATTTTTTGTAAGGGTTTGCGGCTTGGGCTTGAATTTGTACAATTTTCAATATTTTGACGTTTCTTTTTTTTCGTTTTTAATCGGAAAAATTAAAGGACAAACTATTTTCCTTTTCGGTTCGAAAAATCTTCTGACTTGAGGAGAACCAAAGTTCTGAAAATTAAAAACAATATATCAGTGTGACTGGAAACGTGTTGAGTGTTTAGAAACAAAATTTCAAAAAAATCAAAAATATTTTCAAGATTTCACTCTTTGGTCAAGAACTCAAGGAAGCAGGCTGGTGCCAAGTTGAAACTTTTTGGGAACAATATCCCTGTTGGTGTCGAGAGTCTGGCGTAAAAAGAATTCTGGCACCAAACTGCCTTCCTATAGCTGTCATAGGGATTCGGTATTCTTTGTTCTAGAACTCAGGGAAGCAGGCTGGTGCCAAGTTGAAACTTTTTGTAATCAATATTTCTCGGTAAAGCCGAGATGCGGGCGTAAACAGAATTTTGGCACCAGGCTGCCTTACTATAAATGGTCAGAAGAAGAACGTTTTCCTTGGACTAAAAAAAAAATATTGATCCATTTCAAGCAAAATCCCTGCAATATATAGCCAAAGTGGCAATACTCTCGAAAAAAAATTGGTTTTTGACCATACAAACGTTTTCATCTCTGTCCTATATTCTTTTCTTGATTCAAATAAAATAGAATATCATCAAAATTTTTAAATCTGTACGAGTTGAAGCCCAAGCAGCAAACCCTTACAAAAATCCACTGTGCGCCGCGCCACACTAAAAGCTGCGATTGTTTCACGTTGTTTTTACAATATTTTCGTCGACTCTACATTGAATTTACATCATTCTACATTATACATTCTTTCCCTCGTTGCGTATTAAGTTTTTCATTACATCGAATACGAAACTTGTATATTTCTCTTCCCAAATGAGACGCGAAAATTAAAAAATGCAACTCTCAGTAGGCCTTAGAATGCTATGGGAAGCGAAAATATTTTCGGCCCTCTAAACAGAGGTGCGAAAATAAACAGAAGGACGAAAGTTTTTTCGGTCCTTTAAACAGAGGTGCGAAAATAACTGACACAACAAAAAAACTTCGACACTTCATTGAGTTTACTTCGATCAAAGTGTAACAAATCTGTGCGCCGGTGCTACCAAGATTTTTTATGCGGAATTAAACATGATATTGTTGAAGAAGGAAATGTTATTTTTTTTTAAATTAGTTTTGTCTTTCTAGTTTTGTAAGGAAAAACTGCAATATTCTCGTAGTTCTTGTTATGTGAATCACTTAGTTTTGGATGTGTATCATGAGTTTTGGATGTGGATCATTTCGCATGAGAATCACAATGGTTATTTGTGTACATGCTATGGACGATTGATTTTAGGCAATTTCGCGAACTAAGCAGGTGCACAATGCACATACAATTTTTCATGAATTGGGCATAAATTACAGAATTTTTCTTGTAATTTAGGCGCCCGGCATGAAAAACATCATATTTTTAATTTCTACATGCTGTTGCTGCTATTACTGCAGTGATGTTTAAATCATAACAATTCCAATGAATAAATTATTGACCTTAGTTAAATTGATTAATGAGTAAGCCTTCGTTTCGAGTTGCATTTTTTAATTTTCGCGTCTATTTGGGATTCGAAAATTACAAAATTCGTATTCGTTGTAATGAAAAGTTGTGTGAATCACATGTGACGACGTAAAAAATTTCAACCTGTGCGATTGCCGCCCTTGCCTTCGGCGCGGGCTGCAAATTTCGCACACGGTTGAAATTTTTCACTTTCGTCCCTTGTGATCCAAATAACTATTTCACATTTGCTAGGCGAAAATTGATATTTTCTCACCTCAAATGAGGTGCGAAAATTGAATTTTGCATGGGTAGTTTGTAGCGGGATGAAAAGTAAATTTTCGCACCTCATTTGAGGTGAGAAAATAAAAGGAGGTGAGAAAATAAATACTTTTCATGCCTCGGGGCCAAAATCGAAGGAAATTTTATAAATTTCTCTCGATTTTGGACCTCTCCATGAAAAATTTTTTGTGTATCTGTTTTGGACGACTAATTTTGGGCACTTTCGCATATAGACCTCGCTCTGCTCGGTCCACAACACGCGAAATTGCCTAAAATCAGTCGTCAAAAACAGACACACAAATAACTATAACATACTGATATTCATATGAATTTTTTTTTCGATGAAGAAAGTAAACAAAAAATAATTAATTTTCGACTCGACGGATACGAGCTAAACAAAATGCCAGCACATCGTTTAGGATCACAGGATTACTCTAAAGTAATTCATTAGCTAATCTGGCAAATATTTCTCGAGATATAAGAGTTTGGAAAAACAACACAGTCGAATGTGTTTTTGAGTTACTTTCTATGTTTTCTGTGAAATTCATCTTTTATATGCTGAAATGTGTGAAGTTATCTACAGTAATTGTAATAATGCATCTTCTTCGGGATTAGTTATTTTCATGACAAGGGGAGAAAATAGAAAATTGCTTAACAAGGTTGACATCTGTGGCCAAAGCAGAGAAAATTGCAACGAGAGTAAAGTTTGTGGCACAAGCAGAGAAAATTGTAACGAGGGTGAAGTTTGTCAGTTTGCCAGAGCGTAGCGAGGGCCGCAATTCACTTGAGTTGCAATTTTCTCTGCGAGGGCCACAAACTTTACCCAAGTTGCAATTCTCTCTGCGATGGCCACGGACTTCAACCGAGTTAAGAATTTTATATTTTTACCCGAGTTATGAATTAAACTTTTCACATATGTAAGGCGAAAATTTATATTTTATATTTATATTTCATGCTGCCTATTAGGGACGAAAAATGAAAAATATAATCCCAAGGGGCGCCCCGTGGGATTATATGTTTCTTTTCGTCACGCGTAGGCAGCATTTAATAGTACATTTCAACATACCGCAATACACACGAGATGTGTACGTACGCGCGGGTGAAGCCCAATCGAAAAGTACACATCGAGTGCGTATAGGGAAATTTTGAAAGATATTTTCATCCCAAGTGATAGGAAATATTTTCCGTCACAACCAATGCACTCCCATGTATACAGAAAATACATTTTTAATGGATAGCGAGCGGTATTGTTGTGTTACACTATCAATATATGCGGTACACGAAAAATAGCGTACTAGTTTTTGAAAAATCGTATATAAACACATAAATAAGAATAACAGTTTATATGGCTCATTCCACGAACCATTCTACCGTTGTAAATAATGTAAATGCTATAGAACCTGAGTATACACAAATGTATTTTTGTTCACTTTTATAAAAAAGTTACCAGTCACACAGTTCACAAAGTTTACAAAGTAGATGACCTGTAAATTGGGAACGGCATTTTTTGTCTCATTTTATTATGAATCACTTTGAAAGAATGAAAAAGATGAAAGACCGTTCCCAACTTACGTTACCGATGGAATCAGCCATATACCGAATTCGATTTTTTCAACAATTGACTATGTGGAACGATTGTAACACTTGTGCGATAACGGTACCTCGCCGTTGGCTCTTAAACCGTAAACCTTAGCACGCGTGTTAAAATCGATTTACATAATCAATGCAGGAACCATGCTCCTCCAGAAGCACTTCTTTTCTTTCAATCTGTCAAAGAAGAATCATACCTTCGTTTGATTAACGCCATACACGTGCCCGATGACAGGTTTATAAAAATTGTTTACCAGATGAAAATCATTTCGTCTTATGGTATTTGTTTTGTTTGTACAGCCACATTCAATAATGGGAAACAGTAAAAACCATTAAACCCTAATACGTTTCGGTATTTGTTTTTTTCTTTCTAATAAACGTTTGATACGTCCTCACAAACAACCTAGTACCTTGTACGGTATCTCCACTTTGTTCTGTTGTTTGAATTAAAATTTATTCCTTTCCTAACTTGGAATGTAAAGTTACGATGTTGTTATTTCCCGTGCCAAATTTCTTTATCTTTTGTACAATTTTGGTCGTATAATTGAAGTAATGCTGTGTTATTTTAATCAAAACTTACGTCGCAGTTATAATTGGATTCTCGATTATGCTTCCAACACAATGTCCATAAATTCCACGTTTCAGAATATTAAAATATCCGTTTTCGTTGAAATTATTATACAGCCATTAGTATTTACATTCGTATTGAATGGAACTCATTGAAATTCCATGAATCCGAATGGATTGCATAGCAGACGTGAATGTGCAACTGTAAAAGTGGAAAAAATATGTGAAGTCCTCGAGAACTCATTTCAAAGGAAAAAAAAGCGGAAATATTGCTCTTTATGCTCATCGATATTTTTAAAACATTGAAAAAGCTTTCCGAGCGTCGTCGTGGGCAGTATTTCGTTGGAATGATTTGAAAATATATGCAAGGGACCCGTACGCATCAGAATAGATGTGGCAAAAAGGATTGATGTTACGAAAAGACTCGAACTAAATCTACATAAATATTGCCGAAAGAGTAATATTGAAACCCTTCCGAAGCAACAACGGCGCGAAAATCCTCTACTGAAAAAAGCCCAAAATTAAAAGGAAAAATTCAGAAACTTTGAAAAAAATTTTTTGTACTAGGATCGATCTTGGAACCGATCTAGAGCACTTAAGAGCGGCCTCTGCCCCATTATATCTTTCCTTAAAAAACGATTTCCGTTCTAATTTCGCAGAGATATTAGTCAAAAAGTTTCACCGACCTTAAAAAAAACCACGTTTTTGGCCACTTTTTCGGCTGTAACTTCGAAAGTTCTTTACCGATATTGACCAAATTCAATGACCTTCTTTCATGTAAAAAAAGACGTTAAGCCCTAGTAGAGCTTAGTTACAAAAGACCAAAAACCACTTATGCGGCCCTAGCTTAGTGGCCCTTAGTCTAAAACCACTTTTGTTAACTACCTTTCAGTGGAAAAAGATTTTCGAAAATCGGTCAATATTTACTCGAGTTATCGTGTTTACAGACCGACGGACGGATGGATAATTTTTTTTTCAGTTCCGGCATTTAGGGTTCATGATCCCCTCCTACTCCCCCTCCTCAAGTCGACTGGTTACAAACATAGTGTTACGGAACCAAAAATTCATTTTTGCGACAGGCCCCAGACCTGTAAACATTAACTTAGCCGTCTGCACTGTTTCGACCATATCAACAGAAAGGGGGCACCAGGAGTCATACCATTTCTTTGGCAGGTGAAGAAGAATGTGGGACATCACAGCGAAAGGTTTTTGAGGTATGATAATGATGAATTTTTTAGTGCACGGGTAACATAGACCTCGACTACTCTATTGGAAGTTGCAAATAATGTAGAAGTTCTCATCCGATCCATTGTTTCATACGCCTGCGAAATGTGGTACCTAAGACTTCTGATTTTGTTTAAAGTAAATCACAACAAAAACCTCTTAAAAGGTAAAGTGTGACGCAGTCCGAAAGTCCGCTTCCAAAATTAATGATATCGCTTGAGGTGACGCTATCGCAGAAGTTTGTTTGAATGGAATCTTGTGTTCAAAGTTTTAATTTCCTGAAAAAATTGCAGCGCTTTTTTTACAACAAAATTACGTTGTGTTAAAAAAATTGCGTCACAAATGCCGGACCCACCAACGGAATAATTTTTCAATACTTTCAGTTTTTATACGTAAAAAATTAAATTTATCAAATTGTTTTTGAGAATATCTTATATATTACTCGAGCTTTGCTTGATCGTGGAACAATTAAACTGAAACGTGGAAATTTTACTTTAATTTTCGATCACATAGACAAGTAACAGAATTTCACAGGTTGAGAATTTTTATTTTGAATTATTTTGTCATTGTAATGACGCTCAGATTGAACTCAACTAGAACAGCTGTGTTCTTGAACATATTAGAAGCATCAACATTTCGGCATCCAGTGCCAATCATCAGTCAAGTCATGCACCTAAAAAATAACGTGCTATTCCTCATAACAAAAATAGTGGTTCCGCCACTAATCGGCTATGACACAGCAAGAGTTTCAGTGCTTGAGTTAGGATTAACTTTGGAGTTTTGACGTTAGATGTAGTTATACATTCATTCTCAGATATAATTCACTAGTCCTAGTTTAACCGTAGATTGTTCATATAGAACATCAAATAGTCGGTACTTCACCCCATATCAGCATGTCAAGGTGCATGACTTGACTGATGATTGGCACTGGATGCCGAAATGTTGATGCTTCTAATATGTTCAAGAACACAACTGTTCTAGTTGAGTTCAATCTGAGCGTCATTACAATGACAAAATAATTCAAAATAAAAATTCTGAACCTGTGACCTTCTGTTACTTGTCTATGTGATCGAAAATTAAAGTAAAATTTCCACGTTTCAGTTTAAATTTATCTTAAACAGTCTACGCAATAAGAAACAAAAGTTAAATTTTTGCAGCGCAAAAACTGATAGTGCAGAAAAATTATTTCGTCGTTGGGTCCGGCATTTGTGACGCAATTTTTTTAACACAACGTAATTTAAGAGGTTTTTGTTGTGATATCAGTCGTTTTGGAAGTTTTCAGTTGTTGAAACTTTTTTATTTTTGGAAAAAAATTTTCTCAGAAAAGAAAATTTTCTAAGAAAAAAAATTTTTCCGAAAAAAATTGTTTTCGAAAAAATTTTCTCCGAAAAAAAACTTTCTCCAAAAAAAAATTTTCTCCAAAAAAAATTTTTCTCCAACAACTTCGGCTACCATCGGAATCGGAACACTTGGTATCACCTTCGGCTACCTTCGAAATACTTTGTGTCACCTTCGCCTTCCTTCGGATCACTCCGTGTCACCTTCGGCTACCTTCGGAACACTTCATGTCAGCTTCGGCTACTTTCGGAACACTTCGTGTCACCAATTCTTCCCACTGATTCATATAACTTTCCTGAAGAAACCAACTGTCTAGGTATTCTTATACAGAATTTAGCAAAAATCCAAGATGGCGTCACTTTGACAGTTGGCAGCCATTTTCTAATGATACCAAAAAATTCTCCTGATGAAACTCTATAACTTTCTAGAAGAAACCATCTCTCTAAGTAGTGTAGCTAAAATTCGAAAACTGAAAAAGTATAATCGAAAATCTAAGATGGCGCCGCTATGACAGCTAGCAGCCTTTCTCTTATGACTCCAAAAAATTCTTCTGATCAATCTTTATAACTTTCCCGAAAAAACCAACTCTCTAAGTATTGTCATTCCGAAGCTAAAATTCGAAAACCAAAAAAACCCTAATTTATTGCTTGGGAAAATTCAAGATGGCGCCGGATTGGCTGCTGGTAGCCGTTTTCTTAAGATCCCAAAAAATTCTCTTGACCAAACTCTATAACTTTTCCGAAGAAACTAACTCTCGAGCTATTGTCACTCCAAAGCTAAAATTCGAAAACTCCGAGCATTACCTAAAAAACCCTCAAAATTGACCACTTTTCCACATGCCACGGCTTTTCCAGAATTTTCCCGGAAAAGCGGCAATGAAATTTTTCATTTGGGGCCGAGACTGACGTTCCCTGAAAATTTCAGGAAGATCGGCTGTCTAGTTTTCGAGATCGAAAATTATTAATAGATGGAACATAGATAGATAGATAGAAACCGACAGATCAGAAAAAAAGCTTCCATAATGATGAGAACAATAGAAAAATTATTTCTCCGTACAAAAATGTCATTTTCAAACCTCTATATCTCAACCAATTCAACCGATTTTGATGAGTGATGGCTCGTTTGAAAGCTGCTGCGACGTAGTTTTTTTTTTAAATAATTTGGAGGACGAGGGGCGTGGGGAAAAAATTCAAAAGTTCGCCTATATGGGCCATTCCACGAAAACTCCGTTCCCACGCTCGAAATGCGCAGTTGTTACGAAAAAATATTAATAGAAAATGGTGCATCAGACGTATTGATCCCTTACCTAGAGGATAGTAACTTTTCTATTGCTTTCATTTTGCAACTACTGAGAATTTCACGCGTGGGAACGAAGCGGACCGTGGAATTGCCCATATATGGCTCCTTGTCCCAAAGGTTTTTGTATGGAGTTTTTTGGGTTTGTGGACGTTTTTTTTGGGGTGTGGGGACTGAGTCACGCCCTCCGCAACCGCTCCGGGCATGATCCTCGAACTTGAAATGTTGAGATCGATTTCTGGACCAAAGATTCGTCAAATTTGGGTGTCAACGAGTGAAGTAGTTCGCCCTTGGATAGAATAGGGTTGAGACAAGTTGTAAAGCCAGTCGGAACCCGCTTTAGTAAGTCTATCCTTTTGAACCGCTTAACTCCAATAATGATCCTCTGAGACTCTTCGCAAAGAGTCAAAGTCACTACGACTAATTCGAAAACAAACCTCACAATCTTCTTCAAGGACTGACGGCGCGGCGTTGTGTTAAATTTTCGTAGACTAAGACTTCCATGTGTGCAAATGCCATAATGATACCATAATTGCGAATCTTCGCAGCCATTTCTACCTAACTATTGCTACGAAAAAGCTCTCATAAGGAATTTATAAAGATTATTTCCTTACTATGAGTATTTAAAAGATCCAACATTCAGTTTGCGTCCAACATTTGTACTAAATAGGGTAAGTAGGAAATCGGGTCAGATTCCAGATTCCACAACCTTTGATACGGGATCAGTTCTCACAAAAAGAATTGAAATTGATAAACTTGTTGTAATCCAACAAAATGACAAACGATTTAGATTGTACAATAAAATGATTAGAGTTTCTACAAAGTCTTCGATTTTGTCTTTGTGCTGACGTTATCTTCCAATTGACTCGGTTGAATAAATATATTTGAAATTGTTCCTGAATTCAGTAAGGCGAATGCTTCATGTACGTTCAATATGTTAAAGAAAGCCGATTCGATGCTATTGAGTTGCACTTTACCGCTTGCAAGAAATTGAAGAGCCGCACGTTCCGAACTGAAATGGGACGAATTATTTATTGGAATAAAGGTTTTACTCTGGCTGCAGACTTACTCTTTGTTTCCATATTGTGATGATAGTATGTCGACGCCTCGTTCAACGGCATCAGAAAGGACAACTGGTTGATTTGTAATAGAATTTTTCATTAGAACAACTTTTCCTCCAACCGTTGAAGTCTAAGTGATGCGTCTAATAAACATAAGATTAATGAAGATAAAGTTGGAAGTTCCTTACGTTTATGGCAATTTGGTTTGTAAGCGAAGATCCATTGCAATCAAAAACAACTCGAGGATTCTCTCCTTCCAAGTACTCAGCGATTTTTTTCGAAGTTTCTGCAACAGCTGAGTTGGGATTGACCAAAAACACATGATCGATTCCGAGTTTCTTCGCTTGGTCCAGAATCGAAAGGTTGGAGTCTGTAGTTTAATAAAAAAAATAGTTGTGGATTCACGGTGTTAATGATTTTGACTGATCTTTTACCAGCGATGCATACAGTCGTAGCACCCATAGACTTTGCAGCAAGCGCAGTCCACAGGCCAAGCGATTTACCTCCCAATACTAAAACATTGTCTCCAGCTGTAACAGTTGACTTCTGACATGCATGAATTGCCGACGATAATTCGTCCAGCATTGCTCCATCAATGGGATTGACATTGTTCGGTAGCTTAGTAACAAATTTAGCAGGAAGTGCATGGTACCGTTTCAGTATTCCAAACTTATCGCCAATGGGCACCCGTTCGCATATAATTTCATTTTCATTTTTACACGCTGTGCATTTACCACAAGACATCCCTTTGACTGCCACTTCATCACCGATTTTTACGCTGTCGACTTTTTTCCCAGCATCTACAATCAGTCCCGACCCCGTTTTTCCAGCAACTGTCGGTTGTGTTAATTTGTAAGGACCGGTTTGAACAGACGACAACATTTGAGCGTCACTGTCTGTTAAATGGACATACAACATTTTTACGACGACTCCTGCGAAATAAGAAAGGATGCAAAGCCTACAGACAATCCACGCTTTTAGTTTGGCGTCGACTTATGTCAAACTATGCACAATTTCACGACAATCAATTCTCGTTTACTTTTACATTAGCCGACGTCGTCGCACTGGATGTATGAACCATGTGCATAAAACACTCTTCTGTAGAGAACTTCATGGTCATTTTGTGTTTAATGGTCAAGTGACAGGACCAGTCAAATTAACTGGTTCGGTTTATTGTTGGAAGATTCAAAAAGTTATAGCTAAAGTTTACCGTTTTCATCTGCAAGGCGAGGAACTGGAAAACCGACCTGGAACCCAGGGAAAAGCTATAAAATTTTGAAAAAAGAAAACTACAACATTTTTACTAATTTCAGTTGACCTGGACCGTAGAACAGTACCGCTGGGTTTTCGTTTTTGCCAGAGCTGTCGACCTGTAAAATGGGTAACATTACATTTTTAGGAAAATGAGGGCACGGAGTAAGTTACCTCATTTAATCCTCTTGGTAAATTCTCAGATTTTATGAAGCTTTGTTCTTTAGCCAAGTGCATTGCATCATTAATAGGTGGAGTCATTGGGCGAATTGGTGCGACGGGAATGGCGCCTAGTCTCCGTTTTTCTTGTTTATCCATTCGAGCCAATTTCCGTTGCTTTGACGTATCCGCCAGGTCAATTTGTTTCGGATCTTTCGGTTTAGTAGAATTACCTGGTTTCTGTATTGGCGGAACAATTCGAGGTTGAGACCATTCTGACAAATTTTGCTGTGGGAAAGGCTTTGGCAAAATTTTAAGGATGGGAATCATCGAAGCCTGTGTCGCATTAGGTGGAATGTTTGGAATGACTAAATTCGGTTGGGGTGGAGTTCTCTGACGGGCGACAGGAATCAATGATTTTCGTTTTCTTTGTGAAGGTTGTAATTTCGGTACTAGAGGTGTCGGATGACGACCTAGGCTTCCTTTCTTAAGAACGATTCTCGGAGGTTCAACATTCTTCTTTGGTGGTAACAGAGGACGTACTCCACTCTGGATTTGCGTGGGTGACATTCTTAGTAGACTCTCTCGTCTCTCTGGAATTCTGTTTTTGGTGCCAGCTTGCATATTGTTCTGCAAAGGACTTTCTCGCTTGGGAAAGGCAATTAATATTCGTCTATTTGGTGGAAGGGTAGGGATCTGACGATTTTTAATGACAGTATGAGACTGACTTTCAACCGAAAATCGCTTCTGGTTTATTGACGATGGACGATTAACGACCTTTGGTGAAGGCCACTGAGTTCTAATTCCACTCATCTTTTTATTGTTTAAAACATTATCCGATTTAGGTCGTTGTGGTATATTCAATGAACTTTGATTTGGTACACCTAACACTTCCGCGGAGTTTCCTCTTCCCTTCGGATATACGTTCCTCATAATGGGCGTTGGAAGACTGGAATTTTTGGTCAATGGTACAGTCTTTTCTATCTGCATTTCTACAACATCTTTCGATGGATGGGTTGACGAAAAGGTTGCAGGTCTCATCGGAGGTATTTCCATTATCCATTTACGTGGTGGTCCTTCGGTTTGAGTAACTCTTCTTCCAATCTCTGCTTCATTTTTCGGTTGTGGGTTTTTTTTGGGATCCTCATTTTTTAACGAGCGCCTAGCTGGAATTACGTTTTTCTGCTGCAGCATGATTCTCTTTGGTTGCCCGTTAGTTTGTCCTATTTTCATATTTCGAGCGAGTTGATCTCGTTGAATTGGAGTAACTCGACTAATTGTTTGAGGTGAAGTTGGCGGGACACTTTGGCTGACCGATTGACTCCGTGAACGGCTTCTTATTGCGGGACTTTCCCGCATCTTCGTACGCAATTGTCCAATATTTGGTTGGCGTAATTCAGGAGAAACCATTTTTCTGATTGAGTCGCTCATACTTCGACTTTTCTTCAAATTTCGTGGTTGCATTTGGATCCACGTATTGTCAGCGAAGCGTAGCGGTTTCATAAAATTAGATAAGTTCAGATCATTGCGTGGATGGTGATAAGTGGTGGATGCGAGATTTTTCATTTGTTTCTGTTTCTCGCAGAACTGGCAACGTTTACACAATGTGCCACAAATATTGGCAATGTCAGCTTCCGACAATGCACCGATTCTTTCATTCGCTGTTTCAGGTACTGTCGTGACATGGATGTTAACATTTTCATTTGGTGTTGAATATTTGAATAAATCATTTTTGTTTATAACAATTGTAATCTGTCCGTCGCTCGGCGGCTGAGTGAATGATGGTTCGAAATTTACAACACAACCGGGAAAATTTGGAATGGAAGTTGCGACATTGGTTCTGGTGAAACCAATGGCTCGTAAATTCTTAGCTTTCGTGATAGGATTCCTATGGATCGGTGCTGCAAGAAAAAAAAATCCCATTGATTTTTAACTTTTCAAATCTTAGGATTTCTGAAAAATAAAAGTTCATTGATGAAACTTCCCACATCCTGCAGTAAGAGCTGATGAGGGTAGGAATTGTATTCCGTGTCCTTTAAGAACCAACATTTAATTTTCACATCAAACCTCGTTATCTCCCAAATGAATTGAAAAGTTTTCACACACAAAGTACGCAAGCTACCAAGGGGAAGGAAGGGTTCGAAAAAAGCGCGATGGCATACACCCCAATTTATAAACATAACCAAAGACCCGAACGTATCAGAATAGATACAGATGTGGCAAATATAGAACAAATCTTGCAAGAAGACTCGAACGTATCTTAATATAGTAATAAGCAAACAATACAACGTTTTATGTTCTTTTATAACTATAAGAATTTCAAAGATCCATAGAAATTACCCAAGGTCTACCGAAGTACATCTCAGACCATTCAAATCTAAAAATAGTTATATCCAAGGATTGGGCCATTTCTCTGAAATTTTGTTCTATACAACTTTGCCTTTGCCTCTTACAGTTCTAGAGATATGGGTCATCCCTGCCAATTCTTGAAGTGGTCATATTCCAGGATTGTGGCATTTTTACCCAAAACCCTAGGACATATGTTCGCTAAAATTTTATTCTCTACAACTTTGCTTTTGGAAGCAACTTTCTACCTCTTATAGTTCTAGAGATATGGATTATCCCTCCCGATTCTAGAAGTGGTCATATCCTAGGATTGAGGCATTTTTACCCAAAACCCTGAAACACGTGTACTCTCTACAATTCATTTTCTACAACTTTTCCTTTGACAGTGAATCTCCATATTGCATAATCAAGGAAATAAACACGAAAAACTGTTTTCGTATATGGCCAAGAAACTCAATTTCGTCGATTCCATTGGTCCCGGTGTCCCGACCCCTGACATCAAATCCTTTCATTTGACACCAACATGAGCAATTTCCGTGCTATATTTGTACTTGCTGAGATATTTGCAAAAAAGCTTCACCGACCCATCTCATGCTCATCTTCGAACTTGAATCATGGGAGGCATGTATCTTTCAGGGAAAAAAGTTTAGGGTGATCGCTTGAGCCGTGTGGAAAAAAAAAGTGGAGACGGACGGACGACGAACGGACATTTTTAGACCCGTACGAAGAACGAAGTTCTTCGAAAAAGGGTCTTATGCGTTTACCACGACGTTTGTAACCAGTCGAATTTCGACCCGGGAGTA
>CM055405.1:11487698-11606776 GCA_029228625.1 Pseudolycoriella hygida | reverse complement strand
TGGGTCATCCTGCCTAAATATGGAAGTGGCCATATACCAGGATTGGGCCATATTTCCCCAAAACCCTGAAACACGTGTTCGCTTAAATTTAATTCTCTATAACTTTGCCTTTGACAGTAAATCTCCATATTGCATAGTTAAGGAAACATAGACGAAAAACTGTTTTCGTATATGGCCAAAAATCTCAATTTCGAACCGATTCCCACAAAAAAAATTTCCCAGTTTCGCGACATCAAATGCTTTCATTTGACAGCAAAATGAGGAATTTCCTTGCTATACTTGCTGAGATATTTGCGAAAAAGTTTCATCGACTATCGAAAATTTCATGTCCGGCCTCCACTTCTTCGACCATATCTCCGGAACTACTTGGCCGATTTTGCTCATCTTCGAACTTCATCATGGGAGGCATGTACCTTTCAGGGAAAAAACGTTTAAGCTGATCGGTTCATCCGTTTGGAAAAAAGAGTAGAGACGGACAGACGGATAGACAGACGGACATCTTTTTTATTGCTGATTCATCATCTCTAGACGATAATAGATGCATCCTCCCCCCCCCCTCCCTTCCCACCTCGATCTACCCCATGTTACAATAAAATTGTTTGTAGTAAACGTATAAACTTCGTACGGGTCCAAACACCTGGGGCCCTAAGGAGATGAAAGTACAATGTCTTCATTTTCATTAGTAAATATAAATATTTATTTATTTCGGCCAACGGCTATCGCTTACTGGCTAATGTAATACTTTTTACAAATTTACAATGAACACATCTAAAAATAGTAAAAAGAAAAATTTTATCAAAACCGAAGATGGACTGACCCATGTCGAAGTCGACAGCCATCTTTTACATCTTGTCCAATTAATCACAGAGTAGCAGTAAATTGAAACTGAAAACTGAAGAACCAGTCGCGTCGATCCATGAGGCACCAACGTCTCGTGTAGCAATGGTCCACCTGAAACAAAAGGGATTAGCGGAAACTAGTCGCCTTGCCTAGTTATTTTTGCACAAGTCGACGTGACTTAGAGTTACATTTGAGTTTCATTTGAGAGTCGTGGTCGTGAGACTCAATTGACTAATCAGCTGTTGATTAGATTGAGAACCAGAGGTTCAGTTTATGAAATTCTGATCTTACCGTTCAGTTTATATGTGATTCTCAATTTCCTAATAGTCGCCTTAAACGTTTCACGTGGTATGTTTTGAAACCACAGTAATGAAAAACGATTAAATGCCATGCACATGTTATTGACATGACATGTTAAGACCATATTTAGTCCTGTGTTTGTCAACTTCGAGAAAATCATCAGCACAAGTGGGTCTGGAATTTCGCATGATCTTGCTTCTGATTTTCGGTGCGTCGATGGTTCCATTCATCAGATCGGATACAAAAAGTGCGCAGGCATTGATTCTGCGTCGGGCGAGTGTTTCGATGTTGATTGAATCGCACCTCTCAATATATGGAGGAAGCTTGTGGTTTTCATCCCGCTTCACCGTCCGCCTCAGTGCGTACATCAAAAATTTTTTCTGAATAGATACAATTCTGTCAACAAATGTATCCTGATAAGGATGCCAAACAACTGAAGCATATTCTAAGTAAGAACGGACATAGGCAGAGTATATACTTTTTAAAGTTTTAATATTCTTAAATTGCTTACAAGTTCTCATAACGAAGCCAAGCATTGAGTAAGATTTTGCAATTATATATTCAATGTGTTTACTGAACGTCAGTTTTTGGTCCAAGAGGACTCCCAAATCTTTTATTACCTTAACACGGGTCAACGCAACATCATCGATATTGTAACCGAACTCAATCTTGGATCTTTTTCGAGTGAAGGAGATTACTTTGCACTTATCGACGTTCAAATAAAGTTGATTGATTTTGCACCACTGCAGAAACCTGTTCAAGTCACGTTGAAGAGCACTTGCGTCAAGAACATTTTTAATTCTCATGAAAGTCGTCAGCATACATTAGGTAAACTGACGTAGAGAAGACTTTAGTAGCGTCGTCCATGAATAGTATGAATAAGAGAGGGCCGAGATGGCTACCCTGAGGAACACCAGAGGTCACGTTAAACGTTCTAGAAGAGCAATTCCCTAGCTTGACGAATTGTGAACGTCCATTCAGATAAGATGCAATCCATGCTAGCAAGTGCGAATGAACACCTATTTGGTTCAACTTGTGCAAAAGAATCGAATGTTTGACTCTATCAAATGCTTTCCGGAAATCGGTGTATATGACGTCTAATTGATGTCTAGATTCCATAACTTTGGTAGCATAGCTAACAAACTCAGCTAAATTTGTCGCTGTAGATCTGCGCTTCATAAAGCCATGTTGTGACTTTGAAATTATTCGATTGAACTTTGTGGATAAAATTGAGGTGACGATGGCTTCAAATAGTTTCCCTATTGTTGGTAGAATGGCTACGCCTCTGTAGTTTTCGACATTACTTCTAGAACCACTTTTAAAAATTGGGGTAATATAAGAATTCTTCCATCTTGTTGGAAATTTTCCAGTTTCTAGGGATGAGTTGAAAATGCGAAGTAGCGGAGATGACAGACTCTCAGCACAGGCTTTTAATAAAATCGGAGAGATTTTATCAGGACCTTCACCCTTACTCGTGTCTATACAACTCAAATGGTTCAATGGTTTTCTCTACAACACATAAGAAAAAAAAATTTGGTCTATGAAAATCGGATAAGATTTATTTGATATGCACACTCGTCATGAAATTTTGAACTCAGCTGTGGCACTCACACAAACAATCTAAGATCTTACATAGACCCATGCATGAGAGGACATTGCTACCATTTTGATTGACTTACAATTATTAATTTATCTAAATTTGTTTGTGTGAATGCTTCAGCTGGCTCAGAATTTTAAGTCGGAAATATGAGTTTGACGATTGTACAAAAAACCTAAAGCCACTAAGACGGCACTCAATCAGCCCAAAAATGCCTAAATTCGATACCATAATAACTTTTTCCACTACCTTTTTAAAATCGTCTGAGATTAACTCGAGTTATCTGTTGACGAACAGACGCACGGACAAATTTTTTTTGTAGGTTTCTGTTACCCCAAAACGAAAATCGCACCGATTGGTAACAAACATCGTGATAAACGCAGTAGACACTTACTTCGTACGGGTTTTAATATGAGATGAAGACATCAAACTTAAAAGCTCTTTGAATATTAATTGAAAAATTTGATTTATCTGGTGATGGTGAAGTTAATCTTATTGTCATCAACTACTGAACGTTTCGCCTTGACTGTTTTTAAGAAAATGTTTTCGAATTTTTTCCCAAGTAGTAGGAATCATCCGTTGAAGTTGTATTTATCGTAAGGATGAATCACATTTTCTGGAGAAAAGCTTACCTGTCAACACCACTACGCTCTGGCTGTATACTTTATTCTATTTACAATTAACTAGTGTCTATAAAACAACGTTGACAAAGTCATATCATAACAGTCGTATTTTCTGGATATACACTTTGTATATTCACTAATACTTCTATTTTTGCAAATTTTTGTCGTCATTAGTATTCTGTTTCAGCAGAGAAGCCACACAACTTTTTCTATTAACCACAAGAGTCTCTTATATTTTTGATATTGATTTTATTTTCTTTGAATGAAACACTTGTAGCAAACTAAGTATCGCAATATTTTCTGCCGCAAATAAAACTTTAATGAGTTTTGTCCTTTTCATCCAACTTATTCGAGTTTAAAGTACTAACAAATATTAATTGCTTTGGAACTCACATGTAACAATGCCACGGACATCCAAATTTACGTGTTACCCCCAGACCACCCTTTTCACACAATGTCGTCATTTAAATTACGTAACATGGCAGTGTGCTACATTTACATCCTTTATACGAAAAACATTTAAATTTCTGAATGACTTTTGAAATATTCGTTTAAATAAAGTGCGAAACCGCAATTCCACACAATTTCAACTCATCTTTCTATTTTAAACAAAACTTTTTCATAATTGGAGAAGTATAATGAATTGTATGAATGTTCTGTAAAGTTAAGTTCTCATGTACAAACGAAATGTACAAAGCATGGCGCCGACGGACGGCGACAGCAGTGAAATTGTAATGTAAGCATTCCCCCAACAACGTATATTGCAAATGTAAATCTTATCACAAATTAGGGTATCTCTCATGCATTTCATGTTTCTAAATTTACAATATTTTTGCTGATAAACAAATCTTATTTCTTATCCGAGGGAAGAAAGTAGAGTAATCCAATAAGAGTGATGTTAGCACTTTCTACTTTTCACCGAATGTAACACAAAATCTGTAACATTTACGAGAACATGTCTTTTCATGTTTGCGGAGTGAATAAAATTATTTTCTCTTCTCAAATACGGTCAAATCATTTTCTTGACAATTCAGGTGAGAAAATTTTTATTTTCTCGGGTCTTGATCTCCTTTTTGAGGAAAGTAGAATTTGTCTCCCTTTCACAAAATGTCATTTTCACAGGTCTTTGAGAGGAGAGATTCACATCGCACACTTTACGCAAAACAAATTTTGAAATTCGATCCTTGTGGGCCACAATTAGGCACTTTTCTGATTGAATGATTTTGATTTCACTGATTTTATGTGTATTAGCTATTGATTACATGAAACGTACAGTTTACCTAATTCCTTTTGTAATTACATACCGCAATGAATGAGCCATTTCTAGATAAAAACTTTTCCTGATTTCCAATTTAAGTTGTAAGTAAGGGTTATCTTGTAAGGGATATCTTGTGTTTCAGATCGATCAGAGGTGTAATGTCATAAGATTTTTCCGAATTACAACGTCCTTTCACCCCATTTAATAATGGTTACACGATAAATGTTAACACTCCACTAGTCACGACGCAAAGTTATTCAAGGCTCAATCCGACTGGAACCAAATTAGAAACATCAATTAGTTTGTATATTATCATCGTCCCATAAAGTGCACAATGAATCCGTTAAATATAATTTCCGAGATAATTTCACAACATCAGTGATCGGAAAGTTGTAATAACGTAAGCGAATAATGAAGAGCTCGTTACTTACTATTTGATAGACGATAGACTAGACACAGATAGTCACTGTGACCTCAGCAGTGTATAGTTGGTGTCGTTCTTTACTAATTCTTGATGGAAAGGAAGTAGAAACGGAGCATTACACTAAGATGTGAAAAGCTGCCCCTGATACGAATCATATGCGCGCGGTAGCAATGCGCCCGTGACACAAGTCCACATACGTACAAAAAATTAAGAAAAATTTTTTTCGTAGACGGCGGGCGGAACTATATATACAGCTTAGTTTTGACCTCTTTTCCCTTAAGTTGTATTCCTTTGAGACCTAACTTTACAGATTCTACGTAACATTTTGATTGAAATCGATATTTTACTCATTAAAATCGGTCCAGTGCATCCGAAGATATGACCTTTAGAAAATCGTCATTTTCCATACTAAATATGCTATTTCATAGAAGCCGAAGTTAATGGAAACATCCTACGTTAGTTATAGTGAGTTAGTTAGTTAGTTAGTTCCAGGGCCATTTGTATGAAAACCGACTTTTTTGGCTCATGCTCGAAAACGGGTCGATAACTTTTTTTGAAATTTTGCAGGGACCTTCGAGTGGGCATTCTACGCCATATGAGATTTTAAAACATACGAAGGGACCCGTATGCGAAAACAGAGTTGATGTTACGAAAAGACTGGAACGTATTTGAGTAAATATTGCTTTACGTCCACATTAAATTGGATTGGAAATTGCCGATAGGGAAATATTCAAAAACCCGTCCGAAGAAACGGTGTAAAAAAATTCTCCGAACGCACAAAAATGACCTCCAAATAGAGATAAATGTTCTCCTCAATTTTGTCTACAAGATAGCAAGAAACAATTTTTTAGGCTAGGACCGACCTTAGTACTGACCTAGGGCCCTAAGTAGAGGCCTCGAACACATATTTCTATAGACAAAAATGTTTCCCTCAATTTGCTCTGCAACATAGCAAAAAAAAAAGTTTTTTGGTTAAGGTCGAGCTTAGGACCGACATGACGCCCACTTGAGCCCTAAGCACAGGTAAAAGTTCTTCCATAAAAAGATCTTTCAAACAAAAAAAAGTTTTTGAAAATTGGAAGAGATTTACTCGAGTTATGTACAAAAAACACGTAGGGCCAACAAAGACTCGTTTGTAGTGCCCTAGCTAAGTCCAAAGACTCAAATCGAAAAATGTTTCTTCCACAAATTGTTGGTCATGCAGAGATCTTTCAAACAAAAAAAATTTTGAAAATCGGAAAAGAATCACTCGAGTTATGTACAAAAAAACCATAGAGCCCTAGCAGATACTCGTTTTTAGTCTATAAATTGTCAGCCATGCCCAGGGGGGGGGGGCAGCCTCGATTGGGCGCCAGGGCTCTTAGAAGGCGCCATATAAAGCCCATATAAAAGAATTTTTTGTATGTGTGTGTAAGTGTATTCAGAGTATGGGTCAAATATGAGCAATATTTTTGGACTGTGTTAGGATGGAGATAGATATTTGGTGTCAAAGGAAAAGTTGTTGGGTTGGGTGTGTAGTCTGTCAGGGCGTCCAACAAAATGGCAGACGTTGGTATGGGACGGACTTAGGGGAAAATTACATTTTTTTTGGGTTGGAGATGGATGTTTTTTGTCAAAGGAAAAGTTGTTGGGTTGGATGTGTAGTGTGTCAGGGTGACCAACAAAATGGCCGACGGTGGTGAGGGACGGACTTAGGAGAAAAACTAATTTTTTTTTGTTGGAGATAGATGTTTCGTGTCAAAGGAAATTTTTTGCCGCTTTTTCTCGTCGAAAATTTTTTTGCTGGAAAATTTTTTCGCCAGATATTTTTTTTTGCCGGAAAATTTTTTTTCGCCGAAATTTTTGTTAAGTCGAAAATTTGTTTCGCCGGGACTTTTTTTCGCTAAAATTTTGTGTTTCGCCGAAAATTTTTTCGCCGGAAATTTTTTTTCGCCGGAAATTGATTTTCACTGGAATTTTTTCGCCGTTTTTGTTAATTTCCCCTTTTCTTCCAAAACCAACAAAAATCCTTTTTAAAAGGGAAACGTGACGCAAGTCCTCGTCCCTTATTTTAAAAACAGCTTACAGCTTCGGAACGCAAAAAATTCTTTTAAAATATTTTCATTTTTGATTAAAAAAATGCTTCATAAATGCCACTACATACATACACACACTTCATACTAGTAACAAACATCAGACTGGCCCCCAAACAAAGTATTGTTGTTGCAAATATATAATTTTTTACCGGCGTAATGAGTTCCACTTATGTCTGAACACAAAAATACCATAATTTTTCCTATAAAGCATTGCAAAACCACAGTCTCGTCATCTTTTTGCTTTATACTGTAAAATACTATGACAGACAGCATATGGAAAAACTATGCGAAAGCTATGTATTTTCTATGACCGCCGAGGAAACGAAAGTAGTCAATTTGTTATAGATAATGTTTTGCTTCATATATTGATGATAACTTCAAAAAGGGAAACCAATTTGTTATTTTTTTAGAAACATTACGACAAAAAGATTTTCTCTGTCTGTAAAAAAGACATCAATATTTTATTTTAAGTCATATTTCCCTTAGAGATACAACGTATATCGAGTATTATCTTAACACGAAAAATTTGAGATCTTTTGAAATGGGAACATCGACTGCACATTTGTTTCTTCCATTAACCATATCATGTCTTGACTAGAAAAAAGGTAAAATTTATTTATGAAGAAGAAAAAATGATGTAAACTAAGTCAAGTATTCGAAGCAACCATCTAATAATTGAATTAACGGAATCGCAATTACAGGAGAAGATTCGTAAGATTGTGCAACGTTTCGTTTTTTATCACAGAGGCAGCGAAAGTTTGTTCTTTCGCCCCTCAAATCAGGGACGAAAGTAGAAAAATGCATCCCACGGGGCGAAAGTAAAAGAAGGAAGCCAAGAGAACGAAAATATTACAAATGAGCAACTTTCGTCCCTCTTTGCGTCAATGAACTACTAAAATTTGTTCATTTGACAGAAAGAAGGTTGCCATAACAGAAGTGGTTTTGATTTTGAGCGCTACATATTAACCAGTGGTTGTTTCTGGTTTAATAATATTAGGGCATTTATAATCACTTCCTAACAAATTTTTTCTGATTTACTTAACACGACGTTGTAAAGGGAATCAATGTTAACCATGAAATATGGCGTCAAAGTAAGTTTGTTGTTATTTTGTATAGTTATTTACGCAACAAGGGAGTAGGCCGAAAATTCTTTACCGTGTTGCGTATTAAGTTTTTCATGCTTGCTACCAGGGACGAAAGATGGAAAATGTAAGCCCAAGGGGCGAAAGCGAAAGCTTTCGCCCCGTGGGACTACATTTTTGTTTTCGTCCCTGCTAGCAAGCATGAAAAAGTTATTGTTTGCTATGTTTTCATTGACGGATTCATATATTTTATTGGCTGTTAAAGCCAAATATATTATAATGGAAACAATGATGGGAATAATGTTGTGTTGTGTTGACTTAATTCAAATAATTTAAGTCCTTGCCAAGTGACAACAGTGTTATTCAGTGATGTTATTCGTAAATGGGAATATTGAATTTTTGTGCGTTCAACCCCAATCATTTTCGTGAAAAATACTATATTCAGAATGCATCAGCGTTTTTTCGTGGCTAAAGTACAAACCTTCCGCTGTCTCTGTGATAAAAAATAGTATGGATAACTCGGGACAAAAGTAAGAAAATTCAAACCGTGTGATTGCCGACCTCACCTTCGGTTCGGGCTGCAAACTTCACACGGGTTTGAATTTTCTTACTTTCATCCCTTGTCATCCAAATTACTATTAACTCGTTTCATCGAAAAACCGAGTTTTACATGCACAAAATACAAGCGAATACGTGAAAAAAGAGATAAAAGAGAAATAGGAAAGATGAACAAGCTTGTGATTCTCTTCCTGTATTACTCCGTCAACTCAATTGTTACTTGTTTCAAATACTTGACTTAGTTTACATAATTTTTTCTTTTTCATAAATAAGTGTCTTCATCGCAGAAACTACAATTTTTATTGAATGTAATTTATGGGACGCGACCTGCCCTTTTTCCTGTTCCCTGTCATGAATTACTCCATAAAGTAATTAGAATCACAACAAATCATAAATCAAAAAAACACCAATTTCATGTCAGCGTACACTTTTTTTTTTGTTTAAAGCAAAACGAATTTTAAATATAACTTTAGGAATGACTGTGGTGTAGAGCACAAGAAGATATACTAAATAAATTATATTTGCTCAAATATTTTGTGGCTTTGCATATAAAAAGTTACTTACTCGTATACTTCCTCAGCGAGTTGTCAAGGGATTTCGGTTGACTCGTTTTACAACCTAATTGCTTTGGTCGTTCTGATTATTTACAATTTTTTATATTATATAAAGTCACTGACACCAACAACGTATATGTTATTTGCGAAGCCGATTTCCACTGGATTAATTCGCTCAGCTCGGAAAAATAATAATCCCTTCGAATTGTTGGAATAAGGATTTTATTTAGCTGTTGACTTTATAATCAATTATTAAAAAGCAAACTGAGTGTTTTAAAAAGGATTTTCTTTCCACAAGTAGAACAAAGAGAAAAATATATAGCAAAACATTAAATTGATTAACTTTGTAAAAAGTAAGTCTCTGTCAACGTCTATATCATTATCTTCACAGTACTGGGAAAAGAAAATCCCTAAATTCGAAGAAAACCATTATAATTCTCAGATCCTTCTAATTCGAATAAAATTTATTAAAAATCCTTGAAAATACTTCAAAGATGGTAAAAAAATTCAAGGAAATCATTGGAAATCCCTAAAAACTCCTTGCAAATGTTATGATATATTATACGCTTATGTTTCTTTCGGGAACCTTCTTGCATTATTACTTCTTAGACTGTAGCAAAACAATATTTCGAGCACCAGAGGCGCCGATTTTGAGTCATTGGGTGCAAAATTAGTTTTTTACCTCCCCCATCTGAAAATTCATCGTTACTATCGAAATATCCTGTAAGAAAATTTGATTTCCCTCAGAGGATTTTTGTCATCTAATTGATCCTCAAGTAATAGTTATTACTTCCCAGAAGTAATGGCCATTACTTGAGGACCCATAACTTGCGATACCACATAATGCATATGAATTGTTTTCATTCATACAAAAACTATTTGTATTTTTGTTGTTGTTTCATTCACTAAAAGCTTTATCCTAATATTGCTTGAAGTGACAAAAAGAAACTAGAAAACCAGTCGAAAAAAAAATTAATGTCAACTTAATGTTGAATAATATTACAGAAACTTTTATCGGCCATTTTTGTTTTCGCTGATCATCATATTTTTTACGCAAAAACACAATTTTGACTCGGCCGATAAATATCACTGATCACTGTTATATTTAATTTAAATTTAATGATATTTCACTTCAAGCAACATTTAACACAAATTTTTCTTCATATTAACTGTATTAACTGAACAAAAAAGGACATACCCACACCAAGTGAGTTCGAATTTTGAGCTGTCAAAAAGGTAAACAAAAAGTTTTGGTGCGACGATTCTGTGGTGTGGCCAACAAATTGTTATTCCTATGATCCAGTATTGAAAATGAGAAAAAAAATTCTTTCCGGGTCCAGACCAGTTGCACATTTCATAACGGCACAACGTCTTAGAATGATCATGTTACATTAAAAAAAATAACAAAAACTAAAGTAATTCAGACTGCACTGGCCTATATAATTATAACAAATAACATTTAATTGATTTATTTACTGTAAACACAAAATTCAATATAAAATTACAAAACAAAAATATCACATCGTCGCACCAAATTTACTTTGTTTACTTCTTTGACAGCACCATATTCTTTCGAATCTTCGAAATTCGACGTAAAAATGTCAGAGGACGGGATATTTTTTTTGGAGGGATATGAGTCGACGCTCATAAGATGAAACCACATGATGTTTCCTATTACATACATCTACAACATCTACAACCGAATGTCTTAACCTCAACAAAGAAATAAATTAATTTCGATTAGGCCAAATTATATAATACAAAATGTTATCAGCGATCCCAGGATTGCTGTAAAGTCATTATTTTTTGCATTCAAAACAATATCTGCCGCTACAAAGGCGTTCGGAAAAGTGCTAATTTGATCAAACTACAAGAAAGTTGTTAAGATGATGTTATGTGTTCATCGTGAAATCAAATTTTCTTACAGGGGTTCGATAGTAACGATGAATTTTCAGATGGGGAGGTAAAAAAATAACTCATATTGGATGCTGTGAAAATAATTCATTACATGAGGCATAAATTTTGTGAACTCGGGAACTTACGAGTGAGTTTTGAAGCAACTCGCTTTGGAAACTATTTTTTGACTCGTGTAGTTGTATATGTCGCCTTCGGCTCGGATATACAAACTCTGCCCTCGTCAAAAATAGTTTCCAAAGCTCGTTGCTTCAAAACATACTCGTAAGTTCCGCTCATATCACAAAATTGATCCCTCATGTAATGAATTATTTTCACAGCATCGAATATAATCTACTAATTTTGAAAATATAGCTAGTTTAATATTATCGTGGCATCTGGCGAAGCTTCCGACGACGATTTGAAACACCATACACTTCCTGACTTTACATTTAACTAGAAGTTGCGTCTGTATGCTGTTTCTTAGGCTCTAATTAAAAGCTTAACCCAGAAAACTACTGTTCCATTCGTTTATGAATGGCATGAGTTTAATTGACACATTTTTTTGAGATTGAAAATAGTAACACAATAACACAAGACGCGGAAATTTTTGTGAGATTTTTTTATTCAATTCAGACATCTGTACAACCCTGATTGGGCACTGAAAATGATCGTATATCCCTAGAAACTCATAAATATTTCCTTTCCTGAAATTTGTGTAAAACTTTCACTAATTTCCATTATGTGCAATATTTTTGTTTCATCTGCCACCAATCATTTCGAGGTTTTGATGTTGGTAATCACTGTAATGTAGTTCTATTGTTCCTTCAATATTTGTTGGAATCGGTACATAATCTCAGAGTGTAAGAACCATTTCAGCCAAATTAACTAATTCACTGAACATTGGAATTTGGTTTGCATAATAAATGTTTCGAAGGATTATTCTATGCTTGAACTACCTTTTGTATGTATATAGCTGCTAGAGCAATGATAATTTATCAAAATTATTTGTCAATGGAAACCCCAATATAATTTTGAACCATTTCCTTTCTTACATTTAACCTAAAATCTAATCTATGGCATACAAAATCTTTCCGATGTATTGGAGGCGGATGGATGGTCGTAAAAATGAGAAAAAAAAACGATATGTAAGTGTATTGAAATTGATGATCCGCATCGGCAGAGGGGTGTTTATGTCCGATAAACATAGACATTGTTGATGTTGACCCTTTTCATAAATCTGAAGAGAACTAAAGAGGATACCTATGGCTGAGTATAATTTTTTATCGCTAATAAACGAAACCGAAAATATTGATGTCTGAAGAGTAGCTTTCCAAAGTATTGAAATAGCAATTTTCATTACATCGAATACGAAACTTGTATATTTCTCTTCCCAAATGAGACGCGAAAATTAAAAAATGCAACTCTCAGTAGGCATTAGAATGCTATGGGAACCGAAAGTATTTTCGGCCCTCTAAACAGAGGTGCGAAAATAAACAGAGGGACGAAAATTTTTTCGGTCCTCTAATCAGAGGGACGAAAATTTTTTCGGTCCTCTAAACAGAGGTGCGAAAATAACTGACACAACAAAAACACTTCGACACTTCATTGAGTTTACTTCGATCAAAGTGTAACAAATCTGTGCGCCGGTGCTACCAAGATTTTTTATGTGGAATTAAACATGATATTGTTGAAGAAGGAAATGTTATTTTTTTTTAAATTAGTTTTGTCTTTCTAGTTTTGTAAGGAAAAACTGCAATATTCTCGTAGTTCTTGTTATGTGAATCACTTAGTTTTGGATGTGTATCATGAGTTTTGGATGTGGATCATTTCGCATGAGAATCACAATGGTTATTTGTGTACATGCTATGGACGATTGATTTTAGGCAATTTCGCGAACTAAGCAGGTGCACAATGCACATACAACTTTTCATGAATTGGGCATAAATTACAGAATTTTTCTTGTAATTTAGGCGCCCGGCATGAAAAACATCATATTTTTAATTTCTACATGCTGTTGCTGCTATTACTGCAGTGATGTTTAAATCATAACAATTCCAATGAATAAATTATTGACCTTAGTTGAATTGATTAATGAGTAAGCCTTCGTTTCGAGTTGCATTTTTTAATTTTCGCGTCTATTTGGGATTCGAAAATTACAAGATTCGTATTCGTTGTAATGAAAAGTTGTGTGAATCACATGTGACGACGTAAAAAATTTCAACCTGTGCGATTGCCGCCCTTGCCTTCGGCGCGGGCTGCAAATTTCGCACACGGTTGAAATTTTTCACTTTCGTCCCTTGTGATCCAAATAACTATTGGATGACAAGGGACGAAAATTGTCTACATTTGCATGTTACGAATGCCGCGTGCCAATGTATTTAACGACCATGATTTCCCCAATATTTTTGGGTGTTCATTGAAGAAGTAAGTAAGTTCGTTTTATTTGGCATACAAAAGGCCAACGAGCTTATAACATCTACTACAAAATTGTCACTTATGACAATCGCTTGCAGTTTCGATCGATTAAGCACAAGCCCATTCCTTGGGACCCAATAGAAAATAGCTGCCAGATGGAGAAAAGCAATGGCACAAGTACAGAACCCTGAGTGGAGCTATTTCCGATTTGACAGGCAGTGACGACGACACAAATTCTTCTAATTGGACACATTGCGTCCTGTTTACGAGATAGTTCATTGAAACGATGTTAATGAGGGCGTTCGTCAGGGTTGTTGTCTCTCCCCGCTTCTGTTCATAATTTTCATGGACAAAATTATCAAGCAAGCCAACTTGCAGGGAAAGGTTGAGGTGGGTGAGGTTATAATGAAAATACTGGCTTATGCGGATGACTTGATTCTGCTGGCAGATAATTCAAGGGATTTACAGGATGGGGTGGACTGCCTGAATGCCGCATGTGAGGAGAACGGGATGAAGATAAGTGTGGGAAAAACTAAGGTTATGCATGAGGAGCTAGAGCAGGTTTCTGAATTCAAGTACTTAGGAACCCTTTTTTCAGAGGATGGCAAGTTAGTTAGGGAATTTTGGGAACGAAGGAGAATGGGCAACGCGGTAGCCAGTCAATTGAGGTCGCACGTGTTTAACAAAAAGGAATTGAGTAGCGAAACAAAGTTAGCTATCCACAGGTCTATTTTCAGACCGACAATTTTGTATGGTAGTGAGAGCTGGGTGGACTGCGGATTCTCGTGCACGACCTGGAGGTTTCTGATATGAGGGTTCTTAGGAGTATAGCAAAAGTTAATCGGAGGGAGCAGTGGGATAATCACATTAGGAACGGCGACATTCAGGAAAACTTGGGGGTTTCGTCAGTGGAAGAGAAGGCAAGGGCTAGTCGTCTGCGCTGGTTCGGGCACGCTCAAAGGATGGGTAATAACAGGCTACCAAAAAGGATCTAGGGTGCACAGGTCCCGGGGGTTAGGACAAGGGGTAGACCAAGGAGAAGGTTTATAGACTCTGTTAAATCGGATTTGGACTTTCTCTAGGCGAACAAACCATCTCCTTGGTGGGCGATAGGAGGGCATGGAGGGAGGTTGTACACCTAGGGTTGTGTCATAAAGACCTCACACTGAAAGCTACTTAATGGTCTATAAAGTTTGATCATTTAGAGTACTATATTGGTAAGAGAAGGCTATTGTGGAACAAATTGAAAACCTGTAAGAAGAGAGGAAATAGTGGTTCGGTTGTTAAACTGCAGAATCAACTTGACGTGATTAATGTTGTCATTTCTCGGTTACAAGTTTTTTACAAAGAGCAATACTATAAAGATTTGTTTGGAAAGTGTGAGAGCCCGAAACAAATTTGGCGAACTATAAAAAAGCTTGTTAATAGTGATAAGGTCCGTAATGCTAAAGTGAATGTTAGGGTGAATGGTGTTTTAGTTGATGGCGATGGGGTTTCAGTGGCGCTTAATGATTATTTTGCGAATGTTGGTGTTCAACTAGCATCAGAAATCCAGGGACGCAATGATCATGCTCCTTGTGGTCCTGAAACCCTTACTCGTAATCAGAAATCTATATTCTTACATAGTGTATCTCCAGTCGAGATATATGAGCTAATTTACTCATTGAACAGCAATAAATCTCCTGGGTATGACGGTATATCTGTGGCCTCGGTAAAAAGCTGTGCTGTAATTATTTCTCGGGGACTGGGTAGTTAGATATGGTAGCGCTTGATTGCATATGAGCGGAGTGTGGTAGTCCGGGTCATATGCCAGGCGTACAACTGTCTAACTATCAAGTGCTCTTTTTACGTCCACGTCGTAGTCCCCGGGACCTCAATTCTCTTTGGAGTTTTGTGCTAAACTTAACAGCGCTACCTGACGACTTGCCTACGGGTTGTCGGGGAAACGGATCAGTTCTACAAGAGCCTCGGATAAACGGACGGAGAAGTCTGGCCCAGGAGCGCTCCAGATGGAGAAACGTTGTAGAGTCAGCCAAAACCCGCTTGGGTTAGAAAGGCTGATAAGTAAGTAAGTAAGTAATTATTTCTCCGTTTCTGGCAGAAATTTACAACTTTTGCATATCAACTGGGAAATATCCTGATTCCTTGAAAAAGGCTAATGTATCACCAATCTTTAAACATGGGGATTCATCTGATATTGGAAATTACAGGCCAATATCTGTGTTACCAGTGATAAATAAAATTTTTGAAAAATTGATTTTTTCTAATTTTGTTAGGTTTCTTAATTCATCAAATTTTTTTTATAGCAAACAGTACGGCTTTAGATCTTTGAGTGGTGCTCACATAGCTTTGTTTGAGCTCGTTGATTACATATCCTTTCATGTCGATAAGGGGAAAATAGTTACAGGCCTTTTTCTTGACCTATCTAAGGCCTTTGATACCGTGAGCCATGCGTTATTATTGAACAAGCTGTCAGCTGCTGGCATTAGAGGTCTGGCGCTTGATCTCATTTCTGACTATCTTGAGCACAGATACCAGCGGGTTGTTGTAAATGGTCACATGAGTCCTTGGGTGAGCGTGATGATGGTAGTGTCCTGGGTCCACTCCTTTTTTTGATCTTTATCTTTACTTACATCGTCACTAGCATCTTCTCATCTTCTGTTTGTTTTGCTATCGGATTATTTTGAGGCCAATCAGCTTACGGTGAATTTCAAGAAGACTAATGTTGTGCATTTCAGATCTACTCGTACAATGATTGACAACTCTCTGAAGGTTGAGTTAAATGGAAATGTGATTACGTCTGTTGATTCTGTCAAATATTTGGGTGTGATTTTGGATAAGCACCTTAGTTGGAACTTCCACATTACCAAGTTGTGTTCAAAAATTTCTGGGCAGATTGGCATCTTGAGAAAGTTGCGCTACGTATTGCCAGTTGGAATTTTGTTAACCCTGTATTTCTCAATGATTCACTCTCGCCTATCCTATTGTATTGGCTCATGGGGTTGTGCTAATAAAAACTTGATTGAGAACCTTGAAAGGAAACAGAGGATTGCCTTGAGAGTTGTTAATAGATTGCCATACAGATACCCTTCAGAGCTATTGTACTTGGATTTCTGCCCTAAGATCTTATCTGTCAGTAAAATGTACAGATATGCAGTTTGTAAATTTGTGTTCGATGCCTATAGAGATCTATGTCATCATTCTGTCAATTTTCGTAGACCGGAGCATCGCTATCCTACGAAAGGGTCCAAACTGTTATATGTGCCATTTTCACGATCTGTTTTAGGTAAACGCAGAGTTACTGTTGCTGGGGCTAACTTGTTTAACTCTTTACCTTTAGATGTGCGCTCATCGATCACCCAAGCTCAATTTTGTCGTTCTCTAAAGTCGTATCTATTAACGAAATAGTAAATTTTTAAGCGGGAACAAGATTTGTGGGTTCCGGTCGATTGAAATAGATGGTTGAATGTGCCATAACTTGTGTTTGAGTATCATTTTTGTTTTTTTTCTATGGGCTTTCCATTGCTATTCACTGACTTTCCATTTATCGATTTTTCGTTTTTTGTTTTTGTTCTTAGTTGAAAACTTTGATTTTCTATTAATATTTTTTGATATTAGTTTTGATGTTTTTATTAGGATTTTTTGTGATATTTCTATGTTCCTTCAAATTGCTACGCAAAATGGAACATAAATGATATGTTTTTTGATGTTTTTTTTTTTTTTGAATAAAGAATTGAATTGAATTGAATGTGATGATGATGATGATAATGATGAGACACGTGCCTGCCAATAGCAACCAGGAAAGACAACAGTATGTGCACAGGTGGTCCAAAAAATTTGAATGTTTGGGACACCGCGTAAAATGATTCTAATTGAGTTCCTGACGAAAAGTTCCTATGGAGCCGACTTGATCAGAAGTCATTTAGGCGGTGCGCAAGAGAGAAATAGTCAAAAAATCGTGAAATTCAGAATAAATTTACCAGCTCCACGCTTCATCCCTGGAGCCAAAATTGTTGTGGAGCTATTTTTAATTGACTCAGAACTCAATCAACCTTTTTGGTTTATGAACTCAACTCAACTCGCCCCAAGCAAAATTTTGTAATCGTCAGTATTTCGACATAAGGTGCTATGGGAAAGCACATCCATGGCACACGCATACTTACGGGTAGGAACTAGCTAATAATTTTGATTACCATCCATGCGAATCACTGCAGCTTGACATGAAAAATTACAGTTTTCCTTTTTTCAATGCTAGAATTTCGGTCGAAACATGCAAAAGTTTATCTTTGTTCGATAGAAGAAGTTTCTCTTATGTTTTTTTTTATTTGTGAAATCTGATATAAAATGAGACAGTGGTTCTGAAAAAAAATCAATAAAATAAAGTGGTTTGGTGGGAGGATGAATGAGTAGATTTAAGTGCAGACCTTTCCTTATAGATGGGAATAATTTGTCATAGCGATACTCTTTATGTAGACGGGTCAAGGTTTTTAGCTTGAATCTTTATCAAAAAATGTAATTTGATTCAAGGTTGTTGCATGTCGATGTGTTACGGACGGTGTTCCCGATGGCTATCGTGTTCCGATAATTAATTCAGAGTCCATGCACACATCAAAATCAAAAAATTCACAATGGCGCTTCAAAGGAAATAGGATAAATGAATCTTTCAGAATATTTATGAGGTTTTTAATTTCCAGAGGAAGAAAATGTACTTTCGGAGAATTTGCTATTGAGTCGCAACAAAGCTCTTGAGTTTATATGTTTTGCATACGAAACCAGATGCGGGATTAAAGTTCGTGTGAAATTTCAAAGATTTTCTTATTCGCGTCGTCTCAAGGAAGGTGTTGAGTTCCCAATTTTCTATTTTTCAGAAAAATGTGCGGAAACTCAGACGTCTTGAAACGACATTTACAAAGTACTAAGTAGTCAACCATCGGATTATTAATTTTCTGTGAAATTTACGCCCACAAAACTGTTTTTCTTACAATCATTTCGAATTTATTCTAAATCTTCCAAGAATATTAATTTTTTCATAAGCTTCACACCAAATACGAATTCTGTATCTCCGCGTACTTGAAAGCCTTCTCGCAATGTTCACATCTATTCACCCCATAAAAACACAACTTTATTTGTAAGTGTGATTTCTTTGCAGATTTAATTTGCACTTCAATAACTTGTTAGCACAAAAAATCTATAAAGCCAAGAATTCTTATTCAATTTATACCACTGCTTCATAAGGCGAATGTAAATTTTTTTTCGCCTATACGAAACAGCGAACAGAAGGAACCAAATTGTTCGTACGTGACACCACTTTATTACTTTAAGAAAATTGTATTATGAGATCAGACGACAAAGGATGAATAAAGCATAGTTATGGGCATTTTATATCATTGTGGTTATTTAGAGTTTTCCTCTTTTATGCGTAAAGCTCAAGTTGTATTTCAGCAGAATGACGAACGCTGGCACAACAACGATTTGATGTTTATTTATTTATATAGATATAATCTTTCTTCCTTTTTTATCAATTTTCTCACAAAAAAAGTTTATTCTTCATAATAAAAATTCAATATTACAAACCAGAATGTCGGTTCAAACAAAGGTGAATCATTAAATATTAAAGTTGATCGTAGGCCTGCACTCAATAGCTTAGGGAATTTATTAGTTTCTCTGGCAACCTAAATACCGAGAAATTCCTAGGCCACAATATCAGAAAAAATATAGCAAGAAAATGAGAAACACAA
Source organism: Pseudolycoriella hygida (assembly GCA_029228625.1). NCBI lineage: Eukaryota > Metazoa > Arthropoda > Insecta > Diptera > Sciaridae > Pseudolycoriella > Pseudolycoriella hygida. The sequence goes on along the minus strand of CM055405.1, from coordinate 11,587,416 downwards.
TTTGAAAGTAAAATTGCCAACGGGATGGTCGGAGAGCTACAATTCGGGAAAAGAAAATTAAAAGCAGACATATCTGAATTGATGTAAAAACATTAATTTTACTGTCTGAAGATCAACTCAAAAATAATGATTATCAGCTACAAGAATTTGACGTTTCCTCTAACCTACGAAAATGGTGATTCATTTGGGATTGCCCGTGAGCCAGACGTCAGACTTGGAACTTTCAGCTGCCTTTCTTGGTCCTTAAGAACTCGAAACGGTTGGACGGTTTCGACATTGAGGAAAGACGACGTCAAGGAAATCATTTCACAACGTTACTTGGACACCACCAGAAGCATCTCTACCAAAACGAGTCAAATGCTTGGCTTTTCAGATGACCTGGACCCCTCAATTGACGGATAGCGCAGACGATGTATTTATGTGTTGATGCAGCTGCATAGAGATTATGAAGCGGATGGATTGCAATCGTATGCCGAAGAAAATTCTGAAGACTGTGGAACGAATGGAAAAAGGAGAGCAAAGCCACCGAAGTACAGATGGCGTGATTGAAAATTTGAAAACTCGGCTATTCCATACTTTTCAATGGAAACTTTGTTATTTTTTTTTTGAAAATTTCGTTTATTATATTCCTTACTTTCAGTGCGTGGAATACAATATTATAGTTTTGCAGCATTTTCAAGGCAGTTGGTACAAATATACAATACATAAATAAATACAGTAAAAGTAAACTAGCAGCACATCTTACAAACAAAGTACAGATAGGACAATTTATACATTAAGCGTGTTTACAGAAACTGTCCAAATTGAACAGTTTTATAAACGAGTCATAATTTATCAATATTTAGCACCAATGGGTTTGTGTCAGTTTAAAAGCAAAACAAATAAATTAAGAAAGAGATTTAAAAAAGAGAAAAAAAATATCACAGAATAATTTTTGGCAAAGGGATCACATTTTTTTTTTTTAATTCAGGAAAAAGTACGGCGATATCACTCGGTATTTACTGCAGTTCATCATAACTTTGATTTTTAACTTTGCTTTGAATGTTCTGATACAGTTGAGTTGTTTCAAGTCAGCACAGTCACGGTTGTATTCGTGCACTGACTGTTTCAATATTGGATGATTGTCGGGACAACGTAGATCATTTGCTTGACGAGTTCGATAAGAATGAATTTCGCGGTTCATTTGGATACTAAAGTTGTGTTTTACCAGCGATCTAACAATCATGTGGAGGTATGTGACTCGTTCCACAAACGCAAGTTTTTCTACCGGAAGAATGGTCGTTGAGTACAGATACGTCGTCGGTGTGAGTTTAGGTAACTGGTAAAGTGCTTTGATGCAACGGTTCTGTACTCTTTGTAGCTGATTGAGTTTCGTTTTGGAACCACTACTGTAAATCGGCAGCATATACGCGATATGACTTTGCACGTAAGCAAAATAAATCCTTTTGCGTTTGTTCATCGGGATGTATCTCCCTCGCCTCCACATGAGTGGTATGAACGGACGAATCACCTTCTTGACGTGTTCGATATGTGCTTTAAATGACAGGTTTTCATCAAGAATCAAGCCCAGATACTTAAAAGTAGTCACTCGTTTAATTGTCTCGCCACTGATTAAGATGTCGAAGTCCGGAAGTTTCTTCGCTTTGCCAAATGTGATGTAGCACGTCTTACCGATGTTCATCGTAAGAACGTTGCGATTTAGCCATTCATTTATGATCCGAATGTCTCTCTTCATGGATTCTTCCAGCTCTGCAGCAGTGTCGCATGCATAATACAAAGCGGTATCATCAGCATACAGAATCAAACGTCCAAGCAACCCAAGAGTCAACATATCTGCCATATAGACGATGAAATGCAGTGGACCCATCTTCGACCCTTGTGCTACACCCACGGAAACACTCCGGAATTTGCTGCATTGGCCATTAATAGTAGTGGCTGTGTTGCGATTGCAAATATAGCTCATCATCAGATCAGCTGCTCTGTTGGAAAGACCGACACGCCTAAACTTGAGTGAAAGTCGGTAGGGGTCAACAGTGTGAAATGCACGCTTTAAGTCTATAAATATGACCGCAACGAATTTACTTCTGTATCTGGACTGGATAAAGTCAACAAGCTGGTACGCAGCACCGAGGCAACACGAATGACGAATAAAACCGAATTGGTTACTTTTAAAGAAATCTAATCCGTTCAGATAAGCTATTAGTTGTGTGGACAGCAGATGCTCAAATACTTTAGAGAGCGATGGTAGCAAAGTTAATCCTCTAAAATTCTCTATATCGAAACTTCCGGATTTGTGAATCAATTTTAGGCGACCCTTTAACAGCTCGACCGGGAAGACTGCAGTTTGAATCATCATGTTAAAGCAGAGCACAATCAAAGGAGCTATAGCGAGTGATGTTGTCTTCAAGAGGCTAATTGGGACTTCGTCTATACCGGTGGATTTCTTATTTGGCAGGCTTTCGATCGCTTTTACTACGCTCTCCGAGTCTACTTCCTTGAAGGACCAGTCGTTATCAGTGTATTCGGGATACAGATCGCCGATGTCATCAATTTCATAGCCATGAGACGCTCACCAGCAGCACAGAAATGCTCATTGACAGCATCGCATGACTGGACGGAGTTTCGAACAGGCTTACCATCGATCGTAATTGGTTTGTCCTGTTCTTGTTTTTAACGATTGAAAACGATCTCTTTATATAACTTTCATGTATTACGGTTGTCACCGGCCGCTGCTTCAATTCTTTTTGTCTCAAAAGCCGCTCGTAGCTCATAGTTTTTTGCCTTTATGAATTGAACTGTTTTGAGGAACTTCGTCTTGATCACTAAATTGTCAGGATAAAGATTCATCAACGTGTATAGCCGAGAGCGACTCCTAACAGCCAGGACGAGTTCTCTGTTGACATGTCGTTTGGTGATGCGATGATTCGATTTGATAGTTATTGTCGTTGTGCAAGATTGAACAATTGTTTCCAGTGCATTGCTAAGCTCATTTCCGTCAATGTCATCACTAGCATTTTCGCATAGTACAGTGACCTTTTCTTTCGCAGCATCTAGGTTAAATTTCGACTTCGTAGAGGCTTTCGTATCCAATTTGGTGTTTTTGCGGTTGATGGATGTGTAGACAATTGCATGGTCGGAGGAGTCATTGTGCACTATTGATACCTTGTATTTATGGCGTAACTTGTTTGTAGCAACAAGATCCAATATAGAACCAGACTCCAATCTAGTGGCAGCTTGTTTAACAATCGAATTTAACAATCCAAAACCGTTTGATTCAAAAATCTCCAGCATTTCTTTGTGTTTGCGGTGATCCAATTAGTTCATATTGAGATCACCTAGCAGCATGGTGTCATAGTCGCTGAAGGTCGTTGAGAAAATCTGTTTTTTTTCCCATTTGGGCGATTGTACGGCACGGCGATGGTAACTTTGATGCACTTTATTTTAACAACTAAGAAATGGTGCAGCTGTGGCGTCGTGGCATTAACAATTACCTCAGGCTCAGTGTCGCATAACGAGTCATGTATAAAAATGGTTATCCCGCCACCATCAGTTGATCTGATGTTATGAATAGCAGTGTAGCCGGGTAGGTTGAAGGTGTTGTAGTTATCCGTTGTAAGCCAAGTCTCGCTTATCGCCACAACGTGAAGTAAGCCTGGATAACTGGATACATATAGCTCAACATCGTCCAGTTTGCAAGTCAGGTGGTTAATGTTCCAGTGCATTAAATTCATATCGTCAGCATCGGGTTGAATTATCGTTCCATCATGCCTATGGGTCACTCTTAGGAGGCTCGAGATTGACGTTGGTTGGAAGTCGTCCATTTCTTGGGAAGATGAATGGCTCAAGGTTATTACAGATCGCAATTCGTTTATTTGACTGATATCAGTTATTCGTTTGACCTTTAATCCGTGCTGTTGCCTCACAAGGATTTGTCCGTTGTTCGACCAAACAAATTTAAATTTGTGCGTATTTCTAAGCGATCTAGCTGCGTACAGTAGGCCTTGGTTGATTTTGGTCAGTTGCTCAGTAATTAAAATGCCTCTCTTGGAGTTTTGAACTAATTTCAGATCTTCTGGCAGAATTTGTTTCTTTGTTCGCAGGACTTGCAAAAATTGTCGTTTGGTGTCTACTGAGCGAAATCGAACTTGGATCGTCTTGGCTGCAGTTGATTTGGATTTCGCAGATAGTAAAACCTTAATTGAAACAGGATTGAATACGTCGTCTTTTAAGATGTCCAGATGGTCTCGGATCGTTTCGAAAACTTTAGCCGCTTCTGATTCACTCGCTGTATCTGGTAGATCAACACCACGAATCACGATGTTGGTATTCAATTCTTGTTGCTCTACTGAAATTCCCTGATCCTTAATTTGTTGTTGATCTTGGTTGTTGATCTTGGTTGTTGATCCTGCAGATTTCTGATTTAAGGACAGAAATTTCCGATTTCAGTTCGAGGTTCTCAGAGTTTAGTCTCGCGCAAGTTGCTTCAGTGGATATATATTTTGTTTCCAAATTGCACAGTTCGGTCAGGACGTGTTGGACCCTTTCTAAGTCAGCCTTCAACTCGTCAATCGTGAGTCGCAATTGAATATTCTTAGCTCTTAAATTGTCGATAGTTGCTTCAATAGATAAGTCTTCGATACTCTTAAGTCGTGATTCAATGCTGCTAATTTTGTCAAGAAGCATCTGATTTCCAGAGATCTGAGACGCAACAACTGGTTGCGATCGTTGTGCAGCGTCTGACTTACGAGTCGTTATCGATGTGCGCAGCGTAGGTGAGGCTCGAGTTGGTTCAGATCTTAGTGATGATGACGCCGATGATGTTTGATTGGCAAGGGATTTCGTCTTGGTTGATACTTTGTTGTAGGTAGAAGTTTCCTTATAATTCAAAGTTGCGTTCCGATTTCGGAGCTCGTGTCCACTTTTCATCATGCCGAAGCCTCATACGAGCCTTGAGTGCACGTTTAGAAGTTAGACGATTGTCTTGTGGAGCATTCAAACACAGATGGATTGAAAAACTGCGCCAAAGTTAGTTCGGGTCAAAGAATGGTAACGCTCTGTGGAGGTGTAGTCAGCTAGATTTCAAATATTTGCGCCAATATTCAGGAGAAGGAATTTCAGCATAAGCAGCCCTGCTCTGTCTACGCGGCGGTTCTGAACGTTGTGTTTATGTCAAATGCAAATTTCATACAATCACAGTCTGAGCAACTCAACCAAAACAACAAAATTTTCAATTTTTAAATGGAGTTTTATCGCCAAAAAAGAAATGTCTCGAAAGTACTTCACCATGTATCACGGCCTGGGACTCCAACGAGTCAGTTAAAATAACTTTTTCAACGGAAATGACTTTTTTTCTACTATTTATTTACGGTAAGATATCAAGCTATTGAATAGCACAATACGTTAGTGACGTGTCTCTTCTAAATATGTTGTCAAAATCAGTTTCCCAGTACCACCGCATCGCACCGCTTGATGAACAGAGGTTGTGCATTCATTATATCGTACAAGCCACTATTACATTAGACCAAAGTGTTTTGGCCTCAAAATGACCTCCCATGTCGTTATACATCACGTACTTACGGGCAAAAAATAGTAAATTGTTTATTAAATCAACCCCTAACTTAAAACCATTGTATTTAGGTCGAATATACAACAATTTCCTGCAAACTCGAAAAGCTGACCCATTTAATATTTCGAATGCATGCTTTGCCAGCGTCTCGATGAAACATCTCCAATTTAATACATCCACAAATTTACCCTTTGTATTGTTAGCGATTCTTTTTATCGTTTTTTGTATTTTTTTTTTCCCCGAAAAACCACTCGCTGTTAAGAGAGGAAAAGATTAATAGTTGGTCTGTTGATTCTGGCGACTCATGTATGTTATGAATATCTACATAGTTTTTCGGGACGAACAAAATTGCGAGATTGTGTAGTTTGTTTTATCGAAGTTCTGTATCGCAAAAGCAATTTATTCATATGACGCATATTATAAATGACGGCATTACTTCTGCAAAGCTCACATTCGAATAAAACAAATGATTTTGGTTTGGATGTGTCAGATATTCGGAACAGAAATAGTGAACATTATTAGATTAATCCAATTCGGTTGTTAAGTGTATTTATTAGTGTGATATTCGTTGATGTATGACTTAAGTTTTAATCGAGATTATAGTCTCTATTTGCCACATTATTAATGAATAGCTTTTATTGAGCTCTTCGGATTACGTTTGAAATGAGATCGTTTTACGTCTTCAGGAATGTTCGAACTGTGATAAAAGTCAATCGATTGATTGAAGTTATTGCTTTCTCGTCTTCAAGAGGCTATATAAGAACATGCTAACCTATAGTATAGCTTCGTAAAAATCCTATTTGTCATTTTCCCATAAACATCAATTTCAAAGCGATGGATGTCAATGGCATCTTCACCTGGTTTTGTATACATGTTCATTGAACTGAATAAAAAATGGATTTCAGTTCAATAGTTTGTAGCAACTTTCCTTCACTCAACAAAAATAAATTGTAATCGATAGAAATGTTTTAATAACGTTACTCGTACGACCCCTGAGTATAAAAAATAAAAGTACGAATATGTTGTTACTCTCCGAGAGTTCATTATTTTTCCTTTAAATGTGTGTTTGAATTATAGATTCAGTATGTTCAATCTGAAACTCTGTAGCCTGTAGGATTTGTTAATAGCTTATATTACGGATATTAGCCCGCTGTTAAGCATAAATTTTTTGAACCTATCGGATTTTCTTAAGTTAATAGGAAAAATACCAAGGCTAGACACTTTGTTTGGTAGAGTTTGGAAGATAAAAACAATTTCACATAGTGGGTTATACCATGCATGCATATAATTATGCCAAGCGTAAGTATATTATGCAATATGGGTGCACAATATAGTCAAAAAGTTGACGTGATATCTTATTAGTACAAAATGTTATTACAGTTAGAGGTTGCATTACAGGTTGTAGGTTGCATTATATGCTCACAGGTTGCATAATATACTAACACATTGCATTATGCTTACATAAAGGATAAAATACTATTTGCTAGTATAAAAGTACCGTGTTGTTCGTTTGCTCATATTTTAATTTTTTTTCTTATAGTTTTGTATTCCTCAAGTAGCCAATTCGTTCCATCAACAAGTTGGGTTTTGCTAGGCTGCAAAAATGTCGTGTTTCAATATAAAATGTCAAATGCCAATCGTAAATGTGATTTGTGTCGTTTCACTCTCAATTCAAAAGAAATTCCAATTGAACGTTACAGATTTAAAGTCGTCGAATGAATAAAACATTTTTCATGTAATGTTCAGAGCAGGCAGTTATGCTCCTACTTTATAGAAACCAGACACGTAAACTATTTTAACAACAAACGCTTAATTCACTTATAACCGTCGAGAAATATTCTAGGAATTCTTGAATAATTTCAAACATCTCTTCAACAATCATCGTGTTATATATCAAATATTTAAAACCGAATGGACTTATGTTCCTGTAATATGTGACTGTTTTTGACGTTCATTTCACTGCAATTAGGTATAGTAGAAATTTCAAGGGTTTTCATCTGTGTGGAACATAGCTTGAATGCTGAAACATTGTCCCGACTTAATTGAGAGTGCAACAGGACACCAAATTAATTAAAATTACATTTTGATGTCACAGCTACGAAGGTAATTGTCCCCATGAAGTAAAAGAAATTTTTGTGAAATACTTCACATATTTATTAAAGTGTTCGTAAAATTAGCTCAATGCAAATAAAACCTACCACTTTATGTTTAGAAGTAAAGCGAAATTTTCGAAAAATTTAGAAATTTTTCATGTTTTTTCCTTCTTTTCGACATGTATCGGAAGTGAAATTAAATTTCTTTCATCTTTGGGACGCCCCCTCGCTCAACATCATCCAAATAAGTTAGAAAGCATTTTATAATTTATTTTTAATGTGATAGAATCATTTTCTCTACAAAATTCGTTCACATGCATCAACAATATTGTTTAGTTGTTTAGACCCGTACAAAGTACGCGTCGTCAGTGTTTGTCCCTGTGTTTGTAACATTCCAAATTTCAATGTCATATAAGAGATATTTTGTTGAGGCCTCAAATGGACAGGATAAAAAAGCTGTCTCCCCTGATCTCAGGTGAATCTCAAACGTATTTTTTCAAGAATCAATTCGAAGATGAAACTTTTGCTCATATAATCTAGATAAGTACGGAAAATGCATATGGGGCTCAGAAAATTAGAGAAGTAAAATTCTATGGCCAGTGGCCACGTATTGAAAATTTGAAGTGTTGTGTAACGAAACTTTAACCTCACTTTGTAAATGATTTTATAATCAATTCATTTCATACTTTTCACATATGACTTATTAATTCCACAAACTTAAAAATAAAATCACTATCCTTAACTAAGTTTAGCGCTCTCCTTACATCTAACCTGACCTGTATGGTAAGTGAATGAAACTCTTTTGACTCTCAAAATATGATACTCCACGATATTTACCCAACGTAACGATCCAAAGTTTCGAAATGATCCAATTAAACATTAAATATCTCGTTATCTCAAAAATGAATTTCCATACAACGAACCACGTTGTCACAATGATGAACTTTTAATATAAATCGCCGTTCAAAAAACGAAATTATAATGTGAATCTAAAAGCTGTGTTCGAAGACCATTACAATGTTGTAGCGAATCGAAACGGTTAACAAAATCTTACCCCGTTCCATCGGGCTTTAACAAAATCACTACAAAAACTTATTGCTCATGTAACCGTACTTGGCTTTAATAATAACTAGAAGTTTTCAGCAACTTATCCGTTTGACGACCAAAATGGAAAAGAACAAGACGATGACTTGTCTTATGTAATGAAGTATCAAAATGTCAATCTCACTGACGGCTCTATAAAGTCTCCTGCACGCCATCTGTTAGTCAACGGTTTCACCATATGTCTCCAAACTAAATCACCGGGTTAATCAAAAGATAACTTAGGTCTAGTGTTATAAATTACATAAGAAATCATATATCTATGCAAACCCAAGTTACAGTAGGCTAGGTCGTACTTCTCGAACTCGACCACACAAACACATTGACTGCTTACATCTCAGATACCTGAGATGCAATTAGATGCAAACGAGTATACTCGTAGTGGCACTGAATGAGTTAGAGGTAATAAATTTTCTGAATACTTTGTGAAATATGAAGTATGTAAGATGGCTTTCAACTTTTTCAATTGGAAATATAAATCATTCACCCTATTTTTTGGGAGCCCTAGTGTTCAAAATATAGATTTTGGAAAACTATATGTAGTTGTAGATCTACAACTCGTAGTTACCTACGCATTAGTGCGGCGGTATCAGCTTATGTAAAAGTATAAGAAATTTCATGATGAAGTGGACAAGTTGATAAACATACCAATTTTCGATGATTCATATATCATGAAATTTCGTCACGAAATTGTGTATACTTTGACATGAGCTAACGCTGCAACAAAACCGTGCATTTCAGAAAAAAGAAAATTACATATATCTGGATGGGGTATTTAGCCATGAAACACCACGCGGGCCAGTGCAGGTTGGCGAGTGCGGACCACATGCTTAGCGTGAATTCCGGACCACGTAGCACCATAGGATTTCTTTCAGTGGTAATTATTTACATCTCCGCCTAAAGTTATACTTTTAGGCTCAGATATTTTGCACATAGAAGATTGCATAGTTAAAATAAATTGCTGGAATTTGAGTAGTTTCACCATCACCACTTTGCAATACTTTTGGTATATACGGATCGTACGAGTCTGACTTAAGCTCAATGTTTTTATCCCTCAATTTTTTTTTTACAATCAAAACGATCTGAGGCTGTTACTCAGAAATTAATTCTTCAACGGTTTAATATAAAATTTTTGATCGAAAGCCTCGCACATACCGGCATGGCAAAAAAAAGGTGAGTTGAAGTGAAATTTGTTATTTTTTGTAACGGAAAACGAAGGTCGGCATTTTTTTACTAAAATTGTTTCTATTTGCTGCACAAAACTCAGATTGAATTTTTCGTCTTATACACAAAGTTAAACTCAAGGGAGAAAAAATATAACTAAGTGTTACGAAACAAATCCAAGGTTTATGTACACTTCAAATTCGTTAAAGTAAAACAAAAGAACGTCGAAAGTTACATTTTCTTCTTGTTTCGAACTCTTCATTGGAAAAATACAATAAATCGAAGCATAAAGTTTGTAGAAAGTCTATTGTGTCCATAAATCACAATCGCTATATTGCGACAAACATCCGCCTCCGAAACATGTAAAGGGTCGTTTGTAATAGAACATGTATTCAGGAACTAATTTAGGGAAATTGGTTTTGAAATGCCGTTTATGGGTTATCCATAAATTCGTTTTTGGTGTTTCCCCCTTTTTCTGTGCAAATAAATGTTTCACTGACCGTATATACCTCCCAAAATGCCACCACAGTAAGGATGACTGCTGCCTAGTTCTCGAGATCCTGATCCATGAATACATTATGATGATGATTCTAATCACATACAGAGTAAGTTAAAGGAATTTTACTGTTTGGATAATCTTGTTTCATATGGCATTTCGTGAATTCTAAAATGCCATTATTTCAGCCAACTTTGAAACAATTTTGATGAATCTGAGCTCGTTTGAAAGCTGCTGCGACGTGTTCTTTTTAAATAATTTTAGGGTGATAGAAGGTAGAGGGAAAAAATTCAAAAGTTCGCCTGTATATGGTTCCTTGCCCCAAAGTTTTTCTATGGGGGCTATTCCACCGTTATCTACATTATACTCAAGTCGTATCTGAGCAGCTGCAAAATTTCTATGTTCCACAATATTGTTGGAAGACCTTGTGGGCTTTTTTGGGTGTGTGGACTGCGTCACGCCCTTCGCTACCACTTCGGGCATGATATGAGGTACACGTGGTTGGCCTCGTCGTTGGCTTTCTTCCAATTATTTTTAAAAGCGATTAACGCTTCCTAGACTTCGGAACCAAACATAAATACTGAAAAATTGAGTTAGCCAATAGGCGACCCAAAATTTTCAGATTAATATCGAAAGGAACTGTGAATTCATCATCATGATCAAACTTTAAAGACCTTTAATATCTATCTATGAATGATGAACCACACCCTCCATATCACCCTATTACTGCCAAAAAAACGGTCCGATCATTCAATTTATAATTCTGATTTAATTGTTGTTAGCTAACTTCTTTGTTGAACGCCCGAACCTATGCATTCGATGTCACCCTTTTCAGCCAGTTATCGTTAATCATCTGAACGTGTCTGAATAACTTCATACACCTATTCCGAGCCGCTTCCTCTCAAAGCACTAAAAAAGCCACTAAATTTTCTCTGATATCAAAGTTCTGAATATGATTGCCCACTACGTTTAACCCCTGCTATTCATGTCAGAAAAATTCAAATCATGAACCACAGTATTCACAATCGTTGATCTGTAACAGTTGTTCAAATGGACCTTATTTGGACGCAGTACTAAACTGTAGAATATGTCTACAAGCGAAGTAGGAATTGTGTTTATAATATACGTCGTGACGTATTATATACGCGGTGAATGTATTATCAACCTTATTTGAGTATTTTGTACGTAACGAACGTGTTTTGAGCTCACATAATACGTGCACGGCGTTCTTAATACGTGCACGGTGGATAAAATACGTCGGCGGCGTATATTATAAACACAATTCCTACGTCGCTTGTAGATATTTTCCTCGGTGAAGGGCCAGTTATATGTACCCTGCATTCAAGCTTGAACAGATTCTATAATTAATCATAACACTGTCGTCATATAAAGAGGGCTTGAGGCAAAAGTTTTCGATGAACGGAACAAGACTTAAATTTGACAAAAAAATAACTACTTTAAGATACATTATTCAGCTTCTTTACCCTTGAAACTTCTGACAAGAGTTTGAAGAGGAAAGTGTGGTTAAAATTAAATGGAACAGAAAACTAACGGTTAAGTTTTGCCACGAAAATTAATAAAAAAAAATGGAAAAATTATTACATAACCACCGAACCATTTTAAGCGAAAGTTAATTACCGATTACAGGATGTTCTAAAGTGTAATAAGAGTTGGAAAAGCTCATGTGAGAAATTTGAAATAAAATCCAAATGAACGTTACATTAATTTTAAGCATCTGACTCATTAAAGTTTATGTTCAGTCTTTTGTAAATAAGTGGAGAACATTGGGTTATTACTATGTTCACACTCATTTAACATTAAAACGAGAACAAAGCATGCCACTTTTAACTCGGATGTAATATGGTTTGCCGACACACGACTGAATGTAGTGGCTTCTATTTACAAAGAGTATTTTTTTTTACTTAAAATGTTTTTCCCTACTTTTTGAAATTACATTCAGCTATTCAAAATTATGACTCATGTGCTGTCTTATGATATTTGCCTTAAGCCCGAAAATATTACAGCTCAGAGTGAGTAAGCGTCATACTCACACAACTTAAGAGACGACTGTTCTATTATGGCGAAATGCGAAAATGGTTCTTTGGTTCATTCACGTGACAGAAGATGTTGACTTTTATATTCCCCCCACAATATTAATCTCTTTTAGTTGTAGAAAAATGTACGTTGTGATTGAGCTACGGGCTTCAACGTCTGCAATATATATCTTCTTAAAAGAAAACTCCCTCAGTATCACAAATTTCAAAGTCTTTTTTCTCTCTCATTAAAATTACAAATTATTATTCATCACTTCAATATAATATCTGACAATGAATCCAAGCAATGAGCCATAATGATTCAAAAACAAATAAGGCTTTCATTTTAAATGAAAATCAATTAAGCATTTTATTCATTTTGATTAAAATTAATTGATATTTTCAGAGGGTAAATTTCAGTTACTTTTTTGCAATCAATTGAATTTTTGAGTTAAGTTGGGTAAACTTTTCGACACACAAAATCAACCATTGTTGTCGTTAGCCTAGTCGATTAAAGATAGAGAAAATGATCTCTGTGGAATAGTTATTTACATAATTAGCGACTGGAAAGTAACAATTACAAAAAACATATTATGCAAATAGATTTGAACGAATCTAAGTAAATATTACCTTAACTCTTAAGAATATGTAACCTGGGTTTTGCTTGGTGTAGACCCGTGCGCCGGCGCCAGCCGCGCCGATCGCCGCCGAAAATTTTTGAAAAAATCCCATCGCCGCCGCCGAAAAATTCTAAATCGGCTAGTCGATCGCGCCGCCGCCGAATAAAACGGCGAAAACTTCAAAAAATTTCAAAATGTTCGTTTATGTAATCTTTTCTCTAAAACAATGAATATTTACACTTTCTTTTGAACTATAGGAAATGATTTTAAAATGACTAAGAAAATTCAATTAGAGTGTTTATATTTAGATACGGTTCACTTTTGAACTTGCAACTGGGGGAAAATGACAGCTGATTAAGAACAATAGTTAGTTTTTTAATAACAGCTATCAGTTTCACCGTAGTTGCAAGTTCAAAAGTTAATTGTATAGTGAACCCATCTCGCTTTTATTTTGGGTTAAAAGCGATTGAATTGATGATCAATGTAGAGAGGTAGAAGACAAAGTTATTTCACCATGTGGGCATGCTGAGAAGGGCTGGTATTGGTCAGAGGAGCCGCCGTTGCTTCAAGTGCGTCCAAAAAAATATCATGAATTCTTTGAACCTTTGCTGATATGAGAAAAATATAAAAACTAGAAAATGTATGTAAGTGGCGCTGGGGAACTACATTATCGCCCAAAATTATTTTCGACAATTTTCGAAGATTTTCAGAACAAAGTATGACATTTTGATATATGAAGATTTTCAGAATAAAGTAGGACATCAATTTGTGAGACATCACACGTACATTGTGTCGAGGAAGGTGATGTCTCACAAATTGATGTCGTGCTTTATTCTGAAAATCTTCGAACAAGCAAGCAATTATGGTTCGATCATGCATTAGGCTGATCTTTACTCTAGTGCATGAGCCTACTGGATCTTAAATCCGAAGTACGCAGCCTTCAGAAAGTTGCAACAAGTGGAAGACTGTTATTTCGGCCGGGCAGTCGGGTGTCAAAAAGTGATGTTAGGAAATGTCAGAGCCAATAGCGAATGGGAAAATAATTGTCAATTTGACACCGGGCATCACACTTTGTCATGGTTCAAGGTCACAAAGAAGGCAGCCTGGTGTCAAAAATTGAAGCATATCACCGTGACGGCAATGACGAATGCTTTACAACGCACTTAGTTTCACATTGACACTAAGCTGCCTTCCTGAGCTAAGTTCGCTTAAATGTAGATGGCAGCAGCAACCTGTTGTCAATTTGAAATTTAGTGAGCTGTAAAGCATTTGTCATCGCCGTCACGGTGGTAAGGTTCAAACAATTCTTTGCATTTTTTCCGATGAAATTGGAGCCAACAAAAGTTTTGGACCGTTTACATACTCAACATTCGCGTCTTTTTTCATGAACGGACACAATTTTGGATTTTTTTTTAGGTGAAAAATTGTGTTATCGATTGAGTTTTCTTTTCCTAAAATGTTGAGTCCTCTATAGCGAACTTGAATCGACGAAGTTGTGCCTACTTTTGCATTGATGGCCCTTACCTTGAATAACTGCGCCACCTACATACATTTTCTAATTTTTATATTTTTCTCATATCATCAAAGGTACAAAGAATTCGTGATATTTTTAGACCCGCACGAAGTCCCTTAGGTCCATAGGTCGGTTAGGCACGGGAGGGTTTCCCCAAATTGCCATTTCGGCGATTTCCAATGACTTTGATCTAATAAAATTGTATAACATTCCTTAATATTCTATAGAATTTTAGTGTTTATGTAAATAAGTGTTTGCAACAGTTATTCTTTGCCAATGGCTATTCTGATGCGTGCGGGTTGACTTGCCCTAGCGACATGTTTTTCGACGAAATTGAAGCAAAATTGGATTTTATAGAGCCAACAGAAGTTTTAGACAACGGCAGCTTCTCTGACCAATCTCGGCCGCTCTCAAAATGCGAACATAGTGAAATAACTTTGTCTTTTACCACTCTACAATGATTAGCAATCCAATCGCTTTTATTCCAAAATATGTGCGAAAGGACAACTCGCACCGGACTACGTTTACAAATTTAAACGCTATAAATTTTTAATTTTTTTAATCAGAAAATTTGCTAGCGCCGATTTTTGCGCCGAAATGCGCCGCCGCCGCCGATAAAAAAATTGACGCGCGCCGAAGTCAGCCGCCGGTAAAAATCCTCAGCCGATGTAAGCCGCCGCCGACAGCTAAAAACATTTTAGGCGCCGCCGCCGAAAAAATTGGACCGGCGCACGGGTCTAGCTTGGTGTTAAGAAAATTTGTTAACTACATAACATTAGAGAATAAGCACGAGATTTTAAACTAACCGCGCTGAATTATTTTGGAGACAAATATGGTGATAAGAATTGAAACACAGATGACGCGAATGTCGGCTTGGATCACGAACATACGTCATATTGTTAAGTTCGACACAACGCGATTCTTTCTTTTTGCTGTTGGATCTCGTAGGATACAGATCGTTCAACAAAGTTTCATTTTTCAAGTCAAGATTTTTGAGAAGTAAGAGTTCTTCCAAAAACAAAAGAAAGAAACGTGTGATTTCATAAGTGCTCATAGTGAACGGGGTAAGAGATTTGAACGTCAATACATTTTCAATTTGCCAACAAGGAAATCAACTAAGATTCCCAACAACAGCTTTTAGGTCACGGAACGAGTGTTTGAATTTTTATTCTTCAAATCATTGAAATCGTTTTGGTTGTACAATTTTGCATGTGGTTTTTATTATCAACCAGAATATCACAAGGTTAAGGACAACCGTGGCATTATTCATTCCAAGTTATGTGAATAAGTTATTTGTAACGATATATTCACAAAAAAATACAAAATATCTTGTAGGGTCGAGTAGCGTGAGTGGGGCCCAAACCACTCAACAGATTTCCACTAATTTACTTTCGTGATTTTCTGATGTCTATATCTTTTATCGAAAACCTTGAAGATCGATTTTCGTTCCAATTTCATAGACAAGTTTCATCAACCTTCAAAAAACCACGTTTTTGACTACTTTTTCGTACGTAACGTCGTAAGGTCTTACCCGATTTTGCCCAAATTCAATTTACAATTCAATCAGTTTTTCGATTCAGGAAAAACAGATTATCGAAAATCGGGTAAGATTTACCCGATTTATATAGAAGCAACACTTTGGGTCCTCGTAGAGACTCAGGCCAGGCTGAGTCCATATTAAAAAAAATTCCGATAAATTTTGAACATTCTTATACATTTCGAACAAAGAAAAAAATTTATGAAAATCGACTTAGATTTAATTAAGTTATACAAAGGCTCATCTGCGGACCTAGCTCAGTGGCTATTCGTCTAAAATTGCAAACCTGCAATCGCAGCTTTTGGCACTACTTTCAAAGGAAAAAATGAAAATCGGCCAACGTTTGCTCGAGTTATTATGTTTACAAGCTGACGGACGGACATTTGTTTTGCAGACTCGGCATCTGGTGTCCACGATCGAAGGTACAACTCAAATCGACTCGTTACAAACGTAGTGGTAAACGTACAGGACTTGTACTTCGTAAGGGTCCAAAAATTGATCGCAGATTTCGGCTTCTGTCAATGATAAGTTTCAAGTTAAGGGATGAAAAACTCGATACCTTTAAAGTACCAATGATGAAATTCGCTTTACTTTGACAGAAGCCCATTTCGCATAGAAAACTGACGTATTTAGTAGGGTTGGTCGATTTGACACTTTTTTTTTATTGCGAAGAGGACAGCCTGGATACGATTCCAGGAGTCGAAAAAATAATTTTGGTGCCTTTGGTTTGTTTCTAAATTCGATTTCCAGCTTGCACACTCAAATTTTCTGAAGAAAGGCTGATTTTCTTACCATTCCTCTTTTTCAGAACATTATTTGTCGAAAGATTTTTGTCAATATTTGAGATTATGGTTGGAATCCACTCTTCAGGGTTGAGAGAAGATATTTCAATCGATTTTCAGTTCAGGGAGGCTGAAAAAAAAAATTTTGTGAGCGAGAAGTTTGAAAAATTATAAATTCGATCTTTTTTTTCGACTTTCAAGCCATGTCATCATAAGTTGCAGTTACACAAATTCTGACAAATGATAATATTCTCTTCAGGGAAGGAATAGGGATCTCAAAAACGCATTCATTACAAAAAAACAGCCACTTACTTTGACCATATGAGTCGGACCAATTACTATGAAGGAATCGAGACAAAACTATTTTCTAATACTGTCTTTATTACGAAGTAAAAAATCAAATATTTTGTACAGTTTTATAGTCCTTCTTTGATTTTAATGAGGGCATATGTTTCCGTGAGGCTAATGTCGCCCGAATGCTTCCGTTTCTATTTTCAATACCAACAACTTTATTTGAAACTTCTGTCACACGGTGAGCTTGAACGAAGTTATACTGAAAAGTCGCTGCCCATCAGATTTTATTGCTGATTGTGAAAGACGGGTCCCCTACGAGTTCGAAACTACTTTTAGTGAAATAAATTTTCTGGTAAATCTGAAAGAAAATTGATAAAAACTATGTTTTTCCATACATTTTCCAAATTTGTGTAAAAGTGATGAAAAAAAATTGTTGCGTACAGGCGTTTTTATAATTTTGATCGATAAACAACATAATTGTAAGCAAAAAATTGTTCTACGTATATCTCTAAATCTTTTAGTTTTTTTTATAGAGCTCCACCTGCCTCCAATTTTGACCAAATTCAGTATATCAACGTAGCTCATATGGTCAAAGTAAGTGGCTGTCTTTTGTAATGAATGCCTTTTTGAGATCCCTATTCCTTCCCTGAAGAGAATATTATCATTTGTCAGAATTTGTGTGACTGCAACTTATGATGACATGGCTTGAAAGTCGAAAAAAAGATCAATTTATCATTTTTCAAACTTCTCGCTCACAAAAAAAAAAATTTTTTCAGCCTCCCTGAACTGAAAATCGATTGAAATATCTTCTCTCAACCCTGAAGAGTGGATTCCAACCATAATCTCAAATATTGACGAAAATTTTTCGACAAATAATGTTCTGAAAAAGAGGAATGTTAAGAAAATCGGCCTTTCTTCAGAAAATTTTAGTGTGCAAGCTGGAAATCGAATTTAGAAACAAACCAAAGGCACCAAAATTATTTTTTCGACTCCTGAAATCGTATCCAGGCTGTCCTCTTCGCAATAAAAAAAAAGTGTTAAATCGGCCAACCCTAGTATTTAAGTGTGGCGTTGATAAATTCCACTCAAATATAACCTGCATGACACTTGTTGATTGTAATGGTAAAGTTAGCTAGACTTTGACAGAAGCCGATGTCGCTCTAAGCGTAATTTTGGACCAGTATTCTAAGAGTCACTTCATTTCACAAAGAGTTGCTAATGCGAATACATACTTTTTCGCAAAGCAAATGTGAAAACGGTATAAAATAGCAGCAAATGTCGGCGTTATTCATTTCAATTAAAACATCAAAATAACAGTTTAACCCCCGCAAGGTTATTATATGTGTAACATTTCGTTCGGACCATAAATAATATTCATATCATAGCCAAATACAACTGATATGATATCTTTTGTCATTTATTGGCCATATCGCAATTGAAGGGTTAATCAAAACACTATTAAAGGAATATTGGATATGGTGTGTAGCGAATTCATTGTACCGACTGATACCGCACAACAAAATACAAACGTTTTATAGAAATTTATTCACATCAAATGGATGGATAGATGGATATATTCATTCTTTTGACTAGCAACACAGTATTCTATTCGCTTTTTATGGGGGTCAATGTAATAATAATAAAAGCGATTTTCTGCGGGTGACTGGAAAGCGAATTGAATAGAAAAGAAGGAAAGTTTTCCTTTGTGTTCTTTTTTTTCGGAAACGTTGTTGAAATTGTACATTTGCAACATGGCTAAAGAATATCAACATGAAATATTAAGAACGATTCAAGGGCGGTCAAGGATTTCTTCAATTTATAATTCAAATCGTTTAAGTCTTAAATCTCGATTGTAACATTTTGTTGGGGTTGTGTCAGCGGAATTAGATTGATGACTTCCTGATTAAAATGAGCTCAACAAATTCAGATGTACATCAAAATTTGAATTCCATCTGTTACTTTCGGCAGGGCCTTTTATAACATACAAGCTCGGAGGAAAAATCCACCCCAGTCCCACTCCAATCCACCCCACTTTATAAAAATCCACCTCAGTGCACCGCACTCATTTTCAACTTGCAAAAAATGTTCCACTCATTTTTTACTAAAAAAATTTTGCCTGCGGCGCTTTTCAATGATTCTTAATATTCAGTATTTGTGCAATTTTTGGACCCGTACGAAGTACAAAGGTCCTATACGCTTACTACAAACAATTTTATTGTAACATGGGGTAGGTCGAGGTGGGAGTTGGGGGGATGCATCTAATATCGTCTAAATATGACGAATCAGCAATAAAAAAAATGTCCGTCTGTCCGTCCGTCTGTCCGTCTTTTTTTTCCAAACGGCTGAACCGATCAGCCTAAACTTTTTTTCCCTGAAAGGTACATGTCTCCCATGATTCAAGTTCGAAGATGAGCAAAATCGATCAAGTGGTTCCGGAGATATGGTCGAGGAAGTGACCAAAAACATGGTTTTTCGAGGGTCGGTGAAGCTTTTTTGTAAATATCTCAGCAAGTATAGCACGGAAATTCCTCATTTTGGTATCAAATGAAAGCATTTGCTGTCACAAAACTGGGAAAAACATTTTGTGGAAATCGGTACAGGGGTCTGGGCACTGGGACCAATGGAATGGACGAAATTGAGATTCTTGGCCATATACGAAAACAGTTTTTCGTCCATATTTCCTTAACTATGCAATATGGAGATTTACTATCAAAGGCAAAGTTGTAGAGAATTAAATTTAAGCGAACACGTGTTTCAGGGTTTTGGGGAGATATGGTATCCTGGTATATGGCCACTTCCATAATTGGGCAGGATGACCCGAATCTCCAGAACTATGAGAGATGGAAAGTTGGTTTCAAAGGCGAAGTTGTAGAAAATTGCATTTAAGCGAACACATGTTTCAGGGTTTTGGGGAAATATGGCCCAATCCTTGTATATGGCCACTTCCATAATTGGGCAGAATGACCCGAATCTCAAGAACTATGAGAGGTAGAAAGTTGCTTCCAAAGGCAAAGTTGTAGAGAATAAAATTTTAGATAACACGTGTTTCAGGTGTTTAGGGAAAAATGACTTAGTCCTTGGATATAAGCTTTTCTAGATTTGAATGGTCTGAGACGTACTTCGGTAGGGCCTTTGGCATTACCTTGGGTAATTTCTATGGATCTTTGAAATTCTTACAGTTATAAAAGAACAGAAAGCGTTGGAGTGTTTGCTTATTTGTATATTTAGGTAGGTTCGAGTCACTTTGCCACATTTATTCTGTTTGTCACATCTATTCAAATACGTACGGGTCTTTGGTTATGTTTAAATTTATTTTTAATTCGGGATGCCTGACGTGACGCCTACAGCGATCCGGAATAGTCCCACGGTTTTTTTTATGGAAGACTCTTTATTAAAATACAATCTTCTATTGTCATAAACTCAATTTCGTATTTTTTAAATTTATTTCAAAGCGAAAAAAAAAACGATATTTTCAACAAAACCCAATTTCTGTACCCAAAGTTGGCTCACCTATTGGGTCTCACTCAGCAAGAATTTTACGCTCGCTGCGCTTGCGATTCCCTCATCTTATACTCAAAGTATTGCAATTTGAAAAAAACTTCACCTGCGGGCGCTTGACACTATTTTTAGTGTGTTTTCCTCTTATCGAAAATTAATTGCTTCCAGATTGTTCGTTTTATTCAATAACATTTTTCTCGCTCGCTACGCTCGCATAAGTTCTTTTCTAGCTTGAAAGAAAATCATAAAGAAGTTCTCGTCAATACATTATTTCACTATTTCTACTATATCAGATTTTCACAACGCGAACATAATAGGAATAAGCACGAAAAACTGGGCCCTCTTATTAAGAATTTGGGGCCCCTTCAATGAAAAAATTGGGCCCCCATGCCAAGAATCCCCCCCCCCCCCAGTTCGAAATCCTTATAAAAGCCTCTGACTTTCGGTGCTTTTTAAATAATTTTTAAAAAATTTCAAATTTATGTACTTTTACTCAGTTACATCAACATTGTAGAGAATTATTTGAGTTTATTTTCTTTGAAATCCCAATTTTAATACAGCCAGCGTCTCGACGTAATTTTGCGGAAAATTACTGAAGGAAAAGTATGTTAAAACATAACCAAAAACCCGTACATATCAGAATAGATGTGGCACAGAGACTCGCAGGTATTTAAATATACAAATAAGCAAACAATCCAACGTTTTCTGTTCGTTTATAACTGTAAGAATTTCAAAGATCCATAGAAATTACCCAAGGTACTGAAGTACGTCTCAGACCATTCAAATCTAGAAAACTTTATATCCAAGGACTGGGTCATTTTCCCCTAAAACCTTGAAAGACGTGTTCTATAAAATTTTATTCTCTACAACTTTACCTTTGGAAGCAACTTTCTGTCTGTTATAGTTCTAGAGATATGGGTCATTCCTCCTAATTCTAGAAGTGGTCATATCCCAGGATTATGACATTTTTACCCAAACTCCTGAAACACGTGTTCGCTTAAATTTAATTCTCTACAACTTCGCCTTTGTAACCAACTTTCTACCTATTATAGTTCTAGAGATATGGATCATCCCTCCCAGTTCTACAAGTGGTCATATCCCAGGATTGAAGCATTTTTACCCAAAACCCTGAGAAACGTGTTCTCTAAAATTTTATTCTCTACAACTTTGCCTTCGGAACAAACTTTCTACCTCTTATAGATCTAGAGATATGGGTCATCCCTCCTAATTCTAGAAGTGGTCATATCCCAAGATAATCGCATTTTTATCCAAAACCCTGAAACCCGTGGTCTCTAAAATTTTATTCTCTGCAACTTTGCCTTTGGAAGCAGCATTCTACCTCTCATAGTTCTGGAGATTCGGGTCATCCTGCCCAATTATGGAAGTGGCGATATACCAGAATTGGGCCATACTTCTCCAAAATCCTGAAATACGTGTTCGCTTAAATTTAATTCTCTACAACTTCGCCTTTGCAACCAACTTTATAACTCTCATTGAGCGTTCCATATTTGAAAAATGTCGGAAAATCACATTTTTGAATTTTAACTTGGCAAATTTTCACTCAAAAAAAACATATTTTTGAAGGTTTTGGATTCCTACAATTTTTGTGTGGGGTAACGAGATCGATCTGTGGCGTTGCATTGTCTTGTTTGCTACCCTAACTTCAAAGAAAATTCTAAATTTCATCTACAGGAACGGAAAAGTGAAAACCGACAAGTTTCTGATTTGTATGGTAAATTCGTATGATAAATCAGAAACTTGTCGGTTTTCACTTTTCCGTTCCTGTATTTATTCAAAGTGCATTGACATCTCACTTATTGCATTGGAATTTTGGTGTTACCTTAAAAATACGGATAGACGAGCTCCAAAATTTTGCACAGGAGAGCTCTGAAAGTTACACATAGATTGCGAAACGGTATACATAACTACGCTAACTGCGCTCCTATTCAACATCGAATAATAGTTGTACAAGCTTGCGCTGTTGCTGTGGCCTTAACGCAGACTGGAGAGCTGAAAAACGGCGGCTGGTGGCTAAATGTTTCGCCGCCGTCGCCGGGTTATATTGACAGCTGAAGAACGGTGGCGGATGTTAGCTGCCGCCCAGGATTTCAGTCGGCTGACAAGGCGGCTGGAGTATTTTCGTTTTAATATAGTGAAATAAATCTGCGACTTTTTCTTCTAAATGAATACATTTTCAAGATCTTCATTGGTTAAAAAAATATTTTTTTTTAATTTTACGAAATATGTAAATAATGAGGCTCAAAAAATTCACCATATATTAATGATTTCGATGCTCTTTTTTTGCTTCAAACACCAAAAATTTAATTCCTCAAAATGTTCAACAGAAATTCTCACTCTTTATTGTAGCCTACATTTTTGCGTTACACAAGTGAAACAAGTGAAATTTTCCTCATTGTACATGAGAATTACAAGGTCTTCCGAGATTTTTAGAATCCACACCTGCTGAAATCGGCTTACGTCAAAATTTGAGTTTTTTGGTTCTTTGCTGAACTATCGGGCAGTGAATTCGCCAATTTTATGTCAAGAAAAATTATGAAATAAGATATGTGAACATCTCAGTCATTTTTATTTATTTATTTAAATTCTTTGCATTATAGGCTCTTGGCCTGTACATGCCATGAACTTAAATCAAATTAATCCAGTGAATTGTTAATTTTTATCGCTTTAACTCGCTGTAGATACGTTTATCTCACAGCACGACATATGCCATTCGACAATGTCCTGTTTAATAAGCATACTTTCAGTGAGTTGGAATTAAAGTAATTTAGGAAATACATTGCTTGATAGTTCAGCAAAGACACTAAACTGCTTTAATTTTCCTTTTTATTCGAGTTTTTCGACTTCTCTTTATTGAGTTGTCAATAAATTTATATTTTTTTGAAACAAGAATTTGTCATTTAGCCGCCGCCAGCCGACTTTTTCGACAGTGGCGACGCGACGGTCAGACGCCGCCACCTTATTTTGAACGGCTTACCCTATCTAGCCGCCGACCGCCAGTCTTTTTTCGACAACTCACCGCCGCCGTCGACAATTTTTCGGCTCTCCAGTCTGCCTTAATCGCTTTCTCCCACAACTTCAACACTTACAGCACTAGAAATTCACTTTTGTTCACTTAGAATAGATGATGGTGATAGATATCCACTTAGAAAAACCTAAGATCGGGTCCTACTATGAAGATGTTTGCTCTATTCTGACTATTTTTGTAGGCTGTATCACAGCGAGATGCTGTAACTATAATGTATTGATTCAGAATTTTCATCGTATCACTGTGCAGATTCTATACAAGACCTAACATGATACAAATGAAATATTCGGTATATATATACTAGTAAATATCCCCGCCCCTAGGGGCTACACGGACATTAAGCATTCTTGTCCGCTAGGTCGGAGATTTGGGACATTAATACTAAAATGTATGTAAGAGTGTGTAATTTTCTCCGTTCTACCGTTTCCACGTACAAACGTTAGCACCGTGCTACTTTTTCTCCGTACAACCGTTTCTCCCGTCCTACAATTTCCCCGTACTGCCATTTCCCCGTACTAACATTTCCCCCGTACTAACATTTCCCCGTACAAACGTTATCATCGTGCTACTATTTCCCCGTACAACCGTTTCTCCCGTCCTACAATTTCCTTCTCACTACTGTTTTACCCGTACTACCATTTCATCGTTCTACCATTTCCCCCGCACAACCGTTTCCCTGTACCACGATTTTCTCCGTGCTACCGTTTCCCCGTACAAACGTTATCACCGTGCTACTTTTTCTCCGTACAACCGTTTCTCGTGTCCTACAATTTCCTCCTTACTATTGTTTTCCCCGCACAACCGTTTCCCCCGCACTACTGTTTTCCCCGCACTACTGTTTTCCCCGTACAACCGTTTCCCCCACACTACTGTTTTCCCCGTACAACCGTTTCCACCGTGCTACTGCTTCGCGTACAACCGTTTCCTCCGCACTACTGCTTTCCCCGTACAACCGTTTCCCCCGCACTACTGTTTTCCCCGTACAACCGTTTCCACCGTACTACCATTTCCCCCGTACAACCATTTCCACCGTACTACCATTTCCCCCGCACAACCGTGCCCCCCGCACTACTGTTTTCCCCGTACAACCGTTTCCACCGTACTACTGCTTCGCGTACAACCGTTTCCCCCGCACTACCATTTCCCCCGCACTACCATTTCCCCCGCACTACTGTTTTCCCCGCACAACCGTTTCCACCGTACTACTGCTTCGCGTACAACAGTTTCCCCCGCAATGCTGTTTTCCCCGTACAACCGTTGCAACCGTACTACTGTTTCTCATACAACCGTTTCTCCCGTACTACTGTTTTCCCCGTACAAACGTTATCATCGTGCTACTATTTCCCCGTACAACCGTTTCTCCCGTCCTACAATTTCCTCCTCAATACTGTTTTCCCCGTACTACCATTTCTCCATACAACCGGTTACCCCCGTACTGCTTCTTCCCCCGAGCTGCCCCACCACTACAACTACTGGTGACTTCCACTCACAAAACTCTGAGACTTTGCCAAGAAACCAATGTTCTGTCTCTCATACCTTTCCAAATACTTTCAAAAGCATAAAAATCCAAGATTAGCGTCACCTTTCACAGGTGGCAGCCATTTTCTTAGGATTCATAAAGATTTTCTACTCATCAACATCAACAACTTTCCCGAAGAAACCAAACGCGTAACTATTCTAATTCAGAAAATAGCAAAAATCCAAGATGGCGTCACTTTCACAGGTGGCAGCCATTTTCTTAGGATTCATAAAGATGCTACTCATCAATGTCAACAACTTTCCCGAAGAAACCAAACGCGTAACTATTATAATTCAGAAAATAGCAAAAAATCCAAGATGGCGTCACTTTGACGGCTGCCCGATATTTTCACCAATGCTGGTGACTTCCACTCACAAAACTCTGAGACTTTACCAAAAAAACCTATCGTCTTACTCCCATACATTCGAAAATAATTTTAAAAGCATAAAAATTGACTCAATGTCCAACTGCCCGACATTTTCACTAATGCTGGTGACTTCTACTCACAAAACTCTGAGACTTTGCCAAAGAAACCAATGATCTGTCTCTCATACCTTTCCAGATACTTTCAAAAGCATAAAAATCCAAGATGGCGTCACTTTCACAGGTGGCAGCCATTTTCTTAGGATTCATAAAGATTCTACTCACCAATGTCAACAACTTTCCCGAAAAAACCAAACGCGTAACTATTCTAATTCAGAAAATAGCAAAAAATCCAAGATGGCGTCACTTTGACGGCTGCCCGACATTTTCACCAATGCTGGTGACTTCTACTCACTAAACTGTAAGACTTTGCCAAAGAAACCTATCGCCCAACTCCCATACATTCCAAGATATTTTTAAAAACAAAAATTGACCCAATGTCCAACTGCCCGACATTTTCACCAATACTGGTGACTTTTACTAATAAAACTCTAAGACTTTGCCGAAGAAACCAACCAAAAATATGTATAAAGAAAATCAATGCATCATTTCGTTCCATACAAATAATTCCTTACAAAGAAAATATTTGAATACGCCAGATGACTTCATTTCATACGAATAAAAAAAAATATTTGAATACGCCACTTAATAAACAAACGTAAATACATTGAGAATATTAGTGAATGAAGCCACGTGCATAAAATAGTTTTTTCGTTTATTGCTTTTTACATTTGTACACACACACACATAACATAAATATTCTCCCTGAAATTACTTGAACAAATCTCTCATACAAAATTACTAATCATTTTTCGTTGTATAAATTTTATACTTCACAGAAAGTACGCAGTTCCAAATGTATAAATACCACTTTTTAATTCGCTTGAAAGTATCGCCGGTTGGTGATGTCCAGCGCTAAGCGTCGTTGCAAAACGATGCTAGGTGCGGATGGCGATACTGTTCTTATGTGGGAGACTGTACCCATAATAAGAGCGCTTTATTTTTGTTGGACTGATTCATTGCGGTCCAGAATTAACAAAAGGATCGTCTCTCGTTCTCTGCCTCTTGGTTTCCCTTGTGGTTTTCTCTTCCCCTTCGAAATTAGGTTTGCATTGCTTTTTTGGGTTAAAAAAAGCAATGCAAAACCCTCGGAACTCTTCAAGCAGGTCGGACGTAGATAGATTCACATGCGAATCTTCTTTTGCATTGCCTTTTTTTGAATAATAGAAGGCAATGCAAAACGACTTTTTGCTTTAGTTCCTCGGAACTCTTCAAGCAGGTCGGACGTAGATAGATTCGCATGCGAATCTTCTTTTGCATTGCCTTTTTTTTAATCATAGAAGGCAATGCAAAAGAATCTACTATTGCATTGCCTTTTCTTTGGCTTTCGGCTTATAAAAGGTAATGCAAAACGACTTTTTGCTTCAGTTCCTCGGAACTCTTCAAGCAGGTCGGACATATGTTGGTTCACGCTGGAAATTTGTGACCGACAATTTACAAACAAACAGACAGACAAACAGACAAACAGACAAAGTTTTTAATTTTATCATTATAAATTTTGAGATATTAAAAAATTGAGATAGTGGAACATTCCCTTTGTTTTAATCCAACTTTATCGAAACATTCGCTATCTGAAAATTGAACTCACCACCTAAGATGAAAACATCAACAAAGAATGACATTGACAATTGCTCACCTTTTGACTGTTATTGTCTCTTGATTAGTCCTCAGTTGAAAGTTAATTGTTTGCCTGTCGTTTGACCCTCATTTGACATTTTCTGTTGTTACTTACCCTTTCCCCAACTTCTAGATAATAAATTATCTCAACTCAATATATTCAACTTGATATTTGCATCGGTTCGCCAAAGAAGTATAAAGTTTGGTATAGCTACCGATGTTAGTTGCTCCTTTTGCCACTGTCGTCATCGAAACACAGACAAAAACTAATGGCTTTTAGTGTTTGCTAAGACGTTTCTTGAGTTATGCCAAATTTCTCCACATCGTTAAATGCATTTATTTAAAGAAAACTTTTTCGAAAAGGAAAATAAAAACTTTTGAAAAGCGAATTTCAATTAGAAGTTTATCAGTTGTACACGCTTCGGTTAACTTAAAAACTATATTCTAATTGATTGAATACTAAGTTTAATTTCAATACTTGATGCGAGATAAAGAAAATATCACAATATGTTGGTCGTGATTATGCAATACTTCTCGGAAGTGGCAATGGCATGCCACCAAACGGCCCACCTGATATTCAAAAATCGATGAAAAGAATATTAATCTTATGGTAGGTGTTCGTGCAAAGGGAATATCTTCTACTTAACAATAGTGTCATTGCAAGAGCTGGAAAACGCTTTGT
This sequence comes from Pseudolycoriella hygida, assembly GCA_029228625.1. Taxonomy (NCBI): domain Eukaryota; kingdom Metazoa; phylum Arthropoda; class Insecta; order Diptera; family Sciaridae; genus Pseudolycoriella; species Pseudolycoriella hygida. Next base: position 11,559,372 of record CM055405.1, on the reverse strand, counting down.
CACTTTGAACCATAAATGCATCACGAAACAATAAAGCAAAGCCATTTAAACTACAGACATAAGCAATAAACTATTGCGACATCTTGCATGCTTTCTCCAACCAAATAAAAAACGCAGTGTGCAAAATGCATATCCTCAACGGAGCAATAAAAATAAATTCTTAACTCGTCTCATTGTCGTAAACGTTGCAACGAAACATAATTTAATTAAAATGGGCTATAAAGTAAGTGGATGAAAGTGTATGATATAGTATTTCTATTGTCTTCTGTTTGTTCTAAACATGATTTTAAATAGCAGAAAGTAATATCTCGTTAATCGTACACCACCGGCTGTAATAATGAAATACAACACTCGGATTTGGTGATTTATTGTTCGGTTCGAAGAGCGATAAAAATAACAAATTCAAAGCTTTTATTACCATAATTTATTTGTACTAAGAGACTGGCGATAAAAGAAGTTGTTCGTGAATGAATTTTTTTTTCTAACGTTACGATTCGTATCTTGAAACCATTCTTTATTCCGAGCTTTAGTCTCTTAACTTTTGTTCTGGAAGGTTAGAAATTTAATTACCAAGGACTTACATTGAAATGATACGGATTTGTCTGTATTAGGTAATTTCGTACGCTGTGTTATGTCTGACCGTTTTCGAGATGATTTAGAGTCGGTGAGATACATTTTTCACGTTAATTATCCAGTTAATTATGTGCCTGTAGTTCTTATTGAATACGGACGTGTATAATTTGTTAATAGATACGAAAACAGATTTTTTTCGGAGATTACGTCTAAGCATTAGTGAGTAGTAAAGTTCAATTTCTGTATAAGTGAGAGTGCATTGGTGTGTGTATTCCCATTCTTAGGTAGCGAAAGCTTACGCAGCACACTCTCGCGTACACCGAGAGCGCAACATGCGACGGAAGGTGGCACGCAAAATCGGCCCGTCCAATATCGTCCACAGTGTACAATTTCGTCCGCGTCCAATATCTTTCTTTACATTTTTGTACACTGCCTTTGTCCAATATCGTTCAGTACAGTATTGTGCAGTCCAATTTCATATACAGTCCAATATCATTCTGCCCAAGATCGTCCAGCAGTATTGGACTGGATGATATTGGACAGAATGATATTGGACAGAATGATATTGTATCATTGCATCACAACAAAAAGCCTTTTAAAAAAGAGATGTGACGCAAATCGCTGTTTGTGATGTTTTTTATGTAAGCGAAAGTACGAAAATTTAGAGCGTACCTAACTGATTTCCAGGAAAAGTAACAAAAATGAATTTCTAGTATTTCCGTAATCTCCTGCACTTTGTAACTTCCATCAGGTTGGTTCCGATCTTTCATTTTACCGTATATCAAAGATGAATGCATCTGTGACCTATACCCATACGAAGTAAACGAAGGTCCTGTTAGTTTACTACAAAACACTTTATTGTAACATGGGGTTGATCGAGGTGTGAGTTAGGGGATGCATCTAATATAGTCTAGAGATGACGAACCAGCAATAAAAAAAATGTCTGTTTGACCACTTTTTTTCTAAACGGCTACGCCGATCTTGATGAACTTGTTTTTCCCTGTAACACACATTATTTTATGTTTTAAGTTCATAATTGTCGAAATCGGTCAAGTAGTTCCGGAGTCATAGTCGAAAATATGTCCGAAAACGTGGTTTGGGTGTTCAAAAAAAATTCCTTTTTCTTCAGTATTAGAAAATGTTGCAAAAGTATAGGGGGAAGAGGAGGAGAAGTATATTGGGAGCTTTAAAGAGCCCATATGAAACAAGATGAGCGCTTTAAAGAGCCCATACTAAACGAAATGAGGGCTTTAAAGAGCCCATACGAAGAAAATAAGCGCTTTAAAGAACCCATACGAAACAAAATAAAACGTTTTATTTACAAACAACGTTAAGACTTCATTCGCTCTGCATTCTGGAAAAAATATAGAATCTCAATTGTTCACCTTGTACACTTTATTATAAATTTTTAAAGCGCTCATTTTACGAAATGCTACGAATAGTTGCGCTTTCAAAAATGTTAGGTAACCGACTGATGATCCCTTTTACGAAATGATACGTAAGCGACTGATGATCCCTTTTACGAAATGCTACGAAAGCGAATTATGTTGCGCTTTAAAAAATGTTAGGTAACCGACTGATGATCCCTTTTAGAAAATGTTACGTAAGCGTATGATGATACTTTTTAAGAAATACTACGAATACGAATTATGTTGCGCTTTAAAAAATGTTAGGTAACCGACTGATGATCCCTTTTACAAAATGTTACGTAAGCGTATGATGATACTTTTTAAGAAATGCTACGAATACGAATTATGTTGCGCTTTAAAAAATGTTAGGTAACCGACTGATGATCCCTTTTACGAAATGTTACGCAAGCGACTGATGATCCCTTTCACGAAATTCTACGAATACGAATTATGTTGTGATTTAACAAATGTTAGGTAACAATGCAAATTTTCTAGAAAATTTATAGACCCGTTTCCGAGCGTTTTGGCTTATTTCTGAAGAAAACTTTTGTATTGAGGATTGTCATCATGGCCCCACTGTAGTAAGGGGCCGTGACGCAGGTCTTACACGCCAAAAAATTCACAAGAAATTTTTTCGTAGACTAAGGAACTCCCCCCCCCCCCCCCCCCCCCCGAGCGAACGACCGCCGGAAATATTTTTCCAGGATTCCTACGGAAAATTTAGGCCGAAGTGCCTTTTCACAATATCGGTTCAGTCGTTCCGGAGATATGAATTAAACAATTTTGCTATTTTGTATGGAAATGGACTCAAATCGAATATTTTTAACTAGTCAATTTGGTAAACCTTTCTTTCTTTCTTTCTTTCTTTGTGGCAATTTTTTTTTGACGTTGTAAGGTTTTGAAAGTTTCATGAAATGTATTCCGTATCTCTAGAACTATGAGAGTTAGACATTTGGTTCCAAAGGCGAAGTTGTAGAGAATTAAATTTAAGCGAACACATGTTTCAGGGTTTTGAGGAAATATGGCCCAATCCTGGTATATGACCACTTCCATAATTGGGCAGGATGACCCAGATCTCCAGAACTATAACAGTTAGAAAGTTGGTTCCAAAAGCGAAGTTATAGAGAATTAAATTTAAGCGAACACGTGTTTCAGGGTTTTGGGGAAATATGGCCCAATCCTGGTATATGGCCGCTTCCATAATTGGGCAGGATGAACCAAATCTCTAGAACTATGAGAGTTAGAAAAATGGTTCCAAAGGCGAAGTTGTAGAGAATTAAATTTTAGCGCACACGTGTTTCATGGTTTTCGGGAAAATATGGCTTATCCCGGGATAACGCCACTTCCAGATTCCAGATAGATTATTCATACCTCTAGAACTATGGCATCTAGAAAGTTGCTTACAAACTTACAAAAGTACTGATATCCGCAAAAAAAACCTCTTACAGAGGAGGTGTGACGCAAGTCTTTATGTCTGCTTACAAAAGCTGTGAAATCAGAAAAGTGTGACGCATTAATCATCTAAGGTAAAACTATTTTCTTCCAGTTACAGAAGTTCTGAAATCGGAGGGGGTGACGCATTAAGCTTCGATTCGCAACAAAGATTTTTAAACAAAATTACGTTGAGTTCAAAAAATTGCGTCACAAATGCCAGACCCAACGACGAAACAATTTTTCTGTACTTTCAGTTTTTACGATGCAAAAATTTGATTTTTATTTCTTATTGCATCGTTTACGGTAAACTTAAATTTATACGTGTAAAAACTGAAAGTGTTGAAAAATTATTCCGCTGGTGGGTCTGGCATTTGTGACGCAATTTTTTGAACTCAACGTAATTTTGTTTAAAAATCTTTGTTGCGAATCGAAGCTTAATGCGTCACCCCCTCCGATTTCAGAACTTTTGTAACTGGAAGAAAATAGTTTTACCTTAGAGGATGCGTCACACTTTTCTGATTTCACAGCTTTTGTAAGCAGACATAAAGACTTGCGTCACACCTCCTCTGTAAGAGGTTTTTTTTGCGGTACTTAATAAGGGAAAAGTAGATTTCAACTAGAATTTTACGTAAAATCCAAAAAACTTTGTCTCAGTCGCTTACGACGCGACGCAAGGGAAAAAAGTCAAAACCTGGCTGTGTATGTGGTTCCGCCGTCTGAACATCTGAATTTTTTGAAAGCATTGTGGGACTAGCGTCACTGCTACCTCTCGCTAATGATCTCGGTTCAGTGCAGTCATTAGGTCCAATATCATTCGGTCCAATATCATCCAGTCCAATATCATCCAGTCCAATATCATCCAGTCCAATATCATCCAGTCCAATATCATCCAGTCCAATATCATCCAGTCCAATATCATCTTGTCCAATATCATCCAGTCCAATATTATTTTGTCCAATATTGAACCGTTCAATTTGCTGTTTTGAACTGTACGATATTGGATGGGAAGAAATTGGGCTGCATCATTTTGGAATACGAACAATATAGGAGTGGATGAATTTGGACTGGACGATCTTGGACAGAATGATATTGGACTGTATATGAAATTGGACTGCATTGGGCGGGCCGATTTTTCATAGCACCGCGACGGAAGTACACACCAACACACCAGTAAAGTATCTTTCAAAATAGTCCAATACACACGCCATACTCACATAGTACATCAGTAGTACATCTACTGATATTCGTGCTTGCCTGTTCTACTGATCTACCTTATCGTCACAGTCGCCTTCCTTACGGGCTCTATCACGGTGAGCTTGAACCGACTTTTTATCGAAGTCGAAGTCTGGCGTACATGAGATTTTTCTTCTGAAATTTTTATCTAAAACATCCCAAGGGATGTCCCCAAGCTCATTTCAGAAGAGAAAATCTCATGTACGTCAGACTTCGATAAAAAGTCGGTTCAAGCTCATCGCATCGTTAGTTTTCACTCGATCTTTTTTCGCCAGTTACACAATTACAAAAAATAAAATGATTGAAGGCCTAGGTGGGTAACGAAACTAGAAAAACGAAACTCACGAATTATTTTCATCACAAGCACTAACAAAGCCAGCGATCATTATTCTATAACAAATTTAATGCGATTTTTTCTCTTAATAATTCGGAGAAGGTGTGCTCGGGGAGCATCAGCTAACCTTGAGTGTGGCTCATAACATTTTTGGGCTGAAAACTTATTCCTTCTACATACAAATCGTAGCCTTTCTATGACGCATACGGTTTGTGCGAATTTCCCCTCAATACAATATTGAAATTTCGATAGATTTGTTCATATAAGAAAAAACTGCGAGGAAATATTAACTCATTGTTTTGAATGTTAACTTTATCTATTTAGACGTCGGGTGAACCATAAAATGTGCTTTCAAAGAGCCAAATATAATTTAAGCAACGCGTCGGTTTGCATTAGTTGAAAAAACAGTTAAGAAAAGGTCTCTTTTCCACGGAAAAGGGGTGAGCTTATGAAAATTTTTGTTGAGTGGTTTGCTAATTCCTCAATAATGTTAATGTTGTTCAAACGCTGCAAAAAAAGGAAAGTCAATATTTGTGAAGAAAATCAATTTTGTTTTAGGAAAATTCCACTTGTTACTTAAGGACCAAAATCACACCAATACATTTAGTTGTTCGTAAACATTCCAATTAAGAAAATCAAAATGATGAATGCGGCAAACAATTACAACGAAGGACTAAAAGATTTATTTTTGTTTTATCTTACGTGAAGACGTCTATTTATTACAAATCATGCTAATAAAATTTTTTATTGAGTCAGTTTTTTTCAAGAAAACATTTATGAAGGAAAAAGAAGCCGGCGTCATCTTTCTTATATTGGGAAAAAAATACCGCAAAAATAATACAACATTCCTCAGTACATATAATTCAATTGTTACGTAAATTCTTTCGTAGAATGAGAACCAGCAATAAATTTCATTCGAAAACTCTCATTCTGTCATTCTCTCACTCTCTCTCCCTCTGTCTGTGAGAAACTTTTAGTCTACAATTTTCAAGTTCATCCATATACTCAATACCACAAACGCAGAGTGAGTTTTCATTCATAATTTTCTTCTTTATACCACGTGCCCGTTTGATTATTTCCGAGCGAACACGTGCTGGAAACGATTTCTGAGTGTGTGTTAACAACAATAGTTGGACAATTTCTCAATTGTGAGTTTTCCGTTCAATTTTCTCACAAAGAGAAACATTTTTTGGATTTTCTTTACGTTTTGGCACAGTGTATCAACATTCAACGATTGAACGTGTACGAAATGAGCAGCTCTTCATATTCTAGAAATGTGTTACCAACAAATCGCATTTACATTTAAATATGTAATCACTTTTTTTCGCAAATCAGTTAACAACTGGCTTTCTCATGGAATGTATCGAGATACAAATTTTCGTTCGGAAAGTATTGGAAGAAGAACAAAATAAATTTAAGTTATTGGAGTTTTCTTCTGTGTTTACATGGGTGAAATATTTAAATTAAAACGGTATTTTGATGGTGGAATTGAAGACCAAAGTGAAAATAAAAGTTGATTTATGAGCGGCTCATAAAATTAATTTTTTTTTTGGCTAAACGAAAAAAGTTGTGTGGTAAGAACGAATATTAGAAAAAAAATTGGTGTAATTTAAAATTAAAACGAAAAAAGTGTCAAGAGTAAAGTGAATGATATCAAAAATAAGTTTATAAATAAACTTAATTAAGTTAAACTTGATCTGTTTTTCGAGAAAATTTTGTTTTGTTGTTTGTTGAAAATAAACGAAATAAAAAATGTGAAAATGAAAACAGAAAAGTAAATAGTTTCATCAATTAATAATAAAACGAATGGATTACAGTTTCAAGCATAGCAACGATTTGTTGGATGAATTATTAAAAGTGGAATTTTTGAAAGTTTTCGAGGTAATTTTTATTATAAAATTAAAATAGCTTCCACAAGCCAGAAATAAAAGTTCAATGAATCAACTCTGATAGAATTAATATTTGATTGAAGTTGGCAGTCTGCTAAAATATAATTGAAGAGTTTATGTTCACGAATACCATACTCATTGGGTTCTGCGGAAAACAACAACAAAGTTGTGGTTTTCTCATTTAACTTTTTTTAATTTTAATTGATTGATATGTTACAGTGTATAACCGCAAATTTTCGATGTTACGGATTATAGCTACATACACCAAAGATAATTGTTTTCACTGGAAAATGATTGGGGTTGACATGGTAGGTGCTCTGCATAGAAAATACGGATAAAAACGTTTCGGTGAATCGAGGGTTATGCGTTAACCATGACGTTTGTATCCAGTCGAATTTTAACCCGGGAGTAGCGGGGAGCACCGATCATGGTCCTTAGATGACGAATCAGCAATAAAAAAATGTCCGTCCGTTTGTCTGTCAACGTGATAACTCGAGTAAAACTCAACCGATTTTCAAAATTTTTTTTCCCTGAAAGATAATCAAAATATCTTTTATAGGATTGAATCTGGGCACTGTCAGTCCGTTTAAGTGGTTTTTGGTCTTTTGTACATAATTCGAGTAAATCTTTTCCGACTTACATAAATTTCTTCTGCTTAAATCTGAACATGACTGACAATTTATAAAAGAAACTTTTTCGACATTGAGCTTTTGGATTCAGCCATGGCCCTAAAACTGAGGCTCTACTCTGGCCCAATGTGTTTTTTCATTTTGTGAATTCTACGTCTTTCTTGTGTAACGTAACACTTTTAGGTGGATGCTTCATTAAAACAAAATGTACATATTTTTCATAAGAACTTGAGAATTTATTGATTTTTTCCTTTTGACAAATTATGATATATCGACGAAAAGTTTTTTGTAGTTTCTTCGAATTCGGCAGATTTTTTTGTCGTTTCTTCACATTTTTTTGACTTTTTGATCATTTTTTACACGTCGTTGGTGTTTTTTTTGAAAATTTTGGAAATCGACTAGAAGTGAAAAACCGACAAAATGGGAGTACCTGTAATCTTGTGAAAAATGCTAAAACTTGTGAATTCAATGTCTACCCGTAATCTTGGAAAAATGGCAAAACTTGTGATTCTATGTCTACCCATTATCTTGTGAAAAATGCTAAAACTTGGGAATTGTATGTCCACCCGTTATTTTGTGAAAAATGCTAAAATCTACGAATTATATTCCCAAAGACATATTTCAAAAGATTTTGCTTTTCACAAGAACACGAGTTGGTCGACTTAACATTTCACAAGATTTTAGCGTATGCTTTTAGCGCTAATGTACATCGTTAGCGGCAAGAGCAGAAGTTAGCGGGAAGGAACAATCTTGTGAAAAAATCTTGTGCTACCTTAAACTCCATGGTTTATTTTAAAATATATTTTCTCAGTTTCTTCGGACGGGTTTTTCAGTATTACCCTTTCGGCAATTTCCAATACAATTTCATAATTTTATATACTCAAGAGTCAAGGCAATATTTGTTTAGACTTAGTTCGAATATTTTTGTAACATCGCTTCTGTTTGCCACATCCATTCTGATGCGTACGTCCCTTGGATATGCTTTTTAATTATCTTTCAGACAACGGAAAGATTTAGAAAATCGGATTTATGCAGAAAACATAACCAAAGACCAGTACGTATCGGAATAGATGTGGGAAAGAGAATAGATATGGCAAACAGAATAGATGTTACAAAAAGACTCGAACGTATCTAAAGATACAAATAGGCAAACAATCAAACGTTTTAAGTTCCTTTATAACTTCAAAGATCCATAGAAATTATCCAAGGTAATGTCAAAGGCCCTACCGAAGTACGTCTCAGACCATTCAAATCTAGAAATTGTTATATCCAAGGATTGGGCCATTTTCTCCTAAAACCCTGAAACAAGTGTTCTCTAAAATTTTTTTCTATACAACTTTCCCTTTGGAAACAACCTTCTACCTCTTATAGTTCTAGAGATATGGGTCATCCCTCCCAATTCAAGAAGTGGACATATACCAGGATTGTGCCATATTTCCCTAAAACCCTGAAACATGTGTTCTCGTGTCTTCTTCTTCTTTTGCAGCCTTTTATATCCACTGCTGGATGTAGGCCTCCCCTAATGATCTCCACTCGTCTCGGTCCAATGCTACTTGTTGCCATGTTGTGCCTGCCATTCTTTTAATATCGTTCGTCCATCTTTCCGGTGGTCGTCCCATCGGTCTTGTTCTCGGCGGTCTCCACTGTATGATGTTTTTTGTCCATCTGTCATCGGTCATTCGTGCAACATGACCTGCCCAATTCCACTTCAATGATGCTATTCGTTGCATGACATAGGTTATTCTTGTTTGTTGTCGTATCCATTCGTTTGTCTTTTTGTCTCGAAGCGTAATTCCCAACATTATTCGTTCCATAGCTCTTTGGGTGACCCTCAGTTTGTTTGCCGAAGCCTTTGTTAATGTCAGCGTTTCCGCACCGTATGTCAGCACTGGCAAAATGCAGGAGTCAAACACCTTCCGCTTCAAACTATTGTTCATGTTGCTTGTAAAAATATATCGCAACTTTCCGAATGCTGCCCAACCTAGTCCGATTCTCCTTTTGATTTCAGTCGTTTGATTCTCTAAACCCAGCTTCATGTTGTGTCCGAGGTAAACGTAATGGTCCACTTTCTCAATGACCTCATTTCCAATTTTGATGATTCTACCGTCATTGATATTGGTCATTATTTTGGTTTTGGACATGTTCATTTTGAGTCCTATCTTCAGTGATTCATCATTTAGTTGTGTCATCATGGTGTCCATCTGCTCCAGATCAGTCGCAATCAGGATAACATCATCGGCAAAGCGAAGGTGGTTCAGGAATTTTCCGTTTATGTTAATTTCCATTTCATTCCAGTTCAATCTTTTGAACATACTTTCTAGTGCCGCCGTGAAAAGTTTCGGTGAAATTGTGTCTCCTTGTCTCACACCTCTTCCGATCTTGAATTTTTCGGTGTTCTTGTGCAGCTTCACGCAGGATGTTGCATTCCCATAAATACTCTTGATGGTCCTGCTGTACCTGGAATCCACTCGACATTCATCCAATGAATCAAGAATCGCTGTATGTTCCACTGAATCAAATGCTTTTTCGTAATCGATAAAGGAAAGGGCAATCGGGATTTTGTATTCATTGCACTTTTCAATGTGTTCCGCTTCGTTATGACCTTCATGAACAATTTGTACAGTTGTGACAGCAAACTAATTGGCCGGTAATTTTCAAGCCTGGTGATGTCGCCTTTCTTGTGCAGTAGAATTATCATCGCATTCTCCCACGATTGTGGTATCTTTTCTTGTTCCAAGCATTTGTTGAAGAGATTCGTTATATTTTTGAGCAAGGTGTCACCGCCCATTTTGATTGCTTCAATCGGAACTTCATCGTCGCCCGGTGATTTATTGTTCTTCATTTCATTCAACGATGCTTGCACTTCTTCCTCCGTTACTTCGGGAAGTTCTTCTGATCCAACATTCTTGATAACTGGTTTCGGTTGAGATATTTCTGATGATCGTTGCTCACGTGTTGACTTAAACAGATCCTCGTAGAATGTTTTTGTAATATCCAGAATTTTGTCTTGATCTGTGTGTACAATTCCATCCTTGTCTTTCAGCTTGAAAATCTGTTCTTTCGCATTTGCCAATGTTGCACGCAAAACCTTCATGTTGCAATTCGCTTTGATGACATTCTCTGCAATCGTCACATTATACTGTCGTAAATCCTTCTTTAGTTGTTTGTTGATGATTATGGTTATTTCTCGATATTCGCTGCTGTCTCTTTTACCGTTTTTTATCAGTTTTACTCTGTCTGCGATAAGTTTCAACGTTCCATCACTAAGCTTTGATTCTTTACATTGTTGAGATTTGCATCGAGATTCAAGAAAGCTCCTTATGGATTCCACTATTCTCGTGTTCAACTCGTCGATCGTTTCTTCGTTTCTGATGACATAGTTCAGATCACCATTTACTGTTTCAATGAATTCTTCATTCAGTTCTTTCAATCTATCGATGTTGACTTTGAATTGTCTTTTCACCATTTTGTTCTTTCTGTTTTGGTGTTTAATGTGACTTTAGCTCGTACCATGCGGTGGTCACTCCCTGTTGTGAACCTATTCAAGACGGTGACGTTCTTAACTATTGCTTTTCGATTCGATATGATAAAATCGATTTCATTCTTAGTCCTTCCGTCTGCACTTGCCCAAGTCCATTTTCTCTGCGGTTTTCCAGGGAAAAAGGAGTTCATCGCATAAATGTTGTGCTGTTGTAAGAAATTTAACAGAGTGTCACCACGTTCATTTCTTTGATCATATCCATAATTTCCGATGGACGTTTCTGTGACATCTTCTCTTCTACCTAATTTCGCATTGAAATCTCCTGCCAGTATCTGGTAGTGGACACGATTTTCCTCCATGGCTCTGGAAACATCTTCGTAGAAAGTTTCAACTTCTTCATCATCATGGGTCGTGGTTGGTGCATACGTTTGGATGACTTTGACGCTGTACATTTCGTTCAACTTCAAACAAACGTATATTACTCTATCAGAAGTACTTGCAACTCGTGTTATTCGCTTGGACCATCGATTGTTTATGAGCAGTCCCACACCATGCATTAACGTTTGGCTGTCACTGCCTCTGTAATACAACGTACTTCCTGATTTCATTGTCAGACACTCTTCACCACGACGTCTAACTTCGCTCAATCCAACGATATCCCACTTAATCTTTTCCAACTCCGTTTCTAATTCAAGCAGTTTTTTACTTGATGATAGTGTCCTGGCATTATATGTAGCAATGTGTAATCCTGTATGACAACCTGAAGTAACCCAGGGATTTTTAGTACCCTCTGCTCGAAGTCTGGTCTGGCCGTTGTCGGAGCCAGGGATCGACGAGCTACTGGGAACTGAGGGCCGGTTTCGGGGTTGCTTCCTTCTCATCTTTGGGGGTTTTTAGCAAATAAAACACCACGCTTGCCATTGCGGGTTGGTGAGTGACAGTAGTCCATCTTACTAGGTCTGTGCATGCTGCCGTTGTCTCTTGCTGTTGAGATCATCCGCCACCATGCTGAGTCGCCATCCTGTCTTGATAGCGCCTAGCTGTCTTCGGCCCTCTCTATACGTAGCGTTAAGATACTACCCGAGGACAGCCCCCCTCATCCTTCTGCTAAGTGACTCTCACTACCTGATCGTTCATGGAGTTGCTCACTATAACAGGTGCCACCACGTGTAGGAAAGGATTGTAGGAGTTGGTGATCAGAGGCTAAGGTACATAAGGAGTACTACGTTGCGCATGAAACACCCTTCGACACCCTCGTGTCGCTTAAATTTAATTCTCTAAAACTTCGCCTTTGGAATCAACTGTCTACATCTCATAGTTCTGGAGATTCGGGTCATCCCATCCTGCCCAATTATGGAAGTGGCCATATAACAGGATTGGGCCATATTTCCCCAAAATCCTGAAACACGTGTTCGCTTAAATTTAATTCTCTACAACTTTGCCTTCGATAGTAAATCCCCATATTGCATAGTTGAGCAAATATAGACGAAAAACCATCTGGTTTCGTATATAACAAAGAGATCAAATACTTTTATTTGACACCAAAATGAACGATTTCCGTGCTTTACTTGATGAGATATTTGCGAAAACTTTTCTCCGACCCTCGAAAAACCTTGTTTTTGTTCACTTTTTCGACCATATGTTCGAATACCAACTTGACCGATTTTGCTCATCTTCGAACTTGAATCAGGGGGAAAAATCAGGGGAATCCGTTGAGAAGTTTGGAAAACAAAGTGGAGACGGACGGACAGACAGACGGACATTTTTTTATTGCTGATTCGTCATCTCTAGACGATAATAGAAAATCACTCTAATCCCCCCCCCCCTTCCCACCTCGATCTACCCCATGTTACAATAAAATTGTTTGTAGTAAATGTGTAGGACCTTTGTACTTCGTACGGGTTCAACAAATATAATTTGACCCAAGTGTATAAAAATGAAAAATCTTAAATTAACTTAAAATCGACACTCACCTCTACACATGACCAGCGATCAATTATAATAAAACTTCTCATGGGAAAACTTGCGAACGGTAATTTCACAATAAACGTTTAACTGCTTTCTGGACACGTTCGTAAGACTAGAAAATTGCATCAATGGTGTAATGAGAAGAGTTGCATATGAAAAATGAATTGAATGAGAGAAAAATGATTGGAAAAGGGAAGCGTTTTACGAATGACAAAATTGCAAATAATAAAAATGTAAATGAATTTTTTCTGAAAATTGATCCCACAAAAAGTCACTCAGTGAATCATAGGGAATTGGATAAATGAAAATTGATAATGTTTCAGAGATATTCGCAATCCGACTATGACGTCCGACGTTGATAATGTAATGTGCCAATTGCAATCATTGAAATGTATATTAGCTAAAAATTTACATCATTCGAGAAAACCTTTTCCGATTATTCTAATCAAATCTCGAACACGTGTTCAAATAACATAAACGTGCTACGGAGTGTTCCCTAACAAAGAGTTGAAATACAAAAATGAGTTTCTCTAAATAAAATTTCCTATTCATTTCTGAGTTAAATATTTTAGTTGTATAAAATTATAGCATTTCTTACCCAGTTACTTCAATTTAAGTTTCCATGACAGATACCACGGCGTGGGGACAAAACATTGCCGCAAAAACACTTCAGAAGTGAATTTCAAACTTAACACTTTGGAGTTATATTATTACTCAACTTGTTCTACAGTAAACAACTTTACAATCGTAATTTGTTCAACTTATACAATTTGTCATTCAATTCTATTTGCCATTCCGTTATCATAGACTGCTTATGATTAGCTTTATGCAAATGTAAAGAAAAACTTTTCCGTACTTCATAAATGTTTTCATTATCAGTAAAAGCATTCGAACGGCATACGGCTAGCATTTCCGTTTAGAATTCCTTGAAACGGAAATGAAATTGCATTAAGTTTTACATAATTCAGATCGCTGTAGTAATCTGAGGCATGTTACACTTAATCCCTTCAAGTCGGGCCGTAAAATAAAAATTTTGCACGTCGCGTCACTGTTTTCAAATGTTTGTCTTGGACTTGTCAGATTAGAGCATTCGTATTCAGCGAATGAAACAATTTGCTTTGAAAAAGAAATTCAGTTGGCACCGCTGTGCCTCGATCGAATGAATCTTACAAATCTTGTCACAAGTTAAACAAAATCTTTGAAAGATCCTTAATAAATCACTAAGATTTTTTGAAGATAAATCCCAATTTTTGCAATTTTTGAGTGAATATGTTAAGTTTAGCGTGAAAATCAGTGGAATTTTAGTAAAAAATCACAACAAATCCGTAATAATCTTTGTAATCTTGTCATACAATTTTGGTGGCTTCGTCTGCCCCACGGCTCGAATAGAATACGAATGTCGATAGAAATATTTTCCATGGGAGAGAATTCTCTCAATAATAATCACAACAAAAACCCTTTTTAAAAGGAAAATGTGACGCAAGTCCTCGTCCCTTCTTCCAAAACAACTGATATCAATTTGGGTGACGCTTACAGCTTCGGAAAAAAGTTAAGTTTTGCGTGATGTGTGGAGTACGGGTAACCAAATTTTTGACGTGCGAAATCTGACAGCGCAGAAAAATTATTCATATGATATCAGTAGTTTTGGAAGAAAAGAGGAAACAAATTTTAGAGAAAAAATTTCCGGCAAAAAAAAGTTTCCGGCGAAAAAAAACTCCGGCGAAAAAAATTTCTGGCGGAAAAAATTTCCGGCGAAAAAAATTTACGCCGAAAAAAAATTCCGGCGAAAAAAATTTTCAGCGTAAAAAAGCTTTCAGTTGGTCACCCTGACACACTACACACCCAACCCATCAACTTTTCCTTTCACACCAAACATCTATCTCCATCCTAACGCAGTCCAAAAATGTTGCTCATATTTGACCCCTACTTTGAATACACTCACACACACATACAAAAAATTCTTTTATATGGCGCTTTCTAAGAGCCCTGGCGCCCAAACGAGGCCGGGGGGTACCCCCCCCCCTCCCCGCCCTTTCTTTGAAATCTCATACGGCGTAGAATGCCCACCCGAAGGTCCCTGCAAAATTTCAAGAAAAGTTATCGAGCCAAAAAAGTCGGTCATGGGAGCATTGCTACCGCGCGCCCATGATACATGCAATTTGTCATTTCGGTTCCATGCAACATGCGCCATTCTATCTCGGAGGAACAGCAGTTCTAACTTTTTATTTCTAAGGCAGAATATAACAGAAATTTCATTTTGAATTCTATTCTTTAATTCCTAGCAGTTTAAAGTATTTTGCGCAGACTGTGTGTATATGAATTTCAATTCTTATTTAATTATTTAACTAATGAGAAGGGGTGAAGGAGCAAAAGAGGCTTAAAATACCATAAAATTTCTGACTCTCAAAGATTTTTATTTAATTTTATTTTCTTCATCTCAAATCGATGATTTCGACATTTTTCACATCAACAATTTTGTGGTATTTTCAATGTTTCATGTTAAAATTTAATGATGTAACGGCAAAGCAACGCTTTCCGATAGAATTTTCCTTTATTAGAAGATAAGCAATAATCTGCGTTGTATTGAATAATGAACAATAGAAAGCGGTTAGCCAACAAGGCGACACAGAACGTGCAATGTGCAGAGAGCTTTCGTATACAGAGGTCTGTTTTCGATAATGATTTTATGTGGCAATAGCTCTCTACTAGACAACACTTTAATAAATTAAATGTTTTCCTCTGCGTGTGCTTTAACCCCATGAAAATGCTTATTTTATTATCGATAAAGTGATAAGAAGATTAAAATAAGTATAACTGAAAACTTTGAAACTCCAGAGCTAATGTATCCATACAGAGCTGTGATATGTAAGGGAAGTAAAACAACGCATTAATGCTTTCAAAATTTACATAAATGATTATGCAAAACAGCGAGGAAAAACAGGCTCACTTTCCAGACATAATATGGTAAGCAAAATGTCGGTTGAAATGCCGAATTTTGTAGAAAGTGAAGTAATTAGTTAAATTGTTATGTCGTTGTAGGAATTTTCTCGATAAATGTAACCTTCAGTTCTAAGCTTGTCTACTTCAACACTACAGTGTTGGTATAGTCTTAAATAAATTAATTAACTGCTCTGATCCGTAAAATCCTAAATCTTTAAGACTTTTTAGTTTTTGTTTATTTTCGCATCATTCTGCATCAGTTGGAAAATGAGCACTTTTTTAGTGAAAGACTTTGCGAATTGTTTAAATTGAATGTGGGAAAAGATATTTTTTTATTCGTTATCAGTCCACTTCATTCAACAAGCAGTCCTGTCTTGGATTTACAAAAGTTTCCAGCCTTTAAGAAAGGGTGAGGCCAAACACAATTAAAATTTTTAAAATAAGGTCTGCACCCCAAGTGAAAAATAGTTACCGACAAACGGTGTCGCCATCTCTTCATTTTCTATAGTTTGATTACGGTTCGATATAAAGAGTGTCTACGACTCACAGCAGCGACATCACTTAATTTCTTTGCTAGATATGTGGTTCAACAAGTAACTGATTTCATCGTCTATTGTGGGAGTCTTATATTTGTATCATTGCATACGTGCAGGTCTAAAATGGCTTTTTTTCACCGAATTTCACTTACTTTTGACAACTTCACGACGTTTCTCTCTTAATGACACTTAAAAGTCCCGTTTTCGTGGGGTTAATTACCTCAGCTTCGAATCAGATCAACAGAGTTCACACAAAAACTGGACTTTTCAACCTTTTATCCTTTATGTTAATAACCATTCCACGTTCAAAGCAGCACACCCACTGACTAAATCACAAAATGTAGTCAATTTGTGAAACCTCACCGTAAGCCACAATTCACTTGTCAGTAGCAACAATATGACATCCGTTTCATTCGTTCTTTGTACAAAATTTGCCAATATAAATGTCAAATTGGTACCTCAAATATGACGCATTAGAACGTGTACACGCGATAATTATTTTTGGCAAAACTGTCTACAATATTTTTCTTTCAATTCTAGTTTCCGCCATACTTCCGCGTTGAATTCAGAATAAATTGAATGAAACGGTGACATTATGTCTTCTGAAATGTCTACAACAGTGAGTGAACAAAGGATAAAGCATCGCAAAAATTCAATCTAAAGAGATTAAGATATGGAGGATTTCAACACCTCCTGAATATTTTGTATATAGTTTTCAGTATGTCGAAAGAATTCCACCTTTTATACCTTTCAAGTCAAGTTCAATTTATCATCAACTTTCCCACAAACAATTCCATTCAGTCACTTTTTTTTCTTTTGATTTTTTACGAATTTATTTACGGACATCATAAAATAGCTGTTTTGCTGTTAATGTCTCGTAATAAGTACTTTAAGACGTCGCTGCCATGTCAATTATCGTTTTTATTTTTCAAGTTTAGTTCAGGTTTCCACCTGATGTGGCTTAATTGTATAGTTAAATAAATCCAATGTTAATAGTGGGGTAATTTACAGGAAATTTATAACAAAAACTTGACAATGATTTATAAGGACGTTAGGGAGAATTAGGAGCAAAAAATATGTATACTAGCATGTCGAAGACAATGATTTCCTTGTAATCTAAACATAAATTGACAGAGTGTCGGGAAATTGTAAGCGGTTTTCACATTCAAACAAGTTTTCTCTTTCTCTTGAAGGGATTCGTGCATTCAATCACTACTGGGTTATTCACATCAACTTGTAAGCGCTTGCAATTGAATAACTGTTTTAATAGACCGTGGTCGTTTTAGGGTTTTTATTTTAAGTGAAAGTTCGCCTGAAAAAAATTACATTTTCTTAAGAACTTACCGAAAAGTCTTTCTAAATTTATTTAATATCTCCCATTTAAGAAAGTTTTTCTCAATTCTGAATCAATCCTTGCTGACAGTTCATCTATTGTATGTCTATGAATTTTTATTTTTGTTATGTTGGTACTTGTTAAATTTGGTTCATTTCTTCGAGCGCTAATTTATTCGGTCATTTCATTTGAAGCTTAAAAATATAAAAAAGAATTTTTTACGTTTTACTTCCGCTGCGATATTTTTACAGCGTCCACCAAAAATAAATGAGATAAAACGACCACGGTCTATTAAGCCGATTCGCTTAGGAATGTCGTTCTCATGGATCTATTTATTTCTCTTCTTATACACAGAACATCTTCCAAACATCTTCATTGCCTACGATTTTAGCTATGACTATCCTCTCCCATGCCAATCTCTCACCCACTTAGAAGATGGTTTGTAGTATGGTCATCTTAGATTTTTTTTATATGGACGACCTTGCAAAAATTAGTAACAAGCAGGACTCTTCGTGGTTTGGTAGACCTAAGGTACCTACACAATATCCCAAAAGTCCCCATCGATCACCCCATACAGGGCCGAACTGGCTACCAAAAGGCGCATCGGGCGATGAGACTAAAAGGCGCCGAAATTGAGATTAAAGGCGCAAGTATCGGGCACACACCCGAAGTGCGTATTAAAAGGTGCATGTGATCACCCAAAAAAATAGTCATGTCGAGCTTTCATAATTTTAAGAATGTAAATCATTCGAGTACTTCATTTAAATTTTTCTTTAAATTTGACGTTGTGACAGTCTTTTATCATAACTCCGTTTTAGTTAGACATTACACAATTACATTTTTTAAGCGCCATAGATTTGATTATTAGGCTGAATACAATTTCTGCAAAGACGCGAGCGGAGCGAGCGAAATTTTTTTGAACGTTCTTCATAAATATTTAGTTTTTGGTCTCCTTACATTCCATTTTCGTATTTCACTTCGCATATATTAACGTCTAATTTCAGCGAAATTTTTAAGCTGAAAATCTCTGTATGTAAGATTATTAATACAATAATTGAATGACTATAGCGCCGCAGGCGAAAATTTTTAAAATTAGAGCATAGACATTGGTTTTTTCTTCATTTGCGGGCTGTAATAAAATGTATCGGCAAGGAAGAAATTCATCTAGCTTATCAACGACACAAGTAACATCTCTTGCAATATTTGAATATTCGTCAAAATTCAAGAATTGACGTTGGTTGCGAATTTATAACACATTTTTTTAGAAGGGCGCTTGACCGTGTGTGGGGCGCCAAGACCGTGGGGCGCTTCGGGCATCGCCCGATCGCCCAGTATGGCCAGTCCGGGCCTGACCCCATAGCATTTTGAGTAATTGGCCTAAAACCGAAAAAATTGAGGTTAAGTGTAAGCTTTTTGTTGTTGTTAGACGAAAATCTGAGTTTTCCAAATTTTTCTTTGGAAGTTATTTTTTCCAAGTTCTACATACCCCAAATTTTCCAAAAAATATAATTTCAACACGAATCGTATTGGTTGCGACCACTCGTTAGCGTCCACTCGAGATCTACTTTGGCATGTGAACAAGTTGAGGATATCTGAAACTTCCTAATGCTCTTACGGCAGATAATATGTGGTGGCCCTAAGTTTCTTCAGTAAGAGATGCAAGATTCTGTTGGATTACATCATTGTGGTTCAAGTGGTTCAACTGGGGTCTGTTGTCTTCGACAGGTTCCTGGTGACAACGGGAAGGAAGGAAACAAACCCAAGGATTCAAGGATTTCTGCTTGAAAATCACTGATGACTGTCCAAAAACTGATCTAAAACTAACTAAACTGAAGTAACTAAAACTGAACAAAATCTAAAAAAACGATCAATACTTTTCCGTTCGAACTATACACTCATTCCGAATGAAAAAGCCCTGTTGGCGCCACAGTATCCAACATTGGACATGTCTTTAGACATCCGTCATACACCAAATAAAAACAAACAATTTTGTCGTTCAAACTGACCACCTGTGGTTGATACTTTAAGATACTTTAAGATTTCAATTTCCATGAAAAAGCTCTGGTGGCGCCACCATAGCCAACGGCAGCCATGTTTTTGGTCACCCCATCATCTAAAAGACCACAAGACCACTTTTACAGATCCAATAACTGATTTATAACGAATTCGTTTAACAAAAACGTTAAATATTTTGAGCATAAATTTTGGTCGAGGAGGATTTTTTCACCGTGTAGTGAAATTTTCGACATGCGACAAAAATTTTTGTTTGTGGTGGAAAGTTACAACATGCTGCTTATGAAATAATAAGATGAAGATGTTTTTAAGCCAATATAATCAAAAATTTAGGGATACCTATTTTGGGGATAGTGGTATAAAGTCAAAAAAAGTTTTCGCTGGGGTCAATTTTTGCATGAATTTTTGACTTTGAAAAATCATATCTCACGCAAAAAATGAGTAAAATTGATGAAATTATATTTTTTGGAAAATTTGGGGTATGTAGAACTTGGAAAAAATAACTTCCAAAGAAAAATTTGGAAAACTCAGATTTTCGTCTAACAACAACAAAAAGCTTACACTTAACCTCAATTTTTTCGGTTTTAGGCCAATTACTCAAAATGCTATGGGGTGATCGATGGGGACTTTTGGGATATTGTGTAGGTACCTTAGGTCTACCAAACCACGAAGAGCCCTGCTTGTTACTAATTTTTGCAAGCTCAAAATCTAACATGACTATACTATTGCTCATCTAGTAAAATTCTCCTTCATAATCTGATATATATAATCTATAAACCTACTCCTTGGTCTGCACCTATGTCGAACACCAACACCCGGAACTTGTGCCTCTTTGGCAGCTTATCATCTTCCATTGCGCCACTTTTTTAATACAATTTTGCAAATAATTTCCTGCGGCTCTGTCAACTCCCCCGTATGTCACTCAAGTATACGTAAACAAATATTTTTCTTTAATTTTCTTCTAGAATTTCCATGTTAGTTTCATAACTACTTCCAAGAACATAGTAAACTTGTTTTGTTAAATTTATGAGCATGCAATGAAAGGGCAACGCTAAACTCAGACATCAAGGCAAAATGTTACATGATTTCCACTTATTAAAACTTAGAAGAAATATTTGTTGACATTTTATTTATAGTCGCAACAAATATTTTGCTATTGTGATGATATTTTCTCGTAAAACATTCATTTGGTGCTTGAGTTTTCGAGGAATTTTTGATTACGAGTTTTATCCTCAATTTGAATTCTTTGAATCGAAAACAGGCAATTTTGTAACATGAGTAAACGTATAAAAACTTCTTGCTTCATACTTTCCACAAACAATTTCTGTTTATGACTATCTCTGAAAACTCTCTAAAAACTCCCTTCATAAATATAAACCCCTTATCTTTCTGCACTAGAAACTAATAACAAAATTCCCATACTAACCGACCGATCCATAACCTCACATATTCTTGGAATATACAAAACGTTATTGTTATTAAAAAAGTTTCTTTATTGACCGGCGAAGAAACGATTTTCAATTAAAAAATAAATAAATACCAAAAAGAAAGCAGATACGACCTTAAGAGACTTGGAACTCGCTTACGTCATAGGATGACTGTGTGTTCTTATAAATTTCTTCATGCCTTTGAGTTATTAATTTTTTTACATCATATTCGTTGCCAAAAAGAAATAAATGGTCTGGGTATATTCTCCAGTGATGCTTTTTTGTTATCATCATACATTAAGTCTACCGGTAACTTTTTCTTGACCAGCAGAAATGATTAATGGCGGAAGTCTCGAGTCAAGTAATTTGGAACTACTAAAAGATAACGTCACGCCATGAATAATTCGGTTGACCAAGATTATATAGAGCATCACGTGTGGGTTGAGTTGGGTGCGGTGAGTATTTGAATCGTTACGATAAAAATAACAGATGGAGCTTATGAATTTGAAAATTATTATTCGTCTCTTTGTATAAAATTCAACACTGAACTTCCGGTTTTTCCGCGAAAATGATTTCCAAAACATGAAATATTTCTTTTTTTGTTTTATTCGGAAATCCCTATTTTCTGCTTATTTACTTTTGTTTATTGAAATGCGTTTTTAGAATTTAACCGGAATTTACGTTAGCCTCGTACGATATCGTTGCCAAATACAGTGACATCATCAAGTCTTAAATCTTCAACCTGAAGCGAAATTATGAGAGAAATGAAACTAAATCTAAAAGAAAATTTTAATGCCACGACTGGGATCCGAACCCAGAATCTTCACCTTGCCGGGGTGCTGCTCTACTAATTGAGCTACCGTGGACATTTTTAATTCAGATCTAATTTCAAATCGTTGCTTACATACTAACACATGTATTTGTAGCCAAAGCTGACGCATTTTTGGATCCATACGAAGTGCAAAGGTCCTATACGTTTACTACAAACAATTTTATTGTAACATGGGGTAGATAGAGGTGGGAGGGGGGATGCATCTATTATCGTCTAGAGATGACAAATCAGCAATAAAAAAAATGTCCGTCCGTCCGTCTCCACTTTTTTTCCAAACGGCTCAACCGATCAGCCTAAACTTTTTTTTCCCTGGAAGGTACATGCCTCCCATGATTCAAGTTCGAAGATGAGCAAAATCGATCAAGTGTTTCCGCAGATATGGTCGAGGAAGTGACCAAAAACATGGTTTTTCGAGGGTCGGTGGAGCTTTTTCGCAAATATTTCAGCAAGTATAGCACGGAAATTCATTTTGGTGTCAAATGAAAGGATTCGACGTCACAAAACTGGGAAAAAATTTTTGTGGGAATCGGTACAGGGGTATGGGCACTGGGACCAATGGAATGAACGAAATTGAGATTCTTGGCCATATACGAAAACAGTTTTTCGTCTATATTTCCTTAACTATGCAATATGGAGATTTACTGTCAAAGGCAAAGTTGTAGAGAATTAAATTTAAGAGAACACCTGTATCTGGGTTTTGAAGAAATGTGGTACAATCCTGGTATATGGCCACTTCCATAATTGGACAGGATGACCCAGATCTCCAGAACTATGAGAGTTAGAAAGTTGATTCCAAAAGCGAAGTTGTAGAGAATTAAATATAAGGAAACACGTGTTTCAAGGTTTTGAGGAAATATGGCCCAATCCTGGTATATGGCCACTTCCATAATTGGGCAGGATGACCCGGGTCTCTAGAACTGTGAGAGTTAGAAAGTTAGTTCCAAAGGCGAAGTTGTAGAGAATTAAATTTAAGCGAACACGTATTCCAGGGTTTTGCGGAAATATGACCCAATACTGGCATATGGGCACTTCCATAATTGAGCAGAATGACCCGAATCTCCAGAACTATGAGAGTTAGAAAGTTGGTTCCAAAGGCGAAGTTGTAGAGAAATAAATTTTAGCGAACACGTGTTTTAAGGTTTTGGGGAAATATGGCCCAATCCTGGTATATGGCAACTTCCATAATTGGGCAGAATGACCTGAATCTCTAGAACTATGAGAGCTAGAAAGTTGGTTTTGAAGGCGAAGTTGTAGAGAATTGTATTTAAGCGAACACGTGTTTCAGGGTTTTGGGGAAATATGGCCCAATCTTGGTATATGACCACTTCCATAATTAGGCAGGATGACCCGAGTCTCCAGAACTATGAGAGTTAGAAATATGATTCCAAAAGGCAAAGTTGTAGAGAATTAAATATAAGTGAACACGTGTTTCAGGTTTTTGGGGAAATATGGCCCAGTCGTGGTATATGGCCACTTCCATAATTGGGCAGGATGACCCGAATCTCCAGAACCATGAGAGATAGAAAACTGCTTCCAAAGGCAAAGTTGTAGAGAATAAAATTTTAGAGAACACGTGTTTCAGGGTTTTAGGGGAAAATGGCTTTGTTCTTGGATATAAGCTTTTCTAGATTTGAATGGTCTGAGACATACTTCGGTAGGGCCTTTGACATTACCTTGGGTAATTTCTATGGATCTTTGAAATTCTTACAGTTATAAAAGAACAGAAAACGTTGGATTGTTTGCTTATTTGTATATTTAGGTACGTTCGAGTCACTTTGCCACATCTATTCTTTTTGTCACATCTATTCTGATACGTACGGGTCTTTGGTTATGTTTGTTCTTGCGAACTGCAAGCGCTTTTTTGCCACAAATGCTCGAATTTCGTTCACTTCAGTCACTGATAACTGAAAAATGATTCAATATTAACTTAAACCTGTAGGGGCGCGTGTCGACATTTTTTCCAATTGTGACCCGAACCAAAATAAAAATTCAAACCTGATACCAACCCGAAACCAACCTTTTTTTTAAAAAACATTCATTTTTTAAACTCAATTTTAAGAAAATAATCGAGTGAATTTATTTTTTCAGGGCGGGTCGGGTTTTGTTAGTTAAAGTCTTCAAACCCGATCCGACCCGAAAAAAATGAAATAGAAAATCCAATCCGACCCGAAAAAAAATAAATTTAAAAACCCGACCCGACCCGACAAATTGATTCGGGTTCGGGTCCATTTTTTAGTCGAGTTTAGAGCGGCCCACTCACCTCCATCCCGAAGAAATAATTCAGCTAAGTTGTATATCTTTTTTTATGAAACTGGAAAAGAATTATATTCGTTTAGCGTGAAGCTGGCGGCGAATCGAAAGGAGAATGTTGACATGAATTATTAAACATTCCGTGTACCGGCCGGTCTGCTATAACAAGAACGTCACGTGGGTCTGAGTTTTTACCTTAAAATTTACAGCTCCTATAATAAAGTTTCGCACTGAGAGCACAATATCAGTCTAATTTTCAAAAAAAACTTTAAAAAGTTAGCAGAAGAGATCCGATTATTTAGGAAAATATCTGAAAATTATATAAGTTGGAACGAAAATGACATAAACCTTGCTGTAGGAACAAGCTCAAGGTTAACGTTCTTACAAATATACCGACGAACATTTTCCTGCGACAGAGAAGCGACACAAATTGAATTTCTAGTAAAGTTATTAATGAATGAAACTGCATTTATTAAAATAGAATTGTAAATCATTCGATTTAATTACATTTGATTTGCACTCACTACACCGGACTCATAATGTAAATTGGCAAAGAAATGACAATAAAAATTGTATAGATCGCATAGTCTTGACATTCATCGCTTTATAATAATATTTATTTATAATTTGTTACGAGTGATTTGAACTCACATAACGCACTTGGGAATTGTGATTTTTATTGTCTGTTTCAAAAAACACTCGTTGTTGACGGTTTTATGCAAACAATATCAAGTTCAAATAAACCGAGCAGAAAATCAACGCTCATGATATCGGAATGTTTTCTTGCATGAACAAACGGGTATAATACAGTGATTGCATTGAGATGCTGTCATAATCGAGTGAGGGAGGTATCTCAATCTGCGTCAATCGTTTTTTCGTTTTCCTTACACCACTCTGTTCGATATATAAAATTACTCGAGAATATAGTAATACCGACTCTTATCGACGTTTTATATCTTTCCTGTTTTTTTTATTTGGTAAAAAGAATATTCCATCTCCGATAACGAGTAAAACGTTCGTCATGTTTACCAGCTAAATACAAATAAAATATGTGTCCCATTTCCAAAGACACCATGAGCTGTCGAAGAATTTGTTTGCCTAGATTTTCAATATGTATACACATAAAACCATCAACAACATCATCTTTGTTCAGAGATTGCTGGAAAATCGCAAAAAAAGTAATTTTGACTGAACCTCTCCATTTATATATATACACGAACAAGATGCTTCTGTGCCATCAGCATTGTCTCAAACACACATTTCAACGTGACAGGGGAAGAAGGGAAGAGTTTCTAAAAGTACTATTTAAGCAGCGGTCTATTACCTTAAGTGTAAAGTGAGAGTGATACTGTTCTTCTTGAACAACAACGTAGCAACAATACACCGTGTTTGCGTGTATACAGCAGAAAATGGATCTTGTTGTGAATGTTTCGGAACTATGGTCTATTTATAGGGTTTACTCTCTACGCGTACGCGTGTTAAAAATTCATTCTTGATTGAAACGAACCATATTTCACAACAAATGATCGTTGATCGTTGTCAGGCATGCCCAGTGATGGGAATTTTCCCCTAGATCATAAAAATAGGTATTATCACCCAGGGCAATGGGAATTACAGTTCGTTCATTTTACGCTTAACAAAAATGTGTACTGTTAAAGATTTAAATGTCATTAATGTCAGACTACATAGCTTTCTATATAAACATACATCAGACGCACGTTGCGATCTCTTTCTAGCGCATACATCTTATGTAATGTGACGTTAATGACATTTAAATTTCTGACAAACCCAAAATATTTCAAATTTGTTTAAGCGTAAAATGAACTAAAGTATATAAACACTAAAGGTAGCGCAAATACACAAAAACGAGCGGGACCCAACTTTCCGGTGAATACGATTGAAGCGCCGCTTGTGTTTGAATGCACCACTACAAATCTGTTGAATATGGTGAATATGATATACTGTCATTTAATTTTTCGGCGCGTACAATAAATTGTAACAATAATAAAAAACTTGATCCGGTAGTTTTGTGAAATGGAAAATGTTAAAATCGCTACTTTTTCAAATATTCAAAATCTGCGGATGAACAAGGTTGGAAGCGACAATTTGTATATTCGAAGAATGATCCGAAAAAGGGCGAAGTTATTTATACATGTCCAAACGGAAACAAATGCCGAACTAAACAAGAGATCGCTAAGCACAAGTAGACAAGCAGACGCGAAATACTTCCCAGCTATGTTACAGACCACACATACGCGAAACGAATTTCCACTCAATCGGGATCATGGATTGATCGCATCTCTTATGGTGGTTTGACAAAACCGTCTGATGAAGTATTGCAGTGGGTTAAATGTATGGAAAATGTTTTCACTGAAACGCATGGATCCGAGTTCAATTATCAAACCAACATAAGAACGCGGCTAACAAACGAACTAGCATCTCAATGTCCTCATATACCTAAATTGGTAATCAGTCTGTATGCTCGATCAAGAATTTACATGCGCTGCAAGTTCCTCAATAAACAGAGAGAGGCTTTGTTGCTCAGAATAGCAAAGAGAACTGCATCCAAGCGCCAGTTGATCAATGACTCCGTGAACGATGACGTATCGCGATCGAAAATGAAAAAAATTGTCTCACAATGTCAATAAATGTTTTTATTTGCTGTTTTTTTTTGTGGCTTTTTTTATGGTAATAAAGAATTGACGACGATCTGAATGATTTGTCGCACTCGTCGCAACGAAACTTTTTCGTTTCCTCAATTTTTGCATTATGCTTATGCTTACTAGTAATATCAGCTTTTAGATGGCCTTTCTTCGTATATTTTTTTGGACACTCACTGCATGAAAACATTCCTGCGCTCCTGTGAACGTTTTTCTGATGACCCAATAAGATCGTCTTTGAGCTAAACTTTTCACCACATATAGTACACCGAATTCCTAGCAAATGAAGAAGACAATGAGTTAAAATTAAGTTGCAATATGAGATCTCAATTCATGTATTACCGGGAGTGTGGGTTTTCACATGATCGTCCAACTTTTTCTTTGTTACGAACGGCTTTCTGCAAATGTCACAATAAAATGGTGTTTCTGAAATGCAAATTTAAGTGTCACTGTTAATGGTGTAGAGTCCCGTAAAGCTGTTACCTCGAGCGTGCAGTTTGATGTGACGCTTCAGGTACTTTTTATTCGACAATTTCTTACAACAGAAAGAGCACTCAAAATTATTCATGTGTATGGACGGATTTTCAATATGATGAATGTAGCGCGTTTCTGTTTTGAATGAGGTTTTGCACTGACCACACACAGACTTTCGTTCTGTAAGAATTAAGTGTGTTTTCAGACAACAGCAACTTATTGTTTTGTTATTATATACCTCCGGCGTGTTGTGAATAGTGGTTATTTAAATGATCCGCGTTCAGGAAAAACAATCCGCACAAATTACACTTATATCGCGACACATTCTCCTTGTTTTCATGTGACACAACACTTTTTGATACGGTTGAATGCGAATATTCATGAGCAATAAGTTGATATTGGTAATCAAATTTATCATTACACTGAGCGCACATGAAACTCATTTTTTATGATAACAAAAAAAAATTCAAACCTCACAAAGCGAAAACAATTAATTCAAACGTAACGACTGACACTTTAAATTTCACCACTTTTGACAAGCAACAAATCAGTGACAGCTTTATTCACCGAAAAGTCGGGTCCCGTATTTTTCCTTATCCGCTGAGGGATTGCGCTACCTTTAGTGTTTATATACTTTGAAATGAACGAACTGTATCACCCGGGGAATTATCGCCCAGGAATTATCACCCTTTCCTCATACAAAATAGCATTTTCCTATTACAAAAAAGCATTTTCCTCATACAAAAAAGCATTTTCCTTATTCAAAAAAGCATTTTCCTTATACAAATTGGATGCTTTAGAACCCATCCAAGTGGCATTTTCCTTGTACAAATTTACCGCTTTAAAAAAAATTCCTGGGAGATAATTCATATAATAGATATAATATGACATTGGACGGATCCAATCAATGAACAAGCTTAATCTTGAGTGCACGAAACAAATCGACGGAAAAATGACAATGGCAAAAGGACGTAAGTCATTTACCGCTAGTTTTCTCGCATTGTCATCTCTTTTGTTCTACCATTGTGACATTTAACACAAAAGCTAGGGGTACGTCCTATTGCCATTTTTCAATCGAAATTAGAAAACTAATGGTGAGAAGTCCTAACGTTTTTTGTCAGCTTGCATCGAAATAATCGTCTTATATCGTTGTTTTGTTAAATAGACAAGCGGCTTGACTCGTTTATGCCTGCTATTAAGTTATATGTTGTTGTTGAAAACATGGAAGCTTTCTGACACAATCAATTTCAACAAAATGTAACTTCTATTGTTAAAATTCGGGTATCATGGTAATGTAAGCCTGTATTTAATGTACCCCAAATATTGGCAATACAAATGCAAATGAACGATTGCCGAAACCCTTTCGTAGAAAGAATAGGAAATGGATGTTAAAGTAAATATGTAAAAATAAATGTAAATGAATTGTATAAGGAATTGATGGAAAGAATGTGGTAAAAAATGAAAGTGGAAAGCTTATAAAATAAAAGAAAGTAAAATTCGAAAACAGTGAGCCATAGTAATTGCAACTTTTTCATGGCTTCATGTTTTTTCTTTTTCGTGGATGGCTTTTAATTGTAACACGTACAGAAGTTTGTCGTCCATAACTTTTATCTTTTTTCAGATATGAAGTTAGACTGTAGCTACGTCTGAATATTGAGCAGAGAGAATTTGAATTCATTTTGATTCGAAATGTTGATATAATTCATTCTGCGTTGGATGAGTTACTGAACTAAGATAAAAATTTTTGGAAAACTGAAAAAATGTACACAAAATGTGTTTTACGGTTTAAGAAAATGTGCTTACAACGTACTCAACCGTTACATTGTTTGGTGAAGATTGTATGTACTTAAATGTGCATAAAATGGGCTTTGAATTGTATGTGGCACATAATATGTGTAACTAATGTGCTGAGGAAAGTAGTAGACAATATCGAATGAAAAATGTTTTCTCAAGTCGATTCCGTAACGCCAAAAATATTATTTTTTCAATTTTTTGAAAGAAAATTATCGGTGGAAAAAATCAAAAACTTAATTTTTTCCAATTTTTGTACTCGCCACCTATTTTGCCTAATGTTTCCCGTAAAAGTTTATTTATTTTCCAACGATATCACACACGACGAATTTGATGGAGAAATGGTTTCATCATGGGCGCGCGGTAGTGATGCGCCCGTGACGCAAGTCCCCATACGAACAAAAAATTCGGAAAATTTTTTTTCGTAGACTTCGGCACCATATATACAGCTAAGTTTTGACTCCCCCCCCCTTGCGACGTACCCCCCGGAAAATATTTTTCCTGTATTCTACGGAAAATTCTAAGGCGAAGATACGACCTTTAGAAAATGATCATTTCCTATACAAAAAGGACTGTTTCATTTATTTATTTAGCGTATGTGTTTTCGGATTGCAAATTAATATCACAAAAGTGTCAGAACAAAATATCACATAAGTTACAGTACAATGATTACATTGATTTATCACATTAACTTATAGTTATATTTGGACGTCAAGTCTCTTCATCCATTCGATTGCGTCGGGTGTTGCTTCGTGAATTTCAAATAAGTTGCCAGGAAATGCTCTTAGTGAACACTCTGAAACGATGTGGTTAATAGTCTGCACTACGGCTCCACAATCACACCCTGGGTCGTCTTTGTAGCCCCATTTATGCAAGTGGTAGCCACATCTACCATATCCAGTGCGAATTCGGTATAGGGTAGTCCATTGATTTCTGGGTAAGTCAAATCCAGGTACTCGTGTGGAGGAGTCTTCAATAAAAGCATTTACGTCGATGTTAGCATTTAACCATTCCGTACGCCAACGGTCCACCATGTCAAAGTTCTCCAGGGTAATTGCGGTCTTGAATGCTGGATTTCTAGATTTGAGTCTGTTGGCTTGTCGTATGTCTTCGTCTAGATGTATAGGAAGTTGTGCATTTCGTAGAATTTTTTTGTACTCTTTCATTAGCGCGTTTTGTCTCCGTAGGTGGGGTGGTGCAATATTCGCGAGCACCGGCAGCCATTCCGTGGGAGTTGGCAGAACGCATCCACTTATCGTTCGGAAGGTGTCGTTCAGTTGAGTGTCGACTAAGTTGGTATGAACGCTATTTAGCCATACCGGAGAGCAGAATTCCGCAGCGGAGAATACTAACGCCAGTGCTGATGTGCGTAGGGTTCCAGCGTCGGCTCCCCAGGTTGTTCCACAGAGCTTGTGAATGATATTGTTCCTAGTTTTAACTTTGGCTGCAGTTTTTTCACAGTGCTTCTTTAAGGTTAATGAGCGGTCTAAGGTGACGCCGAGATACTTCGGGTACGGGTTATGCCTTACTTTTTGAACGCAGAAAGATACCTTCAGGATGTAGTTAGCATATTTGTTGGCCAGATGGAACGTTATGGATTCAGTTTTTGTTGGGTTAGGTTTTAGGCCCCACTTCTTTAGGTATTTTTCCAAAACAACTAGATCCGCGTTCAGCTTTTCCTCGCACTCCGTGAAACTCTTTGCCTGAACTGTAAGCGCGTTATCATCGGCATACATGAATTTTCGGCCTAATGTTGCTGGAATGTCTCTGATATAGATGTTAAACAAGAGAGGGGCGAGCACTCAGGGCCGGACTGGCTACCAAAAGGCGCATCGGGCGATGAGACTAAAAGGCGCCGAAATTGAGATTAAAGGCGCATGTATCGGGCACACAACTGAAGTGCGTATTAAAAGGTGCATGTGATCACCCAAAAAAATAGTCATGTCGAGCTTTCATAATTTTATGAATGTAAATCATTCGAGTACTTCATTTAAATTTTTCTTTAAATTTGACGTTGTGACAGTCTTTTATCATAACTCCGTTTTAGTTAGACATTACACAGTTACATTTTTTAAGCGCCATATATTTGATTATTAGGCTGAATACAATTTCTGCAAAGACGCGAGCGGAGCGAGCGAAATTTTTTTGAACGTTCTTCATAAATTTTTGGTTTTTGGTCTCCTTACATTCCATTTTCGTATTTCACTTCGCATATATTAACGTCTAATTTCAGCGAAATTTTTAAGCTGAAAATCTATTAATCTATCTATTAATTATTAATACAATAATTGAATGACTATAGCGCCACAGGCGAAAATTTTTAAAATTAGAGCATAGACATTGGTTTTTTCTTCATTTGCGGGCTGTAATGAAATGTATCGGCAAGGAAGAAATTCATCTAGTTTATCAACGAAACAAGTAACATCTCTTGCAATATTTGAATATTCGTCAAAATTCAAGAAATGACGTTGGTTGCGAATTTATAACACATTTTTTTAGAAGGGCGCTTGACCGTGTGTGGGGCGCCAAGACCGTGGGGCGCTTCGGGCATCGCCCGATCGCCCAGTATGGCCAGTCCGGGCCTGCGAGCACTGATCTTTGCGGCAGGCCGTTGCTGATGGTGCAGTTAATACTTTTATCATTGTTAATATACACAACAAATCCTCTGTCGCTCAGCATATCGTTAATCAGACTGATGAATGAATTGCAAGGGATTACCTGAATCAGTTTGTACAATAGTCCTTGCCTCCAGACGGTGTCATACGCTGATTTCAAATCGATCATAACCATCGCCGTTTTCATGCCCTATTCGAAGCTATTTTCGATATGCGTTGTTAGAGCTAGTACTTGGTCGCAACAGCTCCTGTCAGGTCTGAAGCCCGCCTGTTCGTTCGGTAGTTTTGGATCGGCCACATTTCGGATTCGGTTGTACAACAGGCGCTCTAGGAGCTTATAAAAAATGCTCAGCATTGCTATTGTTCGGAAAATCGCTGCTATGTTATCTGTATTTCCTGGCTTCAGTATTCCGACTACCTTGGTTTTTTTTTCAGTTCGGGTGGGATCTTCTGAGTGTTGATGATGTTGGCTGTTTCATAGAAGCCAAAGTTAATGCAAACATCCTACGTTAGTTAGTTAGTTCCAGGGCCATTTGTAAGAAAAACCGTGAAAAACCACTTTTTTGGCTCGTGCTCGAAAACGGCTCGATAAGTTTTCTTGAAATTTTGTAGGGACCTTCGTGTGGGCATTCTACGTCATATGAGATTTTAAAAAAGGGGGGGGGGTACCGGCCTCGTTTGGGTGCCAGGGCTCTTAGAAGGCGCCATATAAAGCCCATATGTATGTGTTTGTGTGTGTAGTGTGTATGATAGCACATTTTGTATGAGGCAATGGTTGTGTGTTCGAGATAGAGGTTTGGTGTCAAAGGGAAAGTTGTAGGGTTGGGTGTATAGTGTATCAGGGTGACCGCCAAAATGGCGGAAAATAGGCGGGGACTCAAAAAAAACTTTTGATATGTTGTAGAGGAAGTTGAGGGAATCATTTTCGCCCATAGAACTAGTAGCCGCCGCGCTTCGGTTTGGCGGCGGCGGCGGCTCAAAAAAAAACTTTTGATATGTTGTAGAGGAAGTTGAGGGAAATATTTTCAGCCATGGAAGTAGTAGCCGCCGAGCTTCTGTTCGGCGGCGGCGGCGGCTCAAAAAAACTTTTGATATGTTGTAGAGGAAGTTGAGGGGATCATTTTCGCCAATGTAAGTACCTGCCGCCGCGCTTCGGTTCGGCGGCAGCGGTGACTCAAAATTATACAAAACATTACATTCACAACGAAAACCCTTTTTAAAAGGAAACATGACGCAAGTCCACGTCCCTTCTTCCAAAGCAACTGATATCAATTTGGGTGACGCTTGCAGCTTCAGAACGCACAAAATTCTTTTGAAATATTTTCACTTCTGAGTAAAAAAATGCGTCACAAATGCCGGACCCCCCAGTGTTATAGTTTTTCCGTTCTTTCAGCATTCACAATGCAAAAATTTGACTTTATGGGATATATGGCGTATTTTCGTACAGGAAATCAAATTTTTGCGTATGAAAGCTGAAAACGTAGAAAAATTATTACATTGGCGGGTCCGGCATTTGTGGCGCGTTTTTTTACTCAGAGGTGAAAATATTTCAAAAGAATTTTGTGCGTTCCGAAGCTGCAAGCGTCACCCAAATTGATATCAGTTGTTTTGGAAGAAGGGACGAGGACTTGCGTCACGTTTCCCTTTTTAAAAAGGTTTTTGTTGTGTACACTTTTTATGAAGTTTGCAAATTCCGGGATATTCGTGTCAGACAAGTTTTTAATCCAATTTGGTTTTGCCATGGTCTTGAGCGTTTCGAATTTTTCTTTTCGGCATACCATTTGAGTTCAAAAATTGCCTATAATTATAAAGTTTCCAATAATTCCACAGCTGATGGCATAAGACAACTACAAAAGATCAAAAAATTCGGACAAATCCTTGCTGCTGAAGGGAAAATTTCAAAAGTTCGCCTATATACAGGAAGAGAATCATAAGCTTGTGCATCGTTCTTATTTCTCTTTTATCTCTTTTTTCACGTATTCGCTTGCATTTTGTGCATGGAAAACTCGGTTTTTCGGTGAAACGAGTTAAAACGAAACGTTGCACAATCTTCGATTCTTCTCCTGTATGGTTCCTTGTCTCGAAGTTTTTTTTTTATTTTTTTTTGGACTTGCAACCTTTTTTTGGGTTGTGGGGAGTGCATCACGCACTTCGTTACCGCTTCGGGCATTAAACTCAATACTAAGGGCAAAATTTATTAGGATTTAGTTCGAGTTTTTTCTTAACATCGGTTCTGTTTGCCACATCTATTCTGATGCGTACGGGTCCCTTGCATACGTTTATTTTTAGCAGTTCAGCCATTGCCCTAGATAATTGTTTGTGCCCAAATATATTTTTTTCTGGTTACGGCTCTGACCAATTCTGGTACTAGTGCATATGTTATCCGCCAAAAAACCTCTTACAGAGGAGGTGTGACGCAAGTCTTCATTTCGGATATCAGTACTTTTGTAAGAATATCTCTCGTCAAAAATCCCTCAAAATTTTGGTCAATATGAATGCCTTAGCCCTTCTCATATCAAATTGAGTTCTTTTTTTATGCTTGTGGAGTTGTTTTTCTGGTAGATATTCGAGTCTAGATCAACGTTTACGAAGATCATTTTTCGAAAAAATGGTGTCTAGGCATCCGCGGATGACTTTTGTTCGTCTATTTAAAAGCGTTGGTTAGAAAAAGACAGATATAATTGGTCTCTTTCTAGCCAACGCTTTTAAATGGAAGAACAAAAATCATCCGCGGCTGCCTAGACACAATTTTTTCGAAAAATGATCTTCGTAAACGTTGATCTAGACTCGAATATCTACCAGAAAAACAACTCCACAAGCCTAAAAAAATAACTCAATTTGATATGAGAAGGGCATTGCCTCACTCATGTCCAGAATGACCGAAAATATCAAAAAACCACATTGAAGTTGAAAAGTGCTAGAAAAATCCACAAGAATCACATAAACCTAAGAAACTCCATTGGATGACCTCACTCGTGTTAAGAGCAACGAATCACCTTTCTGCCCTACATACGAGAGGGAGGAAGAGACTGTGGAGCACGTATAATTTGTCTGCCTCCACTTCGAGCAAGAGCGAGGTGAGCTGATGACGGTGACTAGGTCAAAGGTAAATGCCGAAAACATAATATGGGAGATGTGCCGCGATGAGTAGGTGTGGGAAGTCGTCGATAATGTAGTTGCAAAAATAATGGGGAAGCTGCAAAGTGCATGAAGAGACGATCAAAGAAGACTGCCAGTTGATCTGAGAGAGCAAGTGCGAAAGCACAGCCTCTCCGCGAAGTAATGCTGTGAAGTGGTTCCGGGGAAAGAGAGCATGGAGTGTAAGGAAGGAGGTTTCAGTTGGTAGGTCATTGAAGCATGAAATCCAACGCTATCTTGGTCCAGGAGGACCGGGTGTCTATGAAGATTTCCTCACACTTATAAAAAAACCTCTCTCTCTCTCTCACCAGAGGAACTTAGCCAAAGATCACTTGGCGATATCCTATCCTAAACTACAAATAGCGGATTGTTAGGGTCATGACTACCCTCAATGTGTAGCACAACGAGTATGGCCTAGGTGCTTCATTGAATCTACAGTTACCTACAGTCGCTGAGAAAGTCCACACTTAGCTACGGATTCCTTTCGGATAGCTTTTAAGCTGAAAATAGAAAAATATGAATTGTTGCTGTACTGGCCTCAATATAGAAACCAAAACCAACGAACCAACTAGCTCATCCCTTCCAGCTTAGAATAGATTTTCGAATCCACACTTGCAAGCTAGACATGGAAAAATTAGAAGTTTAATAGCGACCCCAATTCTCACCTTGCCTTGAGATTGGATAACTTCGAAGTCGAATTTCATAGGATGCATTGAGGCGATTCTCGCAAGTAAGCTAGACTAGTTAGATGGCTAGCCAGTAAGATCAATCCTGTAAGATTTACAAATGGCTCGAAAACCATAGATGAGAGAAGGGATAGAGTTTAAGCTCCAGAAACGGACACTTTTACCTGGTTTAATCTGGGAAGCTAACAGTCATATTCCATGAAGAAATATTCGCAGTACTGGTGATGCCACCACAGACAATAGGGACCACATTTATGGGCATCACCTCATCCACTAGACAACAACAAACAACTTTGTTCTTCACACCGATACAATCTACTTGATCCTTTACGAAAAAAATCAAATTTTCATTGAAAAAGCGATGGTGGCGCCACCATAGCCAAATTCAGCCAATGTTTTGGTCACCCTGACATCAATCAGACAACGAGAAACCATTTTGCTGAATAAATAATTAATTTAAAACGAATTTGTTTAATAAAAACATCGAATATTTTGCATTTAAATTTTGGTCTCGTTGACATTTTTCACCGTGCAAGGAAATTTTCGACATTCCAGGAAAATTTTCCTATGAGGTGGAAAGTTATAACATACTTCTTAGGAAGTGTTCAGCATAGTCCAAAGATGTTTTTAAGTCACTAACATCAAAAATTTGGAGATACCTATTTTGGGAATGGCGGTTTAAAGTCAAAACAAGTTTTCGCAGAGGTCAAATTTTACATGAAATTTTGACTTTGAAAATTCATATTTCGGGTAAAAAACAACCAAAATTTTATTTTATACATCGTTGAAAACGTTGGGATGTGTGGAATAAGGGAAAAATACATTTTTGTTGAACAACGAAAAAAACGTTACACTTGACCTCACTTTTTTCGGATTTATCCGATTTTGTCGAGTCACTCGCAAAATATCCAGGGGGGGACTTTTTGGACGTCATTCAGCTACCTAAGGCCTACCGAATCCCGCTTAGTTTGCTTTTGTCCTAATTTTTGCAAGGTCAAAAGTTAATTTTCCTACGCTAAAGAAAGGTTTACCAAATTGACTATTTATAAATATTCGATTTGGGTCCGTTTCCATACAAAATAGCAATAATTTGTTTCATTCGTATCTTCGGATCGACCGATTTTAATGAGTAAAAACGCATTTCGGCCTAAAATTTTGCGTAGAATCCGGGAAAAATATTTTCCGGGGGGTACGTGTGAATTTTTTGGCGTGTATGACTTGCGTCACGGCCCTTTACTACCGTGGGGCCATGATGTAAGTAACGTCACTGCATGTGTATTTGTTTTTTCGTTCCGAGCATCTAGCGCCCACAACTATCCAATTTTGAAAACTGGGGTGAGCTTATCATCGGTTTATTAATCTTATTTTGAAAGGAAAAAGCAATTTAATTTCCACGTGTTGAACCCAGACCTTTTCGATAGAAGTTCGTTGCGTCACAATTTAGCCCTCTGTTTCAATCCAATGATGTAACCATGTAATGAAAGATGTACAAAATACTTTTAGAAAGTAGGACACATTTTTGGGATAATAATTCAGATAAAACAGATTTTCATTTTTTTCGTCATTGAATTGAATTCATTTTATAATTAAAACATAATCGAAGACCCGTACGTATCAGAATAGATGTGGCAAACAGAATAGATGTGGCAAAGAGACTCGAACGTATCTAATAAGCAAACAATTGAACGTTTTCTGATCTTTTTTATCTGTAAGAACTTCAAAGATGCATAGAAACTACCCAAGGTAATGTCAAAGGCCCTACCGAAGTACGTCTCAGACCATTCAAATCTAGAAAAAATTATATCCAAGGACTAAGTCATTTTTTCCTAAAACCCTGAAACACGTGTTCTCTAAAATTTTATTTTCTACTACTTTGCTTTCGAAAGCAACTTTCTACCTCTCCCAAAAAATATTTTTTCCCAGTCTCGTGACATCAAATGCTTTCATTTGACACTAAAATGAAGAATTTCTGTGCTATACTTGCTGAGATATTTGCGAAAAAGTTTCATCGACCCTCGAAAATTTCATTTCCGGCCTCCACTTCTTCGACCATATATCCGGAACTACTAGGCCGATTTTGCTCATCTTCGAGCTTGAATTATGGGAAGCATGTACCTTTCAGGGAAAAAAAGTTTAGGCTGATCGGTTGAGCCGTTTGGAAAAAAGTGGAGACGGACAGACGGACGGACATTTTTTTAATTGCTGATTGGTCATCTCTAGACGATAATAGATGCATCCTCCCCCCTCCCACCTCGACCTACCCCATGTTACAATAAAATTGTTTGTAGTAAACGTATAGGACCTTTGTACTTCGTATGGGTCCAATGAAGCGCCATGACGAAGAAGATTAAACAATTTTCCATTTGGAGGATAATTTTTTTTGCTAATCTGACTTTCCCCGAGCTACTTTTGTACAGCTGTAGTTCTCAATTCATATTCATGGAGAAAAAACAACTTCCTCATAAAACATTTTTTCAAAAATAAAATATTCATTCAAATCTTTCTTTCACCAAAGTTAGTTTATTCAGTTCATCAAACGTAAAAGCGTGGCGTGGATATAAGAGGCTAAAAGTCACACTGAGATAGAGATACAGATGCGAGATAGCATCACGGTCGTTTGCCTTAGCGACGAGATATTAAATCAAATTTCTAACTAAATTAAATTTTGAGTCTGCCATCAAAAACAGGGTTACGTGGGTTACTTGCCTTTCAGCATATGCATACCATAACACCAAATTTTCGTAAAAATCATTATGCTCCCACGATTTCAAAAAGTTACACATGAATATATTAATTAATAACCCGATCCCCTCTTGTTGAATTATTTAATGAAAACGCTCTTTCAGTATTTTAGTCTTCTGGCGATAATGACGTCTTCTAAATTTCTTTAATTGCTCTTTACATAAAAGAACATTTGTAAAAGACTGAGCTTTCAAAGATGAATGGAAAGTAAATTGCGTAAAATGTTTCTTCAAAGGTAAAGAAAAAAATTGGATCGGTAAACTTTGCAAAATTTGACAAAAGTAGTAAAAATCAACATCATCGGACAGACATCGCATAGATGTTTATGTAAGCCTTTCAAATTGAATAAAGCAAAAGAAAGTTCATCATGAAATGAAACAACGTAACACTGTTTTTGTTCTCTTCTGTTCCTTCTAGTCTTTCGCTAAGTGTTGTCTGTGACTCATTTTTTTAGTGTTTCTAGCAAATTAAAATCATTAATAAACCATCCATCCCACCCCAAGGAAATCCTCTAAAGGGGGAGTGTGGTATTCCATGTATTCTACTAAGGTCATGCACCACTAACAAAGTCCAGGAAGGCAGGCTGGTGTCAAAAAATGATGGATCGGCAATTTGAATCTTGTAGCCGGTACTTTACGGCGCAATTATTTTCAATTTGACAACAGACTGTGACCTTGAACCATGAAAAAGAAGGCAGCCTGGTGTCAAAAATGGAAGCATATCACCGTGATGGCAACGACGAATGCTTCACAACGCACTAAATTTCAACTTGATACCAGGCTGCCACTGTCATTTAAACAAACATAGCTCAAGAACGATACCTGGTGTCAAGATAAAAATTGGTGCGTTCTAAAGCATTCGTTAATCTCGTCGTAGTGATATGCTTCAATTTTTTGCACCAAGCTGCATTCTTATTGACCTCGAGTTATGAGAAAGTACGCAGCTTGGTGTAAAATTGACAATTATAGAGCTATTGGCTCTAACATTTCCTAACATCACTTTTTGACACCCTGCTTCCCGGCCGAAATAACACTCTTCCACTTGTTGCAACTTTCTGAAGGCTGCGTACTTCGAATTCAAGATCCAGTAGTTTCTTGCACTAGAGTAAGGATCAAATTATTATTATTATCAATTATCTAGCAGCATTGAAACAATTTGACGTCATTGTTGAAACATGTCACCAAAAAAAAAACTTTTTTATCAAAAACTCATTCTACGATTATTGATATCATTCCAAAGAAATTCCTCACAGCCGGAAGTTGAAAAACTGCGAAAATGTTTTGTGTGAAATGAGACGGCAACTTTTATTTTCGCTCCAATTTAAAATAATAGAAAATTACAAATGTTATTTGAAACGATGATTGTACCGTAAATAACAGCTTCCAAGAGCCTAATCCCATTTTAAATCGAATGATACAATGAACACGGCAACATCTTGTTAAATTTTAATTTCTTTTTCGTTTATAATATTTGGATTTGTATGAAAAAGAGTCATGTCATCAGCAAGACGGTGTAATTTTCTTTCACCCAATATCTTCTCCCACATAATTTTAAAATAACTTTACCAACAAAAACATTTTATTTTTATAAGAACTTTTTGTATAGGAATTAAGGAATAATGGAATGTACTCAAGTCTGTAAATTTTGATGTAAAATAAAACTGATGAAAATCCTTATCAACTTATCCCTCTCACAGTTAATTTCGTCATAAATTTTGGGGTTGCTCCAGTGCATTGTTAAAAATTACCCTTTTCATTGCGATAAAAATACTCGAGAAATTTGTTGCGGGTTCATTTGTCACAAAATACACCAATTTTGTTCTACAAAGTATTCCATGAACACCGATTTACGAATCAGATACACTCTCGAAATAGATCTTATCTCCAAAATTGAAGTACACAACGATCCTTTTGTCGTATGTCAGACCGAAGGGATCGGTGTTCTAATGGAATGGAAAAATTGTTTCCATTTGAAAAAAAAAGGAATTAGAGTTAGACATTTTATTTAATTTGATGCGAAGAGCTTTAAGTGTGACACCCTCAACAGACAGTTGAGACAGTTTCGACAGGTAAAATATCATCTCATTCAAAAAATTCATGAAAAATTGTAAACTTCGGCAGGCGAAGTTGATGAAAATATTTCTAAGGCTCGTAGGTTGTAGCTCATGTGTTTATTTGTATTATTTCACACGAAAGAATAATGTAAGTGATTTCGCCTACGCCATTTTGCGTTAACGAGAATTTCTATTTATCCTACTTTTTAGACCCGTACGAAGTATAGATACGTATCATGACTTTCGTAACCAGTCGAATTTGAACACAGAAGTAAGGTAAAGCATCTATTATGACTCAGTAATGTCGAATCTGTGAAAAATTCCGTTTGTCACTACGATAACTCGATTTTGAGACCATTCGAACTAGCGAAGTGCCAAACGTGTCTTTTTTATGTAAATCAAATAAATTCTGTCCCATTACCTTGGATCCAAGAAGAATTTGGTACCGAGGTCTTGGCATGGCTTTATAGACTTTACACAGAATCGTACGGGTCCACGTAGCGTATGTTCTTCTTTACAACTAGCAGAGAGATGAAGCAGATGCATATGAATGGAAGAGGGTTGATGAAATGAAAAATGGAAATCGTCGACCCGCTCATTACTAATTGAAAATCGATGTGGGTCTTACATCTTAAATATACATTATACAACACTCGTACAACGCTTCTACAACGTCACATCATTACTTTTCGAACCACTTAGCATTTTGGAGCCTATCAGTTTAGCGTACTTTTTAGTCAAACTTCGAGTTTGGGATTCAGTTGAAAAACATACTTCTCTTAAAGCTTGAAAACGGATTCACATGCGAATAGATTAATCATTTTTATGTTGAACAACTTTTGGGCACCAGACGTTGAAATATAGATGTAAACCATTGCATTAACATAGGTTTTACATTTACTAGGGAGTAATTGACAAGAAATGCGAACACAGTGTAATAAATGGATGAACTCAAGGAACACAGACCTTTCAAAAAGGGAAAATGATGAACACCGATTTCATTTCACATTCAATTTGAGTGCGTAATGTCGTTTGTCGACATTTACATTTTAAATAGGATTTCGAAACCTACATAGTA
This sequence comes from Pseudolycoriella hygida, assembly GCA_029228625.1. NCBI lineage: Eukaryota > Metazoa > Arthropoda > Insecta > Diptera > Sciaridae > Pseudolycoriella > Pseudolycoriella hygida. Next base: position 11,517,854 of record CM055405.1, on the reverse strand, counting down.
CGTGTTGTTCAAGACATTGACACAAAAAGTTGCACAAATCAGTTGACAAAAAATCCATTAAAATTGATTTTCTTTCTTGTTTGCTTTATCTTTCAGTATCAAATTAAAGACGTCTCATGTGCCTTTTTGATTTCAAACGTAAATCCATCCTCGTCTTCTTGTTTCTTGGAAACCTATAAAAAAACCGAATATTTGGTTCAACGACTTTGCGTCAAATTACACATGTATACTATGAAAGAGAGAAGGATATTGATTGTTTGATTTTTAGGATATGCTAAAGAAAGTATACATATAAAGTTAGAAATCTGATCTAATCGAATTTTTGTCATTGCCTAAGGCTGGTGGATAAATATCAAATCCATGTGTGTAGAAGTCAGCATGGTTGTTAAACTAAACATTGTACGAGTAGTGGTTTTGAGAAAAAGTGTGAATTAGAACGCAATTCATTTTGCTAATATTTGTGACACATTTGGTTCGAACGGCATGATATTGCCGCTAGTATTTGACTTTAAATTGTATATTGAAATCGAATCGGAATGCGCGCCATCAAGTAATATGCGGAAAATTCCTGAACTCTTGGGCTTGACGATTAACTTCTTTGTCGAACTCATTACATGTCGCCCCAACCGGAAACTTCTCATTACATATGTATATGTATGTTTGCAATTGTTTGCTTTGGTATCTACATGCAATGACGAGTTTTCGGATGGGAAACATAATACAGTAGGGAGGGGAGTGCTCATGAATCAGGAAAAAAAAAATTTGGAAAGCCAAAAATAAAAAAAAATTAGGAAACATAAATCCCGAAATACAATTCGGAATACAAAAACTTGGAAATACATAAATTATCAATATTCAAAATTTGGGAATGTTATATCAAAATGGATTTGATTAGAAATTCAACAATCGAAAAGGATTCAACAAAAATAATATTTCATTATTATCATATTGAATTGACAGCGCCTATAAAAGAATATTGTAGGACACATTTCTTGTTGGTTTACCAGGATTTGGGAAGCTTCCAAAGTGCCGAAGGAAATACAATACAAAAACACGCCATACATCCCATAAAGTCAAATTTTTGCATTGTGAAGGCTGAAAGAACAGAAAAACTATAACACTGGGGGGTCCGGCATTTGTGACGCATTTTTTTAATCAAAAGTGAAAATATTTCAAAAGAATTTTGTGCGTTCCGAAGCTGCAAGCGTCACCCAAATTGATATCAGTTGTTTTGGAAGAAGGGACGAGGCCTTGCATCACGTTTCCCTTTTAAAAAGGGTTTCCGTTGTGATTGTAATGTTTTGCATTATGTTGAGCCGCCGCTGCCGCCGAACCGAAGCGCGGCGGCTACTACTTCCATTGGCGAAAATTACCCCCTCAACCTCCTCTACAACATATCAAAAGTTTTTTTTGAGTCACCGCCTATTTTCCGCCCTGGCGGTCACCCTGATACACTACACACCCAACCCAACAACTTTCCCTTTGACACCAAACCTCTATCTGCTCTATCTCGAACACACAACCACTGCCTCATACAAAATGTTCTATAATACACACTACACACACAAACACATACGTATGGGCTTTATATGGCGCCGTCTAAGAGCCCTGGCGCCCAAACAAGGCCGGTACCCCCCTTTTTTAAAATCTCATATGGCTTAGAATACCCACCCGAAAGTCCCAGCAAAATTTCAAGAAAAGTTATCGAGCCGTTTTCGAGCACGAGCCAAAAAAGTCGGTTTTCATACAAAAGGCTCTGGAACTAGCTAACTAACTAACTAACTAATTAAGGAACTAACTTAGGATGTTTCCATTAACTTGGGCTTATATGAAGCAGCACATTTTGTATGGAAAATGACGATTTTCTAAAGGTCATATGTTCGGATCCACCGGACCGATTTTAATGAGTAAAATGTCGATTTCAATCAACATTTTACAAGGAATCCAATGAAGTAGGTCTCAGGGGGTTACGACGCAAGGGAAAAAAGTCAAAACTTAGCTGTATATATGGTTCCGAAGTCTACGAAAAAATGTTTTCTGAATTTTTTGTTTGTATGGGGACTTGCGTCACGGGCGCATCGCTACCGCGCGCCCATGATCCAACAGCCCCCCTAAATTTGATATCGTCACAATTGATTTAGATTGAAAATTTCTTTTGTCCATAATTATGCAAAATGTTCGTTTTCCAATTTTGTCTTCGCGTTATCACCAAATCGACCATTTGTAATCCATGTCATAATCGCTCATATCTTGTCGTAAATGTTTCGATAACATACTGTTATCGGCGATAGCTCTTGACTTTCGGTCGGTTTTCTGCTATCGAGTTTTGGTAAAGACAGTCCACTGCTGCCGGCGATGACCCACTGCCATTGACTTTTCGTTCGGTTTGCGATGGCTCACTGCCACTGGCGATAGCCCTCCACTATCGACTTTCGGTCGGTCTGCGATGGCCCACTGCCATCGGCGGGCGATAGTCCTCTACTATCGACTTTTGTTTACGATGCGGCAGCCCAGCTGCTGTCGGCAATAACCCAACTGTTAACGTAATAGCCCAGCTGCTGGTGAATGGTTCGATTTGGTAACTCGACTGCTACCAAAATTCTATCTTGGACTGGTGGCCCGGCTGCCACTGGTACCTACGTGCTCTGTATGAAAATCGAATGGCCCAACTGCCACTAGGATAGCCCAACTGCTATATTCGATTCTATTTTCAGTAGTCCAACTACTACTGGCGATAGCCCTCTACCATCGACTATCACAAAATTCTACTTTCAGCAAAACTTGCCAAAATTGTATCCCAACAAAAACCTTTTAAAAAGTAAAGTGTGACGCAGTCCCTAATGTCTACTTCCAAAATTAATGATATCAGTGGAGGTGACGCTTGCGCTGAAAATACGCATACATTTCCTTGACGACAACGTTAACCTGTGTTCAAAAAATCGCGTCACAAATGCCAGACCCACCAGCGTAATGATTTTTCAACACTTTCAGTTTTCACACGCAAAAATTTAAAACTCAAAACAATCTTCGCAAAAAGACACGAATGTTAAATTTTTGCAGCGTTTTTTTTAAATAATTTGGAGGGGAAGGGGGGCGAGGGGGAAAAACTCAAAACTTCGCCTATACATCGTGTCTTGTCCCAAAGGTTTTTGTATGGAGGTTTTTGGGTTTGTGGACGTTTTTTTTGGGGTGTGGGGACTGCGTCACGCTCTCCGCTACCGCTCCGAGCATGATCGCTTCCTTTAACGAAAAAATTTCTTCCTTCACTAATTTATTTACGATAACAACTTTCGTGTCCTGGGCCCATAACCTGTTTGTTTAACAGGATTTGGGAAGCTTCCAAAGTGCCGAATGAAATAATTTAGAGACAAACACGTCAGTACGAAAGAACAATTTAATTTAGAATGTCGAATGCACAAAGTGATTGCTAAGATTAACCACACTAAGCGATCATTAGGATTATATTAAATTGATAATCCAACATTTTTCAAATAAGAATACTTACTCACTTAATCGGCACTACAACCCATTAAGGGTCCTGGCCTTCTCCAACCGGGCATATCCGTAGCTAGAGTCTCCCAGCTGGAGTATACAGTAGGCAAGAGCTGCATCATACCATCTGGATTTTGGACGCCCTGCATCTCGCCGCCTCATTCGTGTGCTGCTTTTCGACTCATGCAGTCGTATACCTCGCCTTCGTCTCAGGATACAAACAAGATACTCGTCAAAAAACAGTTCTCAAAGCTTTATTCTTAAAAACGCACACTTGAGTTTGGCTCATCACACAAAATTGATTTTAATTCCATCGGTAATGCATACATTGTCGCTACCATGTCACCTGTAGAACGAATGTGTTTTATATCATGCTGATATATCACATTGAAAGAGTGAAAGAGATGAAATTCGTTTTTCAGGTGACGACGACGGTACCCATTGAATTAACAATGGCACTCGGAAAAAATGCGGAACGAAAATCCAGATCGGTCGATCATAAATTACGAAATGTAATAGGGAAGAGTCGAATATGACCCAAAGCTGACGGGTTTAACAAAATTGGGTCAAATTGGGTAAAATTCCGATCTTTGCTTTACGTTATTTCAGAGACACGATATGGCAACTGATAGACTATTAACGATTTAACCGGATGACATATGAGAGCGAGACTAATGTTTCGTTAAGCATATAAAGTGTAATCAGAGTAACAAAATGATATGCGGCAGACGAATTTTTCAATGTCATATAGGGCACGTTTGACAACTGAACAACTTCCCCATCAACGTAGCGCCTTCGTCGAGCTATATTATACCATGAAGGTGAACCACATTTTCGTTGCTATTTTCACGGCCTGCGGTGCTATTTTCCTAATGCATTTTTTCCACTGTCCATATAGATCATAATTTCTAATAATTACATGAATTCGAAACTGTTGTACGTTGTTGGCAAGACAACAACGACAGAAACATTCATTTCATTCTATGAGAATAAAAACATAACCAAAACCATTAAGAACTGAAACACAACTTAGCCAAAAGCATTAATTTTTACAAATGTGTGTGCAATTGTATATGAACGATGTGCCAATTTTACAAATCCCTGAAGATGGTGAAATTCTATATTTATCAATACGAATTTGGCCAAGCATCAAGTGGAAGCTATCATTAATTACAACTAAATGAACTTTTTTTTTGATCGATGAAATCCACAACACAACATTTACGTTAATTCATTCAATCAAAGATAACAATTTCGATAAAATTGATATCGGCCTCATTTATCAAATCCTCAAAGCTACCTGTCTGAATTCCAAATGAACCTAATATGTTACACGGAACAATCTTCTAGTCCAAAAATAAATTACATGCCACCATAAATTACAATTATATGAACACATGCTGGTAAGATGTACGGTAAATTGAAAGTAAAACTTAATTAAAATCGAAAGTTTACGTATTACTTTTCAAATTTACATCCGAAAAGAAAATTTTCGTATCAATGGTCGGTTAGAGGTGTTCGAGTAGTGGGTTTAAAGGACAAAGGTTTTTCCCGACCTGACAGAGACTTCAACTTTTCTCTCTCATAGTACGGACGGAGTGTTTCAGCATAGCAGATACTTCGTGTCCTTTGTATCACACCGTTATCTTTGATAAGCAATGGTGATTTGCAGATTAAAGAGCTCGGTAGCCGCTGAGACAGAAAGACAAAACTTAATTTCACGGCTAAGTATATACCGATCTTACGTGAGTATGAAACTTCAAGTCAGGCTCGCCGAGTACAGTATGGCGACTGGGGCGAATGCCCCACACGAGAAAATTCGTATGGGGCGACGCCCCATACGAGCAGAACAGCGTATCGCCCCATACGGGAACAGTATAAAAGTCTAGTGAGAGTTCAAACGACGTCACAGACTTCATAATGAGTTTTTAAAACTTAATGCAGATTGTTTCTGAAACGTTTCACCTCGCAGAGAGGTGAAATTGTGTAAGTTGAACAACACTTTCTCTAATTACTAATTTTATTATAAATCAAACCGAGGGATGACGAACTTCTGCGGTTTATGGAATAAATGGGAATAAATGGAATAAATATTAGAATAAATGATAATTTTTTCAAATTCGTCAAAACCTCAAATAGACTTGATTTTGATGGCAACGCACACAACAAATCATACTAATGTGTCAAAAATTGTAAAAACCCACTTTTGAAAACTTAAAAGAATTTTTGTTGGAAAATGGAATAAATAAATTTATTCCATTTATTCCCAAAAAAATAAAATTTAATCTCAAGATGGTTTAAATGCTTTATAATTTGTGCAAACCTGCATTTGAACTTATTTGTCTAACTTGTTATGTGTTTGGTTCAGATATTTCGCAAAAACAACAAAAAAAATTTTGGGAATAAATGGAATAAAAGAATAAATGGAATAAATGAAGTGTGCCACCCCTCGAATCAAACGCAATCACCGTTGACGACAAGCATTTTGAAATTTTTCCCACGCTGTAGCTAACATCTAAGTTAAGAACCGAGCAAGATCATCATGGGGATGTTCAGCAAGAACACTTAGAATCACATCACAGGCAATGGTAATGTCAACTGCAAATTACTGCTCTCCGGTCTGGATGAACAGCACACATGTCAATAAAGTGGACATTGCCCATTACGGATTATATGTGGCACAGTAAATCCAACCGAAATGGAGTGGCTGTACATTATAAGCAATATAGCCCCACCTTTCAAACAAAATTAAAATCGAAATGGACACTGAACTCTTGATCTATGAAGACCTTAAATCAGCCCCAACCAATCTACGAATGAAATCCAGAGTGCCTGGATTTTATACCAAGACAAAGACAACTTAGATGACATGAAGACAAGATGGAGACACTGGTGGAAAAACACTAGAGTTGTGAAGAAACAACAAATCACTGACCCCACGATGCGATGGAAGTATGATTCGATCTCCCAAGAAAAAACTGGGTGAAATTGAATCGTCTTCGAACGGAGCAAGGCTGTTGTACCTATCTGATGCATCGATGGAAATTTGTAGATTCTCCTCTATGCGAATGCGAGGAAGCTCAAACTCCACATACCAAACCAAAGCAATGTCTATCGGTTTCCGGGCGGCATTCGCGAAATTAAACGACGCAACAGACAACGACAACGTAATCGATTGGTTAGTGAACTTAAAGGTGTAAGTATAATTTGTGCAAAGTAATTGTTTTATGTAATTTTTAAATTTTCTGTGATGTAACTTCTCAAGCGATTATTGTAGTAAACAATTTCTTAAAGTCATTGGAATAAATAAATTTAAAAAAATGCAGTGAACTCACCCTATTTCTAAAAAGTGACTGGGGAGGACGAGAAGGGTGTTGGAGGACGTCAATGATCATTATTTTAGGCTCTGACCAGTAGTCTGAATTTCAGTTGGTCGAGGTTACGGACTTTCAGATGGTGTATGTTGTGATCAGAGATGATTATGAAAATCTGCTGAAAAATAAAACTCTGTTGAAAGTTCGTCAGGGGACGGCAAGCATCAAGCTTTCTTACTAGTAACGAAAGTCAATGTGTTTGTTGAAAGTTGGCCTTTCGTCAAGCCAAACTCCAAGGTCGAACACCTCTGCGACTGGAGTAATCGGCACTCTATCAATACAATGTAATGGTCCCAAAGAGGTCCCATGCGGAACACCAGACTTAACCGTAAAAGTCGTAAATGTATCACCCGTCACCTTCACATACTGTTGCCCCAGGCGTGCCGACTACAGTATGGCGATGCCTACGATCAGATCCGTATGGGCGTCGCCTATACGAGGATTTTAGGAAAATTTAAATTTTCGGTGGTAAACAGGAAGTTTTTGATAGTTTCCCTAGAAAAATTCTACCTACGGCTCATTTCTTACAAAATGTTGATTTAGAAACGCTATGCTATGCTACTGAAAACGTTTGCCCTCGCGTTTTCCCCATACACCACTGAAAACGTTTGCCCCATACGACCAAACTAAAAGTCGGCGCGTCTGCTTCAAGTAAAAATATTTAAAAACAAGGACATTAGACATTTCTGTTAGAAAAAAGACTTTTTTTTATTGGAAAAAGGGTTTTTATCGGAAGGTCCATAATAACCTGTAGAACAATGTGTGGCAATACATTCTCTTGTCGCAGACGTCACAGTTCCCTATTCTTTTATTCATTCGAGAATACAATTCGAAATTTAAATTGCGCTAGTTTGTAATGCACTATGTGTGTTTCTTGGTTTTATTAAAACATCCAAAATTTATAGACTTCCTTTCCTGTAGATCTGTAATATACATACAGTTGGATATTTAGCACATTTTGCTGCTCTAAAATAATCACATCTTTAAATTAACTTCTACATAGTAACATCTGTCATTAAAATGTGTTTATTAACAACTTGCATATTTATGACTAACCCACATACCCTTTTCAGGTTTTCACAACGTTTTATTAACCTAATATTTAACACAAATTTCGTGGTCTCCACTGGAATTATCTTAAAGGTTGAAGTTCAAACTTAAAACCAGAACCTTTAAGCGTTAAATGAAATCATAAATTGAGATAAATCTTGTGATATATTTTGTGTTTATTAACCCAACGAAAAACACATCCCAAAATTTCACTTGCGAGTAGAAGATTAATCAAAGGCAATCCAAATTTGATTTATGTGACTAATGCTGATTAAGGCAATTATAATATTCGTGATTCGTGTTTACGGTAGTCTTTCACGCGTTACAAATTTGATTTGTGCATTTTCTCTATCTGTGTTCAAACTTTGTAGTGCCATTAGGTGTGCATTAGGTAATGAGAAAGCTTTTGCTAGGTGAGACATCGAGAAAACATTTTCATAACTTTTCTTTATTTTGGAATGTTTTTCCGGAAAAATTAGGTAAGTTTTCGATTAGAATCTATAACACTTAGCACTGTACCACTGTTTAGTTCTGGAGTCACATTTTCTTCGAAATAAAACTTTTCCAAACTGGCGCCGAAGATATGCGACGAAATTGCTATATTTTAGCACTTGATAGGATTTAATGTGATGTATGAGTCTCGGAATTGCATATAGAACGTTGCAAGCAGTTGCCAAATCTAAATATTTTTGAATGCCACCTACCGTACATTTGATATTATATACACGTGAGCAAAATACAAAACAAAAATAGCAATAGCAAAACAAAATTATGTTGAGTTCAAAAAATTGCGTCACAAATGCCAGACCCAACGACGAAACAATTTTTCTGTACTTTCAGTTTTTACGCGAAAATTTGACTTTTATTTCTTATCACATCGTTTAGGGTAAATTTAAATTTTTGCGTCTAAAAACTTGGTGTTGAAAAATTATTCCGCTGGTGGGTCTGGCATTAGTGACGCAATTTTTTGAACTCAACATAATTTTGTTTAAAAATGTTTGTTGCGAATCGAAGCTTAATGCGTCACCCCCTCTGATTTCAGAACTTTTGTAACTGGAAGAAAAAAGTTTTACCTTAAATGATTAATGCGTCACACTTTTCTGATTTCATAGACTTTGTAAGCAGACATAAAGACTTGCGTCACACCTCCTCTGTAAGAGGTTTTTTTTGCGGATATCAGTACTTTTGTAAGTTTGTAAGCAACTTTTTAGATGTCATAGTTCTGGAGGTATGAATCATCCCTCTGGAATCTGGAAGTGACGCTATCCCGGGATTAGGCCATATTTTCCCAAAACCATGAAACACGTGTTCGCTTAAATTCAATTCTCTATAACTTCGCCTTTGGAACCAACTTTCTAACTCTCATAGTTCTAGAGATTTGGGTCATCCTGCCTAATTATGGAAGTGACAATATACCAGGATTGGGCCATATTTCTCCAAAACCCTGAAGCACTTGTTCGCTTAAATTCAATTCTCTCTAACTTCCCCTTTGGAACCAACTTTCTAACTTTCATAGTTCTAGAGATTTGGGTCATCGTGCCTAATTATGGAAGTGACCATATACCAGGATTGGGCCATATTTCCCCAAAACAGTGAAACACGTGTTCGCTTAAATTGAATTCACTACAACTTCGCCTTTGGAACCAACTTTCTAACTCTCATAGTTCTAGAGATTTGGTTCATCCTGCCTAATTATGGAAGTGACCATTTACCAGGATTGGGCAATATTTCGCCAAAACCCTGAAACACGTGTTCGCTTAAATTTAATTCTATACAACTTCGCCTTTAGAACCTATTTTCTAACTCTCATAGTTCTAGAGATTTGGTGCATTCTGCCTAATTATGGAAGTGACCATATACAAGGATTGGGCCATATTTCCCCAAAACCCTGAAACACTTGTTCGCTTAAATTCAATTCTCTCTAACTTCCCCTTTGGAACCAACTTTCTAACTCTCATAGTTCTAGAGATTTGGGTCATCCTGCCTAATTATGGAAGTGACCATATACCAGGATTGGGCCATATTTCTCCAAAACCCTGAAACACGTGTTCGCTTAAATTTAATTCTCTACAACTTCGCCTTTGGAACCAACTTTCTAACTCTCATAGTTCTAGAGATACGGAATACATTTCATGAAACTTTCAAAACCTTACAACGTCAAAAAAAATTGCCACAAAGAAAGAAAGAAAGAAAGAAAGAAAGAAAGAAAGAAAGGTTTACCAAATTGACTAGTTAAAAATATTCGATTTGAGTCCATTTCCATACAAAATAGCAAAATTGTTTAATTCATATCTTCGAAACGACTGAACCGATTTTAATGAGTGAAAAGGCACTTCGGCCTAAAATTTTCCGTAGAATCCGGGAAAAATATTTTCCGGGGGGTACGTCGCTCGGGGGGGAAGTCAAAAAGTTCCTGTATATATGTTCCTTACTTACTTACTTACTTATCAGCCTTTCTAACCCAAGCGGGTTTTGGCTGACTCTAAAACGTTTCTCCATCTGGGCCAGACTTCTCCAACGTGGTCGTCGTTGTTGAATCCGTCCGTTTATCCGAGGCTCATTGTAGAGTTTCTTGAACTGTGATTTTTTACGAGGAAGAGGCGTTAACACTATGTTCCTTAGTCTACGAAAAAATTTCTTGTGAATTTTTTGGCGTGTAAGATTTGCGTCACGGGCGCATTGCTGCCGCGCGCCCATGATATGTGGAAATGTGAAACGAAAACAGAGAAATGATAATGCCGACCGTACCGGTAGAATGTAACTGTTGCATTAGATAGCGACGTATGCAAAAAAATTCATCGAAACAACACCAAATGCGAAATTTGTCTGATATGACAACACCGAATTTCATTCATAAAAAATATGAACAACTGTCAAACTCGCGTCGGCAAAATTGATTTTTTTCAATTTTAGCATCCGTATCGTTGCAATTCAGCAATTCAGCACACAAGAAATGTAAACAAAAATGCTTTGGTTTGTGATGTTGTTTGAAACTTATGTTTCTATTTAGTGAGTTTTCGTGTAAAAATTATTGACAAAGATTTTATTAAATTTAATTAATGCTAGAAGCGACTAACAGTGACAATTAAATCCTAAATTGTTTGATTCAAATTGAATTGAAAAGTGAAAAACTATTTGTTTTTTGAATATCTACATTGTTTTTGCTGGTGTAGTTGTGTTAAGTTTTGTATTTCAACCTTCGAAATAGTATTGTGCGTAGATGGCCATCAAATCTTAATATCAAAAAAGTGTTTCTTAAGTGGTTTTGCCATAGAAAAATAAATTTAGAATAAATTCAACCAAAATAGGACATTACGACCTGTCAATCTCGCGTTGCAATTCAGCAACTGTCAAATTTTTGAACTCTAATCTACTTAATAATATGAGTCTAATTTGGGAAAAATGCATGACGATCATTTCTGCCATTCAAAAATTGATAATTTTTTGTTTACATTTTTGAGCAACGCAAATTCCATAAAATATTTTACTATATTTGACGTTTCCTTCGTTGTATCAAAAATGTATGTGTGGATGTGTGTTTTTTTGAGGCTGTGAGTTTTGACAGAGAGAAACAAACGTTTATTCGTTGTCAGTCCTCTGCGTTTGTCAGTAGATATTTTCGTGACCGACATTTTTGTTAGTGATATTGAAATTTTCTTGTAAGCTAAGTTAGTCAGAATGGACACTTCAGCTAGTTCGGATATTGATACGTGCGCAATTTGCGTGGAGGTTTTGTCCAAAGGAGAAATTGTCCTAACATTACAGTGTAACGTAAGTTGATTTTTAAAAAACCATTTTTTGAAGCAAGGAAATATGGCGTTTACCACGCTCTTCTAGGGAATGCAAAACGGGACCGGTTTTCCGCTTTTCGTCGAATTTTCTGAGAAAGATTTTCATGTTATGAAAAAACAATTTATTTCTCACCAGCTTGTCGTAAAATAACATGAGAGCTGATATAAATATAAAAATTAACGAATTTTCGCTATCAAAAAACAAGACGATCGGTGGAAATGTGTTTTCAGTACTGTTTTTCCCAAGCAAAATTTGTGTTAAACTACCTCCTTCCAGTAATGACGTTTAAATTCGCATTATTTGTTGTAGCGAAATGCTTTTCGTCATTTTGTATTTTCATTCTCAACCTCATCACTGCAACTGAATATCTCATTCGTTACCTTTCGTTAGACAAAGGCTCACATTAACTACTTGCGGTTCCACGATCGTAAGAATTCTGGTGTTCCTAACTTTCGCAACCTAATCCCGCAATCCAAAATGTGGAGAAATAAAGTCAGTTCACTACATAGGGGTTGCAGAGCTGTGCGCGCTATTCAATTTTACTAGCGCCGCTAGCGCTAGCGCTAGAATCAACTAAAAACTAGCGGTGCTACCGCTAGTAGTGTTGTTTTTTGGGCTGGCGCTAGTAAATCGCGCTAGTGCTAGCGCTAGTATTTATTTTAGAAAGAAATTTCAAAGGAAGTAGAAACTTGCAAGTAATATTTTTGTTTTCGCGAAACCTAAAAACACAGAAATATTAGAACATAACACGAATCTATAAAGCGGTAAAAATTTTTATCACATTGGGGCATATAACAAGCGAATTATTGCACTGAAAGTAGGGGTGTAATTGGCTTATTATAGTCGAGTTTTTTTAACAAAATTCTATGTAGAATGCGTCGAGTCGAAAATTAAACGCTTTATTTCTTTGAGGTCTGATTTCGACTAAGTTAAATTAAATAGAAACAATTAAACAAACAAACTCATCTAGCTACACATGCAAAATCACTAGAAGAAAGCATAATCAATTACAAAGAAAATTATATTAAAAGAAATTTGATTAGTTCATATCACAGTAAAATGCAAAAAATAAGTTACGAATAAAATAAGGTAAAACAAACAGTTGACTGACTGGACCATTAAAAAACATTAAAAAACAGGGCATTATCACAAAATTTTCGCAACACGTCTTTTGTCCGTCTATTCCTCACTCTCATAGTCGTAGAACGATTCATTGTCACTTGTATTAGGCGTGTCATTTGTTAAGTCTATTACATTGTCGTCAATTTTTCTTTCCAATGTGAATAACTCTAGCAGAGGGGATTTTATGTTGCCGTCGTCAATGTTGAGGAGATTCTCGTGTCTTTGCTTGTATATGTGTATGGCTTCGAAATATTCGATCTTTCACATTTGTCTGACGGGTTGAATGAGTTTGAGTTCACTTATGTGAAATTGGTGGTTTGCGCTGAAGATGTGTCTTCCAACTGCCGTTTTTGTTTTCCATCTTGCAGACCTTATATGTTCGTTGAATCTTATAAAAAGTTTCCTGATCGTCATTCCATAGTAACATCGGCCGCAGTCTGCGCATTGGATCCTGTATATTCCAGATTTATGAAGATCTAATTGGCTATCTTTCGTTGTGCCGATGAGGTTTCTTATGGACCCTTCGTTTCTGTGCACCAGTTCTATTTTGTGTTCACTGAAAGTTGGTCTCAGCAGCTTGGTCACTTCTGGGAAATATCTTACGCTCACTCTTTTCGGTGGTTCAGGTTTTTCCTCGAAAAATGTTGAAATATCTCGCAGTTCTTTCTGGCGCTGGCCGATGATTTTCTTTATTGCATTCTCTTTGAAAACATTTACTAATCCAATGTCAAGTATTTTACGTGTCTCGGCTTCAACTTTTTCCAATTTAAGTGGAAGACTCGTCATAAAATGTGCCATTAAACCGGTCGGTTTAATAAAAAGATTTGGTGCAATTTCAAAGAAATGAAGCGTTTAATTTTCGACTCGACGCATTCTACATAGAATTTTGTTAAAATAATTCAATTGCACCGTGTTCCGTGTCCCTTTACGTGTTATGTGTTACAGATAATACGTCGCGTAACATGCGTAAATATAAAGAGTCGAGTTTCTTATATTCAACACGGGTTATAATAAAGTCATTATAGTCGAGTTCACTGTTTTTCATATCGATGAAAAATAGTAAACAAATTTCATCTCATCTTTTTTCGAATCAACCACAACTTAAGGAGCGCCTATTTCATTTCACTAACTCATTTTGTTGTAATAAAGTAGTGAAAACTTACGAATTCGACTTTAATTTTATTCAAATTGCGTTTTGTTTTCGTTTTCTCTAGAAAAATATAATTCGACTGACCATTTTGCAATGACAATTGCTTACTAGATTGAAACTATCTACATTGCAGTAATTTCGATGTACCGTTTATTTTTATGTTTTGTGCAAAATTGCCAATTATAGGCCCCTATGTGATAAAATATCGTATACACAAGGGGTTATATCGCGCAATTAAAGTCTCGGTGGGTAAGATTCCACGGGGCTGACGCCACTCCAAAATTTACCAACATCGACTTTAATTACGCGATTATACATACATACATATATGTAGCCAATAAATCAATCAATCAATCAATCAAAATCAATAATATCTCTTGTGTTATAAAATACTTTTATGAAAAATGGATCTATCAATTGAAATGTATAGCTAGACTTTCTAAAGTTGTGTAAGTACAAAGCAAAACCTTCTTATTAGTGTCGGACATAGCCAGCCTTTCGTCCAAATTTACTTCTATACGTTCAATGAAGAACATAACCTGAAGTATGATCTTTGTTAGCACTAAATCTGCTAAGCGAATAAAACACAATCTCTTGATCAATACTATATCCATCAATTATTAGCGCCTGACACATCCCGTCTTACATCTTACACCAAATTCCGATCCTCCACAATGCCATATGTCCTTAGACATAACCTACACACACCCCAAGCCTAAAAATCTGGTGAACCGCTGAAAATTTTACATCCAAATCTTGAAAAATCTTAAGGAAAAATAAAATAAAATGCTGGAGAGTAATCCAAAATTTAAAATTTAACATTTTTAACAGAGCATTAGCTCTTCCCTTACCCACAAACGGGTTCACGTTAAGTGATTAAATAGAAAAAGACGCTGTTTCGACCTCAGTATACAATGGTGGTCATAGGGTAGTATAGGACGACCCATCCTCAGCTGCTTCCATTGTATACTTTCACAGGACAGCAAAAAATTTTCCTATGAACAAACGTAAGGAAAATTTTAATTATAGAAAACTTGCCATCTGCAGATGGAACGGGCGAAATGTGAAAATTTCTGTGAAACTGCATTCCATTCGAGTGATTCATAACATTCATAACATAGTGAGTTAGCAAATCCGTTATGCCCATATTTGCATTCCGCATCAAAATCATTATTCTTCCCAACTTCCAAATTCACCAATCAATTATCAATCAAACTTTCAGTCACGTAACCATCACATTCCATTACACATTTGCTAACAAAGATCATACTTCACTTCAGGTTATGTTCTTCATTGAACGTATAGAAGTAAATTTGGACGAAAGGCTGGCTATGTCCGACACTAATAAGTTGTGTAAGTACAAAGCAAAACCTTCTTAATAACTCCTCTGCTGCATGAAATGGACTTGTTTCTGCGAGTTCCCCATGAAACTGTATGCTTTGTACACTGGGAGTTTTTTTAGATTTATCAGCTTGGGACGATCGTTTTACCAATCTTGAAACACAGATCTGACGATTCTTTGTTCCTTTCCCGTTCATCATTTAAATCAGCTTCCCTACTCAAGTTAGTTAAACCTCCCGGTCGCCTCCAAGAACTTGCTTAAAGTAGCTGGTTCTAGGTTAGCAACTTCGGACGGTCTTACAACATACCCTCCCAGCAGCCTGCGCCTGTTGGAAGAAACTGGGACCGAGAGCCTAAGCTTTTTCATGTGTCCATTCAGCCCGCAATGTCCATCCCTAGCAGAGATTTGGCCCATTTCACATTAGGTCTCGGGAAAAAGCGCTTGGTGTGGATACCACCATAGTATCCTTCCCAGCGCTCCACATGCCTACTCATCACCCAGCTCCCCAGCGCTTCTACACGCGCACGTGACCGAGAGCTTCGGCACCCGCCTTGGCTAGCTCATCAGCTTTTTCATTCCCCTCCACGTCAGAGTGGCCAGGTACCCAAACTAAAGTGATCTGATTCCTCAGACCCATTTCGTTCAGGTAATCTCTCCACTCTTTCACTGGCTTGGAGGTCACTCTAGGCGACATCAGCGCCTTGATCATTTCCTTACTGTCCGAACAGATAAGCACACTCTTGCCGTGTGTTCCAACAGGCAGAGTCTCACGAGCTGCTGACAGCACCGCGAAGATCTCCGCTTGGAGCACACTTGCAAGAGCCCCCAGATAGATGCAATTTCCCTCTCCAGAGCCCATGCCGTATGCACCAGCACCTACTCCTTCACGAGATTTCGATCCATCTGTAAATCTAACCACGCAGTTCCCGGGAAGGCTCGCTGGCCATCCACTAAGCCATTCTTGCCTACTGGGAACTTTCGCTTCAAAATTCCTGTCGAAACAGGTTACCACAGCCATGTCGTCTCTCGGCATTTCAAACACCGGGATCGATATTATCGTTGCAATCTTACCATGCCCAATGTGAAAATTTGGAATCCACATGCCATTCTGCATCAGCCTATCAGTCGTGGCAAAAGCTTTCGCTTTAACCACAATATCGATAGGAGGCAGAGCCAGCAGCGTCTCCATCGCTAGGGTTGAGGTGGTTTTCATAGCGCCCGTGGTACAAATACACACTAGCCTTTGAATCTCACTTGACAGTTTCCTAGCGCATTCCACATCCAGCCTTGGCCACCACGCCACGCAACCGTGGCTAATCATCGGCCTTATCACAGCCTCATAAATCCACAGAATTGCCTTTGACGGTAGGCCCCAGTTTCTCCCGAAAGAGTTCCTGCAAAGCCAAAAAGCCGCTACCGCCTTCTGCACCTTATCCTTGACATGAGCAATCCAATTCAGCTTGCTATCAAGCGTCACTCCTAAGTATTTCACCTGCGGAGCTAAGTCCAGCACCTTGTCGAAGAGCCTGATTTCACCGACCAAATTTGATCCTGAGCGCCTTCTGCTGAATAGCATAAGATCTGTTTTGGCCGGATTGATTTTCAGACCGTTCTCACGGCGCCATCTCACGACCACTCTCAAAGCTGTTCTGACTCTGTCACCCAGCGTGCTCTCGAATTTTCCCCTAACTAAAATCGTCAGGTCATCCGAATAGCCCTGCGCATAGATTCCTTCGTCGTTCAGCTTTCTGATGAGAGAGTCTATCACTATACACCACAACAGAGGTGATAGAATCCCGCCCTGAGGGCAGCCTTTCGCTACCCAGAGATTTTCTTGGTGACCACAAACCTCCGCCTCAACAGTCCTATCTCTGAGCATGCTATCGGGATCAATTTTTCAGTTGGAACCAATTTAAATTGGTAGCACGACTAATTAAAGCCATGAAACATGACGATCAGAACAAATGAAAAGAAAATCTCTAAACATTTGTGTATAAATTATTGATTTTTCAAGCTTTTGATGCATTTTTTAAATTTTTCTTGCTGTTGCTAGCTTAAATGTGTCACATTTGCCACATTGCTGTGATGGAAATATTTTTGATGAGTGCCACAACAAAATAATCCATGAAATTTGAAAATGTGAAAAAATGTAATTTTAGCGCCGCTAGGCACAGCTCTGAGGGGTTGTCGGCTTCTTAAGGATAAAATTCGCGTAAAGTTCGCGAAGTTTTACTTTCATAAAAAACTGAAAGTCATACAAAAATATACTCAAAATGGAAGATAAATAGAGGCCATTCAAATAGTACACTCTCATCTCTTTGGCGGGGTTCAGCGGCAAGTGCGGACGCTCCTCTGTCAGGTGACAATTTCCTCGAGTGGCACAGCCGGGCTCACGAAATGAAAGAAAGGGAGAGAAGGCAAAGGCAAATCCATTGAATTATTGTAAATATTGTATTATTATGCAAAATAAATTATGTTTTCTGTACCAGATGATTATTTTGATTTTCCCCCTTGGCGCGTCGGGCCCTCAACGGTTATAGAAACCAAATTTTACGATGGGTGAAAACTGGAAGCAACGGGAAAGGGCTTCTTACTACCACGGAAAAGCTAACAAATAGATTCTACCTTTTTAGAGTCGTCTAAATCGAACATATATTTAAAATGAAACTTTTGTAACACTTCCACCATTTCAAAATTATATGCGAAAGTGTATCTAACACAGACGTCGACGGTCGCCTAAACAGTCGTTTTTTCACACACACTTCCTTAAAAGTGTATCTGAAGCAGTCGAAACAGTATTTGGAGGCAGTGTTCACAGTCGTAGTCGTGACGCAGATGACGAAGATGGTATAGAAGAAGTTAACTGTAAAACATGTGAAGGGACCCGTACGTATCAGAATAGATGCGGCAAACAGAGCTGATGATGATGATGTATGAAATTTCGTCCACATTTAGTTTTATTGGAAATTACCGATAGGGCAATATTGAAAAACCCGTCCGAAGAAACGGTGTAAAAAAATTGATCCCCAAATAGAGAAAAATGTTCTCCTTAATTCTCTCTACAACATAGCAAAAAGTTATTTTTTGGGCAAGGGTTGACCCTAGTATCGACCTAGAGCCCTAAGTAGAGGCCTCAGACACATACGTCCCTCAATTTGCTCTGGAACATAGCAAACAACCGACATCAGGCCCATTTGAGCTCTAAGCTCAGCAAAAGTTTCTTCTATAATTTCTCGCCCATACCTAGATCTTTCAAACAAAAACAAATTTTCGAAAATCGGAAAAGATTTACTCGAGTTATGTACAGAAAACACATAGAGCCCTAGCAGAGACTCGTTTGTAGTGCCCTAGCTAAGTCCATTCATAGAAGAACCAACGATGCAAGAAGCTGAAGCTGAAATATTGAAGCTTGGAAATTTCAAAGCACCGGGGACAAACAAACTTTTTTGATTTCGAGCTTTTGGACTCAGCCAGGGCCCTAAAACTGAGTCTCTACTAGGGCCCAACGTGTTTTTTCTACATAAATCGGGTAAATCTTATCCAAATTTCATAATCTGTTTTTTTTCCTTAAAGATAATCAGAACATTGATTACGAGATTGAATTTGGGCAAAATCGGTTGAAAACTTTCGAAGTTACGGTCGCAAAAGCGGTGAAAAACGTGGTTTTCTGAAGGTTGGTGGAACTTCTTCACTTATATCACTGCGAAATTAGAACAGAAATCGCTCTTCAAGGTTTTGAATGAAAAATATAGACATCAGAAAAGCAGCAAAATTAAATCAGTGAAAATCTGTCGAGTGGTTCGGGCTGTAGAGTCCTCAGTGTGGGCCCAACTCAAGCAACGTTACCCTTTTCCAAATTTTTGTTGGTTTTTTGTGAATATTTCTTTAATGAAGAGGTTTTTTGTGCAGTTTTGTGGAGCAAAACGGGGCGAGCTTTTTTTTCCATGGAGGTATGGGTCAGAGGCTTCTGCTAAATGCTCTAGGTCGGTTTTAAATTCTGGACTTATTTTAAGGGCTTGGACAGATTTTTTGCTCCGTTGCTTCGGACGGGTTTTTCAATATTTCTCGCAAAGATAGGAATTTCTATATCTCCTCATCCTGATGGAAATATTCGATTGAAGACCATTTCTGTCCCGAGTGATTTTCAGCTGAGGATATTGCCGGAAGAAGCCAGAAGAAGCAACGCAGGCATTATTATTTTAACGTTTTTCTTGAATTTGGAGCCATTTGTCATGGGAAGTACTTTTGGAGTACAAGGATTACGTATAAGTAGTAAATTATACAGCAGAGTTTTCAATTAAAATATTTTCTTCAATTCTGTTCGCATTTTAATAAAAAATTTGACTACACTTTGGCTACTCCATTTAACAAACAAATTATTTATCACTGAAGTTCGATTTTCTAATCAAATCTTAAAGTCAACTTTCCATTTGTATTTTATTTATCTTTTTATTTTATTATTTATTTTCTACTTTAAAGAAGTCATGTCTGAGAGCATCCCGTAACACAATACGATTGGTGGGCTCGTATTTTAACATTTTCGCACTTAAATCGAAAAGCAATTGATCTGCCTCTGAGTTTTGTAATTTCCACTCATGCAGTGGCCGGCACAGTTGTTCCAATTCGGACTGACCCTCCCAACTCCAATCCAGTTTTCCATTTACAAAATGGTCGGTTTTCGTCGAATTTGCCATCGCCTTTGGTATTGGGCCCAGTGTCTTCTCCATGAGAGCCAATCGCTTGCGATCATTGTCTCCATCGAAGAGAACCTTCCCGGTGTACATTTCAAGGAGCATGCATCCCATCGACCACACATCGCAGGGCTTGCTCCATCCTAATCGAAGAATCACTTCTGGAGGCCGATAGAGTATTCCGCATGCGTTTAGCCTATGAAATTCCGCATCGCGGGTAACAAACCCGAAATCAATAAGGCGTATGTCGGTGTTAATAATCCTTCGGATTTCGCAATTTCTTCGTTCATCGTACGTTGATTCATAACTGGAATTCACGAATAAGATATTGTCAAGTTTTAAGTCGCTGTGTGTCATCCCATTCGTATGCAGAAAGTTAACGGCGTGGCAAACTTGATACGCTATATGCCTAACCTGATCAATTGGAAAGGGCACGTCGGAGTTGTCCACAAGAAAGTCTAACACGCTGGATCCCAGTAAGGGAAATGCAATATAAGAGAATTTCTGTTTTATCGCAAAGTCCAGCATATTAATACATAAGCTTTCTTTGAACCCATCGATGTTTCGAAGTCTCTTTAATGTCGCTACCTCAGCCATTGCCACTCTGCGGGTGTCTTTTTTCATCATTTTCAGGGCCACAGTTGCACCGGTTTCTAATACTGTTGCCCTCATCACGCGAGCGAATCCACCATATCCAATTTCTTCTTCGAATTTATACGGACCGATGATTTCGCCAGGATTGCATATCAAAAGTCCATCTTCGTCCAGTAGAAACTCCGATTTACCAGAGGATTCCACTTCACATCTGTATCGTTTAGCACTTTGATTTGACATTTTTGATTTCAATTTCTTTCACTCTGATATTTACTTTGGTCTTCTACACTGAATACTGAGGAGTCTAAGAGATTTACTGACGAATTTATATGCAAAAATGGGTCTCTTCAGGTAATTTATTGCTAAATAGTTTCTAAAAACATCCAAACAACAATAATGGTGAAAGCAACAAAAACAATTAAAAGCGGAATTACGAAAACTCCATAAACCCCGTAGTGTTTTTCGATGAATTATTGCAGTAAAAGTTTACACGAACCGGTAATTGTGACCGGGACCAGTGGAATTGAAGAAATTGAGTTTCTTGGCCATATACGAAAACAGTTTTTCGTTTTTATTTCCTCAACTGTGCAATATGGAGATTCACTGTCAAAGGCAAAGTTGTAGAGAATGAAATTTTAGGGTACGCTTGTCTGAGGGTTTTGGATAAAAATGCCTCAATCCTGGGATATCACCACTTCTAGAATTGGGCAGGATAATCCATATCTATAGAACTATAAGAGTTAGAAAGTTGCTTCCAAAGGCAACGTTGTGGAGAATAAAGTTTTAGAGAACACGTATCTCAGGATTTTGGGTGAAAATGCCACAATCCTGGGATAGGACCACTTTTAGAATTGGGAGGGATGGGCCATATCTCTGGAACTATAACAGGAAGAAGTTTGCTTCCAAAGGCAAAGTTGTACAGAACAAAATTTTAGAGAACACGTGTTTCAGGGTTTTAGGGTAAAATGGCCTAAGCAGGATGGTTCCAGAAAGCGGTGAACTATATTCAAGTGGATGATATCTGTATTGATATTCAAATCAAACTGTTGACGCTTTTGATGTGGATGTGTAGAAAGATGGTGCTGGGAATATTTATCTCGCGTTACAATTGAAACACAGAAACTGCTTAAATTACAAGCAGATTTAAAGTACTGGAGGAACAATAAGGCGTTAGTTTAAGTTTTTATTCATGTTATCTTTTGAATAGCAAGATTTTGATTCAGAAATTGACGTTTTTATGCTCTCAATACATTGCACACTCTAATTGAATTGATTTATTTCATTTGAAGTGAAGCTGAAAATAGGTGGATTCAAGTTATAGCAGAATTAATGACTTGGACTAAAGCCCTAGGATGCTTTGTTCAGCCGCGCATCGAATTTTTTTAAAGAAATATGGAAACTTTGACAAAAATTAGCAAAGATTTTAATGTGAAAATTAAACAAAGTTCAAAAGTTCCACGAGAGCCGCAGACCTCCCAGCTGAGTAAAACCGGTTTTCTGATTTTAATACCGAAAACCGGTATCGGAAAACCGGTCGGTTTTGCATTCCCTAGAAGGAATGGAGTACAAACGAACGAGCATGCTTACAAAATTGAGGAAGAAAAGGTAAATATTTTCATTAATTAGCGTATGTCAAGTATTTGTACAGAAATTATTAGAAATCAGATTTTAATAGCAGAACTTCATCAAAGCAAAGCGAAATCTGACCTTCATATTAAACGTATTTCTCGAATATTGTGGGAAATGAATAGCAAATAAAGCTTCTTTCCACACACTTAGTCTTGCAACTGATAACAATTATTGCAGCAGGTAGTCCAATGAGTTTTGCTTAACTCACTTTTGTTTTATTGCTTTCACCGTCTACATTTTTGTAGGATGAGTGGATTTTTAGGTATTGTCTCAAATTGGTCGACGTTTACCACTTATAATACTTTTCTGGCTATTGGCTAATGAGTTTTGATGAGTGCGCATTTTTGCAAAGAAATTCGACGGTAACATTTTTCTTTATTTCTCAGTATGAGTGGTCGGTAGAAACGTATGTGGAGGCATCGATTTGGCCGTATCTACACTACATATGCCTAGTATAAGACGGCCATAGGGGACCCCCAGATCCGTGAACAGAAATGTTTACAAAATGTTTACTCGCATAAACGACGTAGGAAAAATTTCGTGAAAAATGTTCATGATATGCAAAGAAGTCTTTAAGAGTCAATCTGCGTATTCTTCGAACAGTTTGTATGAAACTGAAATACAACTCCTCACCGATTTTTGTGATTATTGGCCTATTGATTCCTTGGACCAATACGAGAAATCCGTAGAATAACATTTTTCTGTTAGCGACCATATATGAGCTGTACAGGTGTAAGAAAAATGGTCTGCCAAGGGGTGACGAAAAACCATTTTGTTTAATATTTTCGCAAAGATGAATCGCTTTGATCTGAAACTTATATATTACGTAGACCTCATTGATACAAAAAGGGTGGATGCCTATTTGCTTGGAAGGTGAATGTGTCTGAGGACCTGGAACAGTTTATAGTCGAAAAAATGGAAATTTTGAAAAGCGATTTAAAAAAAACTGCAACGTCGGTCCAAAGGCTGATAGGTGTGGTTGTTTAGGCCATGGTCCGTAGTATCTAAAACGATGCTTAGTAATCTGGACTAGGACTGGAGTAGGTCATAATAGGCGAAATGTGAAAATGAGACACAATCAGGAAAACGTTTTGAGATCGGTGTTCTACGTGCTTCTTTTAAAAGTTCTAAAAGTATTTTTTTTTTATGCGCTACGTCTTTCCCTTTCAAATGA
The DNA here is from genome assembly GCA_029228625.1 of Pseudolycoriella hygida. Lineage (NCBI taxonomy): Eukaryota > Metazoa > Arthropoda > Insecta > Diptera > Sciaridae > Pseudolycoriella > Pseudolycoriella hygida. The sequence goes on along the minus strand of CM055405.1, from coordinate 11,494,444 downwards.
CCTCTCACACCGATATGTGCGATAAAAATTGTATTTTTAGCAAGTCTTTGAGTAAGTACATGTCTTGCTACTCTGCCACAGAATCACATAAAACCATGTCATCTCCAAAATGTTACTATTTTCCGAAATTTCGATTTCAAATGTTTTTTCTATTAATTTTTATAGTCAAGAGTCAAGAGTCAAAAGATAATAAAGATTATAAAGTCTAGAAAAGTTTTCGCCGAAGTAAATTTTTCTATGAGATATCAACTTTGAAAAATTATTTCTCACGCAAGAAATCCTTGTATTTTTGTTTATTTTTAGCGTATGAGAAAAGTTTTAAAAACTCAGATTTTCGTCGAAGAACAACAAAATGCTTCAATCAATTGTTTCGCTTTTCGGCGATTTTCCCAAAATGCTGCAGGGTGAACAAGTAGGACTTTTAGGATATTGAGTAGGTAACGTAGGTTGAGAATTTCCTTTTGTTTTGGAGAGATTCTTGGTCTATCCAACAGAATTCTTACCCGAGATCCGTTTTCGTCGAGGGGTTATCCACTGGTCAAAAATTTGTACCAAAAAATCAAATCCCAAAAAAAAATTGAGTTTTTAAGTTTATCAAACCCTGCATCAAATATACTGTTTTATGTCCTTTGTATGATATGCTCTTTGCATACCAGTTTCAGTCTTGTTCGTAATTTATGTAATAAACATCGTTTGTTTCGATCACTGGCGTTTCTATAACTGCAAGGTCCATAGCTGAGTCCCACTTATTTTAACAAAAAATTCCACAAAATTCCAAAAATCACAGGAATTCGACAGAAATTCCATCGAAATTCCAAAAATTTCATCAAAATTCCGTAGTTCAGAAATTCCAAAAATTCCATCAGCCTGTACAAAAAAAAAATGAAGTGGATAACCCCTCGGTTTTCGTTATGGTTTCATATTTATTAATTCCCACGGCTCATGCGTTGCAGCGTCAAAGGCGCCAACAACCATAAATATGTAGGGAGTTGCGGGAAATGTTAACATTTGAACCAACACTTCAAATGCAAAAATTGATGTCCACGACATGCGAAATATGTTAAAATTAATCAATACGCAACTCCGCATCGTATCAAAAGACTCATTCATTCACAAACTACAGAATATTTCTCATTTGAAATCTGAAATACTTGTAGTTTTCTCGGGTTTTTACATAAATTTATTTAAAGCGAAAAAAAAGACTGCCCACATTGGCGCAGCCTGTAAAAAAACGATCTTTTCAACAACAAATTACAATAAATAAAATTCATCTACTCTACTATTCCCTAATGTTGCCAGGATGCAAGCTGCATTGCCTCTCTGAATAGCGATTGAAATCTTCTGTAATAAGAAGTCTTTCGAGCGTGATTCCCCTGAAGCTGCTCGCTTGTCTATGAATTTCTTCGTTTCTGGACCCATGCAACCTAAAGTTTCAAAAGCAATAGGAGTCTTTCCGCGTTGTCGGCTATTGAACGCGCTTTCCTAGAAGATTCAGTGACGTATGATCGAGCTAACGTGTCTCGAATAGTCACATCCCAGAGAAGAGACTTTCCCTGACTCCACGGAATTAGGGTCATACCATCAGGTCGTTTGCCATCATCTCGGGAAATACCTGGTGGTTGTATTATATTTGGGAATCCTGCAGAAGAAAATGCATGAGAAATAATTTTATTGACTTCGTCGTGCCTAGAAATTATCCCTGCTTTTTTCTTGCAAGTCAAACCATGCAAGCCGTCCTTTTTAACCATAAAGCCACAAATGCACTCATGTTCCTCACATAGTTGAGAGCCGAAACGAAGACCAACAGCAATTCTCGCGGAATTGTTATCTAATAGCAAACCTGTATTACTCGATGGGACCACCTGCAGCCACTTTGAAGATTCATTAGTAGATGACGCAAGTAGTCTTGCACGAGTCACAGGTTCACTAGAATCAAACATCCCAGAAAACTTGCTGTTGATCTTCGGAAGATCCCAATTTCTCTGTGCTTTTTTCTGTTCGTCGTTTCCTGGAATAAAATCTTGAGGAATTTCCTCAATTAGCCCTAAAATATTATCATCAATTATTTGCAAATTAAATTTTTCTAACAACTTATTTGACAGATCAGATGAACAATACACAGATGATAAATAGGCCGGCAATGCCAAGTCCTCAACTTTCCGAATACCCAAACCCCCAAAAGATAAAGGAAGAGTAGCTTGGTCCCAAGAAGATTTAGACATTCTAACGTTTGTAATCGTTTCAATAGTTGAACGAAAAATTTCGTCAACATCTTTTAAACGATCACGTAATAAAAATGTCCTAGAAGAACGCAATATGTAATTAAACCTACAACTACCTAAAGACTTCCTGAAAATACACAAGGCGGGGTGAACATCCATCAACTGTAAACGATCACACATTAGCTTGATCGTTTCAATTTTAGATGAAAACATTCTCTCTAAACCTGACTCAAAAATTGGTGAGCCCAATATCTCAAGAGAAGACTCATCAACTTTCTTAATCCCTGGTAACAATGCAGAGATCTCAGAGTACATGTGAGCTTCATCTTCATCAGTAGCATTAACAAAAAAAACTTCGCATTTATTTTTATTTAATGACAAACCTGACGAATCACAAAATTCTAACACTTTCCTAATATCCTCCAAAACCACTGACAGCCTATCACCCACACTACCATCATCTAAATACCAGCCATTCAACCTAGACGAAAGGGAGTGCGTCATCCTCATAATACCGATACAAAAACCAGGAGGACCTAGTGGATCACCCTGTTGAAACCCTCTCTTCGAAAGCAAAGGCTCATCGAGAAAATAAAGATTCGATGAGTCTATAAGCTTGTTGAAGTAAAGGAAATAATTCTGGACATATCTCCTTCACTTCACCTAACATAAACTTCCTGAATAACATATTAAATGCATTGCTAAAATCAAACTTAACTAATGCCATCGGCTCATCATGGTCAGCTGTGCAGAATTTACGTACAGCATGAACCAAAGCTTCTGCCCCTCCCTGAACAGCAAATCCTAACTGAACAGGTTTCAACTTCTCAACTAAGCATCTCTAACATTATAACAGGCAATTTTGCCGGTCATGCGCCTCCAAACAATACCAACCGCTATCGATCTCACATCATCCTCCCCTTTTATAAGTGCAGTCAATGAAGCTCCAAAAAAAATTTTAGAGACATCTTTTTGAACATTACCAAACTTAATAATGTCCACTAATGAGGCTATTGCCCGCAATAGACGATTTGCATATTCACCACAAGTAAAAGAAGTCAAATCTTTTAAATGCCGAGGTCGCAAACCGCCTATGCCCCCGGAAGAACTCAATGGGAAAGTCCTAATAGCTTTCACGATATCCTCAACTGCAGTAGCTGACAAACTACTTTCAATTTTTATCTCCTCAATATCATCAGGGTGCTTGGCCTTTAACTTGGAAACAGTTTCCAAAGTTTGAGGCGCAACAGATTCATTAGAGCATAGAACTCTAACGGCACCTTTGATATCACACTCACTGACTTTCCTAGTAGCATCTTTTATTACAACACTATCTGCATTAACAGATTTGTTTAATGTAAATGGAATCCCTGCATCATCTAAAACTTTTGACAAAGTTTCATTAATATCACTACAATTCCTAAACAAACTCAAGTTATATCTAATTACATTAATACCACCTTTCCCCTTAGATTTATTATTCAAAACGATGTATGGAAAAGCAAGTAGTCTCATCCATGAATTAACATCGTTTTTCTTTAATAAATGTTCAATTTCCCTACAAAGTTCCTGACAGACAGCAATCCTAACGGATTTCTGTATAATCCGAGTCAAAGGTACTGAAACTCTATACCTATTGAGCAGTAATCCGAAATTGTTTAAAATTTCAGATGTACTTCTCTCATCTGCCAGCCCACCCGAATCAGACAATTCGATGTTAGGTAAATCATTACTAGCATCATTAGCCCGCCTATGTTTACTCATATGAACATTCAATCCGCGAGTATTTTTGGCTAGAAAACCGCAAACATTACAAATTACCCTTCCAGCAATAGACGTTTCTTCAAAATATGCGTCTATAACAGGCTCTGGGTATTTACTTTTACATTTTCTTGCCAACCGTTCACGAGTTGGATGTTTTACCTTATCATTATCTCCAATTGAAGAAAAAATCCTGTCGCAATGAAGACTTGAGCAGTACCATTCGCCATCTATAATCCTTGTGTATTCGTCACCATTGACTAAACTACATTTGTTATGATAATACTTTTTGTATCCTTTGCACAGAATCCAATTTTCGGGATTAAAATCCTGGCCACTATCTACTAAACAAAACCAAATATGATCACTAATGTTTGTTAAACCACTAGACGATTGACCCATGATTCAATTAATAAAATTTACAAAAAAAGGAATTAATTTAAAAAATTTCAAAAGAGCAAAAACAAATTATGTCTTTTTACTTGCACTGGCTACTTACTTACTTACTACTTACTTCTCGGGTACACAACTTAAAAAGTTAGAAAGAAAATCATTTCTGTAACGAACAATCTCCGCACGTAAACATTTCGTAAGATAATTTGCTGTGTGAACGAAAAGACACATTTACGAAAAAATGTGAGCGAATGTGTTTTTCAAATTTGCTCACATTTGCTTTCACATTATTTTAACCATAAAGTGTGAATGAAAATTTTAGGTAAATGAACAAATAAGTTTGGTCATTTCTGGTCACATCTATGAAGATGATGTGTAAATGCGCCAAATAGATGCAACAATAATCGGAAAATAATATTCGAAGCTATCACATTTGCCTTTTGAAAAATATAACAATTTTTAAGAGTCACTTCGCATCGCACGCATGTCAGCTCCAAGCAATGCACCAGAAAATAAAATCACTTAATATTGCGGTGAGTTTTTTTTAGGAAAAGGAAAAAGGAAAAAACTCAAGAAGTTAAAAAGAAGCAAGTTCAAACCTCGGTATCTTACTTTGAAACGCTTTCAAGATGACAAATGTTTCGTAGCTACTTCATATTTCTGTAATAAACGAATGTGTCAAACAATTTTACAGATGTCAGTGCTGATTGTTTGAATCGACTGATGTCCATCAATTGTTCGCGTTTGCGGCAACTTCCAGAGTATGTTGAAAATAATGGAAGAGTTGAAGTAAAAAGCGAATAAACTCAATTATTCGATGCAAATTTCTAGTAATCTGTGACATGTAAATACTTTAACGAAATAATTTTTTCAAGTAAAGTGAAAGGAAAATTTGTACGTTTTTTTGAATTACTACTAAAGGATCGATTATTTATCGGTGACTTTAGAATAGCTTAGTGGGTGATATTTGCAATATTAACAAATTGAGACTGAATGTGTGAATTTTACTGAATGTGGACACGTTTCGAACACTTCACTATTGTTCAGGATCATTGTAAAATTGCCCAAGAGCTTTTGGTTACAAATTTTGAATTTTTCCACAGATATGCTGTTCAATGTGTGAATGTTACCATTTGAAAATATGTGGAAAAGTGAACGTTTCCCGCAACTTCTAGGGTAAGTTTTTTATTTCAAGGTTATTTGTTGCCATAAACTAGGTCCCACCTTTTGGGTGGGTCAGGTCCCTTGAATGATTTTCTAGATTTCAAAAATTGCGTTTTATCAGTTCTTTTCTTTCAATATTTTTTCCCTTAATAACTCATTCACATTTGCACTAAGGATCAGAAAAATTTTATCTAAAAAAAGACATCACGTTGATTTTATAAATTGTAAACAGAAATCAATTTTCTGGTGTCGGGTTTACCCATGTTGGTTAATTTTAACGTATCAGTTAAATTAAAATGCTGTAAATTATATTTCTTTGGCAGTAGAAACCTCTACACGGAAGAAAAAGAAATTTCGATAAAGGCTGTGTATTGTATAATATACCTGTGTTTTGAGAAATACAAGTGCAATATGTATAAAAATATGCACATCAAATGAATATTTTGTTTTTATACTTATCGCATGAATAATAAACCGTCCTCAAATATAACATTCAGCGCAGCGATAAATTTTATGCCATCCATGCATATTTTATCTTCATGTGAAATGCATATTACTTTTGTGAATATTATACCTGCATGATGAATAATGTTTATACTACTTCTGTGAAAACTATACTGCCATGATGAAAGATTTTTTTGACCAGAAGTTGAACCACCTTTTCTTTATATCTCAAAGTAATCCATATTTAATAAAATGCAAACTTTCTTACTTAATTACAAATTTATTTTTCTTCAATCCCACTTTACTAACTGTAGATTTCTTGACGAAAAAATGTAACTAGATTTAGTATAATTCCAGTTTATAGATTTTATGAAAAAAAAGTTATCTTTTTCGACAATCCAAGCATAAAAGTGGCTATGGAATCCTAAGTTTAAAAGCTTTTGGCACCCTAAGAGAATCTCCTCCCCATTCAAAATAATTTCAATAATTAATGCGAACTTGGGTGTCTCGTCGGTATCAGTAATCAGTACCGACTTGAGCGACGTATACCGGTTTAAATGTGACTCCATTCAAGTGTGCAAATTTAGTGGTTTGAACAGATTCGTTCAATGGCATTTCACAGCAATATTTTTTTAGAATTTGTTCGGAAGGGATCTTATATAGTTTATAAGTTTTCAAAGGAGCTTTGAAAGACTCAAAATTTAAAAAAAGCTGAGCCAGTCTCATTTGAATTTTAAATGTACATGACTTTAAGATATCCTT
>CM055405.1:11428053-11478414 GCA_029228625.1 Pseudolycoriella hygida | reverse complement strand
ACTTTTCCGTTCCTATACATTTCAAAAAATTTAAATTACCACTCGTATCTGTTGTCAGATGCACTGAATTAATTTTTATGAAGTTAGTGATTCTGAGTGTTGCGGTTTTAACTGATGGCACGATGGTTTCGTACAAAGAAAAAATTTAAAACAACCGAAAAATTCCAAAAATCTAAACTTTATGCGGTGTGTTGTATTCAACAGCTGGTTTTATTTTATTTTCGCAATGTGCTGGAGCTTGTTTTCATGCCTCAGTTACATTTTGCCAATATTTTCCTTTGACAGAGTATTTCGACAAATAACTTGAATTTTTTATTCAAAATTTTTCGTTTTACAACAATATGATTTTGTCAACATCACACCAAAGAATTCAAAGAATTATCCTTCCGCAAAAAAGAAATTATATTCTCAAACAATATTTCGAAGAATTCTTAGATTGATAGCTTAATACTTTGCGACAATAATTCAATTACACATTTCTTACTCAGTCTTCATGCTCTTTTAATTTCAAAGAATTGCGGTGTTTCTTTGATCAAAGTTCAACTTTTATGTCTCTGAGCAACGTGATTGCGTGTGATATATTGAGGAGTAACATTACTTTATTAATAAGTTGAAAACATATTTTCTAACTAAAGTGCCGAATTCAACTTCCGTGAGGACTTTCGCAGTTGGGCTCAACCGCTTTGGTCGGTCCAGCGAATTCCCTGGGTACCGATGAAGCATCTTGGGAAGCAGTATTGTCAGTGGTCAAACGAGGAAAGGCAAGTCGATCTCGTTGCAGACAATCCCTGCAACGAGTTAATTGAGACAAATTCGTCCGTCCCTTAAACTAACGCAGATCGTTAAAAAAACGTTCCAATCCACATTTTCACGCTCTTTACGTGTAAAAAAATCACCATAAAAAAGTCGCAACGATTGCATCATATTGCTATTTTTGTTGCATTTTGAAGATTTTTCACGAATTCATGGAACACGGTGTGCATCTCACTGGACACAAAAATATAGTACATTCTGTAAAATGACCGCAATGAATTTACGATGTAAATTAGACACAGGAACAATACACTGATGGCTCAAAAGTTTGGTTGACTTCACAATGTTTTAATTAATTCAAAATGATTGTAGCGGTCAATTACATTGCATTGTCTGTTTCAAGTATAATTGTTACATTCATTGAACTATAATGAATTCCTAGTAAAATTACAAATTCAATAAATCAAGTTTCACAAAAGATTGTTTTTCGAATTTCGTATATTTGCGAACACATGTGCTTTAAAATGATCTAAAATCTAATTGGACTGCGACCTTTAAAAAGCTATGTTCATGCTCGAAAGGACGAACCTGAATTTTATTAAAGGCACTCAACACCATTTCATGTTTTTTTTTTTTTACTTTTTATGTTAAAAAAAATCCATCGTAAATTTTATTGTACCCACACACAACCCTCTGGCTATAAAGAAGGGTATTTTCGCTCATTTATTCCACTTCCATTATTTGTATCATGATAACACATTAGAAGGTATGCTACTGTTCATACTTTCCACACCGCATTGTACCCGCAAATTATAGGTACACATGCTTGAACTTCAGTGGAACTTAAATGTAGCAATTCTGTGTGAATAATAGTGTTATCGTTGTCGTAGTTAATATAAAATTCAAGCGTTTTCTTTATGTGCTTTCACACGGAATTTATTTACCTTAACACATTTCCTGATAAGATTCGTCAGATTTATTTCTTAAGTTAATGAAACCAACGAACTATGTATACAAATTACGTCATTTTTATCCAACCCTACTAATTATTGTATACAGCAGGGGATAGTTTTTTCTTACTTTTACCATTTTATGATGTACAAATTTACAGGCGAAAAAGCAAATAAATAAATCTAGGGACATTCATTAGCATATTGACAAAACAAAAATAGTTGTACTGGAAATGAAATGCTCTAATTTTTTTGGACCCGTACGAATCATATGGCATATAACCTTATACTATGATCTCACTCCTGTGTGTTTATCATGTATTTGATCTTAGAAATGATGGTGCTGCCGTGTACTTTGTCTTGGTCTCACAAATATTGAATGGGTAATAGGTTGTCTATTCTCTATCCCAATAATGTTGTTTCGCCTAAAGATATCTTTCACAACAAAACCACTTTAAAAAATACATCTGGTTGACTTAGTTCAAATCTGGAGTGGTTTGATAGAAAGCTGTCACATGACCTACCGTCAGTAGATGGTGCTAAGTTTGTTTCTTAGCTTACCAATGGCAAAGTACAAACATATGAAGAGACCCGTACGTATCAGAATAGATGCGGCAAACAGAGTTGATGTTATGAAAAGACTCGAACGTCCACATTAAATTGTATTGAAAATTGCCGACAGGGCAATATTGAAAAGTCCGTCCGAAGAAACGGTGTAAAAATATTTTTCGAAAGCACACAATTGACCACCAAAAATGTTCTCCTCAATTTGCTCTACAACATAGCAAAAAACCATTATTTGGGGTAGGGCCGACCTAAGTACTGACCTAGAAGGGATTGGGTAGTTAGATAGGGTAGCGCCTGATTGCATATGAGCGGAGTGTGGTAGTCCGTGTCATGTGCCAGGCGTGGAACTGTCTAACTATCAAGTGCTCTTTTTACGTCCACGTCGTAGTCCCCGGGACCTCAATTCTCTTCGGAGTTTTGTGCTAAACTTAAGAGTGCTACCTGATGACTTGCCCACGGGTCAGAGGGGAATTGAATTAGTGGGTTGTGCGTGTGGCTAGCCACCATACCACACTCAAAAAAGCAATATGGTTATGAATTCAACAACAGAGCCTCGGATTGGACAGGATAAACGGCAACGACTTAGGCAACGGAAAAAGGACAACGATTTACAATTAGGAACATGGAATGTTAGATCTCTGTTACGGCCAGGAGGGTTGAGATCACTCACTAGTGCGCTAAGGACGACTAAACTTGACATTACAGCAGTACAGGAAACTAGATGGCCTGGGAAAGATTCTATGATCAGTAGAGACTTTACGTTTTATTACAGCGGCAAGAGCAACGACAGCCCAAGAGGATACGGAACAGGCTTCATGGTCTTCGGTAGAGCCAGAAACGCGGTGATTGGTTTCACTCCTGTCAACGAACGAATATGCACTCTACGGATAAGAGGAAAATTTTTCAATTATACTCTTATTAACGTCTACGCTCCAACGGAGGAAAAAGATAATGAAGCGAAGGAGCTATTTTACGAGAAACTGGTGAAAGTGTATGACGGAGCACCGAATCGAGACATCAAAATCATACTTGGGGATTTGAATGCCAAGATAGGTCGCGAAGTCTACTACCGTCCCACTATTGGTAAATATAGCGTATAGCCTCCACGAAAAGACAAGCGAAAATGGAACGTTGGCAATTGATTTCGCAGCGTCAAGGAACATGGTTGTCTGCAGTACCTATTTCGAACATAAAGACATCCACAAAGCGACATGGGTATCACCTGATGGACGAACCAAAAACCAGATTGACCACGTATTCATAGATGGGCGTCACTGTTCAAATGTTTGGATGTCAAAAGTTGTAGGGGACCGAACATCGATTCAGATCACTACTTGGTAAAGGTGGTTGTTAGGGCTCGAGTTTCGATTTCACACAATCGACAGCCGGCATTGGAAAAGTGGAACGTCGAGAAACTGCAGGACGAAAATATTAAACGACAATATGTGGATAGTTTGGAGAAGAAAATTATTGACGGAATGGAAAGCGAACAACAAAACGTAGACGATGCATGGAATCAAATTAGACGAAACGTAGAGCAAGCCTCAACAGAGACGATAGGAACGAGAATGGGAAAGAAAAGAAATGACTGGTTCGATGACGAATGCAGAAAAGCACTGGATGACAAAAATGCGGCTCGAGCGAGATATCTAAATAGATGCACTCGAGCTGGCATGGCAGAGTACCGTTCGAAGAGAAATTTTGAGAAAAAACTATTCCGAAGAAAAAAGCGACAACATGACAAGGAAGTTTTAATCGAAATTGAAAGGTTTGGTAATTGAAAAGAGACGCGGAATTTTTACCGAAAAGTAAACGAATCGAGGAAAGGTTACAGTCAACAACCTTTATTGTACAAGGACAAGGATGGGTTGATCTTAGCAGATGAGGAAAGGTGCATCAGACGATGGGCGGAGTACTTTAAGGAACTGCTGAAGCCGAACAGACCACCGAACCGAAACGACACCAACAACAACTTACCATTTCAGACCGCGCAGCCACATATTGCAGAACCAACGCTACAGGAAGTGGAGCATGAAATTTTAAAGCTCAAAAATTTCAAGCCTCAGGAACCGACAACATATCTGGAGAACTTTTCAAGCACGGTGGTAACGCATTATGTATGGAGATGCACGAGCTCATCAAGCGCATCTGGAATGTCGATGTGTTGCCGGGAGAGTGGAAGACTAGCATCATCTGCCCTTTGTACAAGAAAGGCGACAAATTGGAGTGTGGCAACTATCGCTGAATTTCGCTTTTGAATATCGCCTACAAGATATTTGCGAATATTCTATACAAACGCCTTCTTCCATACATGGAATCTACTGTTGGTGAATATCAAGGTGGTTTTCGTGTAGGTCGTTCAACAACGGACCAGCTGTTTAGCATTAGACAGATCTTGGAGAAGTGTAAGGAGTACAACGTGAAAATACACCATTTGTTCGTAGACTTCAAAGCAGCATACGACAGTGTCAACAGGAGGAAGTTATGGAGAGTGATGGAGGAATTAGGGGTTCCCAAAAAACTAATCTCGCTAACAAAGTTGACAATGGATGGAGCTAACAGCCGAGTAAGAAATAAGAATCCGAAGCAAATTGTCAGACGCTTTCGACATTGAGGAAGGACTACGTCAAGGTGATCCGCTCGCGACGCTGCTTTTTAATTTGACCCTTGAAGCAGCAGTGAGAACCATTGACATCGACACCAGCAGCACCATTTTCACCAAATCCAGTCAATTGCTGGGCTTCGCTGATGACTTGGATATCTTGGGCCGAAACATGGAAGCTGTTAAGGAAAAGTTCACGGCTTTGGACAGAAAAGGTACCGACCTCGGGTTAAGGGTTAATGACACAAAGACCGAATACATGATTGTCTCCCCATCGAATCGACAACACGACCAAAGCGTAACAATTGACACACACACATTTAAGGTGGTAGACAAGTTCGTATATCTTGGATCTCTGCTTAATTCTGACAACGTAATCATGGACGAAATCAAAAGACGGATAACTCTTGGCAACCGGAGTTATTACAGCCTGATAAAAATTTTAAAGTCAAAATCAGTAAGCAGAAACTCTAAATGCGCACTGTACAAATCTGTGATAAGACCAATAGTTACGTATGGGTCGGAGTCGTGGTGCATGACTCAGAAAGACGAACAATGGCTGCTCACGTTCGGAAGAAAGGTACTGCGGACAATTTTCGGACCAGTATATGACGAAAATATGAACAGATGGCGCAGACGATTTAATCATGAGCTTATACAGCTTTATGGAGAGCCGGACATAGTTAGAACAATAAAAATTAACAGACTACGATGGCTTGGTCATGTGCAGCGTATGGACGACAATCGTATCCCGAAGAAACTTTTTATCACCAAACCGGAAGGCAAAAGATGTGCAGGCAGACCAAAATCCAGATGGTGCGATGCAGCTTTTGCCAACCTGATAACTGCGGGAGTAACCAGCTGGAAGACGTTAGCTGAGGATAGGTCCGGTTGGAGAAGCATGTTGGAGAAGGCCAAGACCCTTAATGGGTTGTAGGGCCGGTTAAGTAAGTAAGTAAGTAAGTACTGACCTAGGGCCCTAACTAGAAGCCTCGGACACATACTTCCATAGACAAAAATGTTTCCCTCAATTTGCTCTGCAACATAGTAAAAAAGATTTTTTTTGGTTAGGGCCGACCTTAGGACAGACATGAGGCCCACTTGAGCCCTAAGCACAGGCAAAATTTTCTTTTATAGTTTGTCGGTCATGCCAAGATCTTTCAAACAAAAAAATTTTTTGAAAATCGGAAAAGATTTACTCGAGTTATGTACAAAAAACACATAGAGCCCTAGCAGAGACTCGTCTTTAGTGCCCTAGCTAAGTCCAAGGACTCAAATTCAAAAAATTTTCTTCTATAAGTTGTCGGCTATTCCCGGGTCTTTCAAACAAAAAATATTTTATGAAAATCGGAAAAGATTTACTCGAGTTATGTTCAAAAGAGTAAAAACAACTTCAACAGCCCTAGCTCGGCGGCCCTTGGGCCGACAGTTCCTAGATGCAATCACATAAAAGACTTTTCGATTACCTTTCAGGGGAAAAAAAAAGTTTTTGAAAATCGGTTGAGTTTTACTCGTGTTGACGTATGGACGGACGGACTTTTTTTTTATTGTTGAGTCGTCTTCTAAGGACTATGGTCGATGCTCCCCCACTGCTCCCGGGTCGAAATTTGACGGGTTACAAACGTCGTGGTAAACGCAATAGACCCCTTTTCGAAGCACTACATTCTGCGGGTAATTACAAGGTCTCCCAGAGTAGAACCTCAAGAAATACTGATCTAGCTGAACGCGACAGATTATGTCCCACTCCATCTATCTTCTTTTTTTGATTGTAAGGGATTTTCATCGCTATCCACTTCTCACTCAAATTTAACAAAAATTTATATTCTCCCTGTGTAGATAATTAACTTATCGTTGGTTATATGTGTACTCCCCAAAGTAATCACTTCCTATCACTCACTCAAAATATTTCAAATTCCGCACAAGTAAGCTCTAAACACAAATTATGGTACACAAAGTGCGGAACATTGATAAAAATGCAAATATTTTTTTTTAATAAACGAACATTTTTATACCAAAGACATATCGAATTTCATAAAGACTTTATTGACGCTATCGGTCTACACAATAATTTATGAACCATTATTTTGTCGCCAAAAAGCTATAAATATTTTTTTCTTTTGCGGATAGAGCGTTTGTGATATGGACATCAAGCTGAATTTCTCGAAATTTGGGACATATTCAGGGTGTTATTATTAAGTTGTAGATGGAAATTCAATATTTTATTATGTACAAAAATAGATATCACTTCGCCAATCTGTCTTCATAGTGTGAATAACGACAGGTCAGCGCTCACCGTTATCGAGTTACCATGACAGGTGAATTTTTCAATAATTCCTTAAGTGATCTATTTCTTTGGAACAATTTCAAATTCTGAAAGATTTTACAGTGAAGGCGGAGGTAAAAAGAATCGTTTTCGTTTTCAATTTTATTAATTTTTTGATAAATTGGATGTTGTCGAAGTGGAAATTCTGGATAAAAGTGACCTTTTTTATAATAACGTAATGCGATGTTGTTTCAAACATATGCTGTATTTTTTGTTGAGAAATATTTGGTGGAAGAAGAAAAAAGAAATTTTGAAATGTTGATAAAAGAAATACCTTAAGGAAAGATTCGTCTGATGTCTTTTTCAAACAATAATTTGATGAGTAGATGAATAGATTATGAAAGATAATTCGGAACATATCGACAGCTGTTTGACCTGACTGAATAGCTCGTTTCTTTTTCTAGACTCAGATAATTCTTGAATGTTCCAAATATGTAAAGACGAATTGACGTAAGAATTCAGGAGAGACAGAACTAGCAAAATGGATCTGCAACACTTGCACATGAGTAGAAATGTGAGTGGGATTTGGTCGTTGAATTTCTTTTGGTTGGAGATAGATGTTTGGTGTCAAAGTCAAAGGAAAAGGTTGAGTGTGTAGTGTGTCAGGGTGACCAACAAAATGGCCGACGGTGGTATGGGACAGACTTTGGGGGAAAATTAATTTTTTTTTTGAGTTGGATATACATGTTTGTGTGTCAAAGGAAAAGTTGTTGGGTTGGGTGAGTAGTAGGGTGGTCCAAAAAAGTAAAGTGTCGAAAAAATTGGGGAACCAGCGTTAAAACGAATCTAAATGGGTCCCTGATAAAAAGTGTCTATGGACGCAACTCAATCCTGAGTGATCTAGGGGTTCCGCAAAATCAAAATAGTCAAAAAATCCCAAAAACAGTGAAAAATGTAGACTTTTGCGAAATTGCATGAAACAAGTATAAGGGTAGGAGTCATGTTTAGGCAAGTTTCATGAAATCCGTTCAGAATAGTCCGCAGAGAACGTTTTCTGACTTACTTCGAGTTTCCGCACGCTGTCGGAATCATGAGAGCCCACTGAAGAAAAAAGTGTACCCAACTTTTCCTAGCGCCAGACCGCGACGACTACATCAGGTAGTGGCAAACTAATTTAAGGGAAATGCTATGAATGAATGGTACTTTTAACATTAAAAATAACACTTGGGTTCAATTCACAAACTTGAAGTTTCAAGTTTCCTGTGTCTTAAAACTTGACCCATATTTCCCGATAATGTTAAAGCCGCATGAAGTCATTTGTTCCTACTTTTGAAATTTTTCGACTCCCCGAATCTTTTCATTCCCTAAAAGATAATCGAAAATGGAAGCTCAAGTTCAAAGATGAGCAAAATCGGTCTACGGAAACCGGAGTTATGACCAAAAAAGCGGTCAAAATCGGTGTTTTTTGAGGGTATCTGAAAATTTTTCGCATATATCTTTGCGAAACAAGCATGGTAATTGGTTCCATGACTTTATGTACCTAAGGAAAGCAACCAAATAAATTTAGTGAAAATAGGTTGATTGGTTTTAGCTGTAGGGTAAATAGAGTAAATGAACCAAACTCGGGCTACTCGACCGTACATGATACTTTGTGGATTTTCATGGTTATTTCCATTCTTTTTGATTTTTATTTAAATTGTTTTTTGAACATTATTTTTGAACTTTTTTCTATTAAGGGGACTTCGAGCGGGATTTTCGGTATTGTCATATGCAATTTCTAATTGCTTCATCTAGGCTTTCGCTACATTCGTGCCCGTCTTAACCTATCTTTTGTACGAAAAACAATATAGTTGAGTCTTACCTTCATTTTTTGTTCATCAAAAATAAATGAAAAAAAACATACGAAAAATACGAATATGGCGAAAGCCTGGATGTAGAATTAGAAATTGCATATGGCAATACCGGAAATCCCCCTCGAAGTCCCCTTAATAGAAAAAAGTTCAAAAATAATGTTCAAAAAAAAAAGTTTTAAAAATCTATTTTTAAAAAAATCAAAAAGAATGGAAATAACCATGAAAATCCACAAAGTGTCATGCACGGTCGAGTAGCCCAAGTTTGGTCCACTCTATTTACCCTACAGCTAAAACCACTCAACCTATTTTCACTAAATTTATTTGGTTGCTTTCCTTAGGTACATAACTTTCATTTAAAACCAGGGAAACCACATGCTTGTTTCGCAGAGATATATGCGAAAAAGTTTCAGATACTCTCAAAAAACACCGATTTTGAACACTTTTTTGGTCATAACTCCGGTTTCCGTAGACCGATTTTGCTCATCTTCGAACTTGACCTTCCATTTTCGATTATCTTTTAGGGAATGAAAAGATTCGGGGAGTCGAAAAATTTCAAACGTAGGAACAAATGACTTCATGCGGCTCTAACATTATCGTGAAATATGTGTCAAGTTTTAAGACACAGGAAACTTCAAGTTTGTGAATTGAGCCCAAGTGTTATTTTTCATACTAAAAGTACCATTCATTCATAGCATTTCCCTTAAATTAGTTTGCCACTACCTGATGTAGTCGTCGCGGTCTGGCGCTAGGAAAAGTTGGGTACACTTTGTTCTTCAATGGGCTCCCATGATTCCCACAACGTGCGGAAACTCGAAGTAAGTCAAAAAACGTTCTCTGCAGACTATTCTGAACGGATTTCATTAAACTTGCCTGAACATGACTCCTACCCTTACACTTGTTTCATGCAATTTCGCAAAAGTCTACATTTTTCACTGTTTTTGAGATTTTTTGATTATTTTGGTTTTGCGGAACCCCTAGATCACTCTGGATTGAGTTGCGTCCATAGACACTTTTTATCAGGAGCCCATTTAGATTCGTTTTAACGCTGGTGCCCCAAACTTTTCGACACTTTAGTTTTCCCACACATTTTTGGACCACCCTAGTGTGTAGTGTGTCAGGGTGACCAACAAAATGTGACAGATTTAGGGGGGAAATTGATTTTTTTTTAATTTTTTTTTGTTGAAAGTATGTACATCTTTCGTGTCAAAGGAAATTTTTTTTCGACGAAAATTTTTTTCGCCGGAAAACTTTTTTCGATGAAAAGTTTTTCGCTGAAATTATTTTGCGCCGGAATTTTTTTCGCCGGAAATTTTTTTTTTTCGCGGAAATTTTTTTCGCCAAAATTTTTTTTCGCTGAAAATATTCCTTCTCGGAAATTTTCGCCGATTTTTTTATTGCTGAAGTTTTTTTTCCATCGGAAATTTTTTTCGCCGGAATTTTTTTTTCGCCTAAGAATTTTCTCTCGCCGAATTTTTTTTCGTTAAAAATTTTTTTCCCTGAAAATTTTTTTGGCTGAAAAATTTTTTTTTCGACAGAAATTTTTTTCGCCAGAAATTTTTTTCGCCTGAATTTTTTTCGCTGAAATTTTTTTTTCGCCGGAAATTTTTTTGCCGGAAATTTTTTCCGCCGGTAATTCTTTTTTTTCAAAATTTGTTTTATTTTTTTCTTCCAAAACTGCTGATATCACAACAAAAACCCTTTTTAAAAGGGAAACGTGACGCAGGTCCTCGTCTCTTCTTCCAAAACAACTGATATCAATTTGGGTGAGGCTTACAGCGTCGGAACGCAAAAAATTCTTTTGAAATATTTTCATTTCCGATTACAAATGCGTTACAAATGTCAGACCCTCCCAAAATAATAATTTTTCTGCGCTTTCAGCTGTAAGCGTCACCCAAATTGATATCAGTTGTCTTGGAAGAAGAGACGAAGACTTGCGTCACGTTTCCCTTTTAAAAAGGGTTTTTGTTGTGATCTCAAATTTTTCGGCTGCTGCAAATAGTGCTTAATTTGAGTCATACGCAGGTCAATATAAAAAAGAAAAAGTGAAGTCTTCGCATTTTATTTTTATTTCGTTTTTCATCTCAAACCTGAGAATGACGCTCAGAGTACCTTCGCTTAAACAAACAGTTTATGTTTTCAGATGTAAACGATTATTCCTCTGCATACCACAATTGTGTTGTTGAATTATTAATCTATATGGTAAAAATTCAAGTTCACTTGCCCAAAGTACACAATAAACATCATGAAAATTATTAGAACTGAATTTTACGTCCAAACAACGCAACGTGTTGTTCCAATAAAAATGGCAGTTTCATGTATTCGAAATTATACGACGACGACGGTTGTACCAACATTTGCATTTATTTTCGTAACATACGTTTTACAACATTAATACGCTTTAGGATATGCGATTCAACAAACGTTTCAAATATGTTTTTTTCTGTCAATAGGCTACAACGCAACATACGATAGGCTTTTCGATTTTTTAGACCCGTACGAAGAACGTAGTGCTTCGAAAAGGGGGTTATTGGGTTTCCCACTACACGTTTGCCCAGAGGAATTTCGATCCTGGAGTTAATTAGTTTTTTGTTTTGAAGTCTAAATGAGATGTAACTCGAGTAAAATTTGACCGGTTTTCGAAATTTTTTCCTTGGAAGGCAATCGAAAAATCTATCATGGTGTTGAATTTGAGCCGAGATAGGGCCGCTTAAGTGGTTTTCGTTTTTCTGTTCGATTTTCATAAATCTTTTTCAAATTGACACCTCTATTAAAGCCCAACAATTTATAGAGGAAAATTTTTTGAGCTTTGGCTCTTGGACTTAGCTAGGACGAGTGTCTGCTTGGTTCCTACGAGTTGTTTCTATATATATAGGATAAATTTTTTCCGATTTTCCTTGATTCTTTATCTACTAGAGAGATTACCGAGTGCCTATTCAAGAGAAATGGGTCCAGGCCAGTCTGTGGTACACATATGAATCAAGTTTTGTGAAATCGCTGGAGCGATATAATGCATTAATTGAATTATGGTCGATTGTTTCAAAAATTTTATCGGCCATGAGAACCTGTTGATCAAGTGGTCCAAATGAAAACTTGATTCGTGTGTGTACCACAAGTGCTCTGGGCCTTAGGTGGGCCAAAAATTAAGGTTAAGGTCGGTTGTAGCCTAAAATTTTTTTATTATGTTGCAGAAAAAATTTGGTGGAACATTCTTACTTATGGAAGTATGGGTCAGAGGCCTTTCACTAAGGCCCAAGGTCGGCCCTAGTCTAAAAAATTTTTCTTAACTATGTCGTCGTCAAGAAAATTAAGTGGTACATTTTTGCCAATGGAAGTATGTGTCCGAGGCCTCTCTTTATAGGGCCGTACGTCCTAGATCCGTTCTAAGAAAGACAGCTGCCAACTGTCTTTTTTTGAGTGTTTTTCGAGTTTTTTTTTGCAAATTAAAAAAAGATTTTTTTTTAATTTTCTTTTATTTTTTTCTGAAATTTTTACACCGTTGCTTCGAACGGGCGATTTCCAATCCAATTTAAATTGGACGTAATTTTATTTACTTATTCGTTCGAGCCTTTTTGACACGTCTTTTCTGTTTGCCGTATCTATAATTCTGATGCGTACGGGTCCCTTGCACATGTTTTTTTATCAACATAACATAATATGTTTTACACACAGGAAGTTTCCATTAGTTATTTGTAACTGGGAATAACGGCAACACGATTTTTAGAGGAATTTACGTTGTACGACCTGTTTAAGCTCGGTGGTTTGAGTTCCTGTGTCGATATGCTATGCATAGTAATAGTAGATAAATAACATTTTCTGTATAAATAAGCTTGAATTCAATAAAGTCAACATGTCGTGAGAGCAATTCCGACAATATAGTGTTAACGTTACAACGAATGATTTGTTATGTCAAATGAAATGCGGAAAATAAATAGCACAAAACGATGTCTTAATCAAATGAAGATAAAAAATATATTCGAACGAAATTTTATTTATTTTCTCCAATCTTTAAGTCTGATTGGATTGGAAATAAAAAAAAATGATGGTGAAGACTAAATATATAAGAAAATAGATCTGTTGCTAGTCAATCAGAATATTATATTTGAACAAGTGTAAGGTTATCGTAAGACATTTACCACGACGTTTGTAGCCAGTCCACACCTCGTAGTAGGGAGTGAATCGAACTATGGAACAGAGACCGCGATTTTAAAAATTGGTTGAGTGGTTCCTGCTGTATAATAGAGTAGGCCTATCTCGTACCCTTGTACGTACATGATATCACAACAAAAACCCTTTTCAAAAGGGAAACGTGACGCAAGTCCTCATCTCTTCTTCCAAAACAACTGATATCGATTTGGGTGACGCTTACAGCTTCGGAAAGCAAAAAATTCTTTTGAAATATTTTCATTATCGATTAAAGAGATGCGTCACAAATGCCGGACCCCCCAATGTTTCTATTTCCGTCGAAAAAAATTTCCGGGCGAAAAAAGTTTCCAGCGAAAAAAAATTTCGGCGAATAAAAAATATTCAGCGAAAAAAAAATTTCATCGAAAAAAAATTTCGGCGAAAAAAAATTTCGACGAAAAAATTTTCCGGCGAAAATTTTCGTCCATTTAAATATCCTTTGACACGAAACATCTATCTTCAACAAAAAAAAATTAAAAAAATCAATTTTGCCCCTAAATCAGTCCAAAAATTTGAATACACTCACACACATATACAAAACATTCTTTTAAATGGGCTCAAGGCGCCATTCGCAATGAGGAAAAATAATTGATGACATCAAAGGTTGAAGTTAGGCATGGGAAATTAGGTGGTAGAGTGGAAGGGAGTTCAGATAAATCGGAGGAAGGGGATTAGTCATCACAAAGAACTGTTATCCGGCTGAGCCCAAAATCTTTCGCCAATCTAATTTTTCGTCGGGTCTAGAATATCCAGAAATATAGTTGGAAAATTGTAGTTTTCGAAAAATTGTTCGGATCACGGGGCCTTTTGCCTAAAATACGTTTTATTCGCCGCAATGCTTCCCTAGGGCGTTAAATAATACATTAAATGTTGGTGTTAAACTCTATTTCGTTGATTTGTTGCTTTGGTGAAAAAATCCATACAAAATCTTTTCTCTCTTTCATCGCAAGGTTTTTATGATTTGCACGGCAGAATATGCATCTGCGCGATAATTTATTTATCTGCTCAGGGGATTACATCAGTCACCTTCGGCTCGGGATGCAGACCTCCCTCTCAAAGATAAAAAAAATTCCCCGCAGGTGCATAATCTACTATTATTTGCTACCGTCTACCAAAAGTCCTGTTCTAGTATACACGCATGTAGAAGATAAATTATTCTCTTGTCTGTCTCTTAATCTGAACGACTGACAGTCAAACATAGCTTAAAATGTTGTCAGGATGATTTCGACGATTTTTGAAACAAGAAAGCGTATCTTATGCAAATGCCATCAAAACGAACAAGACGAAAATGAGAGTTTTATCAAGATATGGTTGGTTTTCCCTAAACGGTTTTTTATATTTCAATTTGTATTACGAGCGAATAACAGCAATTTAAATGGGAATATTCTTTGATTTAACAGTCTTCATTATAACATTTTTTTTATATTGCAAGAGTTGTGCGCCGAACTTCCTCTGCTCAGCGCGGCACATTTGCGTCTTAATGTATTCATAACTGAATGACGACAGAAGCTGCCACAACAGAAGAATTTATATTGTTTCCAACTTTAGAATAAATTATGAGCAATGGAGAAGTGGAGCGATTTCCTTACTTTGTTGACTTTCGCTACGAATGGCTTTTGTTATAGAGTTTATACATGTGAGTGAGTTATTTTGTGCACATAGTGTCTGGTAGAGCTTGATATGAATAAAAGTTCTCAGGCTACTTGAACTCAGCAATTCAATATTTATCATGGAAAATTATAAAATCTTCACAATCCCGAATATCCGCCTTTCATTTCACATGAACCATAAAAAGTTGAATTTTATAAAGCAGCGTTCTATACAATGCGTGATTCTTTTGTCAGGAAATTCCGTCTTGGATGTTTCAGACAAAACATTATAAATTTGTCTTAACTTCTATTTCCTTTCTTCTTCCATTATTTTTCTACGAAAAGAAATTTTTTTTTTCTGAAAGAACGCATTACAGTCCAATGAATTGAGTTCATTTCATTATTCATTTGATGTTCGCTTCCACTTTTAAAATTAAATAACGATGGAAAATAAAAGAAAAGAAAGAAGAATCTAAATTGGTGATGGTGAATGCCTCATATATTGATTCCATTTTTTTGATTAAAATGTTAGCATTCAACGAATGAATATTAATCATTAATGGCTCGTTCTAAGTTCCCATTCCCAGTTGACATTTCTGATACATTTTTTGTTTTGAATAATGAAATTCTGAGAAATGTAAATTGTGTAACGAAAGCTCAGTTTTATTTACTTTTGGGGTATATGCGCCGGGCCCTTTTGTGAAAAAATGTACACTGAAAAGAATATTTTTTTACCACACTGACCAAAATCTAAATAAGAATCTCGTAAACGTTGTACTTCTTATGAAGTTCTAGTTAAAATTTGGCAATGTAATAAAATAAAAAATCCACTGGTCATTCTAATCATATTCTCTCATAATATACTGTAATAGTTATTTACGTCAGAAGGACAAGTACTTTCGAGGACTCAAAGTTCTTTGCCGTGTGACGTATTAAGTTTTTCTGTATTGGTGTATTGGTTGTGACAAAAAATATTTTCCCATCACTTGGGACGAAAAGTTGCTTTACGCGGTATGTGCACCAACAGACTCTATCTATTTCGCCCGCGCGTACGTACACATCTCGTGTGTATTGGGGTATGTTGAAATATACTATTGCATGCTTCATATTAGAGCTGAAAATACAAAAAAATGGTAATTTTGAGGGACGAAAGTTTACTTTTACTTGACATTTATATTTTCGGCTCTAATATGAAGCAAGTAAATACACAAAAGTGTAGTTGTGCCCGTGCGTGTGTATCAGTTTGTCTTACATCAGAATCAGTAACACAAATGCACATGTGTTCCGTATGATTTGACAGGTGTTGTGTAACGACGTTTTTTTTTGGCTCTACATCCTAGGGTGACAGCAGAGCCTATTATTTGGGAACAAATTCCCGAAATTCACTTTCACATTCACTTTTCCAAAATTTCCCAAAAATTCCCGAAATTTACTAAAAATTCCCGAAATTTACCAAAAATTCCCGAAAATTCCAAAATTTCCCAAAAAAAATACAAATATTTTGAGGAGATAAAAATTGAAAGTAGTTTGTCAGCTACTGCAGTTGAGGATGTCGTGACAGCTATTAGGAGTTTCCCATTGAGTTCTTCCGGGGGCATAGGCGGTTTGCGACCTCGGCATTTAAAAGATTTGACTTGTTTTACTTGTGGTGAATATGCAAATCGTCTATTGCGGGCAATAGCCTCATTAGTGGACATTATTAAGTTTGGTAATGTTCAAAAAGATGTCTCTAAAATTTTTTTTTGGAGCTTCATTGACTGCACTTATGAAAGGGGAGGATGATGTGAGACCGATAGCGGTTGGTATTGTTTGGAGGCGCATGACCGGCAAAATTGCCTGTTATAATGTTAGAGATAGCTTAGTTGAGAAGTTGAAACCTGTTCAGTTAGGATTTGCTGTTCAGGGAGGGGCAGAAGCTTTGGTTCATGCTGTACGTAAATTCTGCACAGCTGACCATGATGAGCCGATGGCATTAGTTAAGTTTGATTTTAGCAATGCATTTAATATGTTATTCAGGAAGTTTATGTTAGGTGAAGTGAAGAATGTCCAGAATTATAGGCTCAATTCGAATCTTTATTTTCTCGATGAGCCTTTGCTTTCGAAGAGAGGGTTTCAACAGGGTGATCCACTAGGTCCTCCTGGTTTTTGTATCGGTATTATGAGGATGACGCACTCCCTTTCGTCTAGGCTGAATGGCTGGTATTTAGATGATGGTAGTGTGGGTGATAGGCTGTCAGTGGTTTTGGAGGATATTAGGAAAGTGTTAGAATTTTGGAAGGCTATGGGTTCGTGTCCCATCCGTGAACCAAAATTTTCTTCTCAGATTTAATTTCATTCCATACGAATATTACAATTTCTAATAATTATTGTACCAGTTTTAGTTACTTTAACTAACCATTAGTCTAAAATTAGAATTTTGTGATTCGACAGGTTTGTCATTAAATAAAAATAAATGCGAAGTTTTTTTTTGTTAATGCTACTGATGAAGATGAGGCTCACATGTACTCTGAGATCTCTGCATTGTTACCAGGGATTAAGAAAGTTGATGAGTCTTCTCTTGAGATATTGGGCTCACCAATTTTTGAGTCAGGTTTAGAGAGAATGTTTTCATCTAAAATTGAAACGATCAAGCTAAAGTGTGATCGTTTACAGTTGATGGATGTTCACCCCGCCTTGTGTATTTTCAGGAAGTCTTTAGGTAGTTGTAGGTTTAATTACTTATTGCGTTGTTAAAAGATGTTGATGAAATTTTTCGTTCAACTATTGAAACGATTACAAACGTTAGAATGTCTAAATCTTCTTGTGACCAAGCTACTCTTCCTTTATCTTTTGGGGGTTTGGGTATTCGGAAAGTTGAGGACTTGGCATTGCCGGCCTATTTATCATCTGTGTATTCTTCATCTGATCTGTCAAATAAGTTGTTAGAAAAATTTAATTTGCAAATAATTGATGATAATATTTTAGAGCTAATTGAGGAAATTCCTCAAGATTTTATTCCAGGAAACAACGAACAGAAAAAAGCACAGAGAAATTGGGATCTTCCAAAGATCAACAGCAAGTTTTCTGGGATGTTTGATTCTAGTGAACCTGTGACTCGTGCAAGACTACTTGCATGAATCTTCAAAGTGGCTGCAGGTGGTCCCATCGAGTAATACAGGTTTGCTATTAGATAACAATTCCGCGAGAATTGCTGTTGGTCTTCGTTTAGGCTCTCAACTATGTGAGGAACATGAGTGCATTTGTGGCTTTATGGTTAAAAAGGACGGCTTGCATGGTTTAACTTGCAAGAAAAAAGCAAGGATAATTTCTAGGCAAGACGAAGTCAATAAAATTATTTCTCATGCATTTTCTTCTGCAGGATTCCCAAATATAATACAACCACCAGGTATTTCCCGAGATGATGGCAAACGACCTGATGGTATGACCCTAATTCCGTGGAGTCAGGGAAAGTCTCTTCTCTGGGATGTGACTATTCGAGACACGTTAGCTCGATCATATGTCACTGAATCTTCTAGGAAAGCGCGTTCAATAGCCGACAACGCGGAGAGACATAAGCATAATCATTATATATCTTTAAAAGAAAATTATTTATTCACTCCTATTGCTTTTGAAACTTTAGGTTGCATGGGTCCAGAAACGAAGAAATTCATAGGCAAACTAGGGAAACTAGGAACTAGGAAACTAGGAAAAGTAGAGTAGATGAATTTTATTTATTGTAATTTGTTGTTGAAAAGATCGTTTTTTTACAGGCTGCGCCAATGTGAGCAGTCTTTTTTTTCGCTTTAAATAAAAAAAAAAATTCCAAATAATAATTTATTCCAGGAAAATTTTTCTATGAGGTGGAAAGTTATAACATACTTCTTAGGAAGTGTTCAGCATGTTTTTAAAACACTAACATCAATCATTTAGAGATACCTATTTTGGGAATGGCGGTTTAAAGTCAAAACAAGTTTTCGCAGAGGTCAAATTTTACATGAAATTTTGACTTTGAAAATTCATATTTCGGGTAAAAAACAACCAAAATTTTATTTTGATACATCGTTGAAAACGTTGGGATGTGTGGAATAAGGGCAAAATAAATTTTTGTGAAAAAAGTGAAAAAATTAAAATTTCGTTGAACAACGAAATAAACGTTACACTTGACCTCACTTTTTTCGGATTTTTCCGATTTTCTCGAGTCACTCGCAAAATATCCAGGGGGACTTTTTGGACGTCATTCAGCTACCTAAGGCCTACCGAATCTCGCTTAGTTTGCTTTTTTCCTAATTTTTGCAAGCTCTTCCATATAAATTTTTTTAATTTCCCTACACTAATCTCTTTCCGGAAAAGTTGAAAATTCGAAATTTTGGATTGTCTGCTCAGTAAAATTTTTATTTTTAAATTTTAATCTTTATCAGGCTCCAATACCTTCATTTTGGCACTAAATTGTATTTTCTGCGAAGTGTGATGGCTGAGATATGCACAAGGGCTCGTAAATGTCCTACTAGCGCTCAACTAGAGAGGGGTAGAACAAATGCTTTTCGTATCGGATAATGTAACCCAATGGCACTGTTTTCAACCGGTTTTGAGCGTTGTGAGGGATCGAAATCAAAATTTCCCAAAACTGCCCAAAAAAGTATAAAAAAAAAATCCCAAATAATAGCTGGGTGGGTGACAGTGTTCATTGTACAGACAAATGTCAATTTTGACATTAATTTAAAAAATCTACTGTCACCAGCTTGGCTTACGCCAATATGATAGTAGTAAAATCCTCTCAACGAAAGTCACAAATTGAAAGTACATGTCAATCGAAAACAAGTGTATTACACAGATAGACAGAAACCTCTTATATTTTGAATGGGATAGTTGAGCGCTCTCATTAAACGACTGCGAAAGTTTTTTCGGTCACTGCTGAAATAATTACCAAAATGATAAATTCACTTTTAATACTAAATGGAAATTTCAAAAGCTTTATTGAAAGCAGAAGTTATTTTCATTCATAACTCCATTTACCATTCATGTTGCGTTTGTCTCAACAACCTTTTATCCGTATAACGAATGCTATATTCAAGGAAACGAAATTTTTCTTAATCAATCACATTAGAACATGATTTTCCGTCCATCTTATCGGTGAATACAATCATTTATGTTGTTTTTGCTTACACATAAAATGGAATTCGAGTTGCTTTTTATTTGCTTTATCTATTCGATCTTGTTGTAAATAATATCAAAGACGGAACTAAGAATAACAGCATTTCCATTGTGGATTAACGTTTCGCTACAACTATACTTATATCAATTATAATACGTTGCGTTTGCGGTTCGCACAAATAAATTATTTTTTGCCTCGTAGATTTCGAGCATTAAATTTGGAAATAATACGAAAATAACTTCGTTCAGTGTGACATACTTTTACAGTTGATAACATTCTAAAACAAGATTCCAAACACTCGTTTTTCTCATACATTCAATAATAATTTGATAGTAAAGACTGTGTAGGATGTCTCTTTGATGAATCGAACGCGCGTGGATAAAAAATTCAATTAAAAAACGAAGACGATTAAAAGTTCAGCATTTCTATGTCTTTTCATGACACATGTATTCACTCCATAAAACGAGGAAAAATAAATAATCGAAGATAATTTTAGATCCCATACTCATTCATTGGATACAATTCATACGCAAGTCATTCAGAGAAAATCGTAGATTCATTGCAACTTTCATTCCCTGGTGAGTTGTCGTCCTGTTTGATATTTTTCACTGTTGGATTGGGAGCTTTCGTCTTTACGTCTAGATCAAAATGTCTAATCGCCAACTTAATGACATGAGTCTCGGTGAATTTTTAGACCCGAACGTTGTTTACTTTTTCGTTTTGGGGTCTAAATAAGACAAATACGCAAAAAACATGTTGTCCATCTGTCAACACGAGAACTCGAGTAAAACTTGACCGATTTTCAAAAACCTTCTTTTCCTCCAAGGTAATCGAAAAATCTTTCATGGGATTGAATCTGGGCATTATCGGACTAAGGACCGCCGAGCTGGGGGCGGCCGCCTCAATGAATTTAGTTCTTTTGTACATAAATCGAGTAAATCTTTTTCAATTTAAAAAAAAAAATTTTGATTTTGAATCTGAACACGCCCCCCCCCCCCCCTATCATCCTAGAGCGTGACGTCATTTGTAAATAGCCTCTAAGGTCGATGTTAGCTACAAAAAATATTTTTGCTAAGTTGAGGAGTAAATAAGCGAGAAATTTTTTGCCCATGGAAATTATGGGTCCGAGGCCTCTCTTTAGGGTTCTGAGTCGGTTCTAAGGTTGGCACAGTTTCATTTATGTCAATGTAAATTTACAAAGCGTAACATTTAGGAACTAACTCAACAGTTTTCTTTGGAAATTTTTTCCAAATTGTTTTATGAAAATTATTTTGCACAATTTTATTTGAATTTAGAAATATCACTTTTTATTTTGAATTCCTTTTTTTAGTTTTTTGAAGATTTGTTTTTAATTTTTTTTTTTTTTTTAAATTAGAAGGGTGTTTTACGCAGTTGCTTCGGTTTTTCAATATTGCCCTTTCGACAATATCCAATAAAACTTAATGTCGATGTAATTTCATGTACTCAAGATTCACGGTACTATTTATTGAACCCGTACGAAGTACGAAGGTCCTATACGTTTACTACAAACAATTTTAATTTAACATGGGGTAGATCGAGGTGGCAGTTGGGGGATGCATTTATAAATCGTCTAAATATGACGAATCAACAATAAAAAATATGTCCGTCCGTCCGTCCGTCTCCACTTTTTTTTCCAAAAGGCTCAACCGATCACCCTAAACTTTTTCTTCACTGAAAGATACATGCCTCCCATGATTCAAGTTCGAGGTCGAGGTCGAGGAAGTGACCAAAAACATGGTTTTTCTAGGGTCGGGGCACCGGGACCAATGGAATCGAAATTGAGTTTCTTGGCCATATACGAAAACAGTTTTTCGTGTTGATTTCCTTAACTATGCGATATGGAGATTCGATGTCAAAGGCAAAGTTGTAGAGAATGAAATTTTAGGGTACACATGTTTCAGGGTTTTGGGTATGACCACTTCTAGAATTGGGAGGGATAACCCATATCTCTAGAACTATAAGAGTTAGAAAGTTACTTTCAAAGACAAAGTTGTAGAAAATAAAATTTTAGAGAAAACGTGTCTCAGGATTTTGGGTAAAAATGCCACAATCCTGGGATATGATCACTTCTAGAATTGGGAGGGATGATCCATATCTCTAGAACTATAAGAGGCAGAAAGTTCCTTCCAAAGGCAAAGTTGTAGAGAATAAAATTTTGGGTAAAAATGCCTCAATCCTGGGATATGACCACTTCTAGAACTGGGAGGGATGATCCATATCTCTAGAACTGTAAGAGGTAGAAGGTTGCTTCCAAAGGCAAAATTTTAGAGAACACATGTTTCAGGCTTTTAGGGGATAATGGCCCAATCCTTGGATATAACCATTTCTAGATTTGAGTGGTCTGAGATGTACTTCGGTAGGGCCTTTGACATTACCTTGGGTAATTTTTATGGATCTTTGAAATTCTTATAGTAATAAAAGAACATAAAACGTTGGATTGTTTGCTTATTACTATATTAAGATACGTTCGAGTCTTTTTGGAAGATTTGTTCTTTTTGCCACATCTATTCTGTTTGTCACCTCTATTCTGATACGTACGGGTCTTTGGTTGGACCCGTACGCAGTACAAAGGTCCTATACGTTTACTACAAACAATTTTATTGTAACATGGGGTAGATCGAGGTGGTAGTGGGGGGGATGCATCTATTATCGTCTAAATATGACGCATCAGCAATAAAAAAAATGTCCGTCCGTCCGTCTGTCCGTCCGTCTCCACTTTTTTTTCCAAACGGCTCAACCGATCAGCCTAATCTTTTTTTTCCCCTGAAAGGTAAATGCCTCCCATGATTCAAGTTCGAAGATGAGCAAAATTGATCAAGTGGTTCCGGAGATTTGGTCGAGGAAGTGACCAAAAGCATGGTTTTTCGAGGGTCGGTGAAACTTTTTCGCAAATATCTCAGCAAGTAAAGCACGGAAATTGCTCAATTTGGTGTCAAATGAAAACTTTTGATGCCAAAAAACTGGGGATTTTTTTTTGTTGGAATCGGGTCAGGGGACTGAGCACTGGGAGCCATGGAATGGGCGAAAATAAATTTCTCTGCCCAAAATGATAAGAGATAGTTTTTTTTCAGTATTTGCTTAAATACGCAATACAGAGCTTTACTTTCAAAAACAAAGTTGTAGAGAATTAAATTTAAGCGAACACGTGTTTCAGGGTTTTGGGGAAATATGGCCCAATCCTGGTATATGGCCACTTCCCTAATTGGGCAGGATGACCCAAATCTCCGAAACTATGAGAGTTAGAAAGTTGGTTCCAAAGGCGAAGTTATAGAGAATTAAATTTAAGCGAACACGTGTTTCAGGGTTTTGGGGAAATATGGACCAATCCTGGTATATGGCCACTTCCATAATTGGGCAGGATGACCCAGATCTCCAGAACTATGAGAGCTAGAAAGTTGCTTCCAAAGACAAAGTTGTAGACAATAAAATTTTAGATAACACGTGTTTCTGGGTTTTAGGGAAAAACGACTTAGTCCTTGGATATAAGCTTTTCTAGATTTGAATGGTCTCAGACGTACTTCGGTAGGGCCTTTGACATTACCTTGGGTAATTTCTATGGATCTTTGAAACTCTTACAGTTATAAAAGAACAGAAAACGTTGGATTGTTTGCTTATTTGTATATTTAGGTACGTTCGAGTCACTTTGCCACATCTATTCTGTTTGTCACATCTATTCTGATACGTACGGGTCTTTGGTTATGTTTATGTTTTAGATTTAGTTCGTGTTTTCGCAATATCTGTTATGCTTGCCACATCCATTCTTGCATATGTTTTTTTTTAAATTTCTAAGAAATTAGCTGTCGGATAATCGGAAACATGAAAAGACAAAAAATTAAGAAAACCCATTTTCATTTTTTCCTTATAACGACAGTGAGACGTGGAAACAGCTCCTTAAATATTTTTCATTTATAAAATTCCATGAATAGCTGTTAGGGGCCGTTCGTAAAGAATGTATGACAAAAGATGCCTTTTGCAGGGCCTTCAATCCATTCTCGATCTTATCTTAAAGCCTTATTCAAGACAGACATAAGACACATGGCATAATATTTGGGAATTAATTACCGAAAATTCCCACAAAAAATACCAAAAATTCCCAAATTTCTTGGGAATTTTAGAGAATTTTTAGGAAATTTTTTGGAATTAATTCCCAAATATTTGGCCCTGATGACTCAGCATCTGCCTCCCTCCTACCTGAACATAAGATATTACCGAATGTCTCTGCAAAGACGTTATAGTATTTTTCCGTGTTACATATAACGACAAGTTTTGCTTTAATGATCACTATGAGCTGGCCTCAATGAAAGCTACTTCGATGCTATCATTTGTTAAGCGCCAGTGCTACGGACGATTCAAAGTCAACGCTGCAAAAATGCTTTTTTCAGCCGTTGTTCGCTCACATATTGAGTTCGCTAGCACGATCTGGGCACCTCATCATGCTGTTCACATCCAGCGGTTAGAGAGTGTTCAGCGGCAATTTGTTCTATACGCTAACCGTGATAGACACATCGACAGTGACAATGAAAGTTATCGTTTACGTCCATATGCCGACAGATGTGCCGAGCTCAGCCTTAAATCACTTCTACGACGCCGCACCGACGCAGCAGTTTTTTTCATTCACGATATTCTGACTGGTAAATTGAATTCGAAGTTTCTCCGCAATAACATTATTTTGAATGACGGCTCTAGAGTACTACGTAAATTTTCTATGATTCGGATAACCGGTACCAACTGTGATTATTCACAGTTTTCACCATTTAATTTCGCCTGCCGGTTATTCAACCTTGCTGTTGCTCATGTAGATCCGACGCTTCCTTATCTCGAATTCAGGAATAAAGTACATGGGCTTGATGATTCGATTTTTGACTCATTTGGTTTGGTTGGATAGTGTTTGCTTGGTGCTTCTTTTCCACTTCTATGACAACCGAAACCGGAAGCACAAACCCGGTGATTAACTTTTTTATACTTTTCAAATGTTTTAAAAATGAAAATAAGATTTTTTTTCATGTGGCCGATATTTTGCTGTTCGAAATATTTTATTTGACGACGCCTACGGCTCAACTTGACGACTCCTTCTTGGTGGACTTAATTATTATACTTAGTGTCGTTTATTTATTTATTTATCTTATTTATTTCACCTTTGACGCAGCTTTTTGCTTTACTTTTTATTTTTGCTTTAAATTTTATGACCAAGCTCTTTGAGTGCTTTTTATTTACAATTTTAATTTTGACCACATAGTTTTTCTTTCTCTTTGTTATTATTATTGTTTGTTTTGACTTCTTTCTGTTTTGTGATTTTTATTTTTTATTTTGTGATTTTTGTCTGTGATAATGTTATTGTACTTTAAGAGTATTATTTGTAACGTTTTCATGGTTTTTCAACGAGGGTTATGACAATAGTCATAGCCACTCTTTTTCCATGTCAGCTTGAGAAAAGTAGACAATAAAATTAATATTCAACCAGATTACCAAACACTATTTATAATATTTTTCAAAAAATATGATAAATTGATACACCTGTGGCCAGATAGTAGGAACATGAAGAATGGCAGCTCGTTTATATGGAAGAGAATCGAAAGCTCATTCTACGTTCCCAGGACACATTTCTGAGAATTTCACTGATCGAAACAAAACAATTCTTAGAAATCTGTTGCCAACGTAGACTGTCCAAAAGATAACCAATTTTTGACAGACTACTCTCACATAGAAACCTACTGTCATTCAAATGAACTTCGCTCTTTCATTATTCTCTTTGAGTATCTTCGTTTTCGTGCTTCTTGATTTTTCACCACTCACTGCTAAGAGAATCATCAATCTTGTCTGAAACCTTCTCCAACCCGCCTCCCCCTTTCGTTGCATGACAACCTTTTATGAAAATCCTCTTAAATATTTTGTTTCAATTATAATTACGAATAAGAACAGTCCATTAAAACATCTCAGGTGATTTGTTTAATGTAATTGGAGCTTGTCTCATTCACAATACATTTGTCAGTTACATTTCTTTATTAACAACATAAATTGTTACCAGTACATTTCACTAATTATTTAACTGAAAGGGACTTCATTAATCTGTCCCGAGGAAACACAGCAATTATATAAAGTGTATTTGAAGTGAAATAATTTATTTCTTTGTCATTTTTTTAACAGGCACAATAATTATCTTATAAGTACGTTCCAAAATTTGTTTGGTGATTGAGGTGTTTTCAACGCTATATTTAGAAATCGAAAAAGTTTATACGACTGCAACTGAATGACAATGTTTTTTAAAGCAATGCTGAGACCCGAAAGTAGAATTAGTTGCTGACAACGCTAGTAGCGACGTTAATTTGTAATTTTCTCGCTACGTCGCGCCGATCGGTAGTAGCGAGCTAATTATGTTTAAATTAGCGACGCTAACTTTTTATCTCAATTCATGTGTGAGCGTTAGATTCGTTAAAAATATCGGTGAGCGAATACAATCCAGGCTTCCACTTAAGCTTAGACGGGAGTAGCTTAGGGACTATTTTCGAGAAATGTTTGAGAAATCTTAAAAAGAGAATTTTTTGAGAAATTATTTTTGAGAAACTTTGAGAAATGTTTGAGTAATCTATTTCTCAAAATAGTACACTCTACAACATAGCAAAAAACAATTTTTTTGTTAAGGGCCGACTTCTGGACCGACCTAGGGCCATAAGGAAATGCCTCTGACACAAACTTCCATAGACAAAAATTTTTCCCTCAATCTGCTCTGCAATATGACAAAAAAAATGTTTTTTTGGTTAGGGCCGACCTTAGGACCGAATAGAGGCCCACTTCAGCCCCAAGAACAGGCCCAATTTTGTTTATGAATATAATTCGGTACACGGTTAACTCTCAAGTAGAAAAAAAATCAACAAAATCTGTTAGAATTTGCCCGATTTATGCAAACAAAAACACGTTGGGCCTAGTTCAAAAACCTTTCTACAAGACATTCCTTGACCTTTCAATTAAATTTTTTTTTTTTGAAAATCGGAAGAGATTTATACTCGAGTTATGTACAAAAAAAATGTTGGACCCTGGCAGTGACTCGTTTTTAGTGCCCTAGATAAGTCCAAGAACTCTAATTGAAAAAGGTGTTTTCCATAAATGGTCGGCCATGCCAAGATCTTAGTTATGTACAAAAACACGCATAGAATCGTTTTTAGTGTCCTAGCTAAGTCCAAGGGCTCAAATCCAAAAAAGTTTCTTCCATAAATTGTCGGCCATGCCCAGGTCTTTCAAACAAAAAAAAATTATGAAAATCGGAAAATATTTACTCGAGTTATGAGCAAAAGACCACTCGACAGCGTAGTGGTTAACACGTCTGCTTGCTACTATAAGATCGAGTTGACAGTGCGTTGGTACGAAACTCAACCGCAGACGGATTTGTTCCGATTGTTAGATTTGTAAATAAAACAAAGATTAAATCGGTTCAAGTCATGTGAAGTTGAGTGTAGCGCCATCGTACGTCTTACCGGTGAAAGGCATTGTTGGGAGGTGCAGGTATTCTACTTCTACTAGTTTCGTTCCTAGTACATCTCATAGATGGCACTGGGTTTGTCGTACAGCTTACCACTGGCACAGTAAAAACTTTCCGGTAGTGAAAGGATCTGAAACAGTAGAACCACAAAAGTAGCGAAACTAGTAAATAATGATAATGATCTAGCCCCTAACCCTTCATGGGTTGTTAAGGCAGATTATTATTATATTATGAACAAAGGACCAAAAAACACTTAAACGGCCCTAGCTCGGCAGCCCTTGGGCCGACAGTGCCCAGATTCAATCCCAAAAAAGAATTTTTGATTAACTTTTAGGGAAAAAAAGTTTTTGAAAATCGGTTGAGTTTTACTCGAGTTATCGTGTTGACAGACGGACGGACATTTTTTTTATTGCTGATTCGTCATCTAAGGACCATGATCGATACTCTCTCCCTACTCCGGGGTCGAAATTCGAATGGTTACAAACGTCGTGGTAAACGCAATATACCCCCTTTCGAAGAACTTCGTTCTTCGTACGGGTCTAAATACATGCAAAAATTCACAAATTCAAGTAAAAGACAAAACCTGAAATGTGTCGGTTTTCACTTTTCCGTACCTGGAGTTGCTTCTAAAAGTTCTTCTTAATTTGTTTTGAGTTTCTTTTTAAGGAAAAATAATTGAATATTTCTTAACTGCTGTAGCTACTTAAAAGCTAAAATAGTTGTTAGGAAGATGTTAAGTTCCCAATAAAGGTGTTTCCTTTTAGCAACTAATTCATCAGGGTCCGAAATTATACGAAACCAGTGTCAGTGAACTTTGGCACGCAAAAGTCCCAGTGTTTCTTTTGAAGACTATCGACAAATTCTTCTTTGGTTGCAAAAAGAGACAGAAAAAAAACGTCAAGCCGCAAAAGGAAAAAATGGGTCAAAGTGATAGAATACAATTTGCTTCGAAAATAAATTCTATTCAGTTTAGTCTTTTCCGCCAGATTAACAAAATTATGTTACCCTTCCACAAGACATTCTCGACAAAATATGAAATATTTTCCACGATTTTTCCACCCAAATGAAGTGCTTTCATTGTAATTGACAAGTAATTATACCATTCTTTCTTCTTCTTTTTCAGAAAAATCGACAACCTACATCGTCTAACAGCGACTACACAAGAATATTTATTAACAAATTGTAATTTAGAGAGAAACGAACTCCAATTTGATTTGCCAAAGCAAATTTATTTTCACTTCAATTCCATAACATCATCATCAACACATCAACGTAAAACTTGCCAGCCTCAAAGTCCAGCTTATCTCTTTGTTTCGAAATTGTGTTAATCAAAATGAAATGTAAATTTCGTGTTGAAGCTTAAGAAGGCAGTAATACAGAAAAGAAAAACGTAACAATGGCGGTATTATCAGTGAGAAAATGTTCCGATGGTATGAACATTAATTTCAAATTTAAAAATAACACCACCACCACTCACATTGTGAAGTGAACCGTCGTGCTGTGAACTTACTTTAGTTGGACTAAGAAGCGAATTTCCCATTTTCGCAGGGAGTTAAACACAGAAGAGAAGAAAATTGAAGAATTGCTTACAAGTTTTGCTATCGTGTATAATGTGCATGTAACGTGTATAACAGCACATGTCGCAAGTGTTCAACTTCAAGAATTTAGTGTTTATACCACCGCATGGCACGCATTGACATGAACGAGTTTGTATATCTAGAAGAAATATAAAGGAATTTTTCGGAGAATAGTTTTCCTTCACACCATTTCATTTGTGGGTTAAAAATAAAACTTTTTTTTTCTGATGAGGGATCACAAAATGAAGTTAATGAATCGTAGAGAATACGCAAAATAAAGTACAAAAGAAAAACGACGTAGACGGTATAGGAGTTAAGTGACACCCGCACTTTATGTTCTAAAATGTCCCAAATACCAAATTCGTTAAAAAAAAACTTCTGTAATGGGTAGACTATGTAAATAAGAAAATCGACTGGAAAGAAAATTGTGTGGGTGTTTATACATCGATTGTAAATACAAATCGTATTGACCCACTTATTTAACTTGAATGACTTGAAAGTAAGAAGAAATTACTCACGTTAGATTGTGCGATCAGAAATTGTTGAATGGCACTTGAGTTTATGTAATTAACAGCAAACCAGTGTTGCTTACAGCTAATGAATGAACAATGACGACAAAAACTGGGTAATTGTCTTGTAAACAATATTCAGCAGAAAAAATGAATGACGTTAATGAAACATTTCCTGATGATGATTATGTGGTCAATACGACAAAGGCAACATGTTCCGGCGACTTTTCACCGAACGACAATGTCTTCGACTTTTGGATGAGTGGAGTGGTTTTGAATATCGTTGGAGTCATCGGTATTCTCGGTAATATTTTGTCCATGGTTATACTGTCGCGGCCACAGATGCGGTCAAGCATCAATTATCTACTAATTGGATTAGCACGATGTGACACCGTTCTGATTATAACGTCAATGTTATTGTTTGGATTTCGGTCAATCTATCCGTACACCGGCTACTTATTTTTCTACAATTTCTACATCTATCCACAAATTGTGCCATATGTATTTCCGTTGGCGACTGTCGCTCAAACAGCCAGCAGCTATTTAACATTGATGGTGTCCCTGGAAAGATATGTTGCAGTGTGTCATCCGTTACGTGCACGAGCTCTATGTACATACGGACGCTCCAAATTTTATGTGATATTTTGTGTAGTCTTCGCTGTGTTATACAACTTTGTTAAATTATGGGAAACGAAAGTTGTTGCCTATGATACTAAAGATGTGGGTTTAATATTCTGTGT
Source organism: Pseudolycoriella hygida (assembly GCA_029228625.1). Classification (NCBI taxonomy): domain Eukaryota; kingdom Metazoa; phylum Arthropoda; class Insecta; order Diptera; family Sciaridae; genus Pseudolycoriella; species Pseudolycoriella hygida. The sequence goes on along the minus strand of CM055405.1, from coordinate 11,448,203 downwards.
GGAATCGACGGAACTACGTAAGGACACTCATTACATCACCATATACATCAATTGGTGCTACTTGATTGTCAACTATTTTATTCCGTTTCTTGGCTTGCTAGTTTTCAACATATTGATCTATCGTCAGGTAAGATTTTTCTTTACGACGAAAAATTGTGATCATGTAATTTGCTTGAACTTTATAGACCTTTCGGTGTGAACTCTTCATGACGCAACTCTATTATCCGCCACAGAGCGGGTTTGCTTATGCAAGCTTTCTAACTTGTAAATTCTACTTAATAGAATCGAATCGAACCTTCTTGGCCTGTATTGTCTGTTCTCTGGGCCATTCCACGAAAACTCCGTTCCCACGCTCGAAATGCTCAGTTGTTACGAAAAAATATTAATAGAAAATGGTGCATCAGACGTATTGATCCCTTAACTAGAGGATAGTAACTTTTCTATTGCTTTCATTTTGCAACTACTGAGAATTTCACGCGTGGGAACGAAGCGGACCGTGGAATTGCCCCTCTATTTTTTTTTTTAAATTGTGAAAAACTTTTTATTGATTACTAATAAGTACATAGTTTTATATGTTGATGGGAGCAATAAAGTGTTCAGCAGTGGATAGCTTTTCATACTTAAAGTTACTTTTTCGTTGTCCGTGTAAGTTCGTTCAATTCATATTTAAATTATGTGGTAGAAGAAAAATTTTTTGAAAAGAAATAAAAACTTCGTTGATTATTTTTGTCATTTTATCTATATACTTGGCTTACTTAATCACTGGCTTGAGCTTTTCTTTGCTATCATTGCAATAATCGAATCAGAGGGTTTTCGGACATTTGGAGCTTGGTTTTGAATTTCAGGTTGATCTTTTGGAGCTGTGTTTTAATCAACGGTATGTTTGCTTTTAGGTGAAGATCATGGGTTGGGTGATTGTATGGAACATTTAGGATCAGTCTGAGGCATTTGTTCTGGACAACCTGGAGTCTGTTCAGGTGAAATTCAGCGCAATTACTCCAGACCGGACAAGCGTACAGGATAATGCTTCTGAGCATGGTTTTATAAATAGAAATCTTGTTTATCAAGTCAAGATGGGACTTGCGATTCAAAAGAGGGAATAATATCCCAATAAACTTGAGCGCCTTTTCGACAGTAAGATCGATGTGGCGGTTAAAGCATAGGGTTTTGTCTAGAGTAACCCCCAGATATTTAATTACATTGCTCCAAGGAACTTTTGAGCCGAGAATCGAAACCTCACTTGTGGGAAGTCATTGAGATGCTCTTCTTCTTGTGAAGTATAAAGCTTGGGTCTTTTCGGGATTCAGTCTAATTTTCCATTTGGAACAATAGTCAGATAGCTGTTTGCTGGTTTTTTTGAGATTTTTCATGACTTTATTAGGGCTCTTACCGGATGTGTAAACAGATGTGTCATCCGCAAATAACCCTTTTTCTGAGGCTGTGATGGTAAGGTCTGAGGTGAAGATGTTAAACAACGTCAGACTTAGCACACTGCCCTGTGGTAGGCCAGCAACAATTTTTCGAGTGGAGGAGTCAACGCCGTTGATTGACACAAAGAAGGATCTTTCTGTTATGTATGAACTTATCAATTTCACTAGGTAGAGTAGAGCGGGAATTTGAACTTAAATAGTTTTTTGCAACAGTCCTTTATGCCACACGTTGTCAAAGGCTTTTTCTATATCAAAGGTGAGCATGCCTGTTGAATGCTTTTTGGAGAGGGACTTTCGGATAGCTCGCGGGATTCGCATTAGCTGATGGTTTGACGAGTGGCCCTGTCTTGAACTGCTCATTTAGGATGATGCCGTTCTTCGACAGGTGTTCATTGATTCGATACAATATAATTCTTTCGAAAATCTTACTTAGACAGCTCAGTAGGCTTATAGGACGGTAGTTGCTAGCGGATGATGGGTCCTTGTTCGGTTTTGGGATTGGAATGACTTTAGCAGTCTTCCAGGTGGCTGGGAAATAAGACAGTTTCAAGCATGCACTCAGTATGTGCATTAGCAATAAAATTCCCTTCCTGGGTAACTGTTTGAGTAGGACATTTGGGATTTTGTCATTTCCTGAGCTTTTCTTGATCTTGAGCATGCGAATAAGCTTACGGATCTCTTTAGGTGTAACCAAATTGGATTCAGTAACCGATGCTGAGTAGAAATTTATGTTCGTTGCAGATGAACTGACATCAGTCTCAGTCGTTTGATCACTACGATCACAGAAGGTCGTCTAGTGGGCCCTTTCAAATGCTGAACCACTATCTTCGGCTTTTTCGGCATCTGTCAGAAGGATACGGCCTTGTGGGTCTTTCAACGGGGGAATTTTAGTACATTTGTTCTTCAACAATTTAGTAATCCTCCATAAGTGTTTGGAATTCGGCTCAATTCGAGAAAGGTTTCGATTCCAATCAGCGTTTTTTGCCTCGTTGATGCGGGCTCTAATCATTTTAGATAGGGAATTTACCTCTTTTTTAATTTCAGGTAGGCGGAGCCTTTGCCATTGTCTTCTCTTAAGGTTCCTAACTGAAATCATTTGTGTTATTGTATGATCTATTTTGACCGTAATGGTCTTGGTTCGTGGTTCAAAGGGGATCGATGCATTTTCCGCGTTTTGGATGCATTTTGTGAAAAAATCCAGTGTAGCATCAATGTCTTTTAAGCATTTGATGTTGTTACCAAATAATCTAAGGTCGATATTGGTTTAGATGTAGTTTTTAAATTTAGACCAATTTGCTTTGGAATAACATCTCTTACTGGAGAGACGAATAGATTACCGATAGAATATCGATGCTTTCGTTTCAATTTTGAAGAGCACTGGATGGTGGTCTGAAGATAGAGCTTCAACTGTGTGAATGTCTTGAATTTCAATACAACCATTTGATAGAACAAACATTTGATAGAACAATCTCTGTTCTCTATTTCCGACTTATCCATACACGTGATACCGTGTTGATCTTTTGCCATTCAGGAAGAACTTAACATATCGTCTTCAAACTTATAATTATTTCGAAAGAAATTCTCTGTTGATGAAAATCACAACAAAAATCCTTTTTAAAAGGGAAATGTGACGCAAGTCCTCATCCCTTCTTCCAAAACAATTGATATCAATTTGTTGACGCTTGCGGCTTCGGAACGCAAAAAATTCTTCTGAAATATTTTCGCTTTCCCAGATAACACAGATCACACTTTTTAATGTGATTGCCCACTGAATATATATTAAATGTGCGAAATTCAATGTTGTTGAGAATATGTAGATAAAATGTACAAAAAATGTGCCTGTAAAGTGGTACATATTTCGATGTACATAAAAAGCACATTTTTTGTGCTATTAAAACTCGAAATTAATGCACTAGATAACAAGTACATTTGTCGCCCATTTTATGTGCGTGATAAGGTGTACACTATTCCTATCACATTTAATGTGCCAAAAATGTGCTTGTGATGTAGAACATTTTTCGATGTAAAAATTTTTTGTGCTATTAAAACCGAAATTATTGCACTAGATCACAAGCACATTTTTCGCAACTTTTCTTTGCGTGATAAGGTGTACACTATTCCTATCACATTTAATGTACCAAAAGTGTGCTTGTGATGTACTTTCTATAATGTAACACTTTAACAGTCGACTCATATTCCCGAGCGTCTTGGGCTCGAGCCCCACAAATGGCAGAAATTTTTCTAATGAAAAAATTGAGAGCTTGGCATAAAAACGTAGATGGAGGACGTAGCGATCATCAGAATAAGAAAAACCGAAAAAAAAAATCGAAAAACTAAATTAAGTTTTCCTTTCTTTTCTTACATAACATTATATGTACATGAAATGTGCTAGTAATTCACACTAAAAAGTACATTAAAGGTGCAAAGTGTTTTAAATGTACATTAGTAGCAATGTTTTTCACATTTAATATACATTAAATGCACTTCACGTTCCAAAGAAAATATGTAACGGTAAGAGCGCTTTTTTACATACATTAAATGTCCTGGAATTGGAGCACATTAAATCGGATCAGCCCATTTTCCAATGGCACTTTATATACATTTCGTGGAGTCAATTTTTTTCTGGGTTTCGATTAAAAAAATACGTTACAAATGCCGGACCCTCTCAACATAATAATTTTTCTGCGATTTCGGATATCACAGGCAAAAATTTGGCAACCCACATCACGCAAAGCTTAATTTTTGGGGTGTGAAATCTGAAAGCGCAGAAAAATTATCACGTTGGGGGGTCCGGCATTTGTGACGTATTTTTTTAATCAAAAGTGAAAATATTTCAGAAGAATTTTTTGCGTTCCGAAGTTGCAAGCGTAACCAAATTGATATCAGTTGTTTTGGAAGAAGGGACGAGGAGTTGCGTCGCATTTCCCTTTTAAAAAGGGTTTTTGTTGTGATAACAGCTTTTTTGGAAGTAGGAAAATTGTTTTTGACGAATTATATATAGAACTTTTTTCGAGCCGTCGACGCCACCAAACCGAAACGCCGCGGCTACTACTTCAATGGGCGAAAATGATCCTCTCAACTTACTATAAAACATATCAAGTTTTTTTTGAGCCGCCGACGCCGTCAAACCGAAGCGCTCCGCCTGCTACATTCATGGGCGAAAATGATTTCTTTGAATTATTAATTAAATTTATTTATTCAGAGCCAACGGGAATTAACCTTACTGGCCTCAAAAAAAAGTACAATTCGTCACATCTCCGTCATACGAAATCTAGTAAAACTAAATAAAAGCACAGCTTCTAGAACAATGGTACAATCTAGCAAATACAAAGTCAAATCTATGTCAATCAATCAAATTCTCTAACTCTATTCAATTCGAAAAAAAAATCTAGCAAATCCGTTGTCCAATCTTGCTAATATAAAAACCTTTCTTTCGACACTCCAGCGTACTTCTTTTCTTTATAAATGAAGTCACGTAAACGAACATCTTTAGACCATAAGGCAGAGCACAGTATCGAACCATAATAGTCATCAGGAATCGTCACATTATACTGTAGGAAGCGCATATCATTAGTAGATTTACCGATTGGCAAGAGCAACGACAAATGAATTTTCGCTTTCTCGATTCCCAATTTGCTGGACAGATAACTTTCCAAGCAATCGATTGAGACGTCCATGCCAATGTTCGAAACAACAATACTCTTCGTAGAATCACGACCAGCACGTGATTTCGTAATTTTTTTCGAATCAACGACGTTATCTTGACTTTCAGGAACCGTAACATTGTAGCTTCCACTCGGTTGAGAAGTTTCATTTTGTTGAACAATTGAATGGCTATTGCTCGGAACACTGGCCATTGTGACCACTTTGCCAATTATATTGTCCATCAATTCTCGTAAACCGTCCAAAAATGTCACCAAGTCACTGGATAAAGATGTACTCAGTCGGGCGGTTGATTCGTCGATATGCTTAAGAGACGCAGAGATATGCCTGTTGCTATCATTGCAATTATGGCAGTACCAATGAACACTTGAACAATTATTAACGGCATTAAGCGTTGCCTTATTAACAGCGACACAATTTAAATGAAAAATTTCGTTACAGACACCAGCACAACTAATAAATTCGTTGCTCATGATTGCATTGTCACAGCAGTAGCATTTAGCGGCCATTTTCTATCGATTTACGTCTTTAGAGCTACAGCAACGCACACAGACTTGATGTGTATCAGCACAAAATAAACGAATTATTCCTATTGTGATCGAACTTCGAACAAACAACAGCCTTGTCTCAATGTCTTTAATAATACTTCAAATTTCAATTTTATCGACTAAGTGTCCCAATTTTGCGGCAAATAACGATACACAGCAGACAAATGATAGGTTCCACTGCTTAACAAAAAAAATCAATCGGCAAAATGTATTTCAAATCAAATTTAATTAAAACAACACGAGCAGAAAAAGAACACGTCCTATCTCAACGACAAATGATCACTCAAAATTTCCACAACTTACTCTACAACATATCGAAAGTTTTTTTTGAGCCCCCGTCTATTTTCCGCCATTTTGGCGGCCGCTCCTATACACTGCACACCCAACCCAACAACTTTCCCCTTGGCACCAAGCCTCTATCTCGAACACCCAACCTTGTCTCATACAAAATGTGCTACCATACACATTACACACACAAACACATACATATGGGCTTTATATGCCGCCTTCTTAGAGCCCTGACGTCCAAGCGAGGCCGGTACCCCTCCTTTTCTAAAATCTCATATGACGTAGAAAAGTTATTGAGCCGTTTTCGAGCCAAAGAAGTCGTTTTTCATACAATTGGCACTGGAACTAACTAACGTTTTCATTAACTTTAGCTTCTATGAAAATGCACTTTTTATATTGAAAATGATCATTTTCTTAAGGTCATATCTCCGGATCCACCGAACCGATTTTAACGAGTGAAAACACACTTCGCCTTAGCATTTTCCGTAGAATACAGGAAAAATATTTTTTGGGGGGTGCGTCGCAAGGGTTATATGTATACTTATATGGTTCCGTAGTCTACAAAAAAAAATTTCCTAATTTTTTTTCGTAAGTGAACTTGCGTCACGGGCGCATTACTACCGCGCTCCCATGATCTGTTGAATATTCAAAATATGGCCCAGGAGAGGAAAAATTGAGGTGGATATGCACTGTCGCCTTTCCATACAAAATTTAAAATTCAGACCACGCAAATAACATCAATTTCTTGTTTCTTTTCTCGAAATGGAACGAGAGCAACTTTAATCTAATTCCACACGTAATCCAATAATTTTGAGAGCGAATAGCAACAAATGTTTTCTATTAGCAACCATGCCAACTCATAAGACAACCGAAAAGAATACGAATTAAATTATGATAAATTATCACAAAGTATTTGTTAATTATGTGCGTGGCTGGCGTGCGAAAACTTTATCCGTAATTTAATAAAAGAATCTCTGAATCTGACAACAGTACCCGATTTTTGTGTGTTTATTAGTTTGAATTAAGATTTCTCTAATAAATTACAGTAGATTAACCTTTCGGTATAATTAATTCGAACATTTTTATCGCTTAAAAAGTGATTTATTTCGTGAAATGCATTGTTTCATAGAATAATTTTAAATTGAAATTTCAATTGAAAAAGTGAGTCGTTTGTTTATTTTCTTTTCAGGTGCGCAAAGCGAACAAGGAGAGGCAAAGACTAAGCCGAACAGAAAAGCGGGAAATTGGACTAGCTACAATGTTGCTATTTGTTGTGATTGTATTTTTTCTGTTCAATTTACTGGCACTTATCACTAATATTATTGAAGCATTTTATGGTATCATAATAGACGAATTGGTGATTGTATCGAATTTACTTATCACATTGAACAGTAGTGTGAATTTCATAATTTATGTGATATTTGGTGAAAAATTTAAAAGGATATTTCTTTTGTTATTTTGTAAGGGCCGTATCGGTCGAGAATCGCCAGATGGACTAATCCATGAGGACAGTTCATTTTCAAATGGGGACGGTAACAATCGTAATTCGGGCCGTTTCTCGCGACATGGTACTCAACGTAGTAGCGTGAGAAATGGTACCTCATTGAAAGTAACTCGATCGGTACGGGTTCGATCACCAGCGCCGTGTGTGTATTATCCAGCCCGTGAACTTCATAGATCACATTCGTTGAACCGCAGTGGTCTAGTTTGGGAACCCAAAAATGGGGGGTTAATTACATCAGGATTTTAAAACAAGGTTAAATTTAAGAAAGATGAAAATTTTATTCGTGTTAGTGATAGTGTTTATGTAATGTATGGAGCCAAAGAAAGTTGTTGTAAGTTGTAAATTAATAGCAAATGTAATAATCGGTTAAGTAAATGGATAATTAGAAACAAAAACGCAAGTTTTTCTTTGTCACACTACATGGATTGCGAGCTCGTTGAACAGCAGATATCACCAAATACACCCGAGTAAAATGTTGTAAGTTCCATTAGGAAATACCTACGGAAGATGAGTTCAAAATTAGTTATGCCGATTACATTTTCCGAAAGGTGTCACCTTAAGCAATGCTTGATAGCCAAGGGTCTTACGGCAGAAAATCAGTCAAAAGAGAGTTGTAAATTCTTTAACCAGCGTTACAACAGTACCACTCTTTTAGTTCCACTTTCACCGCTTTAAAAAAAAGTGGAACTATCTTCACGCCGCATATATGCAACGTTACAATAGTTCCATTTTCTTAGTTCCACTTTCCTTCTACAGGTGGAACTATTGTAACGTTGCATATATGCGGCGTGACGATAGTTCCACTTTTTTTTTAACGGGGAAAGTGGGAATAAAAGAGTGGTACTACTGTAACGCTGGTTAACCACTTTCCGAAACCGTTTTTCTCATTCAATGCGAAATCGGCTTCCGTCGCATTATAGTGAATTTCATGATAAATTGTTAGTTCTTAAGGAATTTATATTTTGCGAGTGTGGATAGTACGCACCTCTGTACGAAAAACGATATACTTTGACAGAAGCCAATTTCGCACTAAATGCGTGGATTATATGGCTCCCCTACAAAATCCGGAGGCACAAAATCCAGTGGCGTCAAAATCCGGACAAAAAATTCGGAGGCTACACAATCCGGAGGCTTCAAATCAGGAGGCGTCAAAATACGATGGCGTCAAAATCCAGAGGCATCAAAATCCTGATGATGTTGTTGCGTCTAGATTTTGTAGCCTCCGGATTTTTATTAATACTAAGTATACAATAATGTATTTTGAATTTTTTACAAATTTAACATTTAACATAAATTATATTACAGCGAACGAATGATTGTAATTCATTGGCGACGCGACGGTCTTAATTATATTTAATATTTGGGGTGCTCTGCCCCCTCACCCCCGCGCCTGCGGCAAGCTTGGTTACGCCCTGCAGGCGGCCATATGTGCATGGGGCTCCGCCCCAAGCCCCGCTAGAGGCTCTGCCCCTTAGACCCCGCAAAGGGGATATTCGCCCTTGACCCCCGATGCGGGGGCTGCCGCCCCTCGACCCCACTTTTTTTTTAATTTTATTCACGGCCTGCGGCGTAACAATACATACATATTCATAACACAATTTGTATAAGTAAACCGTAGCTCTGCCCTAATTTGCATAAGAAACTTAGTGTGAAAGAGACAAAAAATGTTGTATGGACATTTGCAAATTACGGCAGAGCTGCTGTAAATAACAACACATAATTCGTCCGTATTTCGTCCTGATTTTGTCCAGATTTTATCCTGATTTTTTATTTTCTTCTGGATTTTGACCCCACCGGATTTTGACGCCACCGGATTTTGACGCCTTCGGATTATGACGCCTCCGGATTTTGATGCGTCCGGATTTAGTATCCTCTAGATTTTCCGACCGGATTTTGAAGCCTCTGGATTTTGTGCCTCCCGATTTTGTAGCGGCAACGGATTATATTGGCAACCACATAATTTTTCGTATCTCATAAAAAATCGCCATGAAATTTTTTATACTTTGACATACGCCGACACACCATTAAAAGCGTGGATCTAATTCCGCTCGAACATGAAAACTTTCTACAAATTCTCATATGAAGTTTGCATGGAGATCCATAACTCCACAAGTTTTACAACAATTTTTTTTGCAAGACTATGTTTCGAGTATTGATTAGTCCACCCACTTTAGAACCCGAACTGAAGCCAATAATTATTGTTGCTACTGTCAAGTGAGAATAGGAGTTTTTCTGTCTCAAAATTGAGTTGCTGCAACTGTCAACGAACAGAATGATGAAAACATATTCTGTCTGTTCCGTCTATTTTCGGCATTATGCTTTAAATCGTCATAAACCGACTTACTTGAATTTCAAGAATTTTACTACGCCTAACTTCACTATAACCAAGTTTCTCCCACGGTATTCTGTAACAGGTCTCTGAGAGCTCCCGTCCAATCATTTTTGCCAAGATACATTTTGCACTATAAAAATGTGTGTGGTGTTAGTGGTGTTTCATTGAGACTGTTTAGTCGAAGGGATTGTATAACTCGTTCTGCAATGAAGCATTTCCTTTTTATTCCCTCATAAGGCATGCGTTGAGTCCAATGGAATTGTTAGAAAATTATTGATCTCCTTTATACATCTTATCTCACCCAATTGTGTAATTTTCCATACAAATAATGGACGTACAGTTCCCTAAAGTAAACTGTCTTTTCGAATGTATGTCCAGAGGCATTTTACGTATCAATTTTTTGTTTACTTTCAGAGTTCGTGTAGAAAATCTTCGGATTTAAGTAAAAATTTCAGTAAATCTTTTTAGAGCAAATATTGAATAATTTAGGAAAAATAAATGTTTAAATTTCGGAAAAGTGTAACGATGTTTGAAAAGGTTGATTGTAGTCAAATATTTAATTGAATGCAAAGCCTTCGGTGAATATTTTCGTTGTGTGCTCATTTCTGGACAAAATAGTTAAATGTTTCGAAAATCAAGTTCGATGCGACGCAGACGAAAGAACTTAGTCAATGGATGATATGTGTAGTCGAAAGTAAATATTAGAGAATATTCATCCAGTTGTTTGTTCGCATGATAGCATTGGAAGGAATATATTTGGTTTGTGATTGAGAACTAAATTCGGGAAATGTGTGTACTTACAACAACCCTAGAGGGTTGTAAACGTGTGCAGAATTCGATTTGTAAATTTTATTAAGGGTATGTTCTGTGAGACCCCCATATGCTAAGCTACGTTCAATTTTAGGGAGACCATAACAAATCAGGAAATCCAAATTGTTAATTTTTTCAAAAACTTCAACGTAGGTGAACATTCTTTCAATTATTCTTACAATCCGTGTAAGAAGTTAAAGGCAATTAATTAGTGAGCAATGAGTTTAAAAAACTTGATCTTTTTAATGGTGTGACTCGCTACAATTTAGCATTACGTTATTTGTGAACAGTCTTTCGGTTTCACGCATTCTCACTTTCATAACACTTTTACTTCTCCACACTTTCACCACAAGTGGTTTATGTTATATGCTCGAAGGAAAATTCAATAAAATCTTACCCATTAAAACCTTACCATAGCATGCAGGTCTTCACATTTGCATTTCGTTACAAGTTGGGGTGAGGCAGTGAAAAGTAAAAGTATGAAGAAAATGAGAAAGTGAAGTTGATGTTGAAGGAGAGACACTAAAAGAGTCTTGACAATGCGTAAAATAATGTGTCAGAGAATTCAGATTACAGATTTACAAAACGAAAACTTTCCTTCTATTGAGCTTTTACGTTCAAGTATTAGCAGTATTTTCTATTGAATTAGAAGAGAAGGAACGCCGCCGATGAACGAAAAAAAGGTGTCCCTACATGAAAAGTTCAGTGGATGGTGAATTCATGGGTGAAATGAATTAACACGTATTATCAATGTCAAAACGCGGTCAACAACGCGGTCGTACATTGAACTGAAAGCACCATGCAATCACATTTGACATTTATGTTGGGACACATTTAGAGAATGAATTTCCATATAAAAAGAGTTCATCGGCGTTCCTTCTCTTCCAATTCAATGGTATTTTCTGTGTTGATTGTTAAAAAATTTCATTAAGAAACATGAACAAGTGAAAATACCTTCGATACGAGAATTGTTTCACCTTTGCAGATTATTTGTGGATTATAAATGGTTATTGGCAAGGCGCAAAAAATGTATTCATACCAAAAGCGAAATGACACCCTACACAAAACCCTACTCAAATATAATGAAGGCCTTTTTCTGAATATCTCCGGAGAACGAAAGAAAGGGACTAAGGAAAACGATGAGGAAAATCTGTTTTCCTTGCAAATATGTTAGTCCCTATCGATATATATATTCTTTATCGAAGTTTGGAAATATTATCGCCATGAATAAGTGCGTATTTAATGTAAGAATCGAGAGCATTGGTTTCGTTATTGTCGATAAACAACATTCACTAGATTTATACATTAAATTGAGACAGTGAGAGCTTTCATTAACATTTTGCCTATTCAAATGAATGAATACGCTTTCGACTTGATTCTTTCTTGATAAAAAGAATACCCAAGAAAGTCTATGAAGTTTGTAAAAAAAATAGACTCGAATGTTGGAAAAAAAATATCTCTAAATGTTTCTCTTCTAACATTAGTTTCGCGCTTCATTGACTGTAAAGGCAACAATTTTTTTCGTATTATTCGAAGCTTTAATGTCGTAAATTATTTTAATGGATAAGCCAGTTGTTGCAATAAAAATGTTTTATTGAAAAGTTTTCATTGTATTTTTTTTTTTTTGATTTCGTTCTGTTGTAAGCAATCTATTTTACGGCATATGTTTTCGGTGGCAGTAAACATACGTATTTTAAAATAACACGTGATAATTATTTTTGTGGCTCCGAAGTGAAATTTATGAAGCTGTCAGTGTACAAAAAATGTTTCCCATTTATAAAACTTAATTGCTGCAGTGGAACGTAGTGGAACTATTTCGAATAAGAGTCCTCTCAACTTATCCCTAGATAATTCATGTGCAATTTATTTTAACGTTTTTCTGTTAATGATGCCCCATGATAAGGATGTGTAATTTATTTGACTTTTCTATAAACAAGGCCTGAAAATTTCTATTTTGCCCAAAAGGGATAACAAGACCCTACACCGTATTACCTGATAAATACATAGGTTTTCACACATAACCTAATTGAATGAGTTAAAGTGACACGACACAACATTTACAGAATTTAAAATATGTTCAGTTCATCGTATGTCAGCTGGTATACAGTAGCGGAAAAATATAAAAATAAAGACGGGATATTTACCCCAATGGTATGTACACTTATAATAGTACATTACTATGTGAGGGATGTAATTTGATATCTCTGCCGCCCTCGGATACTTTTACTCATCGTGATACGAGATATCAAATTATTTCCCGAATGTAGTATAGCGTTTTACTATGCGAGTGATGTAGAGGGTGTTGCCTCATTACATGCACGAGTATAGTAAAATTCTTTAGTGTAGCTCCGAATTTGAATTTCCTTTAGCAACTGACAATTCAGTTTTTCTTGAATCGCTCAATATTTTTGTTTATTTATTGCCAAATATTTCGCCTGCACATCACAGGCATTATCAATGGCTGAAATATCTATTACAAACTCAAAAACCATACAAAAACCTTTGGGGCAAGTTGTCATGCTCGCAGCAGTAGCGGAGGGCGTGACTCAGTTCCCACACACCAAAAAAAGTCCACAAACTCAAAAAACGCCATACAAAAACCCTTGGGACAAGGAGCCATACACACGCGAACTTTTGAGTTCTGAGTTTTATTACGAAAACTTTTTTTCTGATCTTTCTATCTATTAATAATTCGGAACTATTTATTGGCACTAGTTAAAAATTAATTTTTGTCAAGTTTTTTTTTTGTCAAGTTATTTTGTTATTTTGTCAAGTCGGATATTTTCCTACCCGCTTTACCCACTTTAAAGAGTATACCAAAACATATTTTCCTTGTACGTAGTATTCTGTCGTGGCGTAGTAAAAATATCCTAACTTGACAAAAAAGTATTTTGATTTTTTAACTTGAAAAATAAGTATTTTTAACTTGATATTTAAATAGTACCCTTAATAATTTTCGATCTCGAGAACTAGACAGCCAATTTGATGAAATTTTCAAGAAACGTCAGTCTCGGCCCCAAATGAAAAATTTCATATGCCGCTTTCACGGGAAAACTCTTGGAAAGTCGTGGCATCTGGAAAGTGGTCAATTTTGAGGGCTTTTCACGTAGTGTTCGGAATTTTCGAATCTTAGCTCCGAAGTAACAATAGCTAGAGAGTTGGTTTCTTCTGGAAAGTTATAGAGTTTGTCAGCTGTCATAGCGGCGTCATCTTGGATTTTCGTTTATGCTTTTTCGGTTTTCGAATTTTAGCCCCGGAATGAATGAATATTAATTTTATTGTCTACTTTTCTCAAGCTGACATGGAAAAAGAGTGGCTATGACTATTGTCATAACCCTCGTTAAAAAACCATGAAAACGTTACAAATAATACTCTTAAAGTACAATAACATTATCACAGATAAAAATCACAAAATAAAAAATTAAAAATTACAATCACAAAACAGAAAGAAGTCAAAACAAACAATAATAATAACAAAGAGAAAGAAAAACTATGTAGTCAAAATTAAAATTGTAAATAAAAAGCACTCAAAGAGCTTGGTCATAAAATTTAAAGCAAAAATAAAAAGTAAAGCAAAAAGCTGCGTCAAAGGTGAAATAAATAAGATAAATAAATAAATAAACGACACTAAGTATAATAATTAAGTCCACCAAGAAGGAGTCGTCAAGTTGAGCCGTAGGCGTCGTCAAATAAAATATTTCGAACAGCAAAATATCGGCCACATGAAAAAAAATCTTATTTTCATTTTTAAAACATTTGAAAAGTATAAAAAAGTTAATCACCGGGTTTGTGCTTCCGGTTTCGGTTGTCATAGAAGTGGAAAAGAAGCACCAAGCAAACACTATCCAACCAAACCAAATGAGCCAAAAATCGAATCATCAAGCCCATGTACTTTATTCCTGAATTCGAGAGAAGGAAGCGTCGGATCTACATGAGCAACAGCAAGGTTGAATAACCGGTAGGCGAAATTAAATGGTGAAAACTGTGAATAATCACAGTTGGTACCGGTTATCCGAATCATAGAAAATTTACGTAGTACTCTAGAGCCGTCATTCAAAATAATCTTATTGCGGAGAAACTTCGAATTCAATTTATCAGTAAGAATATCGTGAATGAAAAAAACTGCTGCGTCGGTGCGGCGTCGTAGAAGTGATTTAAGGCTGAGCTCGGCACATCTGTCGGCATATGGACGTAAACGATAACTTTCATTGTCACTGTCGATGTGTCTATCACGGTTAGCGTATAGAACAAATTGCCGCTGAACACTCTCTAACCGCTGGATGTGAACAGCATGATGAGGTGCCCAGATCGTGCTAGCGAACTCAATATGTGAGCGAACAACGGCTGAAAAAAGCATTTTTGCAGCGTTGACGTTGATCGTCCGTAGCACTGGCGCTTAACAAATGATAGCATCGAAGTAGCTTTCATTGAGGCCAGCTCATAGTGATCATTAAAGCAAAACTTGTCGTTATATGTAACTCCGATGTCCTTGGTGCTATGAACGCGATTAATCAAGTGACCATTCATTTGGTAGTTAGCCAAAATTGGTGAACGCTTACGAGATAAAGAAATTATCTTGCATTTATCAGCATTTAATTCAAAGTTATTGTCGGAGCACCACTTCACGGTAGTTAGTGAGTTCTGATTTCTTACCGGATTTAAAAACTGGAGTCAGGTTACCAATCTTCCAGAGATCTGGATAATATTCTTCCAGCAGTGACTTCGAGTAGATTGTTGCAAGGGGCATAGACAAAATATCAGCACATTCGCGCAAAAATATTGGTGCCATTCTATCAGGACTTATGCCTTTACTCAAATCCATATTCATAAGGGTTTTTTGAACAATCTCATTTGTAATCGTCGCGTTAAAATATCCATAGTCATTTCTAGATCTAATGAAAGAGAGAAGTTTGGAATCCTCTTCATCGTCGTTCGGGTATTGTCTATATACGGATGCAAAGTATTTAGCGAAAAGGTTTGCTTTTTCAGCGTCAGTAGTAGCACTCTCGTTTCCGTAAAACATCTTCCCGGGTAAGCTCGTTTTCTTGTATTTTGCGTTTATGAAATTCCAAAACTTCCGGGGTTGCTTCTTGTAGTTGGCGGCTATGTCACGCAAGTTTTCATTGTACAATTCGTCACGATAATTCTCAAATTCATCCTTAGCAGCTAAAAACGAAGAGATATCTGCATTTTTCGGATTTTCAATAGACTGCCTTTGTTAGCGCTTGTAGGCTCGGTTTCTCCTATTCTTCAGATTAATCAATTTACCATTGAACCAAGAAGGATGATTTGATGTACGGATCGAAGCTTTGGGAATGTGAAGGTCAAAAATTTCATAGCATTTGTTGTAAAAAGTGCTTAGCATGTCTTCGAGATTTTGTCCATCGAAAAGGGACGCGAAGTCAATTTTAGATAGCTCTTCACGAATACGACCAAATGGAGTTTTCTTAAAACAGTAAAAAATTTCGGACGATGGAGATGAATTATAGACCTCCGGTTCACATTCGATAAAACACTGAGTCTGAACATGAGCCACATCTTGCATCGAGGAAGGTATAAGTGGCACATCAGCTACACTGACAATGGACAGTTCTGGCATGTTTGTATAAACAAGGTCAAGAACGTTGTGTGATTTATTCTGTAGATCGGCCATCTGGAACAGGCCACATTCCAGTAGAGAGGAGGTCATCGTTCTAGCAATATTCGCTTGTCGGGATTCTGAATTACCAATCGATGGGAGAAAATCAAAACCATCTTCATTGGATGACCACTGAACTGTAGGCATATTGAAATCACAAACTGCAACGAAAATATCACCATGACCAATCATTGAGTGCGCTGCAATAATGGCTTTCAAATGAGATAAATAAACTTCTTCAGTGGAACCATATTGTATGTAGAGCCCATAGATGTACAGCTTTGAATTGGATGAGCGAAGATGGACTTTAATGCAAATCGCTTCTAGATGTTTGTGTTCTGGTACGTCAACAACTTCACTATCATACATTGAATTAAAAGCAATGAGAACACCACCACATTTGCTCGCATCAACATCTGTGTCCTCACGGTCCTTCCGAAATACAATATATTGGGGATCGAAAAACTCGGCACTAAATTTAGTCTTCTGTAAATGAGTCTCAGAAAGAACAATTAAATCGTAGTCGCAAGTTGAAGTGGAAAGAAAGATGTGATCTTTTTTACCAACCATTCCACGAATGTTGTTGTAGTAAATGGACAAATACGAGCGAGACGGAACGGGACTTGTTTCAAATTCAACCGAATTCACCATGTAAATCGGTTACGTCGTTGTGTTGGCCAAAAAATTCATGGGTGAAGCATCTGTCACGCTTTTAACAGTCCACGGTTTTATTGTGATATGATTTGGCCAGAAATTCGAACGGTTTATAATTTTAGAAATAACGTCATTGGTTTCAATCTTAAAATTCACATGCCGTAATACGGTAAGGTCCTGGCCACGTTTCGTTAGTCGACGTATCTTTATATGTTTCTTGTCAATTCGAGAATTAGCAGCTATGAAGTCAATCAAATCAGCAGGTATAACAGATTATGTCAAACGGAGAAATGTGGAATGCCTTGTCAAGTTTTGAGGACTGAATACTGTTGCCGAGAAGATGTAGATCCTTTATATGGGCCATTCCAAATGTGTGTAATGTAAGGAACGAAAATTTCTCCTGAGTCGCCCAAGAGTCCAAATGTTGTGTTCTATGAAAAAATTGTTCACAACTGTAATGTCTAATTTTCTGCTGAACGTATGATTTCGCTATTTCCTACGGTTGAGGCAGTATTTCCGTTCCTTTCATTACAGGCGTCACGGTTTGCATAGAATGGGCCATATGTGAGTCATAATTGTTCGTTGCTTCAGCAGAGAATATTGAATATTCTGGATTAATCGCCTCTGATGATGTTGTATCGTTTACTATTGCTGTCGTTGTGGTATCCACCTACCAGGTCAGTTATTTTATTATTGAGGTCATCGTCTATTAGATGTAAAAATCTATTACGAAGCTCTTTAATCTCTTGCGTGTCATCAACATGATCGTCATGCAATTTTGATGTTTTGGCGTCTAATTCAATGATTGCTTTCTCAATTTTGTCGCATTTATCATTGATGATTTGGAGATTATCAAGTGTTATTGAATCAACCACTGGCGAGGATAACTGTTTTTCCATATTTCCGGAACGAAAATCCTTACAAATTTCTTGGATTTGTAATACTACGTCCATGTTTTCCTGCAGTTTATAGTTAATGTGATCAAATGATGTCCATGTGTTACGTTCGAAGCTGGTGTAGTTCACTGTTATCAGTTGAGATTAGCGAATGATCGACTGAGAAGGACCAATTTTGAGGGTCAGATATTGGTGGTGCTTGGAATCCCTTTTTCTTTGTTGAAATGCGATTACTGAGGGGAGTCGATGGCATATGAACTTTATCTTGAAGTTGATTTAATTTCTCTAATATCGAAGAAGTTACTTGCGTACTGGATAACGATTGAGATTTAAGTCCGTGGTCGACTTTCGCATGTAAATTGGTAACGTTCTGATTAATCAAAGCGAACTGAGTCATAATGCTACTATGGTCGGCCGTGGGCAGCAACCGCTTGAATTCTTCGTTGGAGTTGTTGAGACGAGAAAAGTTTTCGTTCAACTGCGTCAACGTAGACAACATATTTGATATAATTACATTGTCATTACGCTCAGGTTCGTTATTTTGTGCAGTATGACCCGCTGCACCAGTATCGTTTGATCTGCGAAGACTTTGCTTGAATTTGGTAACACGATCGATGCATTTCCGGCACATGAAAACTGCATTCGAGGATGAAAGTAATTTAATGGCATGTTGTGATGATAGTTCGAAGCATTTTGAGTTAAATCTTTTTTCGCAAAAATAGCAGTGTATCATCAATTTTTCTGAATTCCTTGCGGCGAAGCAAGCATCAGTGCACGCATGATTGCTGGCCATGCTGATGGATGACGTGTGGTTATTTTTGAGCTGGGAGGGCACTTCAGCGGCGGTAGATGTACGTTTTAGTATCCAAGTGATGAAATGATATGAAACGATAACAAGCAAAACGAGATTTCGCACAGATTCGGCCCAAAAAGAGAATTAAAATCAATCCCCTACCTGTAAGCAAGTAGTCTAACTACGTCAGAAACGTTATAAAAACCAGCGCCACAAAAAGTTACTGCTTATGCAAGAACTAAATAGCTCTGGACTATGCACACTCCCAACACCGAACTGTGATTCAATAGCTCTGGACTATGTACACTCCCAACACCGAACTATGAAAATCCGAAGTGGCGGGATCACGTACACCACTACCAATCGTTATTGCAGCAAAGTCCAAGAAAAATTATGTCTTCATCAATTTAAAATAATCGCCTTGCAAAAAAATTCGTGGCTATAAATGTAGACGGCTTCGACCGAAAATTATGACAGCTTTAATGTGACGATAATAACAGGTAAACAAACAGCCTTGGGAGTGTTTTTTTTTTTTTTGCAAATCAAAACATAAAAAATCGATAGAACATCGATATCACACGCGACTGAGAACTCCACTAAATCTGAAGGATGGACAAATACAAATCAACCAGTGGTTTCCAACGCCAGTTTGCAATGGGTTCGCTTGTTTACATTCAGTTGAATTGATATATGCCGGTTGATGATCCGTTATTTCGAAATTCAACTTTTATCAAAAAGTAAGTTTTGTGATTTATTTACTTCAAACTGTGAAATTTCACCAAATTTATGTCATGTCTGTATAAACAGACCATTCAACAATCGTGCAACTCCAAAATTTCACCAATGCACAGGACTTATACAGGACTTTTTCAAAAAAGAAGCAGTAGCGATCTTAAGCACGTCTAACACAATTGTTGATTGTTGAAATTGTTAAAAAGATATCACATTATCAAATAAATTTTTAAAACTCGTATGGCTTTCAATTGTTTTTCAATTCTAGATTGTTCTCGTTGCCTTAAATCACAAATTTTGCTCAGCAAAATGATCAGACAAAATTTTTCCGAAAACTAAATCAGTCGTCCAAACTAGATACACAAACAACTATTTCTTCGTTATGTCACGAATTAATTTTGAGCATCAAAATCAAAAAGCGAATATTTGAAAATTCTTCTTTCTAAAAATCTGTAATCGACAAACAACACTCACACACTTATACAAAATCATCTTTTGCGCTCAAAATATTTGTAGTTACTTCAATATGAGTGTCGATTTTCTTTCTAAAAATCAGAATTTCCAAAATATTTAGCCGCCAACAAAAAAATTTGTGATCTAAATCAAACGTTTAAATGCATACCATGTATTGAAACGCCCAAAGCATACATTGAAAATCTAAAAACGCCAGAAGTTAGATTATGCCGACACACATGTCGAAAATATATCACATTTGTTCCAAACATTTGTTTCAAAGATTTGCAAAGATTTGGAATGATATAATTTTCAAAAGTGAAATTTGGCTATTTTTTTATGAAATTCCTAATTTTTTTTTGCAAATCTACAAAATATAAGTCGATAAGATTCGAGATTTGCAAAAAAA
>CM055405.1:11397599-11413792 GCA_029228625.1 Pseudolycoriella hygida | reverse complement strand
ATGCTACCGCAGCCCTCCTTTTCACCACCACGCCTAATATCCTTGATTGCCGACCAAAATTTTTTACCCCTTCCTTGACCAGCCTCTTCCAATTCCTCCCCAAACTTTTTCCACGACCGACCCTTCGCTTCCTTGACTAGAGCTATGGCTATGGCTATGGCTATGGCTGCTTAATAAAAGATAATTATTGATGGACCTCACCTTGCTTGCGTTTGAAATTGAGAGCGAATTGTGCGATTAGAATTTTGCGCAACGTTCACTTTCTGATACTTGAAGGTCATAGATCGAATTATGGACTATTCGAGCCGATCAATCACATATCGAGAGTTTTGAATATGTTCTCTCATTTTTTCACCAATTCAGTGGCTCGATGCGCTTTTCGCTCAGCAGTCAAATCGATGGAATTGACAAGTGTAACGCTGAAAAAGCACGGATTCATTTTATCCATCATTTGACAGCTTGACCTAACTAAAATCTGTTTCTTTTTTCTTCTCCTTTTCTTTTAACATTTTCATGTCGACTTTGGCCAATCGCACGGTTTTTGCCATTATGCCGCTTCGACGGGTCGACTGGGCTGAAAATATACCTCCGGAACATGCCGAAATCTTTGACAAAAATTTGTATTGATAAAGCCAGTAAGCAGACAGCTGTTGGCTGACAACAACAAGAAATAAAAATAAATCATAGTTAACATATGAACATCCAGATGACTCGAATATTTGATAGTTGACAGCTGTTAGTTGATAGTTAGGTGGCAACATTTTAATTTATTCGCTGAGAGGCTACAGGCATGGCAACATGAATATGAGTTTTGTACTTATGCGCAGGTTTTTAACACCGCAAAAACCCAGAAGTACAAAATTCACATTTATTTTGCCATGACCGACTGATGTATTTGTTGTTGCTTATTTGACAGTTCGCCATTTAACTCGTAATCGTAATCATACAAAACAATTTCATCATATAACTTACATCTTTAAAAAAAAGACCTAACCAGTCTTCAGCTGGTCCTTCACTTGTTGTAGCTGTCGTAGTGGCAATCCTTTCATAAATTATCAAATTATTCTTATCACAAACACCTAATGATGGACCAACGTACCACATTAAATTAATTCACTAACATTAAATAAAAGGCTTCGTCCGCTAATCAAGTTGATAGTATTTTATAAGCTCCATACCGTCGTCGGTCGTCTGCCGATGAATTGCTCATTCGTCTTAACTCTGCGTATATTCTGTGTTACTCTATTAATCAGATCAATTTGAATTTAATCCATTCAAAAAGTTACATTAACCAAACGATACCATACATAAGACTATGGAGATTGCATGCCAAATGTGACACAACACATCAAATATCTATTAAGTACCAAGATGATTATCCCATACGTTACGCATGGATTAGTGGTGGGTAACTTACTTATAAATCCGAGCACATATTCGTTCTTCCATTTACAATACATCCATTTCTACATAACATACAAATCAAGTTGGTTATTATAGCTTTCTCAAGACAATAGAGTATGTAATAAGCTGAAGTTTTAAAGCCAAATACTACGAATATGTGTGGTGCTTATATGCTTCTCATATAAAGAACACTGTCGTTATATGAATCAATGAGCTTTACAATCTTAACTTTAAATAAGATAGCATCTGCTTTATATGGTACGACAACAAAATGGGTGAGAAAACGATACAGCAGTATGAAGGGGTTTCATATACAGAATAGATTGTCATGCTTGGTGCTCTGACCAGGGTATCCGATTGATGTTATATGTATGAATGCGTAAATATGAATTTGGTTATAAGATATGTTACCGGCATGGTGAAAGTAAATAAGGAAAGATAAACGAAAGATTTAAAAAGGAAGAAATAAATACGTTAATTTATGGTAACATTCGAAATGGACAGCATTGTGAAAATAAAAGTCATGTGCAGAAAGTGAATTATTAGAAAACGGAGTCAGCATATTCTTCGTTAATATGTTTAACTAGCACTGGTACCCGGCCTTCGGCCGGTTGTATTGGGGCCAGTAGAAATCGTTAAAGAGAAGAGTTAGTTAGTCCATTTGTTAACTTCAATGTAAGCGTTAGATTCAACCAATACAACCAATAGCAACAGTTAAAGATTTTCCTGAAGTTAAGGCCCATAACTTGTGTGCTAAAATATAGTCTACATTTAGGCGCTCAAATATTATATTTTCGCTGATATTCGTGGACAAAGATGCAGTTTCAAAAAAGTAAGTCAGCATTTCCCTTCCTAAATATGTTGCCTTTTAAAAGCAACTAAACTTATTTTATTTATTATAATTGAATCCGAATTTACTATCCGTTTATAGTTTTTGAAACACAAGTCGTCAAATTATTACTTGTGGATTCAAAGGGATAGAATTTCATCGGAGGAAACAAACTTTTTATCACCTCAAACCAAAGTGAGTACATAGAGTACATACTATGGGTCGTTGATATCCATCGTGGGAATTCATTAATCGATATCCATCGTTGGATTAATAGTACGCAAAACGCCGAAAATTACATTCTGCAACATGACAAATGAAGAATCGCAGCGAGCATCCCACAAACGTTCAATAATTCGAATGTCGACAACGGCGGCAACATTCACCGAAAATACACCATTAGCTGAATTGGAAACGACTAGGGAAATGTTGGAAGATTATTGGGTGCAATTTCGAGCGGCTCAAATGTCCATTGAGTCTACAACTGGGCTCATGATATACAAATTATTGAAATGGAAGACGCAGAACGAGTTTATCGAGAAACAAAAACTAGGTTAAGAGGATTCATCAATCGATACGCTGATGAAGTTCAAAACAATCAGTGAAATTGTCAAAATCAAAATGACGGCAATCAACAGCATCAAGCACAACAAGACATCAGTTCTAAATTGCCGAAATTAACATTGCCAGAATTTGACGGAACGTATATTGCTTGGACCTCTTATAAAGATCAGTTTACCTCCATGGTCAAAAATCAAGATAAATTGGCAAGTCATCAGAAACTACACTATTTGAAAAACAGTTGCAAAGGTGAAGCATACGATATTGTTTCGGTATATCAAACCATCGATGCGAATTTTAATCCAGCGTGGGACGCTCTTGTCAAACGTTTTGAAAATCGTCGCATGATCATTAGCTCGCATTTAGCGGTGCTGTTTGACCAACCAATTATTGCAACCGAGTCAGTGAAATCGTTAAGGTTGTTACTGAGAACCACTCAAAAATGTTTACGATCACTGAGAGCGTTAGGCGGACCAGTTGATGAATGGGATTGGATGCTAATCCATTTGGTACTCGTTCGTTTGGATTTCAAAACAAGGCGATATTGGGAACTGCATCACACATCAAAAGAAATGGCTACGTTCGACGAATTGATCAAGGCATTGGAAAATCGTTGCAACGCCTTGGAAACTGAAAGTCCATCTGCTGAAGTTAAAATTGAACCGTTTTTGTCGTTGAAGCAAGCAGATCAAAAGGATAACAAGAAACAATCATCCAAAGTGTTAAATGTGTCAACCCCATCAAACAATTGTTCAATTTGTGGCGGTGTTCATGTACCCTCGGAGTGCAAAGAATTCGTGGCGAGAAATTATCAAGGCCGAACTGAATTAGTGTCCAAATATTCGTTATGTTTTAAATGTTCCGCAAAACTTCCGCAACTGCAGCTCAAAGTGTCAAAAGTGTGGACGAATACTGTTGGATCCAGACTAGCTACCAGCTAGACTCTGGGTAAATTCCTTTTAATTGTGGATTTTTGGGCGGAGAAGAAACACTTATTTCGGGCGTGTTGCCCTTTCAACGTTCGTATTTATTCTGATTAAAATTACTTTTTTCACATAAATCATTGCTCACTCAATTTGCTTTGTTTCGACCAGTGAAAACACTCCTGTTCGAGATCCAACATTCTCCCACTATTTTCATGTGAGTGAAAATACTCCAATCTCGAACGGCTCTCTATTTGTCCATATGTTCCACCACTGACCATGTTTCGCCACTGACCATTTTGATATTTTCGACGATCAATCCTCCCACAACTTTACGAGAGTGAAAATTAATTTCTTTCGTCGAAAACCACTTCCAGCGATGATCAATTGGATTTATTCGTTTCTCTGGTTTTACGGATGGCATCAATTCGTGCTCCTACCAACTCCATTTTCGGCATTACGGATAGCAACCGTTTGCTCCAACCAACTCTAATCTACGGCATTACGGATGGCAATCGTTTTGTTGCTCCAACCAACTCCAATATTCGGCATTACGGATGGCAATCGTTTGTTGCTCCAACCAACTCCAATCTTCGGCATTACGGATGGCAACCGTTTGTTGCTCCAACCAACTCCAATCTTCGGCATTACGGATGGCAATCGTTTGTTGCTCCAACCAACTCCAATCTTCGGCATTACGGATGGCAATCGTTTGTTGCTCCAACCAACTCCAATCTTCGGCATTACGGATGGCAATCGTTTGTTGCTCCAACCAACTCCAATCTACGGCATTACGGATGGCAATCGTTTGTTGCCCCAACCAACTCCAATCTTCGGCATTACGGATGGCAATCGATTTGCACCCAAAAAGTCCACGCGGGGGCGCCATATGTTGGATCCAGACTAGCTACCAGCTAGACTCTGGCTAAATTCCTTTTAATTGTGAATTTTTGGGCGGAGAAGAAACACTTATTTCGGGCGTGTTGCCCTTTCAACGTTCGTATTTATTCTGATGAAAATTACTTTTTTCACATAAATAAATTGCTCATTCGATTCATATTCGAATTCAAACGGTCACTCAATTTGCTTTGTTTCGACCAGTGAAAACACTCCTGTTCGAGATCCAACAAATACGTACATACATACATTTTATAAAATAATCCATCTTTTGAAGAAAAAAGGACTGAAATAGCGAAACCAACTGCTGCTTCCAGTGCTACCATTTTAACAAATTCAAAGAAAAATCACGTTTTAGTAACCGATTCCCAATCATTCGCTGAGTTTGAGAAATCGTCGAGACAAAATCAAATTTTGTTGTCAACAGCGATCGTCAAAGTTCAAACTGGATACAAAAATTGGGTGTTTGTTCGAGTATTTCTAGATGGTGGATCACAAAGCTGCGTCATAACTAATAAATGCGCTCAGGTTTTGAATTTAAAAAGCGCATCGTGCAATGTACCAGTCACCGGCATCGCTGAAGTTAGAGCTGGAACGGTCAACAAAGAATGTAGTTTTGAAATTATGTCATCTTACGATCCATCATTTCGATTGGAGATAAAGGCCATTGTGATGAAGTCGATTTCAACAAATTTACCGAACAAACGATTTGATATTGCAGGTTCCGATTGGTCATACATTAAAGGTCTTTATTTAGCCGATCCTAAATTTAATGAACCTGGTTCAATCGACATTTTGATTGGTGCTGAACATTATCTATCTCTACTGCTCAATGAACAAAAACGACATGGTCCAGATGGTTATCCTACCGCGGTGAACACAGTATTCGGATGGATTTTGTCTGGGGCAGTAAAGTCAAATGACTGTGAAAATTCTTCGAAAATATTTTCCATAGTCACTGAAATCGATTTAGACACATCCTTGAAGAAATTTTGGGAAGTCGAAGAAGTACCACATACCAAAGTTATCAAGTCTTTCGAGGACGAAAATTGTGAAAAACATTTCGAAGAAACACATTATCGGAATGACGAAGGTCGTTTTGTCGTCAGATTACCGTTCATTGACAATAAAAAGAAAATTGGTCAAACGAGAAAAATGGCTTTCAGGCGATTCGAATATTTAGAACGACGATTTGCACGAGAACCTAAACTTCGTGAAGATTATGTTGCAGTGATGCGGGAGCTACAGGAGTTGAATCATATGCAACCAGCTGAACCGTGTAATGATCAAGAATATTATTACATGCCACATCATCCCATCATTAAACCATCGAAGACAACAACAAAACTTCGGGTCGTAATGGACGCAACAGCAAAAAGTTCGAACGGAGTGTCATTGAACGAAAATCTACAAGTTGGTCCACGATTGCAGCAAGATTTACTACAAATTCTGATACGATTCCGGAGTTTTCGAGTGGCTGTTGGTGCGGATATAGAGAAAATGTTTAGGCAAATTCTGGTGCATCAAGATGATCGACGTTATCAACGAATTCTCTGGCGAGAAAATCCTGATGAATCGATAGGCGAATACGAACTGACGACAGTAACGTTTGGCACAGCATCGGCTCCGTTTTTAGCTGTAGAATCGATGCAAGAATTAGTCAAGAAATCAAAATTATCCGAAAATGCTAAATTGGTTATTTTGGAAGATTTCTATATGGACGACTTGTTAACTGGTGGAGACGATTCAAACACAGTCATCGATTTGATTCAAAAAATTCGAAACACTATGGAAAAAGCTCATTTTGTGTTGAGGAAGTGGATTTCGAACAACAGCGATGTACCACAATCGATTGATAAATCGCTTCGAGCTGACAATAATGTCCGTGACATCCCAGTTGACGAATCATGGAAAGCGCTAGGTATTCTGTTCGGATGAATTTAGTTACAAAACCAACGATAATGTGAAAAAGTTGGCAGTCACCAAACGAACAATTTTGGCTGTCATCTCTAGTTTATATGATCCCATTGGGTTTTTGGCTCCAACAATCATAATTGCAAAACTATTCCTTCAAATGTTGTGGACCGTGAGAGTTGATTGGGACGAAAAGTTAGACAACGAAATGGAGCAGAATTGGTTATATTTCCATAAGTCGTTGCCGAAATTGGAAGAAATCAACATTCCTCGTTGGATTGGATCTCTTTCTGAACTAAATTTAGAATTGCACGGATTCAGTGACGCATCGACGCGAGCCTATGCAGCAGTTATCTACGCAAGGACACGGAACGATGATGGAAGTTACAAAGTTACCATAGTCACCGGAAAGTCGAAGCTCGCGCCCATTAAAACGTTGTCACAAGTCAAATTGGAACTATGTGGATCAGTTTTGCGTACTCGATTGATGCAGTACACGAAAGATTCGCTTCGTTTGGAAAAGATCGACGTTTTCACTTGGTGCGATAACACTGCCGTTCTCGATTGGCTCCGAAAATCACCGTCAACTTGGAAAACGTTTGTAGCAAATCGGGTTTCGGAAATTCAAAGGACCCTTCCATCCGTCGAATGGCAATATGTGTCATCGCAAGACAATCCAGCAAACTGTGAGAGTCGAGGTGTAAATCCATCTGAATTAACATCCGCTATGGTGGTGTGGGCCACATGGTTTGCTTCGAGTTGGAGGCAGATTGAAAAATTCATCGTTGAAAGATGATCAGAAACATAAAATCATTCTACCGAAAATGGGAGCGGTTACGAAGTTAATTATCGAAGAAATCCATAAAATTACATTCCATGGTGGCACACAGTTGATGTTGAACTATCTACGCCGGAAGTATTGACTGATAGCTGGTAGACGAACGATAAATCAATTGGTGAGAAAATGTGTTAAATGCTGTCGGGTTAAAGGTTTAACAAGTCATCAGATGATGGGCAATTTACCGGCATTCCGCATAAACGTTGACAGAGCGTTCTTGAGAACGGGCGTGGATTATGCTGGACCGGTAGCCGTCAAAGTTCCTACATCCAATGCACGAAAATATTTGACTGTGAAAGGATACATAGCTGTTTTCGTGTGTCTAGTGACAAAAGCCATTCACTTGGAGGGCGTTTCAGATCAAACCACGCAGGCATTTTTAGCTGCGCTCAGGCGACTCACATCAAGACGAGGGCTTTGTCGAGAACTGTTAAGCGACCATGGAGCTAATTTCGTCGGCGCCAAGAACGAGTTGAAAAAATTTTTCGATTTACTTCAAGGTCAAGTTCATAACGACACAGTCAAAACGATGTTGGCAAAAGACGGTATTGATTGGCACATGAATCCTCCAGAAGCTCCTCACTTTGGTGGCATCTACGAAGCTGGAGTGAAATCGGTCAAATTTCATTTGCATAGAACGATGGATTCGACACCGTTTACCTTCGAAGAATGGGCGACGATATTATGTCAAATTGAGGCAATTCTTAATTCTAGGCCGTTACTTCCATTATCGGACGACGTGGACGATATACAACCCCTCACACCTGGCCATTTCCTAATTGGCGAGCCGTTAATTGCAATACCAGAACCGAATTTGGAGCATCTTAAGTTAAATAGTCTGGATCGGTATCAGCTCATGCAAAGAAGAGTACAAGAATTTTGGAGACGATGGAGTTCAGAATATTTAGCAACGCTTCAACAGCGAGCCGAATGGAAATGGCCAGTCGACAATCTGAAACCCGGACAAATCGTAACAGTGAAGGACGATAATCTGCCACCAACGAAATGGTTAATGGGCAGAGTTTTGAATGTGTTTCCCGGAAAAGATTCTCACGTAAGAGTTGCGAAGGTACAAATGGCAAACGGTGAGTTGACGTTAAATGAAATTAAAAAATTCGAATGGTTTTTATGTAAAAATTATTGGGAATGCAAAGTTGAAGGTCACATCGGGAATTTTGGAGAGACCGATTCATAAGTTATGTTTACTTCCGGTAATAGATGAAAATTAGTTGTTAAAAATTAAATTTTGAAAGAAGGTTTTGAACCCTCATCGGCTTCTAAAGGGGGGAAGATGTTCGAAATTGAAGTTAACGTAACGTAAGCTTTCGCCCATTGAAATGAAATGTTTAAAAGTTTGACAACTGGAAAAGGTTAAATTGTTAGTTGTAAAAGCAATTCTGTATGAATCACATTGACATTAAATGAAGTTTGTGAAAAAAAACGAAATTATCTTGAATTTTGTATTCATACAAGGAAAGAAGAATTCCACCAAAAACACTCACTGTCTCCGAGGGTAAAGAAAATACTATCGGAAACTGGTTTCAAGGAGGCCTGTCGTGCCCATTTTATTGGTTAAGGGTATTAATGCCTACCGTTTATCGATAACTGGCTATAAATAGACTTTTCGGATCTATTTCGTATATCTAAGGGCATTAATGCTATCAATAATAGGTGAATTCCTTTCAGAGTTTAACGAGTTGGTTAAATTTAATTTTTCGATAAACTGCTAAATCGCATCAAACGTACTCAGAATTAAATTTAACCGGATAAATGCTGATAAATTTATTGTAGCCTCGGAGCTAGTTTTTTGGTAAGTTTATCGAGATAAACAACGCACGAAGTTTGAAATTTGCTTCTCAGTGTGATTTTAGGAAGTTTGTGATATGATAATTTGATGGTTTATTTGTAAATAAAATTTATTTTATGACTAAAATTTCACCTTTCGCTTTTGTGTAAGTTTGAATATACTGAAGTTAATTCGGTTTTTCTCCCGTCAAATAAGAAAATTAAATTTAATTTTGCTCTCAAATTTAGCTAGACGTCAAGTTTATCGGGGAGTTAAATTTATCAGCATCGATAAACTCTGAAAGGAACTCACCTAATTATTCACCAAATAAGCATTCATTGATTTACCTACTCATCACTTCATCACTCATTCACATCGTTTTTCCAGTGATTCACTTAATGAGTTAATCTATTTGCAACATTGTATACGTCGGTTGGTGCTGGCAAACATTAAAATTCGAAGAATGGATTCATTTGAAAATCTGTTTTCCATGGTAATTGTTTTATTTTATTTTATTCCCTTCAATAAATCGTTTAAGTTATGTACACGCGTTGATTAGTTCGGGTTACATGTAACTTAAAAGGTTGAAAAGCTTAAATCATGCAAAGTCATAATAAACAAGAACAACAACTTCAACACACTGTAAGGTCTCTTTTCGTTTCAATTTTATTTAATAATTTATCTAATGACATCATTTCTGCTTTTGGCGATGCATCTGGTTCGGTTTTTTATTTCATACGGAAAATAAATGGATCATATACCTTGGGTGACAGATTATCCACCAACACTCATAAATCCCATGATATGCAATAATTTGATGTTACGTGATAATCATATTTTCGGATAAAAAACCCGTTGTGTAACTGTAGATTCAATTAATTTGGTACCAATTTATTTTACATCGTATTATTAAAATAAATATTTTCTTATTACTTGATCGTGTTATTTGAATTGAAGATGACATATTAGTTAGCTTCTCGATCAAAATAAAAGAACGGTTTTCAATAACAATGGGGATGGATCAATCGAATTTAACTGGTACTCTAAACCTGTTTCATCACAACGACTGTTGAGTTTCCTATCAAATCACTCGCATGCACAAAAACGGAATGTGGTGGACAATTTAATTAAAAGGGTATTCAGCTATAGTTCTTACAGTTTTCATTTGGAGAATACAAAAATTATCAAAACTATTCTCACTGAAAACCATTACCCGGTGAAATTGATCAACCAACGTATAACTAAATATTTTGGTTCTTTGCGCCAGAACAATGGTTTGTCTTCCATAACACCATCAACAAACATTCTAGGCACACAAATCAATACAATGACAGAAACTTTTCAATTTAGAGGAATACTTTTTAGTCTGTCCTGTTCGATTAATATTGGAAAAATCCTATGTAAAGGGTTACCTTTTTTAAAATTGGGATATAAACCTATAATCACCAACCGCGAAAATTTCTCAAAGCTAAAACATCGCACTGAACTTCGTGATATGTACGATGTAATATATCATATTCCTTGCTACGGCTCGGCTCCTGATCAATTTTGTGCTAATTGCTATGTGGGCATTACGGGCCACAAACTACATGTAAGGACAGAACAGCATGAATATGATTTACAAAAATTCAACAGAACGCAAGACCTTAACAACACGACGGCCTTAGTACACCACTTTTATGATACAGGACATGCTCCAGATTTTGAGAAAGTTTCTGTTTTAGCGGTGGAACATAATTACATCAAAAGAAGAACGCTTGAAGCGTTACATATTTTATTCCACTCTACATCGATAAATTTTAGACGTGACACAGACAATATTTGTCCTTCTTACAGAAGTTTACTTCCGCTAGCAAATCGTTCCATTTCACATTAAACCATTCATTGATATTCAACAAGGCACGGTCAATATTAGTTTAAATTTTAGGGAGTTCATTGATGTATATATCTGTTTAGGACTAACATTGTAATTCTCTACTTTAGTGCAATATTTTTGAAATTTAGTTTATAAGTAAATATTATCTTTGTAACTTATAGGGCTGAAGATGTTACAATAAAGTAACGAAACGTCCATCCGGTTATTGAAAACCGTTCTTTTATTTTGATCGAGAAGCTAACTAATATGTCACCTTCAATTAAAATAAAGTGTCCTAATAATTTAACTATAGTCATACTTTCTGAACCCATACGAAGTGCAAACGGGGTAATTTTTTTCCCTGAAATGAGATCTCGGCAAATACATTGAAATCGCGAACGTTCAGTTGTGACCAAAAGGCAACCGGTCTATTCCAACTGTCAAAATGACGTTTTAAACGTCAAATACTTAGATAAATCCGTTCAAGAGTTCACTGAAGTCATCTTATCTCGGGAGAATAAGATTTCGTCCGGTGATGACAACATGCCAATAACAGTTCTCAAAAAATTATCGTTCGACAACCTAGTCAAAATCACGATAATTTTCAATCAGCTGGTAGCCTCAGCGATTTTTCCGAAAGTCTGGAAGCACGCCATCTGATGTCCAATCCAGGGAAAGACTCTTCCTTCATTGCAAACTGGCGACTTATCTCGCTGCTAACTTCAATCTCCAAAATTTTCGAATTAATCCTAAAGGAACGGAGTTTTAAAAAAGCAGGCTAAGCCAAAAATGTCAGAATTATCTTGCATCTCGTTTTTCGTAATTCTTGAATCTAATGAAAAAAACGGATGAAAGATAATTTTGACATTTGTGGCTTAGCCTGCTTTTGTAAAACTTCTATCAAAGAGGCAACACGCAAGCATTTTGTCTCCGACGACCATTTTGGCTTCCGTGCCAAACGCTCAACCCTTCACGCACTCGCTAAGTTCCAGAACAGCATCTCCAATGACGGATACATCACAAGCAGCAGAGAGAGAGAGAACCTTGAAGTGTGTAGACGTGTATTTTAGTAGCTCCGTAAAATTAATCTAAATTCAATTAAACTTTCAATTCGTTGGTGAAACTAAAATAATTATTGATTGCCTAAACATCAGTGGCAATTGGTCAACATATCAAATTTAACAGAAGCTATTCTATTTGTGATAAATTACATTCAAATATTTTAAACATCATGCCTACAACACGATCTGGTAAAAATGTGGTCGATCAAAACACCGAAAGAAATGATGAAAGAGAAAATGTGAACGAAGTTCTTGTGCTGTTAAATAAACTTAATGAAAAAATCGATAAGAATCATATAAATATTGAAGAAAAAATCGACAGACAATCATTAAAACACAGTGAAGAATTATCACGGAATCTAAAAGAATTCGAAACCAAAATGGAAGATAAATTGCAATTCATTTCATCATCTCACTCAATGCAAATAGACGAATTGGCACGTGTTATGGAAAACAATGAGCGAGTATCGAAGTTGAACGACGTTATATTGAAAGGAATCCCGGACGGAAACGAACGAAAACTTGATTGCTGTTTTCGATCAAATTTCATTGGCTATTGGTTTCAGTGAGAAGTCATCAGCTGTGAACAACATTTTTCGTCTTAGGAACGAAGCAAACACGAACCGTAACATGCCGATTATTGTTAAATTTTTGACAATACTATCTCAACAGCAATTCATGTCAAAATATTTCGCACGTGGAAAGCTTAGTTTGCGTGCAATTGGATGTGAAGCGGACAATCGAATTTATGCTTCGCACAATTTGACAAAGTTCAATTTCGAGATTCAACAGTTGGCAGTGAAAATGTTGAAAGAAAAGAAGATATCGAAGATTCACACACGGGCAGGTTTGGTTCACGTCAAATTCAGTGACGATGCTGAATTCATAAAGATATTACATCCTAACGAATTGGAGCAAAGAACAAAACCTCGAACCGAATGAATCGCTTACGTTGTCTTTAAATTAAATGGCATTGAGGTGTCGAGTGTTCATTTCTTCTCCTTTCAAATGTGTTCCACTTTTCAATTTTTCTTGCAGTTTCTTAATAACCTAAGTTTCAATTTTGCTTTCAATTTTTGAGTTATACTTTAATTTTTGTTTTACGCAAGCATGTGATCTCAATTATAAGACTGATATGTTATTGGGCAATGTGGCCTGTTTATTGGTCTAAAATAGAACAAACAAACAAACTGCGATTCATCTAAATGTTTGTGCCGCTTTCGACACTGTATGGCACAACAGCCTAGTTCATAAACTCATCAAATACAAATGCTCACCGCAGCTGTGCCAAATAATCAAAAGTTTCCTAGCTGATCGTTTCATGTCTGTCAAATTGAATGGTCTGCTATCGAACCGTTTAGCCATTCCTGCTGGAGCACCCCAAGGAAGCTGCATCTCCGATTTTTATTCCTGGTCTACGTAAACGACGTGCCTACACATCCTGGCATACATAAATCCGAATTTGCTGACGCCTCGCTCTTCCACCGTACACTTAAGAATACCAGACTTGCTGATCAAACTTTCACCTCATACTTACGGCGCATTCACGAATATTTCAAGCGCTGGAAACTGAATCTTTGCGAAAAGAAAAGCCAAATGCTAAGCGTCGTCGGCCGATGTACAGATACGAGCCATAGATTGCGCTCAAATGCTAAGAAGATGAATATCACAATAAACGGAGAAAATATAAAAAATGTCAGCGATATGCGGTATTTGGGCCAATGGTTTTCGAGAGACGCATCATATAAACATCATATCGATAAAACCATCCAAAAGGCCAGCATAGCAAACAGCAAACTACGGCATCTCCTGCGAAGCTCTCGAATCTCCTCCGACATTAAAACCATGTTTTATAAAAATATCATCCGACCAATCATGTGCTACGCAGCTCCGATTTGGGCCAACCCTTCTTTCACTTCTTCCGCACAAATGGAAAGATTAAGGCTTGCTGAGAGGAAAATTTTACGTTCCACCACAAACACCAAACGCGAACGAGGCTGCTATCGCTATGCAATCAACTGTATTCTAAGGCTAAAACCAAAAGAGTGGACCGTTTTGTTACTGACCAAGTCTTAGGCTTCATCGATCGCTGTGCGGATGACCAAGCCGATGACATGATCAACCACATCGCATACACACAACAGCAAGCTGACTCGAAATACCTATATCCGCCGCGACCCATCGCGATCCGTATACAGCAAAAATCAGTGATTTGTTTCTCGCCATATAGGGATTTTGTGTTTCCCTAACGTTCCCGGTAGAGCTTTTTTTCTTTCATTCCATGATCTCTCTTTTTGCTTTTACGAGCGGTGTTTCAGTTTTTGTCTAATTAACAGCGTAGGGTAATTTTATCTTTTTTATTTTCTTAATGTTCATTTGCTATGCTTTGTAATGGGTCTCCCGACTCAATAAAGTAGTAGGTCCTCTTGACGTCCTTTTAAATAATTTGTCTCCATTTATGTATTTGTTCGGTTAAACAAATAAGGAAAATTAAAAAAAAATACTTAGACAAATAGATTATCATTCGTTTAGATTCACAACCTTTTGGCGCTTTTTTCGGTGAATATTTTTGAAGCCCACCCCTCGCTCTTCAGTCATGTTTTTTGGGCTAATCTGACCCATTTTCACAGCAGTCACGTTTCGCTAGCATCCCTTCTCCCCCAAGAGGTGTTGTAATATATGAATGACGAGGAGTATATTTTTACTCTCGGAACCGTTGGTATTGGCCTCAGAGACTTAAATTTATAATTATAAAATTCAAAAGTTTGTCTGTTTGTCTGTCTGTTTGTTTGTCTGTCTGTTTGTCTGTAAATTGTTGGTCACAAATTTCCAGTGTGAACCAACATACGTCCGACCTGCTTAAAGAGTTCCGAGGAACTGAAGCAAAAAGTCGTTTTGCATTGCCTTTTATAAGCCGAAAGCCAAAGAAAAGGCAATGCAATAGTAGATTCTTTTGCATTGCCGCCTTCTATTATTCAAAAAAAAGGCAATGCAAAAGAAGATTCCCATGCGAATCTATCTACGTCATCTACGTCCGACCTGCTTGAAGAGTTCCGAGGAACTAAAGCAAAAAGTCGTTTTGCATTGCCTTCTATTATTCAAAAAAAGGCAATGCAAAAGAAGATTCGCATGTGAATCTATCTACGTCCGACCTGCTTGAAGAGTTCCGAGGGTTTTGCATTGCTTTTTTTAACCCAAAAAAGCAATGCAAACCTAATTTCGAAGGGGAAGAGAAAACCACAAGGGAAACCTAGAGACAGAGAACGAAATTAGTTCCTTTTGACCGCAATGAAGCAGTCCAACAAAAATAAAGCGCTCTTATTATGGGTACAGTGTCTCCCATAATAAGAGCAGTATCGCCATCCGCACCTAGCATCGTTTTGCAACGACGCTTAGCGCTGGACATCACCAACCGGCGATACTTTCAAGCGAATTAAAAAGTGGTATTTATACATTTGGAACTGCGTACTTTCTGTGAAGTATAAAATTTATACAACGAAAAATGATTAGTAATTTTGTATGAGAGATTTGTTCAAGTAATTTCAGGGAGAATATTTATGTTATGTGTGTGTGTGTACAAATGTAAAAAGCAATAAACGAAAAAACTATTTTATGCACGTGGCTTCATTCACTAATATTCTCAATGTATTTACGTTTGTTTATTAAGTGGCGTATTCAAATATTTTTTTTTTATTTGTATGAAATGAAGTCATGTGGCGTATTCAAATATTTTCTTTGTAAGGAATTATTTGTATGGAACGAAATGATGCATTGATTTTATTTATACATTTTTTTGGTTGGTGAAAATGTCGGGCAGTTGGACATTGGGCCAATTTTTATGTTTTTAAAAATATCTTGGAATGTATGGGAGTTGGGCGATAGGTTTCTTTGGCAAAGTCTTAGAGTTTAGTGAGTAGAAGTCACCAGCATTGGTGAAAATGTCGGGCAGTTGGACATTGGGTCAATTTTTATGTTTTTTAAAAATATCTTGGAATGTATGGGAGTTGGGCGATAGGTTTCTTTGGCAAAGTCTTAGAGTTTAGTGAGTAGAAGTCACCAGCATTGGTGAAAATGTCGGACAGCCGTCAAAGTGACGCCATCTTGGATTTTTGCTATTTTCTGAAT
>CM055405.1:11364543-11390064 GCA_029228625.1 Pseudolycoriella hygida | reverse complement strand
AAGAATAGCGGGCCGGGTGGGGTTCAATGGCTTTGTAGGATTTTTAATTTAGCATTGAAGTCCTCAGTAGTACCCGCTGACTGGAGCTTCGGTGTTATTGCTCCGATCTTCAAGAAGGGTAACCGCAAAGTCCTTACCAACTACCGAGGGATTTCACTCTTGAGCGTGGTCGGAAAGGTTTATACAAGTGTGCTAGTAGACAGGGTTAGGGTTATAGTGGAAGATGTTCTTGACGAGGTTCAGAGTGGTTTCAGACCTCTGAGAGGTTGTCAGGATCAGATCTTTTGTCTCAGGCAGGCGATAGAAAAGCTCTCTGAGAGAAATATTGATTTATACTTGTGCATCATCGACCTAGTAAAGGCATTCGATCGGGTACCGAGGCAAAAGCTGTTCGAGGTACTTGGCGAATACGGGGTTAATGGAAGTTTATTGGGCGCTATCAAAAGCAGCTACTCAGGGAGCAAGGCTGCGGTAAGGATAGATGGTGAAATTAGTGAGGCTTTCGAAGTTAATGAGGGAGTTCGTCAGGGTTGTTGTCTCTCCCCTCTTCTGTTCATAATTTTAATGGACAAGATTATCAGGCAAGCGAATTTGCAAGGGAATGTGAAGGTGGGGGAAGTAATCATGAAAATCCTGGCCTATGCGGATGACTTAACTCTATTAGCAGATAATGCCAAGGATTTGCAGGAGAATTTAGACTGCCTGAATGCTGCATGTGAGGAATACGGCATGAAAAGAAGTGTCAGTAAAACTAAAGTTATGCATATTGGCAAATCCCGGAAGGATGTAGTTTGCAGTTTAAATGGGGAGCAGTTGGAACAGGTCTCTGAGTTTAAATATTTAGGAGCCATTTTGTCGGAGAATGGCAAGTTAGTTAGGGAATTTGAAGAAAGGAGAAGAATGGGGAATGCAGTGGCCAGTCAGTTGAGGTCGTATGTGTTCAACAAAAAGGAGTTAAGTAGTGGCACAAAGCTAGCTATTCACAGGTCAATCTTCAGACCAACGATTTTATACGGTAGTGAAAGTTGGGTGGACTGCGGCTACCTTGTGCATGACCTGGAGGTTTCTGAGATGAGGGTTCTTAGGAGCATAGCAAAAGTAAAGCGGAGGGAACAGTGGGACAATCATATTAGGAACGACGACATCAGGGAAAACTTAGGGGTTACATCAGTGGAAGAGGCGGCAAGGATTAGTCGTCTGCGGTGGTACGGGCACGTTCAGAGGATGGGTAATAGCAGGCGACCAAAGAGGATATTGGATGCTCAAGTCCCGGGTGTGCGTCCCAGGGGTAGGCCAAGGAGAAGGTTTATAGACTCAATTAAATCCGATTTAGAAGTTAGGGGACTTTCTCTAGGCGAACAAACCATCTCCTTGGCACAGGATAGGGGGGTATGGAGAAGGGTGGTCCATGGTCAGTAGTAAAGACCTCACACCGAAAGGTACAAACGGTCTATAAAGTGTGATGATGATGATGATGATGATGATTGTTGGAAAATAAAATCTAGTTGTCTCATATGAACAAGACAAATGACTTGGTTATATTTTCCAATTACGGTGTAATTTATTGAGTGCATTGAAATAAACGGTAATATAAAAAATGATTTGTTTTATTAGCTTTTACGAGTGCTAGGCTACTCAATAAAAACCTTATTTGAAAATAAAAATTCTCAATCTCTCGGATCCACGTTGTTTCCACATAAAAGGTAATAAAGAAAATCTCAACGTGATAGTGCTTTTACATTCAATTGATTTTTTGAAGTACTTTCAACAACACGTTTCCTTTATAGCAGAATTGGGATATTATTATTCAAGTACGTTACCTGAAGAAGATTCAGATAATACAATACACATTTTTCGCTATATTGTGTGAACCCGAAATATTTTCCAAAAATTGCAATGACGGGCTTCGTATTAAAATTCTGTGTAACAAGATTTAATACGGTTTATCTGAAACAAATTTGATAATCTTCTATTTACGGGTTTAGGCAGTAGAATGTTAAATAATGTGGCACCCAAATACAAAATTGCTCATTAACATGTCGTTATAATTACAATTAATTGTCGCTTATTAAATATGTGCATAATTGTGGAAACGTTCAATTATGATAGCAGTGCTTTTACTGTATAAGCGAGAGTATATTGACTGGTGTGTATATTTGCATTACTAGATAGCGAAAGCTTACTTTCGCGGTATGTGCACCAACGCACTCTCGCACATACAGCAAAATATCTTACAATTATACCCCAATACACTCTCGATGTGTACTTTCGCTTCGACTGAGCTAGCGCGAACGCACACACCTCATCGAGTTTATTGGGGTCTATCATGGGCGCGCGGTAGCGATGCTTCCGTGACGCAAGTCTCCATTAGGGTGGTCCAAAAAACTAAGTTATTAAAAAGTCTGGGGCCCCACCCCTAAAAAGTTTCTAAATGTGTCCCTGATAAAAAGTGTATATGTAGCCATCTGAATCCAAAGCCGTCCTGAGGGTTCCCCGAAGCAAAATAGTCAAAAAAGCGTGAAAATCGTGTAAAACGTAGGTTTAAGGAAAAGTGCATGAAACTTGTGAAAAATGAGGAGCGGTTTTAGGGCAACTTTGGTTTATTCCGTTCAAAATAGTCCCGAGAAAATACTTTTTCATGTAGTGGGCGCATCCGAAGTGTTTCGATGTCAAGAGAGTCCGTCAAGTGGCTTTCTTAGCTCACAACTTCTTTGCTCTAGGCCTCGGTGAGTTTCACAGTTTTTGGAAAACGGTCTTCTATGAAATTTAGAGTCTAGATAGGACTTCAAAATAACGCCTAAACAGTTTGTCTTGGAAGCA
Organism: Pseudolycoriella hygida; assembly: GCA_029228625.1. Lineage (NCBI taxonomy): Eukaryota > Metazoa > Arthropoda > Insecta > Diptera > Sciaridae > Pseudolycoriella > Pseudolycoriella hygida. Next base: position 11,387,244 of record CM055405.1, on the reverse strand, counting down.
TAAAATTCATTAAGTCTGAACAAAAATTTATTTTTCGAGAACCTCCATGAAATTTCATGAACTTCCATGAGCCTGCCTAAGTAGCCGTCCGTGTGTTTCGTCATTATTTGGCTATTTTAGGAAGGACTAATACTATAAGAGTAGAAAAATGCCAAAATTCACTTTGAATGACAGCTAAATGCTTGCTGGTGATGCCTTACACGTAGGCATGTCACTGAACGGCACATATTGGTATTTTTTCGCTGTTTATTCTGGTCCAATTTGCGCGTTGAGTTGACTTCAGATGTGTTTTCCAATAGCTATGGAGTAGCCCAAAATACCACAAAGAGAATTTCTCAAATCGGTCTACTGGTTTTGAAATAATGGCATATATTTGAATTTAGTCTCAAGACTTTCTTAACGTATTTGACTATATTTTCGTTATAAAATCACATGATCTTTGGCCGTTATTTCACTTGACGATTGTCTTATCGATTTTAGCAATATTTTTAGTGTTTTTTCTTGTGACGTTTCATAAAAGCATAACTTCTCTAGTTTCGTTACCTAAGAGTATCGTAAAATTTCATATCTTCAGACTATTCGCCGGCGCCGTCGAATAGCCATTTTCGTATCTTCTGACTATTCGCCAGCGCCGGGCAGTAGCCATTTCCATATCTTCTGAATTAGGAATTTTTACTAAGTGCCTTCAAATTCCACTCTGAGAACAATGCTTCGCATCAGAATGTCGATTGCTTTTTTTCGTCTCTGTAAGTTGAAAATGTTTCTACGAATCTCGAGCCTCATAAGACCGCTTTTCGTTCCACATCTTTTTAATTACAATTATCTTCGAATCCAATTTCAGATTCGGTTTTATCTTTCAGTCAAAAACGACGTCCGTGTTCATTATAATGTTCGGTGAAATTTTCAACATCGACTTCACCCATTAAAATGTAGCTGTAACATTATCTCACAGCACAAATTAGGAAGCACTAAGCACGAACATTTTGTTAACTAAGTTACATTTGAAGGTACGAAGTTCATTTGTGGCTTTGAACAGCTATAGTATTGCCTTACTCAATGTAGTTTCCTGTACGTGATTTGTGATATCCTTTCCTTCTTTTCTTTACAAAATTGCACATCCCCCCACAATATAAAAGTTCGTTCAAGCTTTCTGTGCTGAATTCTTAATGAAATACCATAGTTTAAAATCTGACAAAATACCGTAAACCTTACAGTTGAAATCAATTTATAAAATCGTCTAAAAATAGCAATTAATCGAAAAATATTACATTTTTATTACACTCCATTACAATTGGTTACAATGTTTAATTAAATTTTAGACGTTTTTCGTTTCGCTCGTAAACTGTAAAAAGTTACAATCTATGTGACATACAATATGCACTAATGGTCGTAGGTCAAGGAAAAGCTTATATTTAGCTTAAGGTTTTCTTGAAATATGTTTTACATCAATAGGCGTGAGTGTATTGCTACGCCAAATTGGTTTTTCAGTTCTTAATAGTCATTTGTCGTATTAGCAGAATCAACCATTGAATTAGACGAAAACGCTCTAAAATCAATATTTTGGTTAGTACTGTTTGCATTGACGGTGGTCGTTGTATTTGCGACTTCATATTTGTGACGTCATTTTGTGATGTCATAATTGTGACGGTGCACATACGGACAGGAAGAGTGAAAACATAAAGTAGCTATCCCTACTTAATCAACTATTGACATGAGTATATAAAAGTGGCGATAGTGTATTGTTGAAGAATTAAACGTAACAATATATATGACGTCACTTTTAGTTATATTTGTGGCGTAGTATTTGTAGCGATATTTTTGTAACGTCATAATTGTGACAGTGCACAGACGACGGACAGTAAGAGTGAAAACATAAAGTAGATTAATAAAGGAAGGCCTTTTTGATCAGTCACGTCATGCTGTTCTGTTGGGCTAAAGCCGCTTTTTGCCCATAGGTCTTTATACTAAACACATATGTACATTTGTATTTGACGCATGTCTCTCACATACACAGACACACTTATTTCGCTCGACTTATCCGCTGATGAACTCCAAATTCCCGTTCGTGATATGAGTATAATTTAGTAAACCTGACTGGGGCGCTGCCCAGGTTAATGACTTTTTTAATGAGAACCATATTTTTCGCTGAAATGGAATCCCTTACAAATGTTTGCATTTGCAACCCTGAAATATTGTAATAAAAAATCGATGTTAAACTTGCATTAAAAGTGTAAAGTTCTTTTTGAATGAATACAAAATTATGAACTAAAACAGTCTGAAAAGTATAGAAATTATCGTCATAAATTATAGTTATTTTTATGAAATGTTGAGAAAGAAGGAAAATTTCTCGATGTACTTGAAGTTTTTGGCGAGAACAGTATTTATGAGAAAATCACTATGTAGATCGCATCCTAAACATAAGCGGAGCAAAAGCTGCAAATCTTTCATTTAAGAAATTTCTAGATTTGAAGTGACAGGATAGCCTAATTTCCATCCCCGAAGCATGTAAAAGAAATTTCAGTTTCTCACTTGAGGTGAGGAAAACATGAATTTTCGCACTTGCAATGTGAAAAATTTATTCACAGATTGCGTTTCTATTGGACATCTTTCACATTCAAATTTTCCGAATAACTGTTTGGCGCATACAATACAATTTTCATATTATTAAAGGATATAGAAAGCTCCATACAATGCTCTTTTTATATTCCAACCAATAAATACACGACTTGGTGTACAAAACAATACAATATGTCAATTCCGTTCATTTTATGTTCTCGTCGGTAGTAAATTCAATTTATATTTTCTTTGTTGTTTTTTTATGTTTAAGCTTTATAGTAGAAACGGTCAGCCGGAACTAGAATTTTTTTCTTTTTTTACGAAAAAGTCGGTATTTAAAGTCGCGTGTGTATGCATCGACGTAAGCAGCCTTTTATGTGAGGAAGCTGTCTGTGCAAAAGATGAATATCACAAAACTTTCCCTTTGTGAGCCTTTACCGTTGAAACAATATAATCTTTGCTTACTTACCTGTTGTTGTACGTTGATTGCGGAGGTAACGAAATATACGCCGCTGCATAAAAGTGTATGAAAGAAAGCCCTCGTCTACGCACAGATCTCGTTATATACTTCACTAGTCGAACCCCCGCCCCTAGGGGCTAAGCAGGCTTTATCATTTTCGCTTCAACATTAACGGGTAGGTTACGTAGTCGAAACCCCCACCCCTAGGGGCTACGCAGGCTTTATCATTTTCGCTTGTTGTCTATTCAGAGAGCCAAAGAAAATATTTTTTCGTTTTAAATAATGATGCGTAATGTTTCATGTCGTTATATCACTTCGGTGATATTACCGCTAACAATACTAAAATCGAAGTGGGCGAGAAAGGCACTATAAATCAAAATACTTTCCTTGCCGCAAAATTATTCCACTTCCTCCGCATACCACTTCCCCCGTATTCCACGTTCACCGTATGCAACGTTCACCTTATTCAACGTTCACCGTATTCAGCGTTGCACTTGCTACGTATTCTACTCTGACACTTCCCCGACCAAATCTCTAAGACGACATCTTTACTAACTTTTGGCCGATTTTCAATTTTGACCCTTTCTTGACCCATAACTCCCTTATTTCAGAACAATATCCCACCCCGTAACATGTTTTCTCGACGTTTTGCACCATACCTGACAACATATCAAAAAGTATTTTTTTTTCTTCGTCAGTTTAAACGCAATTAAAAGCAAAAATAACGGGATCGTTACAGACAGACGAATAGACAAATAAATAGACAAATAAATAGATAAACAGACGGACATTAGAGGTTTATAATTAGTAATAATATTGTAATTACAACTCTTCAATTCGAATTATTTTTTTTTTCAACAATCATTCAAGTAGAACAATACGTCTGGTTGAACTTCAAAACACTACCTCACTATAATTTTCAAAAAAAAAATTGAATAAAAACAACTGGGAAACCTACAAAATTTATACTTTTTTCAGTTGATACCATTTCGAAATGCCCTTGTCCTTGTACCTACTCAATCCTAAGCCCAAAGTTGAAGTAAAGCTTTAAACTTCTGATTTAAAAAAAAAAGAACGCAAAAAAGCTTTGAAATTCTACACGCAAATCGGAAATGAAAAATTGGAAATGGTGTCAGCCTTCATCTTATCCCACTCACTATCCATTTTGCCTTTATGCAAAAAGATGAATTCCTTTCTCATTTGTACCAAAAGCCATGCAAACAAACATTTGAAATGTAATCCATCATAACTACAACAGTATATAGCGTGAAGTTAACTTCATTTTATATTCGTTTAAAGAAGACAAACGAAACAATTCCCTTCTAAAAATGGTCTCATATTTTTGTTCTTTTTTTATTTATACTTCCATCAAAACGAATCTAAGAAAAATCTTGTCGGATGGTAAAAATATTTCAATAGGAAAAGATCTTAATTAAAGGAAACCCTGTAGGAGTCCTTTAGTTCTGGCATGTGCAAATATTCAAACGGCTTTTTGAAAGAACAATTTTTTACTAGAAATTAATAGAAGAAAGTGTATTCATAGCTTGTATGGAAAACCGCCAATGCAGCGTGCCTCACAATCGAGGTAGGTGTTAAAGAAATTCTCGTTGGTCTTGCAGCCTCCGTAGCTAAATTTGGTACATGTTTTAGTCGATGGATCAAAATAAAATTTTTCCATCACACCAGTGCACCTGGTAGCATCTGGATTAATCACACAAGGATCAACTACAAATAAAATTTGCAACAATTAATCCAACAACTATTGATTTTGAATCACTCACCGTTCAAACCAGATAAAGGATTTAACGCAACAGCAACCAAAATCAAAACCAAATATAAGAGTTTCATATTAATAACACTCGGTTGTTTGGATGAGAACACGCACTATATCATACTACACGTTCTTGGTGAAAATTCTAGTAGGTTTTAGAGCCAGCTCTTTAGTTGTAAAAACAAGATTTTTAATAAAGTAAAGAACATAATTAGTGCGTAATTTTGTATTATTCCATTGAACATTACATTATCAAATGCACATTATAAATCAGAGAGATGAAGTCAACTAGACAGTGTAGCAGACAACATTCCTGCTTTTGATGAGTAGCGACATTTACCTTTTTACAATCCAACTCAAAAGCTGAGTCATTTTTACCCAGCAGCGCCACCATTGTTTCATTGATAAATACAGTTCAGTACGAAACAAATGACATGATTTCTTTTTCATTACCTTCGGACAGAAGAAAGCGATAGTGTATTTTCGTGAAACGTGCACTATTTCTCGTGTAGCCAAAATGATGTTCATAAAGACGTCACGCTTTGCTATAAAATCAGCAGAGTACATAACTCCCAAACACACTCCCACTCCGGAAGCACATTTCCTATTTACGGGGGTAGCCAGATTTCCATAAACAGAAGTTGCTGTTTTCACAAGTTCTGACCTTTTTATGGATACTAGTTGTTTATAGCAAGCGTGACGTCATTTATGAACGGTCAATTAATATAAGTAAACGCTACAAAAGTTGGAATTTGTGTTAGAAATTACAAGTGATTCCTTGCACAGAACTACATGAGATGTAGTTTTTTAAACAAGTGCAACTGTGACAATTCGTAGGCTATTTGCGTTAGCTCGGCTAAATTTGCTTGATATTTTTGATCAGTGATGGACTCATTGTCTCAACTATTCGCGATTCTTAATGGAAATAGAGCAAATTCTATACATTTGACATTTGACAGACTAGCTTTATTTGACGATTTTGACATTTGGAGCTGATTATCTTTAGTTCACGATATCGACGCTGCGAGAACAATAGATGTCGCACTTTTCGTTGAGAATCGCGAAATGTCGATGTTTCACAGTTACAGGTGATTTCAATATACGAATCCTGACTATTTATGCAAAGTTCTCACTTCGCTGAAACATTTCAGCATCATACAGATGAATATTTGTTGCGAAAGATGAAACGTACTTTGAATAGAATCAGTTACATACTTTATATGAATTCAATGCTACAGCGAGAGGTACACCCCGGAAGAGATGGTTGGACGGCGTGGAAAAAGATTCGGAGTCAGAGAGTGGAGAAGTTCTGCCCTGGACTGGATAGGGTGGAGACGAGTTGTGGAGTCAGCCAAAACCCGCTTGAGTTAGTACGGCTGCTAAGTAAGTAAGTAATGCTACATGGAGGTGTGGAGGAAAATAAGAGAGCAGATAACCTTCGTCAGACCAAGAGACTGGGTATGACGGTGTCATGAGGATGGATGGGAAGAGTTAGCACCTCCTCAGTCATTGTGCTTTTTCCCGAAGCCGTACGCAATCTGCTAAAAATGTACACCCGTGTCGCATGAGTAGAATTTTGGGGACGACCATTGGACATTGCGCGCTCAATGGCCACTTGAACAACAACACGGAAACTCCTAGATGCACGTGATATGTGATTGCTATAAATTATTTCAGTTTAGACATAAGATTCTTGTGGATTTCGTGGTAGAACCGTCTGAAGTAGCCAAGCTTAGTCTTTTTATCTTGGACATGTTCTCGTATGAGGCAACAGGAACGTTCATCTGATGGTTTAAGTTATGAACGGGAAAGAAACAACGGAAACTAGGACCATCAGAATCTAGTCAATCACACCTTTATGCAGTAACCAACTTTTCATATTGATAAGGTGATGATGCCGTCCTCATGAAAACATTTTTAAAAGTTATATTTTTTGTGAGAATGAGCAGAACGAGCAGAATGAGTTGACTACAACAAAATTGTTAAAATCACAATTGTTCACCCTATACGATCAGTTGCTTGAAAGCAAGGCATCTCCACTATAAAATCTGCCTTACCGAAATGCATGTCGAAAATTCGAAAGTCGTGACAGCAGTGCAGTTAGGTTATGTTTTTTATTTATATAAATAAATCTCCGGTTTGGTATTTGGTGCGTGTAATATGAAAGTTATTTTTAACACAATCGTTTGAGTGTTCTCTTAGCGGCACCGAAGAAAACGTGTGTAATTTGAGTTAGTGTTGACGCGTGAATCATTTCTCCAATTTCACAAGAAACCAAAATGGGAAAAAAGTCACAAAAAAAGGACAATAAAAGGGAAGTGTCCAGACAGTTGCCTGTACTGAAGCGAATCGAATTGAACCAATTGCTGGACAACCTTCTAAAGTTGGGATTTACCACCACAAATTCATTGACCGAACAATGGAATGAATTCGTTGAAATGAAAACCATCATCAGTCAAATTCAAGTGATTGAATCCGAATTGAAGATAAAGAACAGCGGCAAAACTAGACTCTCATGCATCGAAAAATTTCTTGAATGGGCAAAGAGTAACGGTGCCGAATTTGATGGCATTCAAATTAGTGAATTCCAAAATTACGAATTTGGACTGGCCGCTACCAAAGACTTCAAAGAAGGCGAAATTTTCGTAACAATTCCACGAAAAATGATTATGTCTCTTGACAATGTGAGTTCATCAATTGCACCGATGATGTCTTCACCAATCATTGATTCGATGTCGAATGTTAAGTTGGCTTTCTGGTTGATTGTGGAAAAATTGAATCCGGACAGTTTTTGGAAGCCGTACTTGGACGTATTACCAGACAAATATTCTACAGTGATGAATTTTAGTGTTGCTGAAATGCAGGAACTGAAAGGATCGAGTGCACTGCCGGCAGCATTGAATCAATGCAAAAACATTGCCCGACAATACGCGTACATAAATAAATTTGTCAAAAACAAGCAAGTGGACAATGTTGATCCGGTTTTCGAGTTGTTGAGAGAAAGATTCACTTACGATTTGTATTGGTAAGTCGACTATTTCAGTTTTTATTGTTAGCGTTTCAGATACCGACGAAATGATAACAGGGAATTCTCAAAAATTCTGATCTTATCGATTGAATTCTCGGTATTGTGCTGAAATGTGTAAGGCCTTAGAGCCGCTTGAAAAACGGCGGCGACCTAGTCCTAGCGACCTTATCCATGTGACATACCAGTTTCCGCATGAGTTTCCAATCGAACGAATTGTGTGATATGTTTACCATCGGGGCAGTAGGTAACATCGGAGTATCTCAATATGTCTCGCACACCAGCTGCAGTTTGGGATAAACGCCGATTGCTTTGTTACCTTACTAGCACTGTCATTAGCACAGATAGATGAATGTTCGTGACCACAGATCAGAGACACATCGTTCTTCTCCGATAAGGGCTAAGGCGATGTATTTATTTCCAACCTTTCACGTTGAGTTCCATTTTGGATCCAGGAGAACTATTTTGTCTACATCCATTGCAGAACTTCCCCTACTTCGTTCCATAGGATAAATTTGTAAAAGTTTTCCAGGAAAACTGTTTTACATGTCCTTACCATAACAAGAGAAACGCATGAATGGACTTTGACATCCCCCTTAATCTCACCTTAGTCGAGTCTAATTACAAAGAAACAGCCAAAACGAAAATTTCTTTGCAGGTAAGACAAGATGCAGAGGTACTAGGGTATTCCGCCTAGGGGTGACGTTTAAAGATTTAGTGGTGTCACACAAATTGATAGCGCACTTTGTTACAGTTTTTCTGAAAATCTCCGAAACATCCAGCAATTACAGTTCTTTCATGCACTAGATTAATCATTCCACGAGTGCATGAAACTACTGGATCTTGAATCCGAAGTGCGCAGACTTCAGAAAGTGTCAACAAGTGGAAGAATGTTTTTTCAGTCGGGCAGCCAGGTGTCAAAAGGTGATGTTAGGAAATGTTCTATAGATTTATCAGGGTGGGATGGGCCATTTCTGGCTCCGCTCCTAAAACACAGATCTATTGATCCTTTGTTTTCTTCCCGTTCATCATGTAAATCATTTAAAACCTTCCGGTTCTCACCAAGAACCTATCTAGAACGATAGGTCCTAGGTCTAAGACATCGGAGGGTCGAATCACATAACCACCCAATGTCATGCTCCTTCGGGCAATCGCATATTACGTGGACGCCCGTTTCCTCCTCCAAGTCGCAGTCACATCTTGGATCAGCCAAAATGGTCATTTTGGCGAAGTGCTTGTTCAGTCCACAGTGACCTGTAATGGCTCCCACTACTCTCCTAATGCCACTACGGTCGATTCTAAGAAGCTCCTTGGCCCACTTCTCGTCTGACGCCGGAAAGAAAAGCTTTGTGTGCTTTCCTTCGCCGTATACGTACCAACTCTTTGCGGACTCAGCCCGCACCCAGTGTTCCACCGCCCTTTCACACAGAGAGTGTGGGATCGGGATGTGGGGCTCTGGGCTCTAGATCGCAGATGCTGAACCCTGTCTGGCTAGCTCGTCTGCTCTCTCATTACCGTCTACACCAGTGTGCCCAGGGACCCAGGCGATCGTGATCTGATTTCTCAGTTCCAATCGGTTTAGGGTCCCTTTCAGCTCTTTAACTAGTTTTGACGTTGTCACAGGCGACGCGAGCGCCTTTATCATCGACTCACTGTCTGAGCAGATGGTCGCTCTGCCACCCGTCATTTCTTCTGGCATTAAATTCATCACTCCTATCAACGTCGCAAACGTCTCTGCTTGGAGGACGCTTGCTAACTTTCCCAAATGGAGACTGTCGCAGTTCGCCGGTTCCTGCGAATAGATCCCGACTCTCGCTCCTTCCTCAGTTTTCGATCCATCCGTAAAGCTCACCAGTCCATCAGCCGGTAGGCAGGTCGACCAGTTTCCTAGCCAATCCGCTCTGTCCGGTATAACGATCTGGTATCGCCTCACAAAGTCGACCTGTGGAATCATGCGATCTCTGGGCATCTATCTGCCGAGGCAAAGGCTCTTGCTTTAACGATCGTCTGGATGGGCGATAGCGCAATGAGCGCTTCCATGGCTGCTGTGGCCGTAGTCTTCATAGCTCCTGTGACACAAATGCACACGAGCCTCTGAATTTCATTCAACCCCTTCCTCACGCACTCCACATTGAGCCTAGGCCACCAAACTACGCAGCCATGGCTCAACATGGGTCTGACCACCGTCTCATAGATCCACAATATGGCTCTAGACGGTATTCCCCAGTTCCTTCCAAAAGCCTTTCGACAGATCCAGAAAGCGGCCACCGCTTTCTGTGCTTTGTATTTGACATGCTCGATCCAGTTGATCCAGTTCTCGACCAAAAAGAAAAACCCCCAGATACTTTACTTTTGGGCTAGGATCAACAACCTTTCCGAAGAGCCTGGAGTTCCACACTAAATTGTGTGCTGTGTTCCTTTTACTAAAAAGCACAATGTCCGTTTTGTTGGGGTTGACCTTCAAGCCCCTCTCCTGGCACCATTCCTCCACTAACCTCAGCGAACTCCTCAAGCGACTTCCCAGGGTACTTTTGAACTTGCCTTTAACTAGAATAGTCAAGTCGTCCGAATAACCCTGCGCATGAACGCCTGTCTCATTCAACCTCTTGATCAAGGAGTCCACGACCATGCACCATAGCAACGGTGAGAGTATCCCCCCTTGCGGACAGCCTTTCGATACCCAGAAGCTGGATTTGTGGCCGCATACGTTGGCCTCCACGGTCCTGCTTCTGAGCATGTTGCCAATCCACCTCGTTACTACCGGTGCTAAGTTCCTTTCTTCTAGCGTTGTTAAATGGAAATGCTAGAGGCAATAGCTTGTATACAAGGAAAATCAGGGTCATGGTTTGACGGCACAAAGTAGGCAGCCTGGTGTCAAAAATTGAAGCATATCACTATGACAGCATTGACGAATGCTTCATTCACAGCGCACCAATTTTCATCTTGAGACCAGGCTGCGTTCTTGAGCATATGTTCGTTTAAATGTAGATGGCAGCGGCAGCCTAGTTTCAAGTTGAAATTTAGTGCGTTGTAAAGCATTCGTCAATGCCATAAAAGTGATATACACAATTTTTGGCACTAGGCTGCCTTCTTTTTCGTAGTTCAACTTTTAAAGGTGTCAAATTGAAAAGTATTACGCCATAAAGTACTGGCCACTAAATTCAAATTTTTCGAAAATCATATCTTGACACCAGGCTGACTTCCCGGACTTGGTCATAGCAGCATCACCTTTACTCAGATATTGGAAGTGGGGGACAGTGTGGCGTAGATTTACGTGCTTTAGGATTCAGACCCCATATCCAAAGCACGATGTTAATGAGCCGGCAAAAAAACGCATCCAATATTCTCGTTTATTTTTGAACCACAATAAATATTACATCCATTTACACATAGAATTCTTAACTTAAACGTCTCCATGAATATTTTAAACAGTCTAAACGTTTATTGCACATAATTCAAACTTACAACAGCCATTGTGACAGTCACGCCGGAATCTTCTTCACAGACTTCACTTTATCGAAAAGATTTTCTCATTGCATCGTACAAGTATTCTTGCACTTCTGGTGAATTAGGGTCCATGGTATTTAATTTACTTGACCGTGAGCCCATTGTTGTGAAAACATTCGGACTGGAACTTCGTTTCGTTGAAGACGATGCCGTCGAATTACGGGTTAGTATAGGAAGTCGACCTCGTACTGTTTGAAAATTTTCGGTATAGTTGAGTTTCTTTTTCTGTTTCTGTCGCCATCGACACGTCGCAAATATTAAAATGAAAATGATCAAACAAACGCCCACAATGCTGGCACTAGCTATAATAGCCGAACGAACAGCAACTGGTATGGACGCATTGTCTACGGGAATCGAATTTGGCTTGAAACCGTGTCCTGACAGTTCAAGGTCAACGAAATCGTGAGACCGGGCTATTTCATTCTCGATTTGTAAAATGTCATCATCAAATGGTAATATTCTTGACGATGAGATAATGTCCTTCTTAATCGAATCGACGAAGTTGACGTCTTGCGATGGGTAGTTTATCGTTTTCCACGGTCGATAGTTGTTTGTCGGTGGCACTGGTTTGATAGATGGATCTGACTTAAGCGAACGTCCTTCTTTACCAATTTCATCTGTGGGTTTAATGTTGATGATTGATGTGAAGTAACTAGAACCATCTGAATCGGTTCGAACATCGTCTGGTTTCACACTCTTCACGTTGGGTAAATTAAAATTGGGAAAATTTTCAAAAGCTGCCACAATATCCAGTTTGTCCGCTGCATTTACTTCGGTGCGAGGCTTTGTTTTGTTGTTAATAATTTCAGCTAGATGAAGCTGACTCGATCCTCGTCTTCTATGTTCTAAAAGTTCTTCCAGTGACATATTCCTTGCTTCCAAGACCTTAGTTAACCTTGATCCACCACGTCTATCATCGAGCAATTCCAATATATCAGTTTTATCATCGGTTGTTCGTAAAGAAGTTATGTCATAAAATAGAGAAGGGTTGCGTTCTGTTACGTCGAGCTTAGCCCTCTTTTCTGAATTCTCTTTCTGGATCGAATTTGTTGATTTTTTCGGAAGTTCATTCGTCCTATCAGTCACCGTCATTTTATCCGATCTTGATGTGAATTCCTGGAACAGTTCTTGTTCGCCACCTGGGGCATCCTCAAATAAATCTTCAATTGCTGCTACTGCTTTGCGCCCACTATTGTATAAAGCAAACTCTTCTAATATCGAGTTTATTTGTGGTTGTGATTTTTCGAGAATATCTTTGATGTCCTCTTCCGAGCTATACATAAATTTTTCTTCTTCATCTGCCGACAAATCTTCATCGATCAAAGGCAAAATAGTAGTAGCTTCCATTTCTTCATACGCCTCCGAACTTTCAACCTGGTCTACATTGGGACTCTCTGTTGAATCAACATTTTCTGGAGTTTCCGTCGTCGTAGTGGTAGTCGTAGTGGTAGTTGTAGTGGGATTAGGTGACAGGTGAGGAATTTTTAACCGTGGTTTTAAGGCTAGACGTGACCTTACAATATCTTTAACAATTTCTTTGTGCTGTTCTGTTGTGGAAGAAATCGGTGCTGCAGTCGATGCCATGAATGTTGTCGTTGATAAAATGACTTCAACGTCAGTCGTAGATTCTATTGGAACATGCGACAATTCGTTCATGCCTTTTGTTCTGTCCGGACTAACTGTAGCTCCTAATTTAGGAACATTTCCATAACGCGGTGGAAGACGTTCTTTCGTGTCTTGTCGAGTATTTGCAGGAGTTGTTGTATTGCTGTTGATACTTGATCGAAGTTTTATAGGCAGCAGTCGACGCCTGCTGTTGGAGTTGGTCAAATCTGGGCGTATTCTAGACACAACTTCCTTGATGGGCTTTGGCTTTTCACTGGTATTGCTGGCAGGAAGTCTTCGGTTACCGAGTGATCCTCGAATATTTGTGTTCGCAATTGTAACAGTTTCGTAAATGTTTGGTTTATTATCGGACTTGGCTGATGTTTCTTCTTCGTCTTTCACATTGTAAATTGAAATGGTCGGAACAGTGTCTTCAGTGTCAGGGCTGGCGGCATCTGGTTTCGTTCTACTGAAACTTGGTAGTCTCCTTGTTGGTTGGTTTTCGTTGGCCTTCTCGAGTTGTAAAACATTTGGATGCTCAATTGCTGAGACTGTACTAGCAGGTCTTTTTACTCCAGGTATTCGTCGCACTCCCTTCGTTGCTTCGGTGGGAGTAGGAGCCACTGTACTTTGAAGAACTTTATAAGCATTCTGTTTCCCTTTCAACAAATCATCCAAAGATAAGTTTTGCTTTTGCAAAATCTCACTTAGACTCAGACCTCCTGAATTTTTCAATAAATTTTTTAAATCACTTGCCGAAGTTCCTACATTCGAACCATCATCTTTCTTTGGCACTACGTAAGGTTTCCTGTAAGACTTATTTGTAATATCATTTTGGCTGGTCTGGTCGACTGGTCCTTCCACCTGCATTACCATGGACTGAACAAATTCATTCCTGTTTGGATAACTGATTCGTGATCGATCGTTCTCATTATGCCACACTTCAGTATTGATGTTTTGAATTCCTTTTACACCATTCACCGACACCGTGATACCACTATTTTCCGAATCCTGATCCTCTTCCATCTCCCCCTGCCAATAATTCGTTCGATCGTCGTTTAGCTGATAGCTGGGTTCCTGTTGCTGTTGGGGGCGACGCTTTCGTTTACGGCGTCGTCGTCGCATTGGCTCCTGAATGAACTCTTCGGGAGGTTGCATTATTGATGGCAATTCGGCAGGAACTATATCCTGTCGTCTCCAGGCCTAAAATGAAAAAATTTTGAAATTAGCATTGTACAAAAGTATCGAATTACACTCGACTTCAGTCAAATGTAGTTAAGAAGATATGATCTGAGCCACTAACACGAGAACTAAATTTGACCGAAATCAGCAGTACTTTTCATATTCAATAATCTACTACTACCAATAGTAAAATCTTCCCTTAAAGTTTGATCTAAACACTACTATATGAACCGAGCAACCAGCATGTACAACTCGTCTGAGTCTGATGCTGTACCATCTGTGACAGCTATGGAGACGTTAATTAACCTGCCACCGGTCCATGTGGCATTGAAGGCGAAAGCTTTTGCTACGGCGGATAGGCTGTCTCAGAACGATCTCTGGACTCCAAATTTAATTTCGGGCCATGGGAAAATCAAGAAGGCTATCACTAACGAGGTCTTTGCGATGCCTAGGGGCCGAATAATACCGGAGACAGACTTCGTAAGGCGTTTCGGGGCTGTCCTACCCAGCAGGTCGGAATGGCTGGAAGGTTGGCCAAGCTGTCTATCAAATGAAAGAACTGTGAGCCGTCAGTAAAGGCTTTAAAACTTCAGAAGACACGGAAGCCGGAGTATTTTTCCCGGAACTGTTGGCGGAAAGATGGTACCACCTAGGTGGATACGCCGATGTTTTTCAAGCTGAAACTTTCGCGGCACTGATGAGGCACTCCCAGCAGAGGCATGTGGAGAAAATGTGACAGTCTGTTCTGACAGCGAGGCGATGATCAAAGTGCTTATGTTGCCTGTCGTGACATCCAAGCTGAAGAAAACCCTGAACCGGATGGGACTGAGAAATCAGGTCACGCTGGTCTGGGTTTCCGGACACTCTGGTGTGGAGGGAAACGAGAAAGCGGATGAGCTAGCGAGGAGAGACTCGGTAACATTGAGTTGCGGGCCGGAACCTCTTATACCCATCCCACACTTGGCATGCGTGAAAGCGATGAAGAGATGGGGTAGGTCGGAATTCGCTAACTACTGGAGTATGAAGGAGGAATGCACACGAAGCGTTTCTTCCCGGTGCCCGATGGTAGGTGGGCCAGAGAACTGTTAAACATGGACAGGAAGCGCATCAAGAGGGTGATGGGTGCGATCACCGGGCATTGCGGACTGAGCAAGCACATGGCAAAATGGGAATCTCTAACGATCACAATTGTACCTGCGGCCTAAGTGAGGAAACGGGCGTTCATGTTATATGCGAATGCCCGAAGTTTTCTCAATGAGGCTTAGGACCAGAGCCTGTTATTTGGGAACAAATTCCCAAAATTCTCTATACTTTCGAAAAATTTTCCAAAATTTCCCAAAAATTCCCAAAATTTCCCGAAAATTCCCAAAATTTCCCAAAAAAAATATAAAAAATTTCCAAATAATAACTTAATAGTCAACTTTATGATGAAGGGCATCTCTTTCCAGACAAGCTGAAAATTCGAAATTTTGGATTGTCTGCTCAGCAAAATTTTTATTTTTAAATTTCAATCTTTATTAGGCTCCAATACCTTCATTTTGGCACAAATTTGTATTTTCTGCGAAGTGTGATGGTTGAGATATGCACTAGGGCTACCCTCGTAAAGGCTCTCCTATCGCTCAACAAGAAAAAAGGGGTAGAACAAATTTTTTTCGTATCGGATAATATAACACAATGGCATTGTTTTCAATCGGTTATGAGCGTTGTGAGGGATTGAAATCAAAATTTCCCAAAAAAGTATAAAAAAATTCCCAAATAATAGACTCCGCTTAGGACTCTAGGAAGTCATGTGGTCCAACCTGCAACAGTACACAAAATGCCGCTCTAGACAGGTTCCTTGTAGGAACTGGGAGGTTTCCGAGATTTACATGATGAACGGGATACGAAACAAAGGATCATCAGATCTGTGTTTCAAGGACCAGGAATGCACCGACCCAATCTGATAAATCTAAAAATCTGTGCTGCCTGTATCTAAAGCGTCATGTGCCCTCAATCCACGTGTTTAGTGCGACATGAGCTTATGTCAAAGTATGCGAAATGCAAAAAAATTGTCGTCGCGCAATTATTTTCGTATGCGAAATTGTGTATACTTTGACACAAGTTGACACCGTACTTCAAGCCTGGAAAGCCTTGCCCTTGATCTAAACGGTGCACCGATCAACCCAAGAGAAATTATGCAACCGAAAAATATTTTTACTTCTGACGGCTTACAGGCTCAAACGAAATAACGTAACGATAATGTGAAATTTCTTCATCAAACCAATGCGTGCAATGAGTGAAAAAGTGTATCTTTTATTGAAGAATTAGAAACGTTTCTTTTATTCGCATCAACTTTTATTGAATGAAAACCAGTTTGATCGTCTGTCTTTTATTCAAATCGAATCGATAATCAACCAATTACTTCCATTAAATTTGTTTAAGATTTAACATATCAATAACGAAATGTTTATCTCATTCACATGTCCAATTGAAATGTGAAAAAAAATTTCGCTTTCTGTCCATATCACTTTCTTTACAAGTTTATTAAAACCAAATATATCTTTTCATAACTGCTTTTACGAGCTAAACAATGCAATTAAAGTGAATTACAAATTTAATAATTTAACGCAAGTTGAAAACAAGTTAAAAAAAGCCGTGCGGTTTGTCGGCGATGTAGATGTAGAGTAGATGCAACATAATTCAATCGCAAAGCGATAAACAATAATTATCTCACGAGTACACTGGTATGGATGTTTATGCTTCGATATAATTCTTACATGCACCACGTATTACACAGTGTTATCTTGGCAAACAATTGAGCAATAAGTGTGAACAGATTTTTGCAGTGAAACTGTGAATGACAGCCGTGAAAATGTGAAGATGATTTAATAAAAAATAATTTAGTTTTTCAAGTAAAAGTTTTTGCATTTCATTTTAATTCTCAAATTCATTTATTGACTTAGAAGCATAGAAGAAAAATTATACAAGAGGTTGGTTGGAGCGCCTGACCTCAATACATTTTTAACAACTGGAACAATTCTATACAGTTACGAAAGTTGGTTGAAATGACATTATGTCATTTTATCGCTATTTTGGGTAGTCTGCAGACTAATGAAAGAAACATTTATGTATTATGCGGGGAATCGAGATCAATATTTTCCAGTGAATGCCGCTTGGCCACAATATTTATAAGAACACTTGACATTTGAGGTGACAACCAACATCTGATTCATGACTTGGAGGTTTCTGGCATGAGGGTTCTTAGGAACATATCAAAAGTTAATTTTTGAGTTTTCTCGGTGGAAGGGGCGACGAAGAATAGAAGAGAAAACAGGTTGCCAAATTCACAGGTTCCCGAGCGGTGTTCGGCCTAGGAATAGGGAGATTTATGGATTCATTTAAATAAGACTCTTAAGAAACGGGGATTCCATTGTAGAGTGATATGACTTTCTGGGTGCTCCATCTACAACATACTGACCTCGTACCGAAAGTCTATAAAGTGTGGTGATTATAATGATGTGGCAATATGTTGCAACGCTTGCAAACATTAAATCAAATTGTTAAGTCGGTACCTGTGTTATTCTGTTGAGTGTATAACAAACTTTACTACCTCTAATATGCCCGTTTTGTAAGGGCTCTGTTCATAAATTTACCATCATAATACTACACATAAAGCTACAAACCACGCTGAGGTTTTTATAAAAAATATGGCATATGTTTAACCGATCACCGAAAAAGATTTTTTTGATCACTAGGAAATACAATTTTGATCAGAGATAATTCATAAAGTATGTCACGCGCGACGACTATCTGCATCTCTTTCTATCAGATTTGTATGCAAATCTTGCATCTCTTTCGTACGTGTGACATACTTTATCACTCACAAGGAAACTGAAATTCCTTTATTAGCTTGGAAGTGGTGACAGTCGACATTTACGCCTTAATTATTCCTTCGCTATCTGAGAGGATAGTTACCCCTTCGTTTTCCGATTCCGGTCGTAAGGAGCACTGTACTCTTCTCATCGCCGCGAACGTTTGTTCTTGGATTATAATAATATGATAATAATAATCTGCCTTACAACATACGAAGGGTTAGAGGCTAGATCATTATTTACTAGTTTCGCTGTTTGTGGTTCTACTTTTTGAGATCCTTTCATTACCGGAAAGTTTTACTGTGCCAGTGGTAAGCTGTGCGACAAACCCAGTGCCATCTATAAGATGTAACTAGGAGCGAAACTAGCAGGAGTAGAATACCGGTTCTCCCAACAATGCCTTTTCCGGTAAGCCGTACGATGGCACTACACTCAACTTCACTCGACTTGAACGATTCAATCAGTTTTGTTTTGTTTACAAATCCAACAATCGGTACAAATCCGTTTGCGGTTGAGTTTCGAACCAACGCACTGGCAACTTAATCTCGTAGTAGCAAGCAGACGTGTTAACCACTACGCTATCGTTTCTTGTTTCTTGGATTACACTGGCGAAATTTCCCAAATAGAAACTCGCCTCCGTTCTGGGTTCGAGAGCAAACACCCCGGCCCTTGTTCCTTTTAGAACCATTAGTGAAGCAGACAGCTCGGCCAATCGTTTAGAATTCCTGTGTACTCGGAATGATAGTCTCATAGCGCTTCTCAAAGTTGATCTCCGGTTTTATCCGGTATCTAGGCATGTCGAATATGGGATCGCGTATTATTCCCCTTATTCTTCCATGTCCTATCGTAAAGTTACTCATCCAAAGATCACTAAGCGAGCCTATCTTGAGTGGCGAAGGCATATTTTCATAGCACTAGAAGCACCAGCACCAGAAGGTGAGGCGTACTTCCATAGCATTTTTCTGGTGAGGCAGTCATACCAGCCTTTGAGTTTCGTTCATCTTATTTTTCGGACTTTTCAAGTCTTTCATAAATCCACATTATTGCCTTAAACGGTAGGTCCAAGTTCTTACCAAAGGCGCTTCTTACATATCCAGAAGGCTGTCAGGCTGTGTAGATGTAACTGATATAGTCGATAATTTAGTTTTATTTTGTGTTGGTGATAGATGAATTTTCTGGATATCAAAAATTATTTTTCGGTGACTGCTTTGTAGTATCTCCTAAACAGAAAATATCACAAAACATCCCATAGACAAATATATCCCAGCTATGAGCAGGTTACCCGAAACTTTGGAAATACTAGCCCGGACCCGCAATGCTTTCCAAGGGTTCTAAGTTTCGAACATTTTCGTAAGTCCGATTATCTCCAGCCTGACTTTGACAAAGGTCAACGGTTTATCTTCAGCGGTTATAGTATGGGTAACATTAGATCACGTTTTTAGGCATTCATTTTTTTCCGTGGAAAATTTCAATTTATTTGCAAAAGAATAATTTCTACCAACAAAAGGACATTTAGCTCTTCAAAGGATTCCTTTGATGAAGAAATCTGAAGTCTTAAAATTGTGTTTTATGGTGTTTCACACAGCAATTTATTGGAACGATGATAAATAAATGAAATTTAAAATAAATGGGAAAACCTGCGGAAAAGAATTTTCATGAAAGTTTTCTAGGAAAGTAATTCCTTCGCAGTTATTTATCTAAAATGACGAAAATAAAATTTTTGTATTATGTTCTTTAATTTGGAAAAATATTTTCATTTCATTGTCATACAAGACTCAGGATCATGCTACAACTCATTTCTGCTGCCATGCCGCTTCAATAATTTTAAATTTGAGTTTAATGTAATTTCATTTAGTTATGCAGCAAGAAAAACGTCAT
This sequence comes from Pseudolycoriella hygida, assembly GCA_029228625.1. Lineage (NCBI taxonomy): Eukaryota > Metazoa > Arthropoda > Insecta > Diptera > Sciaridae > Pseudolycoriella > Pseudolycoriella hygida. The sequence continues at coordinate 11,367,409 of CM055405.1, read as the reverse complement.
ATCGTCCTTCCTCTTCAAGGAAATATTTTAAATTGATTTTTAAAAAAAGATATGTTCGCGTGCTGCATAACAAGGTTTTCACGTTATCTCGGGACCTGGGACACACGTACACAAATTATCATAATTTACTTTTCATGTTTTTCATCGCGTAGAGAGGAAAATGAAACAAATTTTTTTCGCATCCCTTCTTCATGCATCTTCATTATTATGTTTTTAACAAATGCTACCCGTATATTGTTGCTTCGTGAGGAATTTTCTACATTTTATCTGTAAATGTATACGAATATTTTTCTATTTCACTACTTTTTTCTGCAAGTCTTTCTCTATGAAAAGGGTTTAGTCACCGAAACGAAAGTTTCAGTTCTGATTGATTGTAGCAATCATTTGATGTTTATACAAAACATAACATACATCTACACATAAGCATATTGCCGCTACAATTTTGTGTTTAAACATGAGAATCTGTCGGACCAAACATATTATTGAGTCTGTTGGTATCAAAAGTCTGTCTATTCCAACTGACAAAGTGACGTATTACGGCTCTTTCATAACTATAAACGTAACTTAGATTCCCCGTCTGTTGTCTCAACTGCTCGTTTGTTTAGTTACTTTGATTTTTTGCTATTTTCTGAATTAGAATACAATCGATCCAAATGAAAAATTATACAAAACTTGCGATTTGTGGGTTCTGCGAGTTCTTTGAGATCTAAAACCCACACCCAGTTTTAGTGTTGTCGCTTTTGGCTTTTGCTAAATGTATATCGATAATGCAGTTTCATTGAGTTTGTTAATTGGCGCATTTTTTTTTTGTAAAATTCAAACGTTATCTGACTTAAAATTTTTGCACATTTGTTTGATGACTCTGTTGCTAGCAAATTTCGGAATAGATCGATATTTGTTTCTTCGCATTATTTTTTATTTAATGTTGGATTTAGAAATTACTTCAACAATTTGAATTTTCTTGCAAATGTAGTTTTTTGTTTAATTTTGTAAATTTCCTAAAAGCTTAATTTTGCAGAAAGTTCGATTATTTCGGGGATTTGCATATCTTATAAAACTCCAATTTTCTTAGAGAGTCTAATTCTTTTGAAATTTTTAATTTTTTTGATAATTTGAAATTTTTCTAGAAATTTATATTTTCCTGTAATTTTGGGATTTCCTTGAAATATTTATTTTCACAAAAATTTATATTTGGAGAAAGAATTGGGATTTTTCAAAAATTTGAGTTTTCTTGATAATTTTGAATTTTCACAAAAACTTTAAATTTCTTGAAAATTCAATTTTTTCGAAAATTCAATTTATTTTTGAAATAACCGTACGGGTCAACCGTATCTTGATTTTCATCATCTTTATCTACATTATCATCCATTGTTTTGATTGACGGCTTTGACAGTAGCAGTACTTCAGTATATTTTTTAAAATTTTAGATTTTTAGTGAAGTATCTCACAAATTATTGTTTTACTTCAGTTAAAACAATTTCAATTGTTATTACGTTTTGATCATTTGTTGTGCTGTGTTTAATTGTGGAGTTTTGAATCTTTTTTTGATAAATAGATTGGTGTATCCATCAAAAAATCGCTAATTTCTATCGTGTGAAAAGTGTTTTAAAACTTCCAGCTTCTGCAAGCATTATTTCGCTTTCCTCTAGTGGATTTTCGAGAATTTTGTTTTTATTAGAAACGTTTATCTATTTAGAAAAAGTTGTAAAATTTTGTGAAGTTTCGAATTAACTTTTCTAATAAAAAAATGTAATTTAATTTGTGATCATCACGGGAATCTTCCGATTTGTATTTTTGTTGACAAATGACATGACATGGCCAATTTGTTTACATACATTCGTCCAAAAGCGGCAACACCGAATTGGAATTTATTCATTGTGTTTTAAACCCACAAAAATAACTCTCGAAAGACATAATTGTAAACTTTTGAGATTGGAAAGATTGTAGTTACACGGTTCGTTTCTTCGGGAAAGTTATAGAGATTGGTGAAAGGAATTTTTAGCCTGGAGCCTGAAAATTTTTTTTGCTGAAAATTTTTTTTCGTCGGAATTTTTTTTTTCGCCAGAAATTCTTTTTCGCCGGAAATTTTTTTTCCCGGAAATTTTTTTTTCGGCCGAAAATTTTTTTTCGCCGAAAATTTTTTTCCGACTGAAATTTTTTTTTGCCAGAAATTTGTTTTTCGCCGAAAATTTTTTTTTTGGTCGGAACTTTTTTCGGCCGGAAATTTTTATTTTCGTCGGAATTTTTTTCGCCAAAAAATTTGTTTTCGACGTAAATTTTTTTTCGCCGAAATTTTTTTCGTCAAATTTTTTTTTGCCGGAATTTTTTTTTGTGCCGGAAATTTTTTCGAGCGAATTTTTTCCATCGTATTTTTTTTTGCCAGATTTGTTTTTTTGTCGGAAATTTTTTCGGCAGAAATTTTTTTTTGGCGGAAATTTTGTTTTGTTTGGAATTTTTTTCGCCGAAAATTTTTTCGCCAGAAATTTTTTTTCGACGTAAACTTTCTTTGCCGGACAATTTTTTTTTACCGAAAACTTTTTTCTCCAAAATTGGTTTCCTTTTTCTTCCGAAATGAATTGACACTAATTGATTTTATCTTATCACGAAATTTGGGGTCGTCGCCCGCCGGCCGCTAGCTTTATGCAAAAATTTAAAAAATAAAACAATCTTCGAAACATCGAAACAAAAGTTAAATAAAGAATAAAACTTTGACCACAAACTAACATTTAATTCAAACAAATTTCTGTTTATTCGCTGATAATAATAGCGTCACTTCAAACGATATCACTAATTTTGGAAGTGGACATTAGGGACTGCGTCACACTTTACCTTTTAAGAGGTTTTTGTTGTGATATGTAGAATCACA
>CM055405.1:11345336-11364043 GCA_029228625.1 Pseudolycoriella hygida | reverse complement strand
GAAAGAATTGGGATTTTTAAAAAATTTGGGTTTTCTTGATAATTCTGAATTTTCACAAAGACTTTAAATTTCTTGAAAATTTAATTTTTTCGAAAATTCAATTTATTTTTGAAATAACCGTACGGGTCAACCGTATCTTGATTTTCATCATCTTTATCTACATTATCATCCATTGTTTTGATTGACGGCTTTGACAGTAGCAGTACTTCAGTATATTTTTTAAAATTTTAGATTTTTTAGTGAAGTATCTCACAAATTATTGTTTTACTTCAGTTAAAACAATTTCAATTGTTATTACGTTTTGATCATTTGTTGTGCTGTGTTTAATTGTGGAGTTTTGAATCTTTTTTAATAAATAGATTGGTGTATCTATCAAAAAATCGCTAATTTCTATCGTGTGAAAAGTGTTTTAAAACTTCCAGCTTCTGCAATCATTATTTCGCTTTCCTCTAGTGGATTTTCGAGAATTTTGTTTTTATTAGAAACGTTTATCTATTTAGAAAAAGTTGTAAAATTTTGTGAAGTTTCGAATTAACTTTTCTAATAAAAAAATGTAATTTAATTTGTGATCATCACGGGAATCTTCCGATTTGTATTTTTGTTGACAAATGACATGACATGGCCAATTTGTTTACATACATTCGTCCAAAAGCGGCAACACCGAATTGGAATTTATTCATTGTGTTTTAAACCCACAAAAATAACTCTCGAAAGACATAATTGTAAACTTTTGAGATTGGAAAGATTGTAGTTACACGGTTCGTTTCTTCGGGAAAGTTATAGAGATTGGTGAAAGGAATTTTTAGCCTGGAGCCTGAAAATTTTTTTTGCTGAAAATTTTTTTTCGTCGGAATTTTTTTTTTCGCCAGAAATTCTTTTTCGCCGGAAATTTTTTCCGCCGGAAATTTTTTTTTCGCCGAACCAATTTTTTTTCGCCGAACATTTTTTTCCGACGGAATTTTTTTTGCCCGAACTTTTTTTCGCCGAAAAATTTTTTTTGGTCGGAACTTTTTTTTCGGCCGGAAATTTATTTCGTTCGGAAATTTTTTTCGCCAAACATTTTGTTCGACGTAAATTTTTTCGCTGAAAATTTTTTTCGTCTAAATTTTTTTTGCGGAAATTTTTTTTGCGGAAATTTTTTCGGTGAAATTTTTTTCATCGTAATTTTTTTTTTGCAGATATTTTTTTTGTTCGGAAATTTTTTTCGCCAGAAATTTTTTTTGGGGGAAATTTGTTTTTGTTGGAATTTTTTCGCCGAAAATTTTTTCGCCAGAAATTTTTTTTCGACGTAAACTTTCTTTGCCGGACAATTTTTTTTTACCGAAAACTTTTTTCTCCAAAATTGGTTTCCTTTTTCTTCCGAAATGAATTGACACTAATTGATTTTATCTTATCACGAAATTTGGGGTCGTCGCCCGCCGGCCGCTAGCTTTATGCAAAAATTTAAAAAATAAAACAATCTTCGAAACATCGAAACAAAAGTTAAATAAAGAATAAAACTTTGACCACAAACTAACATTTAATTCAAACAAATTTCTGTTTATTCGCTGATAATAATAGCGTCACTTCAAACGATATCACTAATTTTGGAAGTGGACATTAGGGACTGCGTCACACTTTACCTTTTAAGAGGTTTTTGTTGTGATATGTAGAATCACAACCGATGGATGCACGCGACGTATTTTTTGTTTTTGTTCCTGATCTGACGTTTGCTCATTTGTTCACCTTCGGTCCAGAGTAATTTCTTTTATTTAATTATTACTTTAACTGGTACTGAACGCATAATTAATATGTGTGAATGTGTTACATGGATTAGGTCGTAACAGACGTTTTGTAATGGCATTATGATACAAAGATTTATTTTCCAATAAAGTGTGAAATTGTAATTGTACACGGCAATTATTCTGCTCATGGTTGGTTGTTTGTGAACTGCCCAAATTATTTGCACATATCAACTTATTCAATTGATACATGAATCAACTTTTTCAATCAGAAACTAGATTTCTACCCACCTGAACGTTTAAACACAAAACGCTCATCTAAACTGATATTTTGAGAGAAATTCCGCTGACTGGAATGGTATTACAAATTATAAAATGGAAATTATATAAACTCGTTTAAATGCATCCAATCGCAATCCGTTTTAAATTAAAATCGATTTTCACGTTCAGATAAACCGATTTTTGCATAAAAATTTATCAACCTCCGTATTACCATCTTCTTGTGCGATTAACCAACTTTTGCAACGTACACTCATGCAGCAACATTATTTTTAGAAAACTGCTTAAAAGTTTTCGAAAATGAAATCTATTTTCATATGGTCCCCATGCACTGGTTAGGTAAGATAAGAAGTGAAACTAACAAAAAAAAAATCGAATTGAATTCTATTGAACTGGATTATGTGGAAAACAGGATTTTCTGCCAGATGAAAGTTTGCGGTTATTTATTGGAAAAGTTGAATTCGTTCATTCGATTCTAGTTTTCTTTTTATTTTTTTTTCTTTTATTTATGTACGACTGCAACAAACGGATCATTAGCAAAATGTGGTTGGTGTATGTATTACACAGTTGATAAATGATGTTTTGGATTGAAAACATTGGGTTTTTGTCGTAATTCAACTATATTGCAATTCAATTTTAACATTATTTATGTTGTAAACGTGTGAAATTGTTTGTTTGTCCATAATTTGCATAACAATGGATGATATAAATTAGCAGAGAGAATTTTTAATTAAATTAAAGCTTAATGTTGTCTACATGGTAATTTTGACGGTACAGTTGCCGCAAGAGGTAGACCACATAACCAGATTTTCAGATAATTGAGTTGAATTCTTCAAAATCAAAACGATTTTCGACTTAAATTTAAATTAGTTCATGTGGCTTTTATTTTATTCGAATTTCAATCTCATTGTCTCGTAAATTTCTATACTTTGAGAAAATTGTCACATTTATACAAACCCTAAAATTGCTCTAATTTGAGTTAATTTGAATTTTCGTTGTCAACTAAACATTTGGCTAATGGACTGATGAATTGTGAATTAATCTGGTTTCATATTACGGTACAGTTGGTCCAGTCTATGCAAAGACTAATGGACTGCAATTATGTACTGAAAAGCGTCTGCAATATTTCTATACTGACACTACCATAAAATCCATTCCAAACAACTGTCTTATTAGTTTGACACGTTTACTACAGTCATGCTCAAAAAAACAAACGTATTACCAGAAGAAATTAATGTATAGCCGGAGGGTATCCAAGCGTTCAGTGCGATGTCGGCTTATGTCAAAGCGTATGAAATTTCATGATGAAAATCACACATTTTTTCGCTTCATGTATTACGAAATTCGCCATGAAATTTTTATGCCTTGACATAAGCTGACGCCGCACTAAAAGCGTGGATTACACCTCTTAATTGGGGAAGACTATCATGGGCGCGCTGTAGCGATGCGCCTGTGACGCAAGTCCCCACACGAGTAAAAAATTCTGAAAAATGTTTTCGTAGACATCGGAACCATAATATACAACTAAATTTTGACTTTTTACTTTGCGTCGTACAGCCCTAAGACCTAGTTCATTGGATTTCTTGATTGAAATCGACTTTTTGATCATCAAAATCGGTCCAGTGGTTCCGGATATATGACCTTTTGAAAATTGCAATTTCCGGTACAAAATGTTCCTTCCATAGAAGCAAAAGTAAATGATAATATCCTACGTTAGTGAGTTCCAGGGCCGTTTGTATGAAAAACCGTGAAAAACCACCTTTTTGGCTCGTGCTCGAAAACGGCTCGATAACTTCTCTTGAAACTTTGCAGAAACCTTCGGGTGGGCATTCTACGCCATATGAGATTTTAAAAAAGGGGGGTACCGGCCTCGTTTGGGCGCCAGGGCTCTTAGAAGGCCCCATATAAAGCCCATACGTATGTGTTTGTGTGTGTAGTGTGTATGATAGCACATTATGCATGAGGCAATGGTTGTGTGTTCGAGATAGAGGTTTGTTGTCAAAGGGAAAGTAGTTGGGTTGGGTGTGTAGTGTATCAGGGTGACCGCCAAAATGGCGGAAAATAGGCGGGGACTCAAAAAAAACTTTTGATATGTTGTAGAGGCAGTTAAGGGGATCATTTTCGCCCATGAAAGTAGTAGCCGCCGCGCTTCGGTTCGGCGGCGGCGGCTCAAAAAACTTTTTATATGTAGTAGAGGAAGTTAAGAGGATCATTTTCGCCAATGGAAGTAGTAGCCGCCGCGCTTCGGTTGGGCGACGGCGGCGGCTCAAAAAAAACTATTGATATGTGGACCCCCCAGTGTTATAGTTTTTCTGTTCTTTCAGCTTTCACAATGCAAAAATTTGACTTTGTGGGATGTATGGTGTATTTTTGTACTGGAAATCAAATTTTTGCGTATGAAAGCTGAAAGCGTAGAAAAATTATTACATTGGCAGGTCCGGCATTTGTGACGCATTTTTTTAATAAAAAGTGAAAATATTTCAAAAGAATTTTGTGCGTTCCGAAGCTACAAGCGTCACCCAAATTGATATCAGTTGTTTTGAAAGAAGAGACGTGGTCTAGCGTCACGTTTCCCTTTTGAAAAGGGTTTTTGTTGTGATACATTACATTTACGAAAAAAGATTGCAGAAAAATTGGTTAATATCGGGGTGGAAAGAATATTACGAAATTCCTCTTCGATTCTATTCACTCGAAGAGTTTTGTTATAAAATCAAAAGAAGAAAGAGTCACGAACAAAAACGTCTGTTAGCTCGAAATTGTCCATTACATTGTACTTTCCGGTTATACCCAAAGTTTTCGGAGCGACATTTTGATTAATTTTTTAATTAAAAGTAAAGTTTTAATGATAACAACGTCACGATCTCACACCAAAACGGTCTATAAAGTATGATGTTGATTATGATGATGTGAAGCTTCAAGACCTGTCGTAAAGTCACGTACAAGGCTGAAGTTATGATTTTTTTGTTTATGTTCTGAATAAAACAATTTAAGTTAATCGAAAATATCCTTTAAAACTTCTTAAAGTCCTCATATCATTTGATTTTGCACTCCAGTAAGTCGTTCATTTAGATGTGCCTCTTGTTTATATGCGGTTTCATGTTATGTGTTGTATAGCGAGCTCAATACCCTGCTTTGTAATTTCCACTTACGTGCAACACATCCTGCTTTGGAAGCATTTTGTGGTACTGTGATTTGATGGAACAATTGAAATAGACGTAATCTTTAAGCAGCTTTGTATGAATGTAATTTTACCAAGAATCCAATACCTGGGAAACAATGTCAAAAGATGTTTGCACTAATTAATTATTTTTTTCCGAATCCACTTGAGGGTGAAAACGTAAATTTGAATTTCTATTTGCTGATGATATTCAAAATTTCGTCTTATTTACATTCCAGAAAACCTGGATGTAAACATCAAATTGTATCAGTGAAATATTCATTTTTGTGCAGTTCATTAGAAAAAGTGGTTTATTTTAAAAGCATTTTCATGTAACATTAACAAAGTTACAGTCAAATACGAAATTTTATATTTTCGTCTCCCCATTAAATGAAATTATGATATTTTCAATATTTTCAATGGGAGTAACTTAATAAACTTTGTATAGGACATTTCAGACCAGAATACAAACATTATGAAACCAGATGCTCTGCCAACCCCGTGCAAAAATCTATTTCTTGATCCTACCCGAGAAAAACGACATTAAATCATCTTAAAAATTTTTTTCGGAGACAATTTTTTTTGAGGAAAATTTTTTGAAAGAAAATTTTTTTCTGAGAAAAATTTTTTTTTCGGAAAAATTTTCACGAAAAAACATTTTTTTTTTGAGAAAAATTTTGTGAGAAAATTTTTTTTTACGAAAAACTTTTTGGGAGAAAATTTTTTTTGAAAAACAGGAGAGAAATTTTTTTCTGAAAACTAAATTTTACGAAAAAAATTTTGTTTTTTGAAAAAATATTTCTCCGAAAAAAAATTTCACCGAAAAAAATGTTTTTCCGAAAAAAAAAATTTTCAGAAAAGAAAGCCAAATTCACATTTCCGACACGAATTTCTGAACCAGCTGAGGGTACCAGCTAAAGCACACAAACAATGCCGTGGTAAGACAAAAGAACGTATCGCATCAAATCTGTTCTTTAAAGTTATTTGGTGAGCAGTGAGCTTCTTTTGAATTCCATTGGAAGTGGAAAGTGGAACATTTCGCTGGAATACAAAAGAGGCTAAAAGCTCTCGAAAGCTTTTCTATAGCAAAAACACAAATGTGATACGTTGTTTTGTCTTAACACATAGATCAATTCATAATTGCAAGTGAATAAAATTGACAACAATGGCTTCTCACGTAAGCGCACAGGTCTTTGTGTGAGTAGCACGTACTGCGTTCCTTTGCACTGAACCACTGAAATGTAGACGATTGCTTTGGTTTGTAATTTTCATGGAAATGTTCTTTCCAGAGACATGAGTATGGCGTACCCCCCATAAACCATAAGTCTAATGAAACAAATTGTCGTGTGGAATAATTATTCTTTGCATTTTATATGTGGTGATAAAATGTCCTATGACATTTGTTCATAATATAGCCTATTCGGGGAACTCAGTGTGATACTGGATAACACTCTCGAGCGTTATTTCATCTCACCTTATTAATTAGAAATTTATGTAATTTTGAGAATCAGTTATGATTTCCTCTAGATATTGTGTCGACGGACGGACGGCGCCTATATTAGGTGCGGATATTTTCTACAGATTAAGCCCTAAGCTTTCAAGCTTCGTGTATTTATTTCGTAACCCTACTAAAGACTTTTATTTGCCAATTATAGTTGCTCGAGTAGAAAATTTTCCGACAGACCCCTGCAATGACGGCCTGTACTACCACCATTCAGTGTGATTCTGAGCCTGCAGGGGGCGCAAATGCTCCAATCAAGTCAAGTACATTCTGTTCAAAAATAATCAAACTTGTCCTAACACTCAAGTTGACGGCGAATGAGGAATATCAAATTGACAAAAACCTTGATTTTTCACGATTTCCGTGATTTTTCACTTTTCGTGATTGAACACCCATCAAATCGCTTCGGAACACGTCTGGTCCATAGAAACTTTTTCTCATTAGACCATTTGGCACCGTTTTCCGCGCTAAGCCCCAAAGTTTTCGATAACTTAATTTTGCCATACATTTTTGGATCCCCCTAATGCTCATCATCGAACAATTTTAGTTCCACATAATTTGTCCACATTATGGAATGAATTAGATTTATGCCATCAGAGACAAAAAATTGTGGTAGCGCCAGCACTGGTCATGCCAGTCAAAATAATACAAAAATGCCGTCAGTGTGTCAATGGGTTCACCCCGTTCACACTCTGCTTCAAAATCAGAACACAATTCAAAATTCAAAAAAAATCTTGTTATAGTTGTAACGACCAAATAGCCGTAGCATTTTCAAAAACTGAACTTCTCAGGAATAAATTGAAGAAAAATGCAGTGAAACACACTTACTCTACTTTCTTCGATTGCTAAATCCGTATTTTGAGCTTTGATGATATCCTTTTCCGGTAAAATAAACAAAACAATAATCGTCAACCATGTCACTTTGAAAAACATTTTCCGTTATTTCTTTTTTTTTTAAATAAAAATTGCTTAAAAAATCATTTTCACTTTAATAAAGAAAAATTGTTATGAGTTTTTGCCACCACGTAAAATCATAAATTTCAGTCCTCTTACAAACAAAAGACTAAGCGAAAACAGTTTTTTTTAATTAAAAAATCTTTTTTTTTCCTTTGCACAATTTCTGTACCAAAATATAAAATCACAATGTAAATTTACACGGACCAATCTTCACAGCTTCACAGCACACGAAATGCATGCAGCAACGTTTGCTTGCAAAATGGTTTTGAATAGTCTTTCGTGTCTGTGAAATGCATATACCAAAGAAAAATGCTTTTACTCGGCGCGTGGTGTTTTATTATGAGTGAGTATTTAACAACAACAACAAAAAATTTCTCCGCAGGTATATAGTGGATGTGTGGTTGAGGTGTGTCAATATATTCGATGCGAATTGTTTTTATTTTTATTTTGTATACTTGCACACGGACGAGCTTTCAACATTATTTACTTCCAACATTAACATGCATAAATTGCCCGTTGCACTAGAAGTGTATCAGTTTTATCGGATGCTGCGTTAATTGAATTTTACGTTTTCACTGCATTTCATGATTTTATCTTCAATTTATCGATCGGTAGCTCATTAATTTAAATTAGCAAAGCGTTCCTATTCCCTATTTCGATCCGAAGCGTACAGTTGTGTAAAGCTCAAATGTATGCCTGGGGGTGTAAAAATTTCCGCTTAAAGAAGCATGTAACATTATTAAAATGAGTCGATCATAAATTAGCTGGAAACCCATCATCGTTTTCATTGATATTTAGTGTCGCGTTCAAAATCAATCGAGCGACACCGAGTGGAATCTTTTCTGTTGAACCATCGATTGGAATCGAATTTAAATAAACATACAAATTGAGTATATGAAATATGAAATTCACATATAGAAATGTTCTTTAGTACTCTACGCCACCATGCCATCAAAAGAGAAAACGAAATTTATTATTTTGCATTTTACAACAGAAACTTCAGCCGGGTTAGTGTAGGTTTTAGTTGATTCAATTTATTATTCAATATTTTTCGCCTTATAGTCAACGAATCAGCTGCGTCTTTTCATATAATGAAATTTTCGATTTCCATGAAACGTTTCGCTATGAAGCTACGCCACCCCCGTACACTTTGGGCTTTGAAACTTATCAAATATTTAAAGATTCAACGTTAAAAATAAAAAGTAAAGTTATAGTCAAATAGTCACGTCAATTACTAGATACCTTCATGTTGTATAATACTTTGTTTCTTGTGTGTTGGTGTCAGTAATTGAGAACAAATAAAACGTCAAGTCTGCACACTCTCGCGTATATAGTAAAACATTATTCGATACTATGAAGTATCTAAATGAAGAGAGCAATACCACATTCACATAGTTGTGAAAAAGTGAACTAAATCAAATCATCTTCAGCTGTCAAAGAACAATAGAACGTGACGGTTCGAGAATACTTTCATAATGCCATCTATTGTCAAAGAGAATCGCGAATACTCGATTTGTAGTAACACTCGTGCACGCCCTCGTGTGCATACTCTTCTCGCGACATACTTCATAGTATTGTAATGTATTATTTATTCCATACGAAAGTATAATTATACAACATGTTAGTTTATTATGTCACGTGTTGCATATGCATCATATAATTTTGTATTGTGAAAAAATGAAAGATGAGACATGTCGCTATGTTGCATGCTAACATGTTGCATAATATACTTACCTCTTGTATAAATATACTTAATGATCAATGATCAATGATAAATCATGACGAAGTAAGTGGAATAGTGCGAGTAAGCCAGAAGTTGTTAGGATATTAGCACCTAGGTCGCTTGAGAACATCAATTTAGTCGATATTCTGATTCATCTGATGCAAGTAAGTCGGCATATGCTTAGGGTGGATGCTCCAAATCTTTTTTCGTCTCGTCAATTTTTTGATTGAAATACATTCTTCGACTGCCTACTGAAATTAATTAGACTGGCGAGACTCTTATTATTCCATTCGCCATTCGCGAATGTACTCTTGAAGACCTGAGACAGAGACCAGCACTCAAGGTTCCGGTTCTATGAATGTTTTAGCCAATTCATGAGTTTTTTCGTTTGCAAACTTCTTGAAAGTTGCCTGGCTATCGGCAAGGACATAGTACATAATCATTACAACAGTTCCAGTAGGCAAGCCTACAAAACCTTACCCCTTCGGAACAACGAAACAAGATTTCCAGGGCTCATTTTCTAAGGTATTATGTATACCGATACCGAGCGATTTGAAGTTTCTTTATCTGTCTATCTATCTAAGCGTACTTGTCAGTGTAAAAAAATATGTGAGAAACATGTTGCTCGACAGCAACGTTCGTGTATGGGTCAAATTAACATTCATCAGAATTTTCGTACGTTCCAAATTTTACGTTATCTAACTTTACTACATGGCTGACAACTGGTGCATTTACCCTACAAAGCGTGAAGATAGTTACACTTATTCAACAAATTGAAATTAGAAAAGTGGAACTATCTGCACGCTTACTTCACGTTGACTAATGAGCTGCACTAGAAATATTATGTATTATTCGTAAGCCCTCCGGTTTCTCTTTTAAATCATAAGTACTTAGTACTCGTGACAATTTTTATTTGTAAACAGAATTTAATGCACCAGTTGGTCAATCAAAATTCCAAAATCCTTTTAGCAGTTCTTTATCACCCGCTGTCAGGTCTATTGCATAAATGTACACTCTTAGGATCACAATCTGCTTCATATCACATTCGTAGTCATATCTATAGTCAAGTATATCTGTACACAAAAGTTGAATGTGGCACTTTGAAAACCAAAATTACCGTTAAACAAAAATATAGACGCGGAGTGTAACTTTTTTTTTTACCTAAAATAATGTTTTGAATCCATTAAAAAATTGAAATCATGAAGCTTTTGAATGCTTGATGCTTGTCAAAATATAAACAGAACTTGCTCCATCATCCAAAAAGAATATAAAAATTATTCGCTCGTTTTGCTTACATAACCATATTTTACGCTGTTGGGAATATTAGGTAGTGTGTTAATAAAAGTACACGAAATTTGACCTCTTAATGGATAAAGTGTTTAATAAATCAAAATCCACATCCACCATACAGTTCAGACATTACAGTCCGCTAATATAACGAAAATTTATTGATCGATGATGCTACTCCCAGCGCGTTCGTATGTGTTTAAAAAACATAATTTATCCTTCCAATTTGGCATGCAGTTGGGATTTGTCATTTTAAATTAAAATAAAACATTTGGAATATGGTTGAACATTTCAAAATGAATGAGAATTTTGTTCCTAACGAATTGTACCAAAAAAAATATTTTTTTAGTTTATGTTGTTATTGTGTATTACCAAGTGTATTTGCAGCATACCTATTGGACTTGTACAGGTTGTGAGGTTCAAATCGATAAATTTATTGGTTTATTTCAATTACGTTCAATGCATGATAATCACATTTTTCACAGTCTGTTTGAACTTGGAGGGGCTATCTACAAAAATAAATATACGCATTTTACACCGAGCTTTCTAGCGACTCCATGTCCATATTCCATAAACCTATACAGATACAGCGTTCTTACTTAAGTCGGATCAAAAACCGGTCTATTCCAACTGTCAAAATGACGTCTTAAACGTCAAATACTTAGAAACGGCTCCGTCCGTCGATTCTCATGGAGTTCGTAACTTGCTAAGAGTGGTATATGGCTTACGAATTCGCAAGTGTGTGATTCAACACTAGAGGTGTGCGGGCGACATTTTTTCCAAATGGAACCCAACCCGAATCGAGCCCGATCCGAAATAAAAAATTCAAACTCGGCCTGAAACCCTTATTCGAACCCGAACTATTTTTTTAAAATTCATTTGAAGTGTTTTTTCAACTCAATTTTGAGAAAATAATCGAGTGAATTTATTTTCTCGGGTAGGGTAGGGTCTTGTTAGTTGAAGTTTTCACAGTCGGAAAAAATGGAAATGAAAACTTAATCCAACAAAAAATAAACTCAAAAATCCGACCCGACCCGACAAGTTGATTCGGACTCGGGTCGAGTTTCGGACGGCCTGCACCTTAATTCGACACCCTGTAGTGCAACCTCCACGTCGAACTTAGAACGCAATTCTTATTCACGACGCTGTATTTTGAATCGTTTGGCTTTGTCGAGCCTCAGGCAACAACTGTCTTGAAGAAATGTGGAAAATTTCTTGCCAGAAATTCTGATCTCTTGACTGCTTACCACATCGAATTTCGGTTGTCATTCAGCGTTAGTGATGTTGAATTTTTGTTTGTAAGAAGATGTCAACTTTGAACCTCGTTTGCTTTTAAAATGTCAGTTTGACAGTTGGAATACCAGTTTGACAGTTGAGAAGACCACGAGTAAACTTCACGAATACCAAAATGTAGTCGTCCACTTTGAGTTTCAGGGCAAATCCATGTAACGAATTTTGTATATGACCTGGGAACCGTGTCAACCCCCTAAAGCTTACATTTAGCTTAGATTGAATTTTTGGGGTGTCAACCACTGAAGTTGACCGGCACCTGGATCAATGATCCTTTGTACCACCCTCAATTCCGTTTAGTTCACAAACAAAAGAAAAATACATGACCAAACAAACAACTTACTTAAGCTTAAAAATAAGATCATCAGAGATAACAAAACCATGACGTGACATGACACAAAGCACACTGCGGGTTGTTTATGAAAGTCTCTTTGTCAATTTTAGAAATTCTGTCAGTCTGCCAATACCTCGGACTTCTAGCTTAAGGTCTGATGGAAGCAGTTCATATTTGTTTAAAGTCCGCCACCTGAACGTTCTGTACCTGGGGCATTCTGATATAATGTGATATCCGGTCTCTTCTTCGTATTTGCATAGGCACATGGGGCTGTCCGCATAACCAATCTTAAAGAGATGCTTATTTAGGCCGTAGTGGTTTGTAATTACCTCTACGACTCTCTTGATGTTAGTTCTGCTAAGGTTCAAAAGTGATTGGCTAATTGTTTTAGATGATGCATCACAGAAAAGTTTGGTATGTCTTGCTCCGTCATATGCTAACCAGGTACGGTTATGTTCATTCCTTAGCCAGTCCTTTACCAGATGCTTTCTCGTAGTCATGGAAATGCCGAACTTTGGTTCGGGTCCAATGAAACGATTTTCAGCACCTAGACGAGCTAGTTCATCTGCTTCCTCGTTTCCTGAGATGCCCTCATGTCCAAGTACCCATATCAGCGTAACTTTGTTTCGACTACCCAGTTGCTTGCATTCGTACACCATTTTAGATCTTACAAGAGTGGAACTTACCGCTTCAATAGCGGATTGACTATCGGAGCAGATGCAAATTCTTTTGTCCACACATACTTTCTATGCTTCGTTGTCACAAAGTTCGGAAATTGCGAACAATTCCGCTTGGTGAGCAGTGGCGATGGCACCTGTTTGAATACTTCCGCTTAACTTGAGGTCGTCAGAGAAGTTCCCAGCTCCAGACAAGCCATCAATTTTTGAGCAGTCTGTGTAGCAAGTTATGCCATCCGATCGTGGAAACAACCGTACTTCCCCCAGCCATTAATCCCTTTCAGGTATCAACCCTTCAAATTTGTCGTCCAGCATTAGTACTGGTTTCATTTGATCGCTAGGCATAAGTATTTCCTCCGTTCGAATAAGATTCCGAATGGTGGTGTGTCCCTTATCAAGTGAGAGTTGCCAGCAATCATTAATCTGAATGTTGAAGAACATGTTAAAAGCGGTGGTTTTTATGTACAAGTCTAGGGGCGGAAGGTCTAGCAGTGTTTCCAGTGCAATTGTTGCAATGGTGTCTTTTACACCGGTCATGCACAGACACGCCAATCTCTGCAGTTTATCTAGTCTTTTCTTTGACCATTGTACTTCTACCCGAGGCCACCAGACAACACATTCGTGACGGAGTATTGGCCTGACAATCGCCGTGTAGATCCACCAGATGGGTTTTGGTGATAGACCCCAATTTCTGTCGAAAGCGTTTCATTCAACTTTTCAACCCCCTAAAGCTTACAAGAGTTGTGATGTATGAAACACTTTTCACGAACATTGTCGGACCAACTGTTTAACCGGAAAACGTGGTTCCCAGGTTACCCACTTTTTTATTTTAAACTTTTGAGTACAATTGCCCTTCATAACTCCTCCAGTTCTAATCGATCTCAGAGGAGTGGGTACGGATACATACTATCATGAACTTTGACTCATATCGAGTATTTACTATGTTGCACTGGGAAAAAACAGGTGACTCCCGATAATACTCGCTCTTATTTGAAGTACCAACACACAAAAGGAGCGTAAGGCTCAACTTCAAAAAACTATTTTTATTTCTGTCAAGTTGAGCCTTCAAACGAAACTTTTGCCATTTATTCACATCGCACACTAATATAACTACTCCTAAAGTTCAATTAAAGAATGGTCCTGGGATCTGGGAACTCTATCCGTACCACAACGGAACAAGCTCCTTGAAAGTTCATTGCAAGACGAGGTTAGATTACTGAACTCCTTAATACTGAATTTCAATGTTTTATGGTTATATTTGCGGAAGTTCAATGATAATAATTTTCAAAAAGTAGGTAACAAACACAACGAAGCAAATTTTCTTTAATAGCACAGGTGCAACGAACAAACTTTATTTTTTACTTAAATCCATTACTTGCGAAAAAAAAAGCTTTTCATTTTGAGGAAAACAAATCAGTTGTTTTTTTAGGTGGAGAATATAAAACGGCGATATTTTCGTCGCTCTTTCACATCACCGTTCCATATAGGTACCGCACACAGCTACACGAACGAAAAGTTTAATAAATATTTTAAGGCTTTAAGTCATTTCAAAATGTTGTTTAAGGCATCGTAAATATTGTGAAAATTCACAGGTGAACAATAAATATAGCGTAAATAAAGCAGCAACATTTAGTTTCTTAACAGCAACGTGCACATACGAAGAGAATTTTCGGTAGTCATGGTGTTATAAGCCGAAGTCACAAAATTGCATTAAACATAGCCATATGCGAGCACGAACATTGTGCAAGCCATTAAACAATGAAATAAAAACTGAATTAGGAACAGTAGCAGACCACTTTGAACAAATTCCTTGCCTATATTCTCGTTGATCATAGGTTGTATAGCCATATAAATAAACTCGCTATAATTTCCAGAAAATTTTATTTCCGCACAGAAAATGCAAGTTTATTTTGGTTATAAAAGGCGTTTAATATTTCTTTAATGAAAATTTCATGCTACGAATATGAAAATATTGTTTAGTTTTAATTCGACTATTTCAAGCATTTCATTAAGTGCTTTCACTTTTGATTGGAAGCAAACTCCTCAAAAATGTGTTTGAGAAAAATTAAAATTAATTGTCAATTAGTCGGTTCGATAGAAAAAAAATAATAATTCCGACTCACAACAAATGGAGTAAAAAAATAAATCGATTTCCAATAATGACTTGTTTTCATATTTTAGTTTTATGCTGTTCAATGGCTTTAGCCTTTCGTAAATTTGTTTTCATTAATGCGGTGCATGTTGCTATGTTGTATGTGGTTTCATTGCGGTTTAGTAAAAAATGCATTAAATTTAATGTGATGTACTGAAAGTTTGCATTGAACTTCACATTATTGCATTTTGCAATTTCTCCGATCAAAGAAGTCATCTTGTATTGGAATTTACCTTTTCAATTCTGTTTACACGGAAAATGCGAGTGAAGGAAATGCCTGCCTATTGCACATAGTTCGTTCTAATATAACGTGCGTGCAAGAGGTTGAAGAGGGCGTCTAGCAAAGCGTGAAACGCTATTTTAAAAGTAAAGAAATGTGTTTTGGGCGATTGATTTCAGGCAATTTCGCGAAAGTGTCTCAAATCAATCGTCCCAAACAGGTTTATTTGTTGGCGGACGAAAGTTTGTGAAAAACTCCCATCATTTTTCACTTTCGCCTCCATCGACGCCTGTAGAATTTGTTGCAGGAAGATGGGATTTCATTTCATTTTATTACCAACGAATTATATGAACGCTTTCTATGATGTACGGAATTAAAAAAAGACTTAAAAATGTAGAAGTAGAAGTGGGTTGCAGTTGCAGTCAAAGGTGTTTACGTGATTCAGAGGTGTTGGAGAAACATTTTTGCCATATTTTTACGATTTTTTCAACACGTTTGCTTAGTTAGAAAATCATTAGTTGAAGAAGTATGAGGCTAAGGTAGGACTACGATCGACGCATCACCTCTTAATGTTTGCAGTAGTGTGACCTCTCCTCACACTTTGATCGTTTCGCAAAAGTTACTAATGTCAAAACAATAAATTCACTTATATCATTCGGGCATATAACCTGAAAGCAGGGGTATAATGACCATATTATAGTTGAGTTTCTTACAAACTGGGAGGTATATAATAGGCATATTATGGTCGACTCGACTATAATTTTTATGATGATCCGACTATAATTTTCGATTCGACTATAATATCATGGCGTCAAATCTCAATGGAAATCAAAAAAAGCAACGAGTCAAATGACGAAATATATGCCCAAATGGTATAAACTATCGTATTAACCAAGGAATAAATAACTTGATTATAGTCTCGGTACTTCACCTCGACTATAATCGCGCCATTATATCCCTTGGTTAATAATATACTATTACTTCACATTACTTGCCAGCGGATTGTAAACAGATTCTTACTCTCTGAAACAGCTGAGTATGAGTCTGTTGAGATCAAAAGCTGGTCTATTCAAACTGTCAAAATGACGTTGTTGTTGTTGACGATGTTCAAACGTCAAATATATAGATAAAAGATAGATTTTTCATTCGTCTTAGATTCTTTTTTGATCAAATCTTTGCTCTCAAGGAGAAATACAAGCCAGAAAAACTCTTACAGAGGATGTGTGACACAAGTTTTTATGTCTGCGTTCTGAAATCGGAGGAGAATGGCACATTCAGCATCGATGCGCAAAAATAATTACGTTGTGTTTCTAAAACATTGCGTCACAAATGCCTACAACGAAATAATTAAATAAATTTAAATTTAAATAAATTTGCGCAGCACAATTTTTGCGAGAAGAAGTAAAAGTTAAACTTTTCCGGGAAAAAAATTTCTAGGGGGTACGTCGTAGATTTTTTGGCGTGTACGACTTGCGTCGCGGCCCCTTGCAACCGTGAGGCCATGATGTAAACCGAATGCGCCCATATGTATGACACGAACATTCTGGACAGGTTTCACTAACTAATTGCTTTGACGTTTAAAACGTCATTTTGACAGTTTTCCCCGAAACCTTGTAGAATAAGGTAGAACAATATAATGATAGGATTCGGGAAACTTTTTGAATCACTAACAATATTGTTCCGGAGATATTTTACAAAGCGTCGATAAAAACAGAGTTTGTTATAGAGAGGTTTGACCGTAGTATGTACAAAATTGTTATGATAAAATGTGACATTTGAAACCTTTCATCAGCTTGTTTTCTCCGAGTTTGTTTTTTTTTCGTGTAAATGTATCCCTCGCCATTGGCTCGACATGCCGTAAAATCTGCTAGCTAGCAGCTAGCACTCACTTTATTTTACTTACGAAAACCCACAGTAACGAGTCGAAGGAAAATGAGTTTCCGATGGGTGTAACGAGTGTATTACGTCAATCGACAACTACTTTACACTTTACTAGCGCAAATATCTACCTACCTGATGCTAAACGATTCATATGTAGTTTTACTTCCTTCATGCATTATTTATGTCACTAAATGCATAAAACATTTTATTTGAAAATTAAATTATAAACTTTATTTTTCATTTGATAGAGTAAGACTTTTCGTGAAAAAATAAAACTAAACAATTTTTTTTGTGAATACATCATCACTACGAGTACCTACCACCAGGCAAAGTAGGTGTCAGTTTGTGGATTTTTTATTTATCTTTTGATAACATGAAATACTGCACCAGGAATGTTTAATGGAATTGTGGAAATTTCAAATGAATAAATTTGTGCAGCTAACAGAATTCGTTGAATTTAATGAAATGTGAGAGAATCTTTCATCAATGAAGATATTATCGCGAAAAAAAAGAAATGTTTGACTTTGCACAAAAAGTACAGAAACAAAATTAGCTACGGAATATCAAAATGTATAATTTCATTCAGTTTATAGATTTGACAAAACAGTGGGAACGAATTGTGTTTATACCCATTGATAGCGTGTAAGAGTCTTAACAGCTATTGTAAGTCAAATTCAGATAAATAATCACGAATTTTCGCTAAATATAGATGTATACATAAACAACAATGCACAGTCTATTCATTCAAAATAAATCATCTCTTCCGTCGCTACAATAGCAAACTTTTCGAAAAGGTTTAGACAAAATTTACATAATCAAAAGGAAAAGTGAAACATTTGAATTGAGAATTGAAATTATACATTTTGTTAATAACGAGCATAACGAGTAAATCATATCAATAAACTGAAAAGTGATTTTAAATTACAGTTGAATTTTTTAAAAGTATTCACAGATGTTCGTCATCATCAAAACTTTGCTGCGAGGTTAGGGTGAATGTAGTGCGTTCGGAAAAGTCGTCATTGACTCTGGTTTGGGTGTACATTTTCACATATCATTTGATGTAGTTGAATGCCATTGAAAAGTTCACTACGTTGGTTAGGAGAACAGATTTTATGCGCAGACGGACAAAAAAACGTTAGGATTCCACACAGAATTTAGACCCAGAAATAGTTAATCACAATAAAAACTTTTTAAAAGGTAGAGTGTGACGCAATCCGTAAGTCTGCTTCCAAAATGAATTATATCGCTTGAGATGACGCTATCGCTGATAATACGCAGAAGTTTGTTTGAATGGAATCTGGAAGACAAACTTCTGCGTTGTATCAGCGATAGCGTCCCCTCAAGCGATATCATTGATTTTGGAAGCGGACTTACGGTCTGCGTCACACTCTACTTTTTAAAAGGTTTTTGTTGTGATATCATTCGTTTTGGAAGTTTTCAGTTGTTATAACTAAAATTCATGCGAAAAATTTTCTATTTTTTGAAAAAAATTTTCTCCGAAAAAAATTTTCTTGGAAAAAAATTTCTC
>CM055405.1:11318792-11344836 GCA_029228625.1 Pseudolycoriella hygida | reverse complement strand
AAAACTTTTTCTCCAAAAAAAATTTTCTCCAAAAAAAATTTTTCTCCTAAAAAATTGTTCTCCAAAAAAATTTTTCTTCCAATAAAAATTTTTCTCCAACACCTTTCGCTACCATCAGAATACTTTGTATCACCTTCGGCTATCTTCGGAATACTTTGTGACACGCTATGACAGCTGGCAGCCATTTTCTTAAGATACAAAAAAAATCTCCTGACCAAAATCTATAACTTTCCCGAAGAAACCAACTCTCTAAGCATTTTTTGTATAAATACTCAACTACAGAGATATTTATTTCCTCTCGAAGATTTGACTTTTGGCCAATTTCATATAAATTTCAAAATTGTAAGGTGTCCAAGATATGTAACGTCATTGGACAACTCACCATTCTATAAACCTTGAGCTGTCCTTTTCCCTAGCTACTAGTCTACTTTATAGCTTTGACGTTTAAAACGTCATTTTGACAGTTGGATTTCACCGACTTTCGATTCCAATAAACTCATTACGGGTGACTAAAGACTTTTTTTCAAAAATGACGGAACAGGGGCTATATTTTCAATGCACGAGAGACAGTTTGTCAAATTTTTGCAAAGTAACTATAAGGCATAAGAAAATGTAACGAAAACCGTATCTTATTCAAACCAGTCCGTTGTTAACATTCAAATAAGACGTAAACAAGAATATTTCTGTCTGTCGAGAGTTCATTTATAATTGGATTGGAGATGTTCGTGCTGCTGCTCGTGCATAAGATCAGATTAAATTCGATGAAATTGGTATTCAATGCATCGCATAGCATAAGAGCAAGAATTAATGTTAACAATGAATGCTAACTGCTGTACATCATTTCCTGTTTGCTTCGATAATTTACTTCAGCAAACTTACAAGGACAAGTTCCAATTAATTTTTTACTACTTTACGAATGGTTTGACTTAACATGGGTATACCTATTTATTTCAAGCTTCACTGCAAGTTACGATGCTCTCAATTCCGTATTAAGGACGGAGAATACGGTCGATACGAATCTAAAGTATTTATGGTGCATGCAGACTGAAAGGTTTTAAATAACCAATTTCTTCTTTGCATGTTACATTTTCCTCATTAAAATGTGAATACAAAACGACATACATAAGGGTGTCTAAACAAACAACGATGAACCAACAATTTCGTCTCCAAGTATTGCATCCATTTTATATCAAACTTTTAGACTTTACCACATCTACCTTTTGAAAAATTAAACAGAATAAAATGTGAAGTATGTAACGAAAAAAAGTCTTGAAACAAAGCTTTTGTGTATCTTCCGCTAATAATTCATGTTTCACATAGACTTATGTATTATTTTGTTCACGGCACATCCTTTCCGGAAAAATGTAGCGTTGTGATTACAGCCTTGCAGAAACAAAAGAATCATACAAATTACATTCATGAAAAGTTAGTACGAGAAAGGCTTTGTGAATGAATTTTAGGTTAAAATGTTTGCATAGAAATGTCAGGATATGTTACGAATTGAACCAAATAATTTGGCGAAATAAAACGTCTTTCAGATAATACATTTTTTGAATTGAAAAAAAACCGGCAAAACTTCTTGGAAAATTAAAATTTCGCAAGAGTAATTGATGCGAAAAGTACCACATTTCTCAACGAATTGCGAAAAGTAAACTTTTGAATGAAAATTCATTAAAGTAGATTGCGTTTAGCTTTTGTCAAACTTAATTTATGGAGCCGTAGAGATCGTGCTACGGTTCCATAAATTATTATTGATGGGAAGACTCCCAAAAATATGGAGAACAATAAATTGTTTCAATAAGTTTTGTGTGGAGAGGAGGTGGGTCCAAAATTGTATGGGAAAATTAAAGTTGCAAAAACTTTGGAGCTCCAACCGGAATATTACTCTACATGTATCATTGAACAAAAAAGTATATGTACTCCGCTCGATCCGAGGTGATTTAGGGGTAGCTCAATGACGAAATGTGACCAAAAACGTGAAAATCGTGAAAAAGTGTACGATATTGATCGAAGATGAAGAGTTGTGTTAGGGCAAGTTTGGTTTAAACCCTTCAAAATAGTCCTGAGAAAACGGGGTTTCAGTTGGTTGGAGTATCTATGGTATGTCTGTGGCAGGAGAGCCCGTCAAAGAGGACATGTCAAGCTGAACTTCTGTACTCTGAGCCGCGGCCAATATTATAGATCATGAAAAAAAGTTCTTCTATGAAATATTAGGCATAGATACTACTTTAAAATAACGCAAAAACCTTTGGTGAACTTAAGCCTAAATCAGACAAACTCGACCAAAACTCGTTTTATTTACATGATATTCACTTTACAGATGGATTTTTCGTTAAAAAACTTCGAATTTCAGCTGTAATAAAGTTCAGTTGGACATGTCCTTTTGACGGGCTCTCCTGGCGCAGACATACCATAGATACTCCAACCAATTGAAAATCCGTTTTCTCTGGACTATTCTGGAGGGTTTCAACCAAACCTGCTCTGACACAACTCTTCATCCTCGACCAATATTGTACACTTATTGCACACAGAACTCTGCGTTTTTCACGATTTTCGCGTTTTCGGTCACATTTCGTCATTGAGCTACCCTAAAATCACCTCGGATCGAGTGGACCCCATAACTTTTTTGTTCAATGATATATGCAGATTGTAGAGTAATATTCTGGTTGGTGCCCCAAAGTTTTTGCAACATTAATTTTTTGGACCCCCTAATAATAGATAAGAATTTTGCGATGAATAAATTGGACGATTCGATAATATATATTTACTGTCATCGACTAGAAAGTCGAACCTCAACGTCCAAGTGTATATTACACACTACGCGCGAGCGAATGCAAGCATGTGTGTAATATACCCGAGAACGTTATGTGAGATGACAGTACAATAGTGTTGATATGTCGCATCACATAACGCGCACATTATACTGAGACGAACGTTTTAGGAGGCATGGCATCCATTGTTTAGTCCGATTTATCTGTCTAGCCACTGGAACTTATCCCTCTAGCTGGATAAGTGCGGACGATAATTACTCATTTATCGTTACGAATACAATCAAAGAGGAGACAGTAAATATCGACTTATCAACACGAATATAATAAAAAAATTTAACGAAAGATTCTTGTCTCTCATTGGCATGTATAATAACATTTTTCACATTTGTTGTGCGAATGAGGTGCTAAAATTGACCTTTTCATGGGTACTTCATAGCTGGATGAAAAGTAAATTTTCGCCCCTCATTTGGAAGTGCGAAAATAAAATGAGGCGCGAACATACTTTCGCACCCCTGGATGAGATGAGAATAGTTATTTGTGTGTCTGTTTTTGACGACTGATTTTAGGCAATTTCGCGTGTTGTAGACCGAGCAAAGCGAGGTCTACATGCGAAAGTGCCTAAAATGAGTCGTCCAAAACAGATACACAAAAAAATTTTCATGCAGAGGTCTAAAAAAAAAATTCCTTTTATTTTGGCCCCGAGGCATGAAATAGTCATTTTCATTGCTCGAACAACGAAAATTGCAATTTTCGGGCCCCATTTGAGAACCGAAAATAAAAAAATTCAACTTATCTACATAACAAGAATACCTACTTAAGTCGGATTCTTAACAGACTTAAAAACTGAAGTATCATGGGCGAACATACCTTTTTCACAGGTCGAAATTTTCAAGTCAGGTGTATATACATTGAATAAAGGAGGACTGAGCACACTATGCTGTGGGATTCCTAAGAGGATGCTAATGTTTTTGGATGCGCTACTATTACCTCGAGTGAATTGCGGCCCTGGCTGCGCTCTGGCCCCAAACTTCACTCTCGTTGCAATTTTCTCTGCTTTGGCCACAGACGTCAACTTTGTTATGCAATTTCTATTTTCGCCTCTTGTCATGAAAATAACTATTGGATTTAAGATACAAAGCAAAAGTTGAAAAGCACATATACAAGGACAATCCATGCACACTTCAAATGTTTCGAAGCTACAAAACACTTGATAAGAAGCATACAAATACTTCGACAGCGGCTTACTTCAGTCAATTGTTTGTACAAAGATTGGAAACAATATAGTCATAATCGTGAATCTTCGAAACAGTGCAATGAACTTTTCATAAAGTTTTACTTGTGTTAGGTGAAGCATTCGAAAAGGATGAATGAAAAGACATGTGCAAAAAAATTTGGCTTGTTTGGGACTAAATACATTTGTGAGTCACCAAATCATTTGTAAATAGTATATTTCCTGCCCTTGACTGACGGAATATTGAACTCAGTTCTGTAGCAATTTTCTAGAAACATTCATGGTAGCGGAGTCGGTTAGCTCAGAATATCCGGGTTCAATCCTCGTGGAGACAAATCCTGTATAGGATTTTTGTTCAATCATACCATATACATCAGGTTTGTGTGCAATTTACCACTAACACAGTAAAAACTTCGGTTACGAAAAGATCTGTAAGAAGAATCCATCTGAGCAAAAGCTCATAAAAAAATTCGGGATTAGTTAGTAAAAAATGATCTAGCCTCTGACCCGGATGGGTTGTAACGGCTGATTATTATGTTATTATTATTATTAGAAACATTCATGGAGCAACATTTTGGAGCAGAATTTTGTCACGGGAGAGGTCATAAGAACAAGCCGTACAATTCGTGTAAATTTTTTTAGGTGCGGCGACTGATTTCAAGGCCAACATATAAGTCAAATTTCAACATTTTCAACATGAATAGACTGCAGATAACTTTTATATGCTCTTTTTTGTATATATTCGATCTTTTATTGAACCAGATTGAAATCGCTTATCAATTATTTTACTTACGTGTTCATTAAACTTTCTCTCGACTTATAATCCAAGTCCGTAATTTGCAATAAAACTAAACAAATAATTATAGATCTTTAATGATGTTCGAAGAGTCATTGCCATGGTCGTTTTAAGACTTTCCTCTTTACACTTAACAACTTTTCTCAAACAACTGCTCTACTACACCTTTAATGCAATAAATTGTATTCGGAACATAAATGTATATTTATAGCAGACAGAGTTTTCGTGTCTATGCAACTCGATGCGCTACTCTTATCGATGCTATAAATGTTGTTTATATGAAACTATTTTTTTTGCTTAAAATTATTGATTCACTATCATCGTTCAGTTTGTACGGTATGAGTGGAGGATATTCTATGCGGCAGTGTGTCACATTTAAAAAACAAACTAAAAATTTTATTCAAGTTTCCACCAAGTTGTTAGATTAGTTATTTTTCAAATGATTTAGACCCGTACCGAGACGAGCACTGGTTTCACTTTATCGCTTGTAAATTGTGCTTGTAAATTGTGCACATACACCAACTGTTTCGTATTTCAGATTCTGTTTCGTCTAACCTGCCTTCACTTCTTAGATCGTTTTTTCTATCTTTGTCGCATCGTTTGGTGTGCAATATTTGGGATTTAGTGAGTTACGCTTCATGGACCCACCTAAAAAAACATCCGTGGGATTGGCTCATGGGTATTTGAAATCGAGATTTTGTTTTGTTTTCGCACCGAGTTAACCGCTTTTCAAATATTAACAAACAACTACTAGTACTGCTACCCGGCTCGACTAGCTACGAAATTCATCACTTTTAGTTATCACTTATTGAGGGGTTAATTCTATGTCTAGATAGCGGTCTAAATCTACAGTCAATTTGCTTAAATACAGTACATTTTGCTGCCGGGAGGTTGACTGTCCAAAGTAATGACATTCTGCCCACCATAGATTGTGGATTTAAAATTAGGTCCCGTAAATATAACTTGGTGGCACTATCTCCGAGTCGGTGTTCTGTCAATGTCGTGTTGGAGAAATAAACGAACAAAGCTACATTCTGTCATTGAAATAAACGAACAAAGCAAAAAACCGAGTTGCAACGACCTCACTGGTATTTGCGGTTGTTACACACAGTTCTGCCACGCTCTATTGACACAATAATACATACACTGGGGTAGGCTCTAGGATCGATTATCCCCAGTCAAAATATCCCCGGACAAAATGTCCCCAGACAAAATATCCCACAAAAAACGGACAAAATATCCCCAGATGTAATGTCTACTCAGAAATGGTGAATATAGTTAGGTATTATTAATTCAATATTATATTGTGTATTGGGGGGCTTTGCCCCCTCACCCCCGCGCCTGCGGTGGGCTTTTGTACGCCTTGCAGGCGGCCTTACATAAATGGGGCACTGCCCCAAACCCCGCTAGGGGCTCCGCTCCTTAGACCAAGCATGGAGGGATATTTCCCCCTTGACCCCCTTTTGTTTTTGGTTGTTTACTTCAGGCTTGCGGCGCTAAGTACATTTCACATTGAATATTCTTAATTTTTTGAGTGTGGATATTTTGTTTGAGGGGATATTTTGTCCTTTTTTTTAATGGAAAAATTGTGGTTATTATAAGCGGATATTTTGTCCACGGGGATATTTTGGTTGGGATATTATTTTTTTGGATATTCGGTCCTAGCCCCACTGGGATTACGTAACCATCAGCTGAATGAAATATCTTCTCTTCTTCTTCTTCTGAAGGAAATATGAAAATATGTAATTTGTGTGTATTATACACTTCGTATACCACGCATACACAATTCACGCTGATTTGTTTTGCTGAAAATACTTTGTCCACATAAATTTTACGTAAAGTTGACAACAAACGATTTTTCGATCCTAGCTCAATTCTCATACGAGTTTTCAATACGAAAGAGTTGGCTACGGCGCAATTCACATTTCACATTACTTAAGCAATTCATAAACGTCAACACGAATATGGGTGGCATCGACACCATTGTATTCAGCTTTACGTAAAATTTCCATTCACTTAAATTGACGAACACTACTAAACATATTGCATTTCATTTTTGCTTCAATTTGTGTTCATTTTTTATCAAAGACTGTCAATCTATTGGACAAAAATTATTTCAAGAGATGGAAGCACTTTCTTTGCTGAAATTGCATTTTACTAGTTAATATTTTCGCCACTATCTCCGTCGTGGCTCCACTTTCTATGTCAAAAGGGCATTTGAATATTTTTCCGCTAGGCACCGACTCTTTCGCAGTGAGGTGTCGGATACTTAACATATGAGGCTGTTGGAATCAAAACTAGGTCTTTTCCATCTGTCAAAGTGACGTTTTAAACGTTAAACGAATTTTTTTTTTTTGAAATAGTGAGATAATCTTTTATTTTTCCGTCAATGGTATGGTATGGTATGTTTTATTGGCATCATATGTATAAGGCCTTATAGCCTTTTAATTCACATATAATAAACGAAAATAGCGACGTATGAACATAAATTAAATTAAATAGCGAGAAAATCATCGAATTAGCCAGTTATCGATAACAAATGTAATAGGAATCACTATCGAACTTCATTCACCCGCACTTCGATCAATCTCAAATCAAAATCCGAATGCCAATGAAAAAACGGTAGTGATCTATTAGTGAAGTTAGATGATTGGATTGTTGTGCCAGGTACACGGTCAACTGATTGTTTATATGCGAACTGGGGCGTCTGTCTGGGCCACTGTCAGCATTAAGACTGCAATCAATGCATAGGTTATGTGAGAGCAGGCCAAGGTTGCGCTTCAAATTGTCATGGAATGTAGTCGACTCAATACAGCATAAGTTGCGATAAATTCAAATGTAAACCAGCAATGAAGAGCAGCCATATCATTGAAAGAGTTCCATTCACATTATTTACAAAATTTCGATAAAAACGTAGTCGTCAGGAACAAGTGATTTAGACAATGGCGCGTCACGTGCACATTATAGCAAAAGTTAGACAATTGAAGCAACACAGGAACCCAAAACAGGCATCGTCATTTAATACGAAATAACAGCAAATAAGCTCCACCAGCAAGCATTTACGTTGACCAGCACATGAATTCAGTTAAAGCGGCAACATTTGGAATGATATTTAACAAAAAAAGAACGGGACAATTGTCTTCGACGATGCAAAAGACGAAACAATACAATATAAAAGTGAGCGTGAAATTAAAACACGTCCGTCTCGTGTGAGAGCTAAAACTGAACTGAAAGACTGAAAGTGACGTTTTAAACGTCAAACGAAAAAATTTTTTTCTTCGATTCTATTTTAGCATCAGAATTTAGGAAAAATAAAGATTATCTGACTATTTCAATTTTTTTTTCGTTTAACGTCACTTTGACAGATGGAAAAGACCTAATTTTGATTCCAACAGACTCATATCGATATTCCTCTGTTTATATACACGTTGCCTTCGCAACAAAAGATGTCTGAAAATTATTCTTTATTGTGTAGTTCGGATCGAAAACGTGCTTTCTGCGAGGAAGGTAAGCGCGTTCACCACTTGATTGTCCCATCTCCTTCCAAATCTATCAGAACATCTTGGATGATAAAATTAAATCATCACGGGCATCTTTTTGACGTTTAATGAAATTTGATCTAAGAAAACTTTTTCTGATTTGAAATGTCGTTAGTATCTTTTGGTATTTGAAGTAGTGAAAAATGAAAATATTATAATTTTGTTATGACTTTCGCTACATTCACTCCAGGAGTCATTAGTCACTTTTCGGTAAAATAAATTTTATGTAGTCGTTAATGTAGGACAAGAAAACAGTTTACTTTCGAAAAGTGTCCAAATTTTGGGGACTTCGATAACATTTACATTTTTCTTTTATTTTCAGCTGGGCGGTTTCCACTGTAATGACTCGACAGAATACAATACCTCGAGTCGCTTCAGCCGAAAAAGATGAACTCGATGCAACGCCTATACCAGCGTTGATTCCTTTGTGGGATATGGCAAATCATACGGAAGGTGTTGTGACATCATCTTTCAACCAGGAAACGGATCGAATCGAAAGTGCTGCAATCAGATACTTTCGAAAAGGCGAGCAAATATTTATTTACTACGGTGCTAGGAACAATACGAATTTCATGATACACAACGGGTACTTTCATGCAATTTTGTTCGTCGAATGAAACTGACGGTACATTTTGTTTTTGTTTTTGACAGATTTGTGTATCCAAATAATTTAGTGGACAGTGTGGCAATTCGTTTAGGCCTTAGCGATGCAGATCCACTGCTTATCAAGCGAACTCAACTTTTGGATACATTGAATATTCCGAAAAACTGCGAACTAGATGTGTTACCGTCACCAAAGTATATTTCACCAAAACTTTTAGGTTTTGTTAGAGTATTCAACATGAGCGAAGGTATACAAACGAAATAAAAAGTGAATTTTGAATTTGACTCTTTATTTTCAACTGTAGAACACTTGGACCACTGGTTGGCCAGTGATCGTTGTAATGATTTGCTTCATTTAGACTGTGCATTAGAAACAGCATTGGAAATGAAAATTTGGACTTTTCTAAAAATACGATTGACCATTCTGTTGAAATCATTCACCACTTCCATCCTCGACGATGAAGCTATCGTCGATGCACATCGTAAGGGACAAAATAAGTTGGGACATAATAAGGTGCTGGTCATACAGTTTCGACTTACCGAGAAGCGGATACTTCAGGACGCCTTGGAGTATGTGGAACAGAGAACGAAACCATAAAATTTAAATCGTTTAATGGATTGGAATGAATTCAAATTAATTCAAAAGTTCTATTTTTCAAATAAAGAAAACTTTACCTCAAGTCAAACCAATTTACTTTTTAGAATCGTACGAAGAACGTGGTGAGGTTTACCACTACGTTTGTAATCAGGGAAATGTCAACCTGGGAGTTGGTTACTTTTTCGTGCAAAAAAAACATGACGATACCGACCAATACGATAACTCGGAAAAACTTAAGATTTCTGGTCAGGCGTGGGGGGGGGGGGTGGTAGGTAGTGGTAATGATTGAGGACCACCCCACCACCAATAATCAGTAGTCATTTGGCGGCGGTCACCTCTCTGGAGAGAATGGGAAGGGAAAACAAAAAAAAAATTTTTCTTTTTTTTAATTTTTTTGGTACTAGGAATTGTCGGGAAGTGCTGGGTAGGGCTTAGTAAGGCTGAATAGGGCTAGATGAGTGGTGAAATGGTGTTGGAAGAGTGGAGAAAGAATGGAAATCACCATGAAAATATATTGGGCGCTTTAAAGAGTCTACATTAGGTAAATTGGGCGCTTTAAAAAGAAATTTTATCGATAATGTAAGCATTCGCTGAGTGGACATCAATTTTGTGTGCACTCACCCAGGATACGCCGCGTGGAGGCTGCTTACTTGTAACCCATTGGCCCTGAAAAGGGCCTTTTCTTCGTACTGAGATGGGGAGATGGGGTTCGTCACTACCGAAGTATTTACCGACTCCAAACCCCTCTCAGTACCATTACATCGAAGCAAGTATAATTTGTTACTTATTTGTCATAGATCTATTGCAACTCTTCCTGCAATGCCCAGAATTTGTTTTCGTTGTCGCTCGTGACGACTTTTCCGCTACCATCGTAAAGTGAACCAGCCAACTGACAGAATTCAGTAAACGGATGCTGGTTCTTTGCTCTGCAAGCTCGCAAAAATAAATATCTGCTGAGCTTACTTACTTACTTTACCGGCACTACAACCCATTAAGGGTCTTGGCCTTCTCCAACATGCTTCTCCAACCGGGCCTATCTGCAGCTAACGTCTCCCAGCTGGTTACGATGCTTGAGTCGTTGCCGTTTATCCTGTCCGATCCGAGGCTGTGTTGGGGAATTCATAACAAGACTGTTTTTACGGTGTCTGGGAGTTAGCCAAGCGCCCAACCTACTTTCCTTCTCCCGCTGACCCGTAGGGAAGTCACCAGGTGGTGATGGTAGCCCATCTGACTAGGGCTGTGTATGCTGCCGTTGTCTCTTGCTGTTGAGATCATCCGCCACCATACTAAGTCGCCATCCCATCTTGATAGCGCATAGCTGCCTTCGGCCCTCCCTATACGTGCCGTTTAGGTACTACCCGAAGGCAGCCCCCCTCATCCTTATGCTAAGTGACCCACACTACTACACCAGGGTTGGTTACCTGATCGTTCATGCGGGTTGCTCACTATAACAGGCGTCACCACGGGTAGGATAGTATGTAGGAGTAGGTGGACAGAGGCTAAGGTACATAAAGGAGTACTATATTACGCTTAACACACCATTTGACACCCACTGAGCTGAGCTCAGTAGGTAAAGTGTGACGCAGTCCCTAATGTCCACTTCCAAAATTAATGATATCAGTGGAGGTGACGCTTACGCTGAAAATACGCAAGAAATGAAGATGCAAAAAACAACTTTTTAAAAAATTCAAATGTTTGAAATTGCGTCACAAATGCCAGAGCCAACGACGAAATAATTTTTCTGTGCTTTCAGTTTTTACATAGCAAAAATTTGACCTTATTGATGCCTGACTCTTGAGGATAACTTTTTTACTGAGTTCAAATTTAATTTTTCAAACTCTTCTAAAATGTACCCAACTAACTTTATTAACTTAGTTTTTGAGAAAATTTTGCATGTGAAAACTGAAAGTGTATTGAGAATGTGAAAGTGAATTATTACGTTGATGGCTCTGGCATTTGTGACGCAATTTCAAACATTTGAATCTTTTAAAAAGTTTTTTTTTTTGCATCGTTATTTCTTGCGTATTTTCAGCGTAAGCGTCACTTCCACTGATATCATTAATTTTGGAAGTGGACGTTAGGGACTGCGTCACACTTTACCTTTTAAGAGGTTTTAGTTGGGATATCAGTAGTTTTGGAAGTTTTTTGTTTGGTTTTGGTTTCTTGACCATTTCATTTGAACCCCTCCGATTTTGACCAAATTCTGCACATCGGCGACCCCACTTTCGATTCATCAAAATGATGCCCAAGCCAATATAAATCGATTTCGACAAAAAAAATTTTGTGGCGAAAACTTTGACAGTTGGCAGCCATTTTTTAGGATCTCAAAAAAATTCTCCTCACCAATCTCTATAACTTTCCCGAAGAAACCAACTATCTAGCTATTCTAATTCAGAAGATAGCAAAAAATTCAAGATGGCGTCACTTTGACAGCTGGCAGCCATTTTCTTAGGATCCCAAAAAATTCTCCTGATGAAACTCTGTAACTTTCTAGAAGAAAGTGTTATCATTCCGGAGCTAAAATTCGAAAACCCAAAGAAGCCTAATTTATACCTAACAAAAATCCAAGATGGCGTCACTTTGACAGATTTCTGAAGATCCCAAAAATTTCTCCTGATCAAACTCTATAACTTTCTTTAACCAACTCTAAACCAACTCTCTAAGTATTGTCATTCCGAAGCTAAAATTCGAAAACCAAAAAAAACTTAATTTATTGCTTGGGAAAATTCAAGATGGGTCTCAAATGGTGTGGTATGCGTAATATAGTACTCCTTATGTACCTTAGCCTCTATCCACCTACTCCTACATCCTATCCTACCCGTGGTGACACCTGTCATAGTGAGCAACCCACATGAACGATCAGGTAACCAACCCTGGTGTATTAGTGTGGGTCACTTGGCAGAAGGATGAGGGGGGCTGTCTTCGGGTAGTACCTCAACGTCACGTAGAGCGAGGGCCGAAGGCAGTTAGGCGCTATCAAGATGGGATAGTACCTCAGCATGGTGGCGGATGATCTCAACAGCCAGGGACAACGGCAGCATGCAAAGTCCGAGTCAGCAGGACTACCATCACTCACCACCCCGCACCGGCCAGCGTGGTGTTTTAACGGCTAAAACCCCCCCGAAGATGAAGAGCACAACCAGGAAAAATCGGCCCTCAGTTCCCAGCCGCTCGTTGATCCCTGACTCCGACAACGGTCAGACCAGACGACGAGCAGAGGGTGCTAAGAATCCCTGGGTTACAATAGGTTGTCACACCGGACTATACATTGCCACGTATAACACTCGAACTCTATCATCGAACGAAAAACTTCTCGAATTGGAGTCGGCACTGGAAAAGATCAAATGGGACATTGTCGGATTGAGCGAAGTCAGGCGACGTGGTGAAGAATGCTTGAAGTTGAAATCAGGAAGCACTTTGTACTACCGTGGAAGCGATAGCCAAACAGCGAGGCATGGTGTAGGACTGCTCATCAGCAAACGCTGGTCGAACCGTATAATCCAAATCAACAGCATCTCCGACAGAGTCATTTATGTGCGGCTGAAGATAAATGCGATGTACAGTTTGAAAGTCATCCAAGCGTACG
Organism: Pseudolycoriella hygida; assembly: GCA_029228625.1. NCBI lineage: Eukaryota > Metazoa > Arthropoda > Insecta > Diptera > Sciaridae > Pseudolycoriella > Pseudolycoriella hygida. Next base: position 11,331,712 of record CM055405.1, on the reverse strand, counting down.
CACCGACGACGGATCACGACGACGAAGAAATTGAAAGCTTCTATGAAGATGTCTCCAAAGCGATTGAAGAAAACAGAGCGCAATATCAGTTGCTAGTCGGCGATTTCAATGCCAAATTGGGAAAAAGAGAAGACGTTGCAGAAACTTCGATTGGAACGTTTGGTTACGATCAGAGGAACGAACGAGGAGATACTTTGCTGAATTTTCTCCAACAACAAGGAATTTTCGCAATGAACTCATTTTTCTCCGGTAAGGTTCAGAGGAAGTGGACTTGGCCCAGTGCAGACGGCAGAACAAAGAACGAGATCGATTACATCATATCGAACCGCAAATCGATTGTCAAGGATGTTACTGTGCTTAACCGTTTCACAACAGGCAGCGATCATCGAATGGTGCGAGCCAAAGTCGTCTTGAACACACGGACAGAGAGAGAAAATTTGGTCAAGAAAAAAGTCGTTTTAGACATGGAACGCCTGAAAGAACAAAGCGACGCATTTAAGGAAGCTATGGACAACGAACTGAACGGAACGAATTCACAAACTGCAACGATTGATGAGCTGACAGAAAGAATAGTGACCTCAGTGAGAAGCTTCCTGGAAACCAGATGCCGATCTACATGCACTAAAGAGTCGAAGCTCAGCAAGGAAACGCTAGACCTAATAGCAGAAAGACTGGATTTGGTGAAAGGTGGAAAGCGAGACACTGTTGAATACAGAGACAAAACGAAAGCCATCAACAAGAAAATGAAAACCGATCTGCGACAATACAACGTGAAACTGGCCATGAACGCTATCGAAGCAAATGGGAATATGAAAGTATTACGAGCGAAACGGGCGAACGGGTACAGACAAATTTTTAAATTGCGCGATAAGGCGGGCGTCATACAAACAGATCAGGACAAGGTATTGGACATCGCGCGAGAGTTCTATGAGGACCTTTTTACGTCGGTTCGAGCCAAACTACCGGCAGAAAGAGCAAAAGCGAGACCGGTGATAATGAACGTTGGTTCCGAAGATTTGCCGGACATAACGATTAACGAAGTACAGGCTTCGTTAGACGAAATGAAGAACAGAAAAGCTCCAGGTGACGACGACATTCCGATCGAAGCAATCAAAGAAGGCGGACCCACACTGCTCAAAATGACAACGGATCTGTTCAACAAGTGTCTCGAACAAGAGAAAATACCAGAATCATGGGAAAACGCAGTCATCACTTTGCTGCACAAGAAAGGAGACATCACGAAACTGGAAAACTACAGGCCCATCAGTTTGATCTCGCACCTCTACAAACTGTTTATGAAGGTGATAACGAAACGGATCACAAAGAAGCTAGACTTCTACCAGCCGATCGAACAAGCAGGGTTTCGTTCCGGATTCAGCACAAATGACCACTTGCAAGTGATGAGAAGTCTAATAGAAAAATGCAACGAATACAAAATCATCATCGCGATATGCTTCATAGACTTCGAAAAAGCGTTCGATTCGGTCGAATTATGGTCGATTTTAGACTCCTTGGACGATTGTCGGATTGACTCGAGATATACCCGGATGATAAAACATATCTACGAGCACGCAACGTCGTGCGTCAAACTGCATAAAACCACCGATAAATTTCGAATTGGAAGAGGAGTCCGTCAAGGAGATACCATTTCACCGAAATTGTTCACGTCAGCTCTGGAAACGGTTTTTAAAAAGCTTGATTGGAGTGAACTGGGAATCAACATAAATGGGAAGTTTCTGAACAACCTTCGATTCGCCGACGACATTGCCCTGACATCAACGACTCTGGAACAGATTGAAGCGATGCTGTTGCAGCTCAACGAGGAAGCCCAAAAAATCGGTTTGAAGATGAACATGTCGAAAACGAAAGTGATGACAAACATCGATGGTGCTACACCAATCAAGATCGGAGACGAGGAAATTGAAATCGTGAATTCGTACAAGTATCTCGGCCACGTCATGAAGCTCGGTCTCGACAACCAAACGGCTGAAATAAAGAGAAGGATCGGTCTCGGTTGGGCGGCGTTCGGCAAGTTACGGTACATCTTCAAGAGCAACATGAGCAACAGTCTGAAGAGGAAAGTGTTCGATATGTGTGTGCTGCCGGTCCTGACATACGGAGCCGAGACTCTCACGATCACCAAAGCATCAGCGAACAAATTGAGAGTTGCACAGAGGGCAATGGAAAGGGCAATGCTAGGAATCACACTCAGGGACAAAATGACAAATGAGTGGATCCGGCGACAAACAAGAGTCATCGATGTCATGACACGAATAGCGTCGCTCAAGTGGAATTGGGCTGGTCATATTGCCAGAATGACCGACGATCGATGGACGAAAACTATAATGCAATGGCGGCCACCAACGAAACGACCGATGGGACGTCCACCGGAAAGATGGACCAACGATATCAAAAGAACGGCAGGCACGACGTGGCAGCAAGTGGCAATGGACCGAAAAAAGTGGCGATCTATGGGGGAGGCCTACATCCAGCAGTGGATATAAAAGGCTAAGGAAGAAGAAGAAGAAGAAGAAGAAAATTCAAGATGGCGCCGGTTTGACTGCTAGCAGCCATTTTCTTCATATCCCAAAAAATTCTCCTGACCAAACTCAAAAACTTTCCCGAAGAAACCAACTCACTAGCTATTGTCACTCTGGAGCTAAAATTCGAAAACTCTGAGCATTACCTAAAAAACCCTCAAAATTGACCACTTTTCCACATGCCACGGCTTTTCCAGAATTTTCCCGGAAAAGCGGCATATGAAATTTTTCATTTGAGGCCGAGACTGACGTTCCCTGAAAATTTCAGGAAAATCGGCTGTCTAGTTCTCGAGATCGAAAATTATTAATAGAACATAGATAGATAGATACATAAATAGAAAGCGACAGATCAGAAAAAAAGTTTTCATAATAATGAGAACAATGGATTTTGGTAAGATGTATGGAAAAGTACCATCTTCAAACCTCCACATCTCAGCCAATTTTCAACCGATTTTGATGAGTGAGGGCTTGTTGGAAAGCTGCTGCGACGTAGTTTTTTTTTGAAAAATAATTTGGAGGGGAAGGGGGCGAGGGGAAAAAACTCAAAACTTCGCCTATATATGGCTCCTTGTCCCAAAGTTTTTGTATGGAGTTTTTTGGGTTTGTGGACGTTTTTTTTTGGGGTGTGGGGACTGCGTCACGCTCTCCGCTACCGCTCCGAGCATGATTAAACTTTTCACATTTGTTAGGCAAAAACTCATATTTTCTCCCGAAATGCACTATTATTGTAATAGATAGATAGATAGATTGCAGATAACTTAACACATTTAAGCATACAAAAGACGAGTTTCACAGAGAACATAGAAAGTAACTCAAAAACACATTCGACTGTGTTGTTTTTTCAAACTCTTATATCTCTAGAAATATTTGCCAGATCAGCAAATGAACTATTTTAGAGTAATCCTGTGATCCTAAACTATGTGCTGGCATTTTGCTTAGCTCGTATCCGTCGAGTCGAAAATTAATTATTTTTTGTTTACTTTCTTCATCGCAAAAAAAAATTCATATGAACAGATCGGCCATGACACTTTATGTTAAGAGTGATTTTGCGAAAACTTCGAACGATTTTGGGACAACATGTCCTACTTTTTCCCGATGAATGTGCCATTCGATTCCTTGTTCTATTGTAAGAAACGTATTTCTCATTTTTGGAAAATTTGATATTTTAGGGGAGTTATGGTTTGCTAAGTAAGTGCATGTCAGGGGGTGGTAAAAATGGTTTTTTGGCTATAACTCGTGTAAAACGAAATGAAATCAAATGAACTTTTATGGGATGGTAAGCCCCAATGATACAAAGGTTTTTCATCATTGTATTCCTTGGAGCCTTCCCCCACTCCTGAATTATTAGTCATTTTAGGTGAAAATTTCGGGAACGCTTTACTGCTTGAAGCAGCGATGAACCGAAAAACTGAGTATGGGGTGTTCTAGTATACTACCCCTACTATAAGACCATGCAACGACTTCGCCGGTTTAAGGCTGTTGCAGTGGTCTGGAACAACTTTTGTAAGAAATGTCAATTTTTGACACTTTTTCTTGACTATTTTCAGCTGAAGAAATCTGTATAACTGCCCCGAAACATGATCTGCAGCTGGATATGCGAAAAGGAGCTGTTCACAAGTGACGGTGTACTCTACGGGAGGGGGGGGGGTGGTGGTTACCAAAGAAAACGTGAAGATGTTGAGTTTTTTTGGGTTTGTGGACGTTTTTTTTTAGGTGTGGAGACTGCGTCTCTAGAAGCTTTCGAGATATTTGAGGTTATGCTTACTTTTTATGAAAAAAGCCACTACGGCGTCTCAACGCTAAATAATTTAACTCTCGTTTCTTCTAGGATTTTATTAAGAATCGAATTCTATACAAACTGCTTTCCTGAAGTATTTCTCTATCTCCAGTATATCTCAAAATATTTGAGGTTATGTTAATGTAATTTAAATTGCTTGACAGCAGCGCCTCAGCGGTAAGTTATTCAAGCACTGTGCGTTCTGGGAAAGTAATCAGAATTTAATTCTCTACAAACTCCTAGTTACTCCTAGTAATATCATCTCTATAGAACACACGAAAGAAGATTCGATGAATAGTTTTAAATTGAAAATTTAAATTTAAATTGAACCAATTATTACTACTTAAGTTTCGGTCCTTGCATGACCATTTGCAAGTAAATGAACTTTCCAAACTAAAAGGCAAACCTTCATATCTGATCTATACATATCATTCTTAAACAAAAGGTATGCTTTCAAAAAGATGCAAAAAACTATAAATAAAAAACAAGCAAACAATTAATTCTAAACAACACAGAGAAATTTCTCGGCTTCACCAATGAAAAAATCCTTCATGCTGAAATTTCACGAAAGTTCTTAAATGAAAGTTGCTACAATACTTCACCTGTGCTAATATTTGCGTGTGCCTAGATTTTCAACATACGAATTCTTACTTTAATTTTTACGTGAAGCCCACAATTCGAAAGTTATAAAAGATGCAAAATTCTTTTGAAGTATTCTCACGGCTTAGGTTTTATTTTTATTGGGTCCACTAGAGATAGGAAAGGTGACGATATTCCTAGGTTTTTGTTCATCAGCGGCCTGTTCTTATATTTGTTTAAGTAAACTTCTTCCATAAAGTCTATTTTCCGCCTATCGTGGTATTCTCTCAGTAGCGACAGGTGATCAACAGTTATTTCGTGGCCTGTTTCAAGAAGGTGGTCCGACACGGCCGATGCTTCTTCTCTTTCGTTGATCCAGTCATCCAGGTGCTCATAAAATCTGGTTTTTATTCTACGGATCGACCTTCCTAAGTAAGAAGTTAGGCAAATTGGCACACATTCGATTAGGTAAATCCCCGACTTATGCAACTCCTCTATTGGGTCCTTCACCGAGCCCAGATGCTGTCTCAGTCTATTCCCGCTGCGGTGCACGATTTGCATATTATGTGCCCTGAAGTATGGTGCTAATATCCTCGTAACTTCCGGGCAGAATTCGAAGCTCACTCTCACTATGTCCTTATTTTTCGCCTCTTTTTGGCCGTAAAAAGTCGAAAATTTCAAAAGTTCTTTTATCCTTTCGTGTTTTCTAATGATGTCCTCCACAGTCTTCTTCTTAAACCCATTTTTAAAACCTATATTCAAGATGGTCCGCCTCTCTCTTTCGTACCCTTCTTCACTCAAAGGTATGTTTACCATTCTATGTGCCATCGAATGGTAAGCTGCTACTTTTTGTTTTATGTGCTGGTCCGAATCTGTAACAATTTTGCTCTCTGTAGCGCACGGTTTCCTATAAACTTCGAAGGTCAACTCTCCACCACTTCCTCTTTTAACCATCGTGTCCAAAAACGCCAACATCCCATATTATTTTCCGCTTCGTACGTAAACTGGACGTTTTCATGTTGCGAATTAAAAAGCGCTGCTTTCACCCTCCTCACATTTTGTACCGTAAAACAATCATCCATGTACCTTACGTACACGCGGGGGAAATTGGGGTGTTTTTCTATACTTGTCTCAAACGTGCACATGTACACCTCGGCCACAAAACCTGACAGTGCATTCCCAATGGCTGTGCCATCCTGTTGCCGGTAGAACTTTCCATCGTACAGGAATATGTTCTGTTCCATGCATAACTTCGTAAGATCCACATACATTTCTACTTTCCGTACGCTCAGTTTGTTTTCCACAAGCCATTTCTTCAGGAAAATCAATGCCATTAGGTATACTCGGATAAAGTGCCACTACGTCAAAGGATCCCATCTCTTCATTCCTCCTCACTCTAACGCTCTTTACTGCTTCTGTGAACTCCAGTGACTTTTTGACTGATCTTCCTTTCGGGGGGCTTAGTTTCTTGAACTCTCTCACCAGCCATTTTGAAACCTTTTCTGTCGGCGCATCTAAGTTGGATGCCACTGGTCTTAGCTTTAAGCCGTCCATGCTTTTCAGGTCTTTCAATTTATGTGTCTTTGGAAGTCCATATAGCCTCGGAACCTTGGGGTTACTTACTTTCCATTTCTTTAGATTCCTTTTCGGGTCCTCGCATATAGAATCGCCATATTCCTCGATCACTTTATCCACCCTTGTCTTCATTGGACCTAGTGGGTCCCTTGTCAGCTGTTTGTAGTCTCCCTCTACAATTAATCGATCCATAAGCTTCTTGTAGTGAGCTTCACCCAGTACCACGATGTTGTCACTCTTATCCGCCTTCAGGATAATGATCGGCTTCTCCCTAAGGCTCCTTTCCAATTTCTAACTGCCCTTAGTCCCATCTCCGTTCGAAAGAAGATATTACTAAGAGTAACATAACCTCAAAAATTGCGAAATATACCAGAAATACGGAAATAGTTCCCTTCTACTTACAGAATTAAATTAATTCTCAACGAGTAAAATTGTGGAACATCAAAATGTTGTATCTATAAAATTTCTTTGTTTTCTTGACCTTCACCTTATGTTAGCCATCCTCGAGAAAAAACATATGCAAGGAACCCGTGCAAAAAAAAATTAAAATCCTCAAAAAAAATTTTCAAAAAAGTCATTAAAAAAATGTTTGTGTCGGGGGGGCCTCGGCGAGGACATTTTTTCAAAAAATTTGAACTAAAGTTTGAATTAAAAAACATTTAAAAAAAAATCAAAATTATAATATATAAGCGTATTTGCACATGAAAGTATGGCTCGGGCCCAAAGAGAGCTAGGTCAATCCTAAGGTCGGCCCTAGCCTTGAGTTTTTTTTACATTTTTTTTTTGAAAAATGATTTTAATTCTTTTTGATCATTGAGCATTGAAGCATTCGAAACCATTTTCGCGCAGCAGGCTAGTGATGGCATGTCTTACATTATGATGTCTGGCGGTGATTTGGTGATTGTTAGAAGGACAACTTCCGGTAACATGAGAGATTCTTTCGGTCTCTCTGCCACATTTGCGCTACCACGCTTTCTACACCGGGTACACCGTACAGATTAGCGTAATTAACCTAGAGCATGAAAATATTTCGGTAGCTTTCATTTTATTTCGATAAAATGAGTGATTTAAGATTCTACGACACATCTTGAAAATGTATATTTGGACCCGTACGAAGTACAAGAGGTCCTATACGTTTACTACAAACAATTTTATTGTAACATGGGGAAGATCGAGGTGGGAGTGGGGGGGATGCATCTATTATCGTCTAGAGGTGACGAATCAGCAATAAAAAAAATGTCCGTCCGTCCGTCCGTCTCCACTTTTTTTTCCAAACGACTCAACCGATCAGCCTAATCTTATTTTTCCCTGAAAGGTACATGCTTACCATGATTCAAGTTCGAAGATGAGCAAAATCGATCAAGTGGTTCCGGAGATATGGTCGAGGAAGTGACCAAAAACATGGTTTTTCGAGGGTCGGTGAAACTTTTTCGCAAATATCTCAGCAAGTAAAGCACGGAAATTGCTCAATTTGGTAACAAATGAAAGCATTTGATACCAAAAAACTGGGGAATTTTTTTTTGTTGGAATCGGGTCAGGGGTCTGGGTACTGGGAGCCATGGAATGGGCGAAAATAAATTTCTCTGCCCAAAATGATAAGAGATAGTTTTTTTCAGTATTTGCGTAAATACGCAATACAGAGATTTACTTTCAAAGGCAAAGTTGTAGAGAATCAAATTTTAGCGAACACGTGTCTCAGGGTTTTGGGGAAATATGGTCCAATCCTGGTATATGGCCACTTCCATAATTGGGCAGGATGACCCAGATCTCCAGAACTATGAGAGTTAGAAAGTTGGTTCCAAAGGCGAAGTTATAGAGAATTAAATTTAAGCGAACATGTGTTTCAGGGTTTTGGGGAAATGTGACACAATCCTGGTATGTGGCCACTTCCATAATTGGGCAGGATGACCCAGATCTTCAGAACTATGAGAGGTAGAAAGTTGCTTCCAAGGACAAAGTTGTAGACAATAAAATTTTAGATAACACGTGTTTCTGGGTTTTAGGGAAAAACGAGTTAGTCCTTGGATATAAGCTTTTCTAGATTTGAATGGTCTGAGACGTACTCCGGTAGGGCCTTTGACATTACCTTGGGTAATTTCTATGGATCTTTGAAACTCTTATAGTTATAAAAGAACATAAAACGTTGGATTGTTTGCTTATTTGTATCTTTGGATACGTTCGAGTCTTTTTGTAACATCTATTCTCTTTGCCATATCTATTCTGTTTGCCACATCTATTCTAATACGTACGGGTCTTTGGTTATGTTTTGTTTCTAAATTCAATTTCAGCTTTATGCATTCAAACAATTCGCGCGAATATTCACTTACAGCATGACCGACCATTCTGCCGTAATTTGCATAAGAAACTTCGTGCGAAAGAGAGAAAAGAAAATCTATACAAAATTCCACACAAAGTTTTTTATCTCTTTCGCATTAAGTTTCTTATGCAAATTAAGGCAGCATTGGTACCAACCAAATTCGATATATTCCATACATTTCTTCAGACAATAAACTGACAAGGTGCGACCATGTGCGATTAAACTGTTACAGCAAATCCCTAAACCACAATTTTTCTTTTATAAAATTAAATCAAATAGCCAAAATAGTTTTTTGAACTCAAATTACGGATAAACAAGCCTTCTCCCATTATTTAATGAATAAAAAATATTTTCAGGCTCTAGCTTAATTGCTGTTAAACTTTATCGCTGCTGACCATTCGGATTATGATAATGAATTTTTATTGCAGACGAAATTATTGCTTATTATGTGCGTTTGAAAGTGTGTTATTTCCGATGCTTGGTATTTCAGATTGCACAGGGCCTGTATAACTTTTTAGTCGAAGAGCTGACTGTCTCAGAACGATCTTTGGACTCCGAATTTCACTTCGGGCCATGGGAGAATCAAGAAGACTATGACTAACGAGGTCTTTGAGATGCCTCGTGACCGAATGAAACCGGAGACGGACTTCGTAAGGCGTTTTGAGGCTGTCATACCCGATAGGTCTGAATGGCTGGAAGATTGGCCAAGCTGCCTATCAGATGAAGTAATTGTGAGTTTCACTGATGGCTCTAAAACTTCAGAAGGTACGGGAGCCGGAGTATTCTCCCCGGAACCGTTGGCGGAAAGGTGGTACCACCTAGGTGGGTATGCCGACGTCTTTCAGGCTGAGATTTTCGCGGCACTAATGGGAGCGCGGGAAGCAATCTCACCAGAGGCATGTGGGAAAAAGGTCACAGTCTGTTCTGATAGTGAGGCAATGATCAAAGTGCTTATCTCGCCTGTCGTTACATCCAAGCTAGTAAAAGAGTTAAAGGAAACCTTGAACCGGATGGGACTGAGAAATCTGGTGACGCTGGTCTGGGTTCCCGGACACTCTGGCGTGGAGGGCAACGAAAAGGCGGATGAGCTGGCGAGGACAGGCTCGGCCACATTGGGTTGCGGGCCAGAACCTCTCATACCCATCCCACACTCGGCATGCGTAAAAGCTATAAAGAGTTGGGTGAGGTCGGAATTCGCTAACCATTGGAACACTTATGAAGGAGGAATGCACACAAAGCGTTTCTTCCCGGTGCCCGATGGGAAATGGGCCAAAGAACTGCTAAATATGGACAGGACACGCATCAAGAGGGTGTTGGGTGTGATCACCGGGCACTGCGGACTAAGCAAGCACCTGGCAAAAATGGGAATCTCTAATGACCCCAGTTGCACCTGTGGCCTAAGTGAGGAGACGGCCGTTCACGTCATATGCGAGGGTGTCAAATGGTGTGTTATGCGCAATATAGTACTCCTTATGTACCTTAGCCTCTGTCCACCTACTCCTACATCCTACCTACCCGTGGTGACACCTGTTATAGTGAGCAACCCCATGAACGATCAGGTAACCAACCCTGGTGTAGTAGTGTGGGTCACTTAGCTGAAGGATGAGGGGGGCTGTCTTCGGGTAGTACCTAGACGCTACGTTTAGGGAGGGTCGAAGACAGCTAGGCGCTATTAAGATGGGATGGCGACTTAGCATGGTGGCGGAAGATCTCAACGGTAAGAGGCAACGGCAGCATGCACAGTCCTAGTCAGATGGACTACCATCAACCAACAAACATATGGAGTGCTACGGGCACATTAAGGCCAACGCCAGTGAGGTCTTAATTATGGCATACTGGCAAAGCATCGAACACGGACAATGAAATTGGTTAAATGGTTGTGATGAGTAGGCAAGGGCTGACAACTATTGTATTCCACTACCTTACTAAGGAAGGGTGACACTTTCACGAAACGGCTAGTGGGCTAATACCATGGTTGCCCCCGTCCCGATAAAACCTTGGCAGGCCTCCAAGTACGTTCGAAAGCTCGTCCTGTGAAAATAGGAGGTGTAGGCTCAGATGAACATTCCTGACTAATACCGATCTGGCTCTGAATACGGTGCCCCATGAAGGATCGTATCGACCCTAACATGGCCTCACTGCTTGCATAGGTAACCATGGGATCATGAAGGTAACTACACTACGAGATGGAGATAGCGGTTTGGAGGGGGGACTCAACAAAATGGAAGAAATGAATGAGAATGACAGCAAAAATCAGCAGACAAAATCAGAGGATCAGCGGATAAATCAATCGGAGGTTAAGATATACGACGTGTTCGCAAGAAGCGCGAAGATAACGAGGTCGCCCGTGAGAACAAGCGAGGAAAGAACAAATGCGCTTCAGACCAGCGATACCGACGAATCGAAGATGATAAAATTGGAGCAAGCCAAAAGAATGGTGAAAGAGTTGCATGAATTTATTCAAGATAAGAATAACGTGCAGAAGGACATAAAGAGGATGGTGGTCAATATTAGGGCCTGCTTAAATGATGTGAAACGGGAAACAGCTGACAAGAAGGAGAAAACAGACAAACAAACAGACAAACAAACAGACAAACAAGGAGACCAGATACACAAACACCGAAGCCTAGTCTTAATGAGTGGAGAGAGGTGAGAAACAAAAAGAAGCAGAAAAAAAAAGAGAAGCCGAAGCTTAAAAGACTGAGACCGAAGGCTGATGCTCTGATAGTGGCGGCGGAAGAAGGAACAACGTACGCTGAAATCCTCAAAAAAATAAAGGACGACCAAACTCTCAAGGACCTGGGCGAAAACGTCTCGAGAATAAGACGAACACAGAAGGGTGAAATGTTGTTTGAACTTAAGAAGGGCCCAGAGATTAAAAGTGCAGATTATAAAGATCTAGTCAAGAGATCACTGGGTGAGTCAGCAAAAGTGAGAGCGGTGTCCCACATGACCACGATCGAATGTAGATATATGGACGAGATCACGACAAGCGAAGACCTTCGAAAAGCTCTGAAAGGGCAAGGTAATATAAATGACGAGATAGAGTCAATGACGATCCGTATGAGGAAAGCGAGAGACGAACTCCAAACGGCGGAAATAAAACTCCCGGTGGACGCAGCGATAAAGATTTTGAAAATCGGAAAGGTAAAGGTGGGCTGGACCGTATGCCCGATAAGGGTAAACCAGCAGTTAGAAAGGTGCTTCAAGTGCATGAATTTTGGACACCAGGCAAGGAATTGTAGGGGAGAGGATAGATCCAACCTGTGCAGGAGATGTGGGGGAGAGAACCACCTAGCCAAAGATTGCACGAACCCGCCGAAATGTTTGCTGTGTACGTCAGAAAATGACCACGTGACTGGTGGAGCGAGATGTCCAGGCTTGAATCTAAAACAGGACAAGAATGGAAGTGATACAAATAAATCTAAATCATTGTGACATGACAATGCAAAACTAGCACTGAAGCGAGCAATCCGGGCGAGTAAGAGGGATTGTTGGAAGAAGCTGTGCCAAGAGGCAGACACGAACCCGTGGGGCAAAGTGTTCAGAACAGTAATGACGATGATGAAAGGTACATTGGGGCCAAAAGAAAAGTGCCCGGATAGGCTAGGTGTCATAGTGAGAGAGCTCTTCCCACAGCACAAACAGATCACATGGCCGCAAACTCCTTATGACGATGAAGCGGAAGACAGACTTGAACGGTCGATCACTGTAGAAGAGATCCAGATTGCTGCACAAAAGCCAAAAAATAACAAAGCGCCAGGACCAGATGGAATCCCCAATATAGCTCTGAAGACAGCAGCATGCGCAAAGCCTAACATGCTCAGATTGACAATGCAGAAGTGCCTCGACGACGGATATTTTCATCAAATATGGAAGAAACAGGAGCTGGTCTTAATACCAAAACCAGGGAAACCGCCAGACAAGCCATCATCATATAGACCTATATGCTTGTTGGATGGGTTGGGAAAAATGCTGGAAACCGCGATCCTGAATAGACTAAGAAAACACACGGAGGGCGAGCACGGACTGTCGGACGAACAATTCGGATTTCGAAAAGGGAGATCGGCGGTTGAGGCCATTAAAAAAGTCATAGAGACCACCGACAAGGCGCGGAAGCAAAAAATACGGG
>CM055405.1:11304346-11318292 GCA_029228625.1 Pseudolycoriella hygida | reverse complement strand
ATCTCAGCCAATTTTCAACCGATTTTGATGAGTGAGGGCTTGTTGGAAAGCTGCTGCGACGTAGTTTTTTTTTAAAATAATTTGGAGGGGAAGGGGGGCGAGGGGAAAAAACTCAAAACTTCGCCTATACATCGTGTCTTGTCCCAAAGGTATTTGTATGGAGGTTCTTGGGTTTGTGGACGTTTTTTTGGGGTGTGGGGACTGCGTCACGCTCTCCGCTACCGCTCCGAGCATGATCTAGGCAGTATTCATAGGTGGGCGGTTAAAATAAGTTGCTTTTAAATGCTGACAAGTCTAAGGCAATGATAATAGCAGAAAATGAAATAAACATTTTGCATCCGACGCTAATGATGAACCCCATTCTTCTAGATAATGAACATATTAAATACGTGAAGAGGGCCAAAGTATTGGGAATCTACTTGAACAATACGTTAAATTGGAAGGACCAAACAAGCTCTGTATTGCAGAGGGTGTATGGAGGACTACGCAGTCTCTGGAGCTGTGGCCCTTACCTACCTTACAAAAAGCGAGCTATGCTTGTAAAGACGTTATTGCTTCCACATTTTGCCTACTGTGACTCGGTTATGTGCGATAGAGATGCTCGATCAGATAACTCATTAAAAGTAGCGATGAATGCCTGCATTCGATTCGCCTTCAAAATGAAGCGAAGGGAACACATATCAACCCAAGAGATATCGATTTTGGGATGTACGTATCCTAACTATAGAAAGTATAGGTGGTGTCTTTTGTTAAGAGGTATCATATTAAATAAGAAACCGGACTACTTATTTCAACTGTTGAAGTTTACGCGAAGTGAACGTAACCCGTCCTTAATTGTTCAATATGCCGTGAATAGTGTGCTCAAGGATTCTTTCCTCATTCAGGCGTCCTCTCTGTTTAATTCGCTGCCGTTAGAATTGAAAAGAAATATGTCATCTGTCTCGTTTCCTTATAAGTGTTTGCAGTATTTTTCATCGTTAAACTGATACGTAAAAGGATTTATAAGTATCTAGAACTTGTGGAAGTCGTCACGAAAGAGGCGTTGGAAACTGTAGAAAGTTGGATGACAATGGCTAAACTGAAGCTGGCCCATCAGAAAACCGAGATCATGCTCGTGAGCAATTGTCGGAAAACTGAGCGGATTGTAATGAACATCGAGGGGAACGAGATCACATCCACTCGCCAGCTAAAACACCTTGGAGTCATGTTAGACGATCGTGGAAACTTTAATGCCCACGTAGATTATACGTGCGAAAAGGCAATGAAAGCCAATGCAGCACTGGCCATGATAATGCCGAATGGGTTTGGACCGCGCAGCAGTAAAAGGAGGCTCCTAGCAAGTGTTACCCTATCGATACTGCGCTACGGGGCACCAGCGTGGATAAGGGCGTTAGACACAAAGAGGAACCGTAGGAGGTTGATAAAAACCCAGAGGTTGTCAAGCATAAGGGTAGCAAGCGCATACAGAACGATTTCCTCGGAAGCGGTATGTGTGATAGCCGGAACGATGCCTATATGCATAATGCTGATGGAAGACAGTGAATGCCACAGACTGAAGGAAAGGGGGGGCCAAAACACCAAAACAGTGAGGGCACAAGTAAGAGTCGAATCACTGAGTCAATGGCAGCGAGAGTGGGACTCCGCGGAAAATGGAAGATGGACTCATAGGCTTATCCCGGACGTAACCACAGGGGTAAATAGGGAACACGGAGAGGTTAGCTTCCACCTGACGCAGTTCCTGTCGGGTCATGGGTGCTACAGGAAGTACCTGCATAGGTTTGGACACGCGGAATCACCTTTCTGCGTGACATGCGTTGAAGAGGAAGAAACTGCAGAGCACGTTGTGTTTGTCTGTCCCCGTTTTGAACAGGAGCGATGTGAGCTGATAGCCGCGAGCAGGCCAGACGTAAACGCCGACAACATAATATCGGAAATGTGTCGCGACGAAGAAGTGTGGAAAGTAGCGGACAACGCAATTGCGAAGATAATGGTGAAGCTACAAAGTGCATGGAGAGACGATCAACGAAGACTGGCAGTTGATCTGAGAAAGTAGGTGCGAAAGCACAGCCCCTTCCCGAAGTAATGCTGTGAGGCGGTTCCGGGGAGACAAGAGCGTGGCGATCAAGGAAGGAGGTTTTAGTTGGTAAAAATCCAACACTACCTGGGTCCAGGAGGACCAGGTGCCTTTTGAAGGTTTCCTCACCCTTGAGAAAAAAAAAAAAAAAATAAGTATCTAGAACTTGTGATAGTTATATAAAGTAAATTAAGCTTTTGGGATTGTATTTATTTATCAGAATTTGTATCTTTCTCTCCATCTTTATCTCTCTCTCTCTCTCTCTCTCTGTCTCTTTCTCAAGTGTAGTCTAAAAGTGCTTATTGAATGTTTCTTAATTAAGGTCAATTGTAATTAGATTTAAGTTATAGTTTTAAGGTAAATATGATTTATGATTTTATGCGACATCACAGATAGTGATAAGGCGTTAGCCTTCTGTGAGTTATTATAATAAACATACATACATACATACATATGAGTCATCCCTTCTGAGAAAAGGCTAAACCCCAAGGATTGGGACATTTTGGCAATGTAACAAACCTGTTAGTAAACACATAAGCCACGTACTTCGTACGGGTCTAAAAATTGGCGGTCTTATTACCGAATGGTAGGTTTGATCGGCTGGCTTGCTCTGCGCTCCGAATCCGACTGGGCCTTTTGATATACGAAGAGAATCATAAAATCACCCCTCGTCCAGTTGCGTCTGTTTTGAGTAACCCCCTAAATATAACGACCCGCTACATGACTTTGTTTACCCCTCGTCTAAAATTTTAATTTGATTACAAGGGTTAGCTCAGTGGTAGCGTACTGGCATCTCACCAAGAATATCCGGGTTCAATCCTGGTGGGGACAAATTCTGTATAGGATTTTTCTTCAATGTATAACATGAAAGTAACGTTCCTAGGCGCAACCAAGCTTCATAGTATGGGTAGTTGTGAATTGAGTTGTGAGTTGTGAGTTGTGCCGCAACAAATCATACATAGAAGAATGACAAGTATGACGTCACTCATATTCGATGAATTCTGCGTACAAATATCTGAGTGTGACTTTGGACGGAGGTATAATTAGCACCAGAAGAAATCCTAATGGTAAAATGCCACCTACTGTTAGGCGTGGTCCAAAAAATACCTGCCGGTAAAAAACATTGATTGGCATTGTAAGCTCTACTAGTTTCCGCACCCAGTACATCATAGATGGCACTAGGTTTGTGTGCAATTTACCACTGAAACCGTAAAAACTTCGGTAACGAAAGATCTCTAAGAACAGTCCGTACGAGCCCACAAAAAATTTCGGCCTCTGACCCGACTGGGTTGTAACGGCGGATTATTGTTATATTACAAGGTGTTTCAATGATACAATAAACGCAAAATAAAATGCAATGATTCATCTTTTTCGAAAATGGTTACCTCAAGGTTGCTGAGCTTTTATGCTGTTTTTCTTCTTACAGCGTGTGTGTGTGTGAAGGAGAAACTCATGTATACGAATAAGCAAATTATTTTTAGAACTAAAGAAATGTGAAATACCCAGATAACAATTGACCCCACGAAATGTACATAAAGTGCCATCGGAAAATGATCCCATTTAATGTGCCCCAGTTCCAGTCTTAATGTATATTAAGAAGAGCCCTTACCGTTACATCTTTTCCTTGGAACGTGAAGTGCATTTAATGTACATTAAATGTGAATTACATGTACATCTAATGTACATTTAAAACACTTTGAATATACAACTAATGTACCTTTAATGTACTTTTTAGTGTGAATTACTAGCACATTTCATGTACATATAATGTTATGTAAGAAAAAAAAGGAATTTATTCCGATGATCGCTACGTCCTCCATCTACATTTTTTTATGCCAAGCTCTCATTTTTTTATTAGAAAAATTTCTGCCATTTACGGGGCTTGAACCCAAGACTCTCGGGATTATGAGTCGACTGTTTTACCAATTGTGCCACCGGACACTTATGTGTTGGCATGTTAAATTTGTATTAAGTGTTATATCATAGAAAGTACATTAAATGTACTTTTTTTGTACTGAGAGAACTTCACAGAGTTTTATTTAAATTTATTTGATCGAAAACACTGTAGCGGTTGTACATTTGCAAAAAGATTTTATACTCCTGCACACGGTGATGCTGCATTGAAATTATTGTATCATCTTAATTGTTTAATTGTTACTTGAAATTGATTTTATGCTAAACAATAAAAAATCTATTCCCCGTTAGCTTTTGGACACATTTTTCTTTTTTTTCTTTTAAAATTCGATACTTTTTTTAATGTTACCCAACCAAAAGCAGCCGTGATACCCATTATATACATATACATTATACATTATATACATTATATACATATACATTATATACATATACATTTTTGAAAAAATAAGATGAGCATTTTTCGAAGCACATAATCTAAAAATGTACTTGTAATCTAGTGCAATAATTTCGAGCTTTAATGGCACAAAAAATGTGCCTTCTATTTACATCGAAAAATGTACAACATCACAAGCATATTTTTGGTACAATAAATGTGATAGGAATAGTGTAGACCTTACCACGCACATAAAATGTGCGAAAAATGTACTTGTGATCTAGTGCAATAATTTCGAGTTTTAATAGCACAAAAAATGTGCTTTTTATGTACATCGATATATGTACCACTTTACAGGCACATTTTTTGCACATATTCTCAACAACATTGAATTTCGCACATTTAATGTACATTCAGTGGGCAACCACATTAAAAAGTGTGATCTGTGTTATCTGGGATACATTGCTAATTACTCTGCGATTGCTTTATGTGAAAAATAAAATCCACTTTCAATTAGCAGTTATTGGGTTCTGGCTTATCTTACCTCGAACTTGAAGCCTCTAGTGGATCATCGGGGTTGTCGGAATTCGTCGGATTCATGTTTGATTTAGATGTTTGAAGGGCGGGAAGTACTTTATTTCAAGCTTTCCACTTTCTTTCCATTTCATAACTTTGGAGAAAACTGCTTTGATGATCTTTCAAAGGTTATTGAACTCGGCTTTGTCATAAGACTTTCATGGTTTTGTTACATTTTGCGAACAAACAAGAAAGAATAAATTTATTCTTATTGGTCGAAGCTACTTGTTAAAAAAAATTATTAACTTTTGGAATGCAAATTAATGTCAAAATCACAATAGCTGAACGACACTTCCACATATTATATCCAATTAGCACACAAGCAATTATTGTCAACGATATTCCATTTAACAAATTCAACAGAGAAAGAAGCCATAAATGAACTAAATTGTTTGTCCACAATTTTTTAGTCTTTAAATTCGTATATCTTATCGATCTCATTCACTTAAGATTTAAATGATTTGCATTCGTATCTCATCGAAATTCGTGTTGTGTGACTTATCAATTTTAATAAATTATAAGTAGAACAAACAAGGCCAGAGGTGCCGATCTGGTAGGGAGCACATCACAACACACGAATGAAAAATTGTATGTAATATACAGACAACATTTTTATATTGCTTATTGTAAATGTGCAATATGTGGCAAAACGTAGTAGGTTTCGCCTCTAAGGTCAAAATTTTAGCGCATGTTGGGGCGTGTTGTACCCCACAAGAAAATATCCGAATTAATTCGGATCTCTTGTGCACAATAGAACTTACATACATATTTTTCATGCAAAATTTTTATGTGGATGGTGAAAATCTGTTTGTTCCGATTTTTTATATCGGGGTAAAAGAGTTTCAATGCCAAAACATTATTCGAATTTTTCGAAATACAGAAGCCACGAGCCTATCAAAACTATTACTACTGTTACTATTTCTGTAATATCGGACTAGTTTACATGTAATAAAATAGTTAGGTTAACTGATCTTTTGAGGGCAATGTCAAAATTTCTAAACAAGGTTGACAGTGCCTACAGCAAAATCAGTTTTATTTGTTGAGATTCTCACTTATAACTGATCCGGTCAAACAGTCCAAAGGAAAGTTTTCACTGGCTTAACAATAAGGGAGTTTGGATTTTGGACCACTCTAACTAAGTTTGTCTGTCAAAATGAGAAACCGAGAAAAGAAACTATTCTGTGCTCTCTCAATTATTTTTATTCATAGTCCCCGAGACAAGTTAAAATAAAAGTGAGCTACTCTCTCAAATTCCCTCATAGACAAAAGAATGAATTTAAGAATGAGGGAAATTACGAATACGAATAGTTTTCAAAAAAAGTGAAGAACAGTTGCTCCTTACGTTTGTGGCGACGCGACGGCGAAATAACTTTGAATTATAACGTGATTTTGACGAGCCGGATATAGTGACGGTGATGAAAGTTGAAAGGTTGAGGTGGGCATTTAGCACACATGGATGAAAACAGAACTTCACAAAATTATTCTGTAACGATCCAGAAGGGCGAAGATGAGTTGGTCGACCAGAAATTAGTTGGATTGATCCGAACTAGATCTTTGGACGCTCGGAGTAAGGAATTGGCAATTGGCAAAACACGGTAAGGGAGGCGTTGGGTCAGAATCAGGGGCTACTTTTGGGAAAATGTTTTCCCAATTTTCCCAAACTTCTCCAATTAAATGTTACTCAAATTCCTCTGGCACGATCATATGTGTTGTATACGTTCGGATACAAAGATAAAAAGGTTTATCTCATTTCATTTCATTTCATTTATTTCTAAATAATTTCTCAGGGTAACAAACGTTTGCGTAGCTCCAATATGTCATTGAACAATTCGAAAGAGTTACTAAAGAAAAATTAAGATAAATTAATTTTTAAAATAACGTAGAATTAGATAATTCAAATTACAAATGAGACAATATTAATAGAAGAAAATCGAAAAAAAAACAAATTAAAAACAAAACAGAGAGCAATGGCGTTCAAAAGGAAGAATTACTTTGTGGTTTGAAAAAGAAACCAATATTTGAAAATCAAAACTAAAAAATAGTACCAAGGGAGGAAAAATGAGAAGGTGTGGCGGGAACCACTTAAAAACTCATCATCATCATCATCACACTTTATAGACCGTTTGTACCTTTCGGTGTGAGGTCTTTACTACTGACCATGGACCACCCTTCTCCATACCCCCCTATCCTGTGCCAAGGAGATGGTTTGTTCGCCAAAAAAAAACTTAAAAACTTCATAAAAAAAAAAACAAAAACTAATGTCAGTTATAATAAAAGTAAATAGCTTATCCAGATAGATCGTAAAATTTAATTCGAACGATTCGATAGAAGAAGATGAACCTTCAACGAATGAGCGCAGGCAATGCATTAAAAAGAACAGGCCCAGAATAGAGCAGGCATCTTTTGCCACAACTGGAATGAATAATGGGCCTCCTCAATAAGTACGAGTACCTGGTATTATATGGGTTGAAATTACTAGAGAAGACAATCGAATGGTGCTTTGAGTTATTGACACAACAGAATACAAATTTGCAGACAGCGAGCTCGTGTAACTGTAAAACAGTCAACATCTTCGGAAATTCTACCCTAAACAGGAGATCAGTTGAATATATTAAAGGTAGCTTGTGTGTAGCCTTTAGAGCTCTTCTATGCAAGGTGTGGAGCTCATCGATCAAAGTCTTCTTGGCAGATCCCCATATGCCAATATAGTAGGTCAGATGACAGTGGACCGTTGAAAAGTAAATCAGCCTGAGAATCTTCTTAGGAAGGAAACGGATGCGTCTGATAATACCTATCCGACTAGAGATCAGTGAGCCGACAGCCGAGATATGATTGTCCCAGGAGACAAATTCATCCAGAGTCAGGCCCAGGCATTTCACTGAGGAGAACGTTTCAATAGTCACGCCGTTAAAAGTTAAGAGGGGGAGTCCATCAATCTTAACCGAAGGCTTGCGGAAATTAATCAACTTAGTCTTGCTCAGGTTCAAAGTCAACCTGTTTATTCTAAAATATTCGGCAATGATCTCAATATCAAATGTAAGATCAGCAATTTTTTTGGGAAACGAACATGTTTGTATCATCAGCAAACCCAAATGGTACAGACTTTAGCGGTAGGTGAAAGAAGTCATTCACAAATATTATAAAAAGAAAGGGAGACAAAACACCCCCTTGAGGGACCCCAATGGTCACGTCAGACAATGGGCTACATACTCCGTTACATTCCGTATATTGCTTTCTATTGCTCAGATAGTTACGAAATAGATCGTGCGCAACACCTCTGATTCCGGCGCACTCTAGTTTATATATCAGAAGGTCATGCTTTTGGCAAGTCAATAAACAATCCGGACACAACCTTCAACCCTGATATATCTATCGTATCGTTTACGTAATGAATTTCGAGTGAATTGTTTTATATTCGATCGGTCAGCCATCAGGGAAAAATGTAAATTATTCTAAGGAAGAATAAATGTTTGCTCGTTTTCGTTTTTATTCACAACAATATGAGAATATAAACATCTCGAAGTATTATTTTCAATTCATTTTTGCGTCAATAGCGAAAAAACTATCGAAATAAATTTGTGACTTTTGGGAAAATTTTCCCGATTTTCCCAATTTTTTTTCCAAAAATAGTCCCTGGTCAGAATCCTCGAGCAGCCTGTAGCGCCAAAAAAGTAAACTGAGTAAAGTTTTCAAAACTATATGGTGAGAAATGATGCATATGGCGTTTGCGCGCCAGATCGACGCGTGTGACATCTGCTTTTGTCACCCATGCTTTACTGCTTACATAATAGATGTAAGTGGGCCGCCCGAAACTCAACTAAAATCCGACCCGACCGGAGCCCGAATCAATTTGTCGGGTCGTGTTTTTATTTTCGTTTTTTTCGAGTCGGGTCGGGTTTTCTTTTTCGTTTTTTTCGGGTCGGGTCGGTTTTGAAGACGTTAACTAACAAAACCCGACCCGACCCGAAAAATCTTTTTAAAAGAAATCGAGTTCGGTTAGGGCCGGGTTTGAATTTTTTATTTCGGATCTGGTTCGGTTCGGGCTGGATTTGAATTTTTACTTTGGTTCAGGTCGGGTTTGAATTTTTATTTTGGAAAATAAAGGTCAACATGCACACCTCTAAACACATTTCATTAAAAAATTCACATTTGACAACCATATGTCCGTTTTTAATGTACGGTTTGAACGTTTTTGTGGAAATTGTCAGTCAACGCCCACACCGACTAGTTACACAAAACTTATATCCTGAATTTACGGGCGCTGGTGTGTCATGATCATCATCACTTTTACATTGTTTCACATGATGTTCATGACAATACCGACAATAAGTTTTGTAAGCAATTTTCCTGAAACATCAGCTGAAATGTTCGCTATCCATTGACACACTTAAGCTTAATTAAATAAAATTCAGCACAAGTTGGTCTTCACCGTTTTCATGGCCTTCATTTAGATCTTCATAGCAATTCCGAAGCAATTATGAAACGTTCGAAATTTGAATTATTTTTTGGCGAGATGAACTAAACGCACTCAATCGAAATCGGACATTTTTCGGAATACCGAACTGTCATGTACGCTAAACGCATACATTGCTGTCAATGTGACATCTCCCACGTGTGAATTTGTTTTGCCGCAGTTCTTTCGACTAGTTTTGTATTTTTTTTCAAACTCAAAATGGTAAATAAAATAAAAATCGATAAAGACGATGGAGACCAGTATGAACCATCGGATTCCGAAGACGATTACACAGAACGCGAGAAGAAATTATTAAAGAAAGTGCGTAACAGGAAGAAAGGCGATGGCGATGATAAGGTAGCAGTTCTTCAATTTGACGATGATGACGAAGACGAGGACGAGGATGACGATGATTTCGATGAAAAATTCGAGGGAGAAAGTGATTTTGAAGATGAAAATGATGATGGAATTCCAGACTCGAGAGCATGGGGCAGGAGTAGAAAAGATTTTTATTCAACTGATTTCGTTGATCCGGATTATAGCAGTTACAATGTTAAAGAAGCCGAACTCGCCGAACAGGAAGAAGAGGAATCCAAGGCCATTCAACTGCGACTGGCACAACAGTTAAACGAAACCGATTTTACATTGAATGTTTACGGAAAAAGTACCGACCCATCCGAAAAAGAAGACACTGAGACTAAAACCCATCTGAAAAGTGACTTGTCCGACTTGTCTCACAGGCAAAAAGTGCAGCTTTTTAGAAAGGATTCACCCGAATTCGAAGGACTTGTTCAGGACTTCCAACGTCATTTGAAGGAAAGTCAAAATTTATTGGAGCCAATTTTGCAGTATGTTCAACAAAACCACCTTCAATCGTTGCCAATATTTGACTTTGTGTCTACACAAAATAATTTGATTTTAACGTATTGTAGCAACGTGTCTTTCTATTTGGTGTTGAAGGCTCAACGTTCTTCAATCAAGAACCATCCATTGGTGAAGAGATTGGTGCAAATGCGACAACTTTTACTACAACTTGAAGAAAAGTACGAACGAGTAATCAAACCACAGCTGGAAAAATTGTTACAAGACATACGCGAGGGTCATGAAATTAGAATCACAGAATCTTCCGACAAAGAGCCAAAGA
The DNA here is from genome assembly GCA_029228625.1 of Pseudolycoriella hygida. Classification (NCBI taxonomy): domain Eukaryota; kingdom Metazoa; phylum Arthropoda; class Insecta; order Diptera; family Sciaridae; genus Pseudolycoriella; species Pseudolycoriella hygida. Next base: position 11,307,755 of record CM055405.1, on the reverse strand, counting down.
AGTCTAAGAAGTTACAACTACTAGAAGCAATGGATGATGTTAAAGAGAACGATGAAGAATCGGATATTGATGGGGACGAACAGATTCCTACAGAAATTACGAAAATGGAAACAGATTCTGAAAATGAACCTTCGGATGAAGAGGAGGAGGAGGAGAATGCTGTGGCTGATGGCACGAATGACAGACGTCAAATTACTTATCAGATGTCAAAGAACAAAGGTCTCACCCCACACAGGAAGAAAGAGCTTAGAAATCCGAGAGTTAAGCATCGTAATAAATTCCGTAAGGCCATCATTCGTCGTAAGGGCGCTGTACGTACAGTACGAAAGGAACTCAAGAAATATTCTGGAGAAATTTCGGGTATCAAGGCTACGACAAAGAAGGGAATCAAGATTCGCTAATGGATAATGTTGTAATTTTTAAACAATAAAGTTCATATTTTATTTTTAATGAGCGCCATTTGTTTTACCTTTAATGCTAGACGCGGACGAAGTATACAAGGCTTGTGGTTGTACCATTACGTTTGCAACAATCCGAATTTCCAACTGATTGTATGGGAATCATCGATTATGGAATAAAGATGCTGAATCTGCAAAACAAAACAAAAAATGAACTACACGAACGCTCACGATAGATGGTAGTTTTTCATGGATATTTCACTATGTAAGTTGTTTTACGAGCTATGAATTAGCAGAGGGTTGGTGGTGGGGTTAGAAGTGAGGCTATGACTTAATTAGAAGGGTAGTTAGGAGTGTCGTAAATAGGGTGTTTTTTATTTTATAGAGAATCCGCAAAAAAAACTCTTACAGAGGAGGTGTGACGCAAGTCTTTAAGTCTGCTTACAAAAGCTGTGAAATCAGAAAAGTGTGACGCATTAATCATCTAAGGTAAAACAATTTTCTTCCAGTTAGGGAGTGCATACAAATGCTGAGAATTTATGGGGAATATTTTTACTTGGTGACAGGATATTTCTTCCTGACGACTATTTCCCTGCGACTTATTTTCTCACCGCGGGGGTATTTTTCTCCGGATTTTCCCCTGCGGGTGTTTATCGTTCTGCCATGAATGAGAATATCGCTCGGTTAGAGTGAGATGGAAAATAGCCCTCGCTGATGGCAAATAACGCCCCAGCTAACATTCGTCCAGTGTTTTATTTGCCATCAACCGGAAATAATCCGAGGAAAAATTACCTCCGCTGTGCGTTATTTTCTCTGGCTGACGAATGACGCGTGCCGGGGGAAAATATTTCGCGCTGAGCGATATTTTCCCCAGTCGTGGGATATTTTCCGCAGTCGTGGGATATTTTCCCCAGTCGTGGGATATTTTTCCCAGTCGGGGGATATTTTCACCAGTCGTAGGATATTTTCACCAGTCGTGGGATATTTTCACCAGTCGTGGGATATTTTCCACAGACAGTAAAGAACAACGCCCATCTGCGGATATTTTACCCCGATACAACGTACATACTAATATCCCCCGGAGCGGGAGGTGAATCTACTAGACCCCTTAAGTTTAATTAGTTTAGCGATAATGTTAGACAATACTAAATTGTGTTGCAGTTTTCTGATCATTTATTTCTACATATAGAGTTTTTATCGAACTTAAGGACATGCTTCCTCCTATTCCCATTACGACTGATGATCTTTTAAAGTGCTGGACGGCAGCGTTAGTCGCATAAATTTATATTAGTTAATCTCTTCCATAGAAAAAACTTAGAATTGCAAAATCGAGGGCAATTTTGTAAATTTTCTATCGATTTTGCAGCTCTACACATGACCAAATTTTTGAGTATTTGTTTTGGACGACTGATTTTAACTCCTGAAATGAAAATGCAACCACGAGCTGATTGCAAAAATTAATAGAAGGACTCTTAAAGAGCTCAAAACAGGCTTCAGCTGAATTGGATCAGATCCTCCCCATATGAAAATTTTTATTATAAAGAAATTTCCTGTATTTAAACAGTAGGTTACTCTGACCAGATCCTCCACTCAAACTTTATTTTCAATCGAAACCATCGTGTTTTTGGCATTTTCGCATGTAGACCTCGTTATGCTCGGTCTTCAATTAAATTCAGTCTTCGAAAAGGGGTAGTAGATTGAAATCCAGAATGAGTACACTGTTGTCTGCCGCCGAAGATATATTTTCACCTGAAAGCTCTCAAAAGCTCAAATTTCCCAAAATTTCATACAAAGACGCTTTTTTGCAATATTTTATTTTGTAGCTCAATTTGTGTTTTGAGTTGAATATTTTTTACACATATAAAGTTCAATGAACGTTTATTTTAGAGTTTTACATATCACTCGACTTTTTTTAACGAGCAGACGCCAATGCAGCGCTCGAACTGACAAAAGTGATATATAATGCAACCACTTAAGTGATTGATCTTAGTTTCAAATTAACGTTTGCTCAAGATAACACATCTTCTTTATAACGATATTGCCATTCTGTTTGTAAACAAATGAAACAGAAAAAAGAGCACCTGGTGCGTTGTTGCCGATATCTTACCTTTTGGCAGTTATGTAATGTGTTAATAAACTGTTTTTAATGCGAAAATTACTGGCCTTATCGTCTGATTATTTTGCTTGCAAACGACTTTAGAGGCTTTGCATTTTTAAGTCATTTGATTCGTTTTTCGACCCGTAGGTAGAATTTTATTTCTCGTGTGTTGAAAAAGAAGTCTTTTTTCCTAGTTCTGGGTCTCTATGTCACTCCAAAGGTCGATAGAACACCAAATAACTAACTTTTAGTACGTAACTAACTTTAATAAGGAACGTACGTGTCTCAGCTTATATTCTTTGACGAAACCAAGCCTAATAATGCCTAATAATGCATAATGCATAATAATAAATGAATCTGATCATTCAAAGTGTCAAAGTCAGATTTCGAACTTCAGGTGCAGTTCAGGTTGACTTGACCTCAATATGAGTCCTTGATTGAAGTGAAATTGAGTGATTTAAACGAGAGATTTATTCTCATTTTATAGAGTAGGTACTTTGAAAGTACTTTTACTTTGGGAGAATGCTGAACCCAACAAAAACCTTTTAAAAGGTAAAGTGTGACGCAGTCCCTAATGTCTACTTCCAAAATTAATGATATCAGTGGAGGTGACGCTTGCGCTGAAAATACGCATACATTTCCTTGACGACATTACCCTGTGTTCAAAAATCGCGTCACAAATGCCAGACCCACCAGCGTAAAAATTTTTCAACACTTTCAGTTTTCACACGCAAAAATTTAAAACTCAAAACAATCTTCGCAAAAAGACGCGAATGTTAAATTTTTGCAGCGTAAAAACTGAAAGTACAGAAAAATTATTTCGTCGTTGGGTTTGGCATTTGTGACGCGATTTTTTGAACACAGGGTAACGTTGTCGTCAAGGAAATGTATGCGTATTTTCAGCGCAAGCGTC
>CM055405.1:11292655-11303846 GCA_029228625.1 Pseudolycoriella hygida | reverse complement strand
CTCAAAACTTCGCCTATACATCGTGTCTTGTCCCAAAGGTTTTTGTATGGAGGTTTTTGGGTTTGTGGACGTTTTTTTGGGGTGTGGGGACTGCGTCACGCTCTCCGCTACCGCTCCGAGCATGATTTATTAGAACCTGCACCTCGAAGAGCGTTTTACAACGTTACTCATATGAGTTAGACTTGCTCATTGCTCTTATCAAGTTGAGAGAATTTCAAGCGCTGATTATGCCACTCACTGAGTTACAAATCTTTCAGTTGTAAAATTGTGAAAGAAAGCTCTCGCTGTTAGCAAGCAGAGGATATATGGGAACGCCCTAGAGATATAAAATAAAAGTTTATTTTTAACTTTTCTTCCACATTTTTTTATAATTAAAATCTGAAAGTACTGATAAACAAGCTGTGGGCATTATATTGGTTTTGTAATCACTTTCATTATCATCGAAAAATGATAAAAACCGGTTTCTTTGCATGATAGCTATCTCGATGTGAGCGCGTGTACATTTACATTTCCTTCTGTGCAGAATCAGATGGAAATTTTATCTGAATTTTCAGGATGATCCAAGTAATTAGACAACATCCAGCAACATCCAATGGACTTCTTACACTTAATTGACGCGACCACACTAAAGGAAAATATCTACAAGCGACGCCAGAATTGTGTTTATATTATACGCCATCGATGCATTATATACAGGGTGAACGTCCTATGAATCCTATTTAAGTATTTTATAACGTATGCTATACGAAACTAACGTATTATAAACTCACATAGTACGTGGACGTCGACAGTATTCGTCATACGTGCAATGTGGATAAAATATGTCGACGGCGTATTTTATTAACACAATTCTTGCGTTGCGTCGCTTGTAGATATGTTCATCGAATCGGAGACATCGAATCAAGATAAAATTATTAAAAACTTAATTAAACTTTTTTTTGTATGCGAATGGATCGCATCAGTTGAAAATAATCGTCGGTGGTAGGGCACTTGTTTTAAAAAAATTTTTATAAAATATAATCTGTTGAGAATGATTTGCCGGCGGCTCGCGTCTAGAGGTGTGCGCCGGCCCTTCATCGGCGTGGTATTGAAAGTGAAAGAGAATTACATTGTTCCACAAAAATGTGTGAGACACTGTACTTCTGTCCCACTGCAACCACATATTTGATGTACATCGATGTTTCGCCAATGTTCGTCTGAGAATGACTTAAATGTCGGCGTTCCTCATATATCTGTTGACAGCGGAATTTTGAAATAAAATGGTCTTCGAGCGCCGCCGGCTAGATGCAAGTGTCCAACACATTTTTGTAGAACATTGCGATTTTCTATATCGCAATCCGAAGACTACAGATCACTTTGAATACCACGCCGACGAAAAACTGGCGCACACCTCTACTTGCATCGCCTAAAAAAAAAAAAGTTCAACGAGGGTGAAATTTTCGATGGTAAATGAAGTTCACATTTTTATATTCACCTTCGACCAATGACAAATTGAGGATAACCTTTGCTTGAGAAACGTTTTCCCTGTCAATTTTATTTCGGATGTTACTAAGTGGTCAACATTCCTTGAAAAAAACATATGAAGGGACCCGTACGTATCAGAATAGATAAGGCAAACAGAGTTGATGTTACGAAAAGACTCGAACGTATTTAAGTAAATATTGCCTTAACACTTTAGTGTATGAAATTGCGTCCACATTAAGTTGTATTGGAAATTGCCGATAGGGCAATATTGAAAAACCCGTCCGAAGAAACGATGTAAAAAACCTTACCGAAAGCACAAAATTGACCCCCAAATATAGAAAAATGTTCTACTCAATTTGCTCTACAACATAGACAAAACCATTTTTTGGGCTAGGGTCGACCTTAGTACCGACCTAGGGCCCTAAGTAGAGGCCTCGAACACACAATTCCATAGCCAAAAATGTTTCCCTCATTTTCCTCTGCAACATAGCAAAAAAAATTGTTTTTTGGTTAGGGTCGACCTTAGGACCGACATGGCCCACTTGAGCCCTAAGCACAGGCAAAAGTTTCTTTTATGAACTGTCAGTCATGCCTAGATCTTTCAAACAAAAAAAATTTTGAAAATCGGAAAAAATTTACTCGAGTTATGTACAAAAAACACATAGAGCCCTAGCAGAGACTCGTTTTTAGTGCTCCAGCTAAGTCCAAGGACTCAGATTCAAAAAAATATCTTTTATAAATTGTCAGCTATGCTGAGGTCTTTCAAACAAAAAAAAATTATGAAAATCGGAAAAGATTTGCCCGAGTTATGGACAAAAAACACATAGAGCCCTAGCAGAGACTCGATTTTAGTGCCCTAGGTAAGTCCAAGGACTCAAATTCAAAAACGTTTCTTCCATAAATTGTCGGCTATGCTCAGGTATTTCAAACAAAAGAAAATTTATGAAAATCGGAAAAAATTTGCCCGAGTTATGGACAAAAACACATAGAGCCCTAGCAGAGACTCGTTTTTAGTGCCCTAGCTAAGTCGAAGGACTCAAATTCAAAAAAGTTTCTTCCATAAATTGACCTGGGCATAGTCTTTCAAACAAAACAAAAAAATTGAAAATCAGAAAATATTTACTCGAGTTGTCTACAAAAGACCAAAAATCACTTAAACGGCCCTAGCTTGGTGGCCCTTGGGCCGACAGTGCCCAGATTCAATCCCATAAAAGATTTTTCGATTACCTTTCAGGGAAAAAAGTCGGTTGAGTTTTACTCGAGTTATCGTGTTGATAGACGGACGGACGGATATTTTTTTTATTGCTGATTCGTCATCTAAGGACCATAATCGGTGCTCCTCGCTACTCCCGGGTCGAAATTCGACTGGTTACAAACGTCTTGGTAAACGCATCAGACCCCTTTTCGAAGAACTTCGTTCTTCGTACGGGTCTAATCAGTGATTGGGTCTAAATTGTATAACTCCTGACAATGTTTGACATTGAAATCTTTAATCTTCAACAAAGTTGTTCAGCACGAAATTTTTTTTCTCTCATATGGCTTTATTACAACACTTAATGAATTAAATGAAATTTAGAGGCCTATTACTTGCTCTTTTTGATGGGCACCAAAAATTTCTTTCTGGCAGCAGGCATACCCGAAACCTCTATGAATCCAGATATATTTCACGCAAAAGTCGTTCAGCACAAAATGGGGAACAGCCTTGGTGAAGGTCATTTTTCTATAAAATGACATACTCAAGTTATGACTTGCTAATTTTCGGCGGAAAGTTGCACAATTTTTTCACGCATAGCAGGTCATAACTTAAGAATACAATTTTATACAACAATTGTTCCTTCAGCTGAACAACTTTGCCGAAGAGTAGAAATTTCTATCTCACATCCCTGAGCAGATACAATATTTAAACCGCTAGTGTCACTAAACAGCGGGAGGGCTGAAAATTTCAAGCTCACTTTTTCTTGTTTATCGACAACAATCTTTCAAAGAAGTTTTAACTTCAGTGTGCAACATTAGATAATAGAGAGTGTCTATGCACAACTCACACAACGGGGTAAGTAGAATTCGTACCAAGTTCGTATAACTTTTCAGAGCATAGAGAGAGGCGTCGTCGTCGCTCTGGCTCGAAAACTCTAAAAGCTTCCTAACTTTATGGTTTTGTCGAAAAATTTGAGTTCCCAGTTTTCTTTTGACTGTTAGGCTCGAATGGTAATAAAATTAAATCACTGTCGTAAAGATAATTTGAATTTGTCTATCAATCATTTAGGTTTTGACTTTGAAAAATGCAAATGTTTAATTCTAGTGATATCTTCTCCAACATTTCGATATCGAATATCGTTGGTATCGTTTTATTTAAAGTCTCCTGGATGATGACTTTGAAATGATAAAAGCTTTGCTTTTTTGATATAGTATCTGAAGATAAAGCGGAAAAAAAGTTTATATAAAACAAGTGAATTCGGGTTTTTTTTTCCATTTTTATTTTACTCTCACAGTGGTCAATTCAAAAACATTAGTTAGTGAAGTGAAAGTGGAGTCATGGGATTACGTACTTATAACTTCTGGCTGAGTCTCGTCGCAACAGTTCTCATTGCATACTTTTGTGCTGGATACGTGAATGGGGATAAAGCCAGTGAAGGATCATGTGACGGTATAAAAATGTTTTAGTCGCTTTCCGATGCACTATTAATGATAATTTTAGCCTCGAGAATTGATTGTCGCGATGGTGACAACTACCTCTTAACGAATGCTCAAGGAAACAATTATAATGAGGTAAGACTTAGCCTGACAATGATGCAGTTACCCATTTTGTTTCTGACAGAAATCTCAAACAAAAATGGATCTTCTATACTCATCTCCTTTGGCGATGACATTCCAATATTTAAGCCGATGGTTTTACAAAGAGACACCCCTTCGAAGTCTTTTCAAAGAGTTTTTTGAAGCAGATCGAAGGAATGTCGATTTAGGCTTCGACGCTAGAAACGATGATGACGAGGAATACGATTTTATCGTAGGTAAAGTAATTTTGAAAAGATTTTTTACAAGATGAAGTGGATCGGTGTTTTGAGAGAAGTGTGCGAATGATTTTATTCTTCTGTGAGATTCGGTCCACTTTACTTCAATGAATGTAATTTTCAGTGGGAAGTGGCTCAGCCGGAGCGACTGTTACTTACCGGCTCACAATGGACAAACATAACTACAAGGTCCTATTGATAGAAGTCGGAGGTAATCAATTCCCCTTATCTGGTGTACCTGCACTCCTCTTTGAACTTTTGAACAATCCCGAGATCGATTGGTCGGATACTATTGTGCCACAAAAAGATGCCTGTCTCGCCTTTAAGAACAACGTATGATTGCAGCATTTGTTGTCGAATTATTAAAAAAAAATGATTTTATCTTAGGGAGTTCGCTTCCAAAGAGGCAAAGGACTCGGTGGATCACCAAATTTGAATTGGATGGTAACGTTTTTCAGTCTTTACTTCTTTTACGAGTCAATCTTTAAACTCACTTTTGTCTCTGAGCACTCGTAATGGAAGAAAATAGAACTTCTATCTTCAACTCTCAAAATTTAGGTGGCGATGCGAGGTAATCCATACGATTTCGATAGATGGGCTAACGAATCTGGAGATCCTCAATGGACACATAAAAACTTGATGCCATTCTTCAAGAAAATGGAGACTTACAGAGGCAACTTCCCCATCGGTAAAGAAATTTTTATCATCGGAGGAGCGACTTGATAAACGACTGATAATTCCAGGCGATGTCCACGGAACAGATGGTCCGCTAAATGTCGATCCAAATCGATTTGCACCGCTTTATGAGGAATGGATGGAAGTGGGAAGAGAGATGGGATATAAAGTGAAAGATCCAAATGGTGAAGGCCAGGATGAATGTACTACGTTTCTAATTGCATTTCTTTCGGTTGACTCAAAGCGTTTTTTTTAGCATTTTTCCCATTCGTGTTCAGTATGAAAGACGGCACACGATTCAGTGTTCAACGAGCTCATATTTATCCAGCATCCAGACGTCCCAATCTAACCATTCGCAGCTATTCAACTGCCACAAAAGTACTGTTCGAAGCTCCGGAATTCTTCGTTTAATTTATTCCTTTTCTTACTTTCTTAAGATTGCATTCGACGACAACAATAAAGCTATTGGCATTCATTACGAAACAGTAAGAGCCGATGGAAGTCGTGTTAAGCGGTACGCAGGTGCCAAAAAAGAAATCATTTTGAGGTAAATTTTACCACAAATCTCAAAGTCTAACAGACCGTCAATGATTTCAATAAAAAAAAAATAGCGCTGGAGTCTTTGGATCGCCGAAACTCTTAATGTTGTCAGGAATTGGACCCAAGGAGCACTTGGAATCTCTGGGTATCGCTTCAAGAATTGATTTGCCGGTTGGACAAAATCTTCAGGATCACGCCCTATTTTTCATTGGCCCATTCTCCATAGATAAGAGCAAGACAGCCAAACCAAACTTGGATCGTGATTTCAATGAAGACACTTTCCATGAGTACGTACAACACAAAACAGGTAAATTGAAAGAGTAGTAATTTGAATGCAAACAAATATTTCGCTTCATTAAAGGACCATTCGCTGCCAGTGGCTTTGGATTAGGAGGTGGTGCATTAATCGCTAGTTCATTTGGTACAGAAGTTTGGCCTGACCTTTACTACAGTCTTTTGAGTTTGAAGATGAAACCAGACACCGCCGACTTTTTCCAAAAAACGTTTGGCTTTAAAGAGGGAGTCCTACAAAAATATTTCAAACCAATCGTTGGCAAGGATGCCTTGTTCCATGTACTTTGCCTTAATCTGCCGAAAACCGTTGGAGAAGTGAAATTGAAGAGTAAAAATCCTCACGATACTTTACACATTGATCCAAACTATCTGGACCATAAAGACGACGTTCAGTCTGTGTTGGAAGGTAACAGTTTCATAAATTTCCTGTCTCCGGAATAACTGCAGCTTAGACTGTTGTCAGGTGTTAAGTTTGCTCTTAGAATGTCGGAGACGAAAGCTCTGAAAAAGATTGACACCAAATTGACACCAGTTCTATTCCCGGGTTGTGAGTCTCACGGAAATGCGGATTATGACAACGATGGCTACTGGGAATGTTTCTTCAGACACATGACTCAAACCATGTGGTTAGTACATTTTGATGCCAAAGATTTAATTTTTGTTAAACCTTCTCTCACACAGGCATTACACTTCAACGAATAAAATGGGATACGGACCGGAAGACAAGACATCAGTTGTTGATTCGAATTTGAGGTAATTAATTGACAACCAAAATCATAGTGACAAATTCGTCAAAATCCATTTTTTGTATAGGGTGGTTGGAACGAAAGGTCTCCGAGTTATCGACAATTCCATTCAACCGAAAGTGGTTACAACCAACACAAATTTGCCTGCGATCTTGATTGGAGAGAAAGGTGCTGACCTTGTATTGAACACTTGGGCCTAGACTTTATCATTGAAAAATTTGTCATTTTCAATGTTCGATTTCGTACTTCTTATAGAACTGTTTTTAATATTTTGAAATAAATCTTACAGCCGAAGCAAGTTTGTGTTACTTCGCTTTTTCTAATCTTAGATTTTTCTTTTGATTGTTTGATTTGATTGTTGTTTGATTGAGAAATTTGCGATACTTGCTGTAGTTCACAGCGTCAGCATCGCCCCATTTCGTGCTAGCAAGTGAATATCTAGATGAAGCATATAAGTCTGTTGGGATCAAGCTTCGGTCTATTGCAACTGTCAAAATGACGTTTCGAACGTCAAAGACTTTGATAATGCTGCTGGATTTTCTTCCTTTTTTTCGTCAATTTCGACTTTCTCGTCTGTTTTCTCAACTGCTCGCTTGTTTCATAACTTTGACGTTTGAAGCGTCATTTTGACAGTTCGAATAGACAGACAATTTGATTCTAACAGACTTAATATGTCGACTGAAATTTTTTATCGTCATTTTCTGCGTCCGCTATGCTTCATGTCACGTGCTTCATAATCACAGCCGAAAGTAAAAATGACAAGTTTGAGGGGCGAAAGCAAACTTGCCTTCGGCGCGGGCAGCAATTCTCGCTCAGCGTTGTATTTTTATACTTTCGTCCCTTGTGATTCACGAAATTTGTCAACGGAAATCGTAATTTTTCACTTCCTAAACACAAATTTCAACAAAAAAGAAAATTTTTTCGCATCTCTTGGCTTACTAAGGTCTGCATTTTTTGATTTTCGACTTTCATTTGGGAAGTGAAAATTACGTTTTTCGTTGTTGCAATGATGAAAAAACACCTGGCCTAACCACTTTTTTAAAAAATCGGCAGTGACTAGGACGGGTCCACCGGATGAATTTAAAAATATTTTCCGGTTGTGGCGCCGCGCCGTGATTTTTATTGTTATTTTCGGAGGAAATCGGCATTTTTAGCCGTGGCGCGATCGACTAGAAAATATTCAAATGCAGCTGACAGCGGCGGCTGTATTTTTTCACCTTAGAAAAAGTCAATGGCGTGACAGTCTTTTCCTTTGATCGTTGCAATACTCAGAGTGAAGTTAGCTGCACTTGCAACCGAAGCTAACTTCATTCGTAAGTTTACTAACATCAACTGAATTCCCGTTACATGTCAAACAGCACGCGTATCAGATTGGCAAATCGACAGACACCGCGCTGCACCAGATGACTCAAAAGATTGAACGTATGCTCAAAAATGGTAAGGTCGCACTCGGTTGTTTTATGGACATAGAGGGGGCTTTTGATAATACGGATTTTGAGGTGATTACAAGGGCGGCAGCTGAAAGGGAAATGAACGATTTAGCCATCAGATGGATAGTCAGAATGCTGAGCGGTAGAACTGTCGAAGCCACCATTTGCGGGACTAACATCAAACTCGGAGTAACTAGGGGCTGCCCACAAGGTGGTATTCTCTCTCCTATACTCTGGTGTATGGTGATTGACTCGCTCTTGGTTAAGCTTAAGGACTCAGGTATTTTCACTCAATGCTATTCCGATGACGTGTCTATCCTAATCTGTGGGGATTTCGTTGCTACTATAGGCGATTTGATGAGAACCGCAATTGGAAAGTTGAAAGATGGTGTCTCGAAAATAAGCTGATGGTTAACCCAATCAAAACTAAAATCATTTTCTTCAGCCGAAGAAAAGCCGAAACCGCTTCAGAACTGGGTACCTTTAGGTTGTTCGGAACGGAAGTTCATCTGAAAGCGGCTGTTAAGTACCTTGGTGTGATCTTTGATCGTTGGCTAACATGGCTACCTCACCTAGAGGAAAAACTTGACAAATGCATTGGTATCTTCTGGCTGTGTAGAAATGCTTTTGGTAGTACGTGGGGTCTTTCTCCCGAGGCTATCTGGTGGATATTTACGGCAGTGGTCAGACCTATTCTTTGTCACGGATGTGTAGTCTGGTGGCCCAGTGTGGAAATAGGAACTGCCTAGAGAAGCTACAGCGTCTGGCATGTCTCTGCATGACAGGCGTGAAGGGTTCAACCGCTACTGTCTCGATGTTCCGCCGCTTGACCTGTTTATAAAATCTGTTGCTTTCAACACCTCTGTCAATATCCGGAGCAGCGGTTGGTGGTCTCCCGTTTTTGAGGAAGGACACTCCGCCATAATTAGGGTAGTCAAGGACGAACGGTTGCTTATGCCAAGTGATCAAATCAAAGCGGAATATATGCTCGACGATTGCTTCGATTGGATTATCCCTGAAGCAGATGACTGGCTTGGTGAGAATAAAATCTTTCCTCCGGCTTAGGGCGTCGTCTGCTTCACGGATGGTTCCAAGGGAGAAGATTCATCAGGAGCCGGTTATTCTTGCGACTTTTTGAACATAGAAGGCAGCCTCCCAACCGGTTTCTTGGCATCCGTCTATCAGACCGAACTCTTTGCTGTGTCAAAACTGTGCGATGAACTGATCAACAAAGTATCTGGGGAAAATATCTATGTTTGCACCGACAGTCAGTCCGCTATTCAAGCGGTAAGTTCTCCTTGTATCAGGTCTAGAACCGTACTTGACTGCAAGGTCAGCCTTAACGAGCTCGGAAAGACCAACTCCGTGACAGTTCTGTAGGTTCCAAGTCACAGCGGCATCCCAGGTAACGAAAGAGCGGACGAACTTGCTCGCCTAGGCGCCAGTAAAGCTTTTGTTGGCCCAGAACCAATGTTCGGTATTCCAATATCGACAAGAAAGGCCATAGTCAAAGAATGGCTTCGAAAGGAGTATCTCAGAGGTTGGTCGCAGTACGAAGGCGCAAAACACACCAAACTATTTTGTAAGAGTCCATCGATGGAAGTCAGGAAGACGCTGCTAAGCCTTAGCAGACCTGACATTAAAAGGGTTATTGAAGCCATTACCAACCACTGTGGGCTCAACAAATACCTCTACGACATCAGTTGCGTCGACAGCCCGGCGTGCCTTTGTGGCCATGGTGACGAAACCGGATATCACGTCATTAGTGTCTGTCCCAGATACAGACTCATTAGGAGGAAAATTATGGGTAAACCAGAACTAGATAGCTCCGATCTGATTCTCAACAAAGATAAACAATCTGGCTGTTTTTCTTCGGAAAACCAGAAGGTTTCCCATGAGTTAAAGAAAATCAAATCATAAGACTGTGTACGTTGAATATAAAATGGATCCGGTTTTCCCGCACAGGAAATCAATTCTATTCAATTTATTTTATTTTATTTATTTTGAACTTGTCATAATTATTTGTAATTTGTAATTGTATTCCCTTTGTTTAATTAATAAACGAAGAAACTAGGGGGTGGTTCAAAGAATCATCGATTCAGGTGCCAATACCCCGACGTTCTTATCTATCTATCTAGAGCCATTTGTATGAAAACCGACTTTTTGGCTCGAAAACGGCTCGATAACTTTTCTTGAAATTTTGCAGGGACCTTCGGGTATGCATTCTACGCCGTATGAGATTTTAAAAAAGGGGAGCTACATGCTTTGTCTGGGCGCCAGGGCTCTTAGAAGGCGCCATATAAGGCCCATACATATGTGTTTGTGTGTGTAGTGTGTATGATAGCACGTTTTGTATGAGGCAATGATTGTGTGTTCGAGATAGAGGTTTGGTGTCAAAGGGAAAGTTTTTGGGTTGGGTGTGTAAGGTGACCGCCAAAATGGCGGAAAATAGGCGGGGACTCAAAACAAACTTTTGATATGTTGTAGAGAAAGTTGAGGGGATAATTTTCGCCCATGGAAGTTGTAGCCGCCGAGCTTCGATTCGGCGGCGGCGGGGACTCAAAAAAAACTTTTGATATGTTGTAGAGGAAGTTGAGGGGATCATTTTCGCCAATGGCAGCGGCGCGGCGGCTCAACAAAATGCAAAGCATTACAATCACAACGAAAACCCTTTTTAAAAGGGAAACGTGACGCAAGTCCTCGTCCCTTCTTCCAAAACAACTGATATCACAACAAAAACCCTTTTTGAAAGGGAAACGTGACGCAAGTCCCCTTTTAAAATGGGTTTTTGTTGTGATGATTCAGATATTCGCTAAAACAACAAAAATTGGAATAAATGAATTAAATAAAGTAAGTGACACCTTGTCGCAAACACGCATCTCGTGCTGAAAAAAACAATCACGCACTAGTTAAGAAAACTACTATTTCGTCACAAGTTGCAAAAACAGATTTCACATGCTAGCGGCTCAAAAATCATTTCTTCGAATTTTCGACGAACTTAGGATGTAAAGTAAGTTTTATAAAGCGGAAGGAA
>CM055405.1:11279436-11292155 GCA_029228625.1 Pseudolycoriella hygida | reverse complement strand
GGGGTCTTTCTCCCGAGGCTATCTGGTGGATATTTACGGCGGTGGTCAGACCTATTCTTTGTCACGGATGTGTAGTCTGGTGGCCCAGAGTGGAAATAGGAACTGCCAAGAAAAGATTAGAGAAGCTACAGCGTCTGGCATGTCTCTGCATGACAGGCGTGAAGGGTTCAACCGCTACTGCGGCCCTGGAAGCGCTTCTCGATGTTCCGCCGCTTGACCTGTTTATAAAATCTGTTGCTTTCAACACCTCTTTCAATATCCGGAGCAGCGGTTGGTGGTCTGCCGTTTTTGAGGAAGGACACTCCGCCATAATTAGGGTAGTCAAGGACGAACGGTTGCTTATGCCAAGTGATCAAATCAAAGCGGAATATATGCTCGACGATTGCTTCGATTGGTGAGAATAAAATCTTTCCTCCGGCTGAGGGCGTCGTCTGCTTCACGGATGGTTCCAAGGGAGAAGATTCATCAGGAGCCGGTTATTCTTGCGACTTTTTGAACATAGAAGGCAGCCTCCCAACCGGTTTCTTGGCATCCGTCTATCAGACCGAACTCTTTGCTGTGTCGAAACTGTGCGATGAACTGATCAACAAAGTATCTGGGGAAAATATCTATGTTTGCACAGACAGTCAGTCCGCTATTCAAGTGGTAAGTTCTCCTTGTATCAGGTCTAGAACCGTACTTGACTGCAAGGTCAGCCTTAACGAGCTCGGAAAGACCAACTCCGTGACAGTTCTGTGGGTTCCAAGTCACAGCGGCATCCCAGGTAACGAAAGAGCGGACGAACTTGCTCGCCTAGGCGCCAGTAAAGCTTTTGTTGGCCCAGAACCAATGTAGTCAAAGAATGGCTTCGAAAGGAGCATCTCAGAGGTTGGTCGCAGTACGAAGGCGCAAAACACACCAAACTATTTTGTAAGAGTCCATCGATGGAAGTCAGGAAGACGCTGCTAAGCCTTAGCAGACCTGACATTAAAATGGTTATTGAAGCCATTACCAACCACTGTGGGCTCAATAAATACCTCTACGACATTAGTTGCGTCGACAGCCCGGCGTGCCTTTGTGGCCATGGTGACGAAACCGGATATCACGTCATTAGTGTCTGTCCCAGATACAGACTCGTTAGGAAGCAAATTATGGGTAAACCAGAACTAGATAGCTCCGATCTGATTCTCAACCCTATGGTTATAAACAATCTGGCTGTTTTTCTTCGGAAAACCAGAAAGTTTCCCATTAGTTAAAGAAAATCAAATCATAAGGCTGTGTACGTTGAATATAAAATGGATCCGGTTTTCCCGCACAGGAAATCAATTCTATTCAATTTATTTTATTTTATTTATTTTGAACTTGTCATAATTATTTGTAATTTGTAATTGTATTCCCTTTGTTTAATTAATAAACGAAGAAACTAGGGGGTTGTACAAAGAATCATCGATTCAGGTGCCAATACCCCGACGTTCTTATCTATCTATCTAACATCAGCTGACTTCATTGGATAGTTCGAAAATATTAGATGACTTTTTGGCAATGAAGTTAGATTTGGTCACAACTGCAGCATACGATGAGTAGTATTTAAAAAGATCAAAATAAAAGACTCTCGCGCCCCTGGATAAGGTTTTCTACGATCGAAAAATCGACTTGAAGTAAGAATGAATCTGTGCCACCTTACCTGCAAAAGTTCCCTAAAAATCAAGAGCATGTTAATTTCAATACAAAAAGAAAATTAAGAAAAAAATAAAAGCTTTTTTATTTTGCACAAATTTTAAGAACTTGAAACAATTTAACATTAATCACCAATAGCCGACAAAGTAGCTCCAACCAAATGTAATGATCCAGTGACCAAAACATCAGCTTCTTCTCCATTTATTTTGCATTCATTGTCAAGGAACGATAAAACTTCAGCGATACAATTAAAAATATGTGCTGAGGAATCAAATTTTGAATCACAATTGTTTTCATGAGGTAAATTTTGGTTCAGTAATTTAGTCCAAATACCAGCGTGGGCAGCGCATCTCTCACAGCTGTTGCTGCCTTGTAAAGCGCTATAGGAATCATCTGAAACCATAGAAAACGTTTAGACATAATAATCTCTTAAAGCGTTATGCATCCATACTGTCTATGCCAACATTAAGCGAGGAAAAATTTGGTGAAAAAATAGCACAATCAAAAATTCCGTTGTCGTATAATATTTGGAGCATTTTCTCTGCATCTCTGTCACCAGTAACGTTAAATAGCAACATCTTTCTATTAGGACTAGAGACATAAAAAAAACTATTAGATCGAAGGGTTGAAGTGATGAAAAACGATGTGCCGATCTCACATTTGTATGTAAGAGGCCGAGTGCAGCAGAAGAAAATATATTTTGAGGCGCCACCAAGCCTTCAATCAGCCAACACCAGTTTCCGCTAGCTACCTAAGAACTTGTTAATGCTCTTACCTATCACTATTACAAATAGATTTCATGTAAAATCGATACAGTCACCACCAATCATTGAGCGGATCAACTAAAGGTTGGTTTGAAGCACAGAGAAATGATAAGTTGGTACACCTACGGCGAGGTAGAACGCTTATGTGAATGACAGCTGGGTTCCATTGGATAGAATTACGTACAAAATTGTGGGTTTTCTCCCGTACAGTCAAGCTGTCTTTCACATAAGTGTTCTACCTTGCGACAGGTGTACCACCTTATCATTTCTCTGTTGAAGCAGGAATGAGACAGTCTCTTGTTTTGATTTTTGCGAGTAATATTCAACGTGAAGTTAGCTGCAGTTGCGATCGAGGCTAACTTCGTTGCTATAAAATGAGCGGATTTTTGAACTTTTCAATGAAGTTAGCTTCGGTCGCAACTGCAGTTAACTTCACGTTGAGTATTACTTGTAAAGATCAAAACAAATTTCTGTCACACCACTGGTTTGAGGCTTTCACTCACAGAGACTTGATATGGCGGCTGGGCTCCCCACATACACTATTGGCAGTTTTTAGATGGCAGCACATTCTACACACTTGACATTTGAAGCAGAGAAACGCCTATGTTGGCGCCGCTGTGTCTGGATAAAATGCACGTGTCGACAGACATATTTTTCATGGGAGAGAAATATCTGATTCTCTGATTTGACATATTGGTTCCATGCAAATCAAAATGTTATTCAACATGCACATCCAGACACAGTGGTGCCAACTTAGCATTTCTCTTGTAACGACACTAACTTATTTCAGAGTTTTGACATTTGAAGGAGACTATCTTTCGTTCATGACATCGACGTTATGAGGATAATAGATGTCGCACTTTTCGTTGAGAATAGCTTACAAATCTGATGAAATAAATTGTCACATGGAGATGTTTTTTTTTTGCATTTCAAACTGTGACGAAATGTCAAATAATGATGACATTGGCTCAGATTTACAGTCTATCTGGGAAACCAAGCTGTCACATCAAGTCACTGCAGTAAAATCTGTGGAATATGATGTGAAATTGCGAAAGCCACCACGAAAAATACGTGCAAAAATTTTACGTCTGTCACTCTATTCTGCCGTGTTAAGCATAAATCGTCGTTTCCATTCCTGAAAGATGTAAGTACAACCGTCAACTTTTGACAGCCGTCAGATTTGAATTTTGGCTCAAAATTTTAAAAGCGATTCCTCACACTGACATACAAAAAATTTCAAGGACTCAAACAATTATTGAAAAACTTGGTGCCGAAATTATAATCTGACGGCGAAATGCTTATCGCACATCTGCCCAACAACACATAAAAAACTTTGCGACGTTTTTCAATGAAAGATTTTCATTTATCTTCTCTCACAAATTCTCATCGCTAAGTTTTTTATGTGTTGTACGGCAGACATTCGAGGAGCTTTCAATTTGTATGCATAAACAAAAGAAGCTCGCAAAGCTCAGGTTTGCGATACGGCATTTACGCTTAACACGACAGCATTGCACTAAGTTGACTTTAATCAGGCAAAACTACGGAAAATAAGAGAATTTCTACGAAGCAAACAATGTCGCAGTATTTTACATGTCCACATGGAAAACATTGGAAAAAATTAATTTGATGTAGGCGAATGTGGCAAATACATTACATGGTACAAAGGTATGTTGAGACAATTTTTTATTTATTTGTTTCACGTTACCAAGAAAAATGGTAGCCCGACAACAATTTTATGCCTTCGAGAAAAGCTCAAAAAAGTACGTAACAGTCGAAGAAAATTGTGGGGTATCCGATTAAGCGGGTAATAAAGTTGAATGAATTTTCCTCGTCCTCATACTGAAGATCGACACATCTTTGTCTCATTGCATTGATATCATGCATTCATTTTTAATTAATTGCAAACTGTTCGCCTACCTGTCGCTCGTCTTTAGTTTAAACCACTCCAAGCATAGTTTAAGACTTTCCATAGTGTGCGCACCATCGATAAAAAATCTCTGGTTATTTCGTTGTAGCGTTTGGAATCTTCCTGGCCAAGAAAAATTATTGATGCCAGTGATGAATTCATTAGTTAAATTAAGCAACTGTTTAGGGTTTTCTTCGAGTAAATCTATGAGTATTGGATTTTTAATCATCTGAGGATTGTGTTTTAGCCAATTCCAGCTCAGCTGTATTGCCAAGGAAGCATTTAATTGTTGAACATCATTGAATGTGCTCTTTGTTATCGCAGTGTTAGGCCAATTATAATCTTTGAATGGCGGAATGATGTGCAGTGTAGCCTGAAAATTTTGAATATTTTCTGGTTTTAAATTTCGTTCAAGTAGAAACGGACACATTGGCAATAAATGCAAAGTAAGAATCAGTACCTTTGGCCGATTGAAATAGGAACATACGAATTACAAGAGGTAAAATGTTCAAATGTTCAAACAAATAATGAAAGGAATTTACTTACGTTTCGTGAAGCGCATCGACTTTGTATGGTTTCGATGCATTCATCGGGTTGAGGAACTGAAAATACGTCGGAGTTTTGCTTGATTATGCCAGCTTTTTGCCAGGCGATTTCAGTTAATGTGTTGCCCAAAATCGACGTATGCTCAAGTCCCAGAGAGGTAATGCCGACAGTTTTCGTATTTCTAAAGAAAAATCCATTCGTTAGCTGTCCAATTTCGTTTTTCTTGTAAAAAATTACCGGACAACGTTTGTGCAATCATGTTCTCCACCCAGGCCAACTTCCAGAATCACAACATCAACTTTTTCGGCCAAAAATAAATGGAATGACATCAACGTAAGGAATTGAAAGTAAGCCGGCATGTCTTTGTCATGTTCCTTTAATAAAAAAAACCGTCAGATATGCCGAAAACGGGGAACTACAGCAATTGTGGAGCGGAGCAAATTCACGTCAAATAAATTCTGTCAGTTTTGGATATCAACTCGTACATGACTTCTATCTTCTAACAGACATAAGACCACTCTCCTTACATGTTCATCTCCCTTTTTTTTATTCCTTCCTGTTTCACGAATCATTTCCCACAGTGAAATTGATGTCGTTATGTTCCACTTAGAGTACAAGATTGTAGAAAGAAAAAATTCCTGTAACTCTAAACCTAGAGATTGGAGAAATTGTTCCGAAAACTTAAAAACTTTTCAAAAAAGGGCATCTAGTTCTTGCGTCATGTTTAGCATCGGAGTCAAAAAGTGGTAATTCAAATTGTCCCAAAAACCCAAACTCTGATTTGAGATGATTTACTTTCCTCTGCGCAATAACAATCCTGACTTTGTGGCATAACGTGAACCCCACTAAATCGTTTTTTTTTTTCAAAGATAAAATCCTATTTCTTCTAAATTTCTTTGACTCATTAATTGAAAAACATTTCCCTTCTTTATTTGAGCTCCGTTCCAACAAATCGTTGCTAAGAAAACTTCACTTACTTTTTGGTTATCGAGCGTATGATAGACTTTCCAAAAATATTTTGCAAAGAGTTCCTTGGACACAGGCGTACCATTGATTCGGATTCGTTCGTTAACGTGTATCAAATGGGGTGATGAAAAAAAGCCTGTTGTAATGCCAAAGGAACTGAGAATGGAATCGGTGAATGCGGAAGTAGATCCCTAAATGCAGAGATGGTGAGCGTTTCGATTGATTGAAAAAATCAACACTTTCTCACCTTCCCTTTGGTGCCAGCCACATGAATCACCGACAATCTATCCAAATCTTTGCAATCCATACCACTTCTTATCAAATATTTTTCCGTTTGTTGAACCTGAGTGCAAATCACATTGTGTTGCCGCAGTGCAACACTTTGGGCGAATCTGCTAGCATTCGATTGTAACGAATTTAAAGCAACAATTGCCCGTTCGTAGGTGTCCAATGCACCATTCATTTCTTGTTTCTCTGACACAATATTTTTTAATTTCGATGGAATCGATACGGAACGAATTATTTCGTGGACCATGTTTTGATGCTGTGGGATGCACAATCGATGTATTAACTTTGAGGTTATCACGGTCAGCATTTATCTATTGAAATAACGAATTTATTTGAAACTGTTTCTTACGATGACATGCATATTTCCCGGCGATTATATTTTACGTTTGAGATAAGACATTTTACGATAGAATTTGTCAATCATGAGGAAGCTCGCAAAGAGTAATGTAAAATTTCGTCGAACTCTAGACCCGTGCGTCGGTCGAATTCTCTTGGCCATGACCGGACCGGCGGCGACTGAAACCGGTGAAAAGTTCAATTATTAATCGGCACGCGTTTTTTACTTTCCTCATAACGGTGTGGTGGCACTAAAAATGGTACTCAAAAATGGCGGCAGACAAATTATACGGCGGTGTAAATTTTTTCTTCCAAACAACAGCGGTGCTAGAAAATTGTCAAAAGAAATCATTTTTTTGGCAGCTGTAGGCGCCGCAAGGGGCACAACTTTAATGGCGTCATGTATTCTATTCACACAATAGAAACAAATCATAAAGCTTTCATTGAAGACTTGAAAAACAATACGAAAGTCGTATCGAAGACTTCGCATGTTCACACTTGAATTCCGTGTGAAATTACAAATGGGGATGCAAACTTGGGCTACCTATACCCTACGTTTCCATTGCGTCAAAATTATTGATTAGTTAAATCTAATCTCCAAAATATGGTAATTTTGATGGTAGTACTGGCGTTAGAAAGAATTTCATTATTGCTTTGATGGTCAACCTTACATCGTTTATAAGGCTTAACGATAAATACCAAGAAATAAAAATAAAAATATGAATTTCAAAGCAATTATTGTCACGATTAGGAATTGACAGGTCTATTATGGTAGCGAAATAGAAAGGATTGACGCCGACAATTGTGTTTCACCTGAAGAAAAGCTTAACATTACCATGGTAAACGTTTTTAATTACAATTAGTCGAACGCATTAATTATAATGGAAAATTAGTTTGGCAATGACAGCACTTCTAGTATCTAAAAATACAAACATCATTTGAGATTTTGCAATCTATCTACGATTTAAGTTAACCCTTGAACTACTTGTACGATTAATTTGTTTTAACAAATTGAGTAACGAAAAAAACGCATGACGTTGTTGAGTTTGGAGCACATTTCATTCAATCAAAATATACTCTGAATACTCTGTGTTTAAATCAATAACTGCGGCAAAACGTACAAGCTATATCTTTCTATTCGAACATGGACTTACCTTCAAGGAAACTTATACACAAAATTATGCGAACGTTTAAATCCTTTTTAAGAACACACAGTACTTATACTTGGAACAAAAGTTTCTTTTCTGTGTTTCACAAACATCTTTACCACCTTCCGTTCAAAATGAAAAAAAGAGATTGAGATTGTGACAGTTCGACACGTGTTCGACTTCGACATGAAATTTATATTTTTGTCATTCGTACGAAAAATAGCGGGAAGATTCTTTTTCGAAAGCTTTAAAGCTTTAAAGCATACTGATGGGCGGATTTAAAGTATTTTATACTGGGTGTTAAAAAAGACTTCTGCTGCTGTCTTTGTCAAGTTTTTATTAGACTCGTACGACGTAAGGTTCACAATTTGATCATTTGAAAGAGACGGTACCATAAAGCTTGTAACCATTCGAATGACACTAGCGAATAAATCTTATTGAAACCATTAACCTCATTGTTTTCATAAAACCCTTTGACATTTGTCGAATAAATGTTTACGGTGAAATTTTGAAAAGCGCTCTGTTCATGACAGACGTGAAGTTCGCATGAATCACAATATAAAACTTAATTTTTTAAAACGTCAATGCGGCGGAGCTGGTCGCACAACCATTTCTTTGAATGGAGTGCCATTGGGGCAATCCACGCTCTTAAGGGATCATTATATTGAATGCGACGCGAATTAGAGATGAGCGGGTCGACTATTTTTCGAAACCCGACCCGGACCGAACCCGACCCGATAAAATTTTTCGAAATCCGAAACCCGAATTGTTTCAAGACCCGACCCGGACCGAACCCGACCCGATTGAAATTTTCGAAACCCGAATTATTTCAAAACCCGACCCGGACCGAACCAGACACTCAAGTTTTTCGAAACTCACAACCCAAATTACTTTGAAACAAAAGTTATTTCAACGCCCGACGTCTGCATTCTTCACGGACCTTAGACTAAAACAAAATTCGTGTAATGTAAGATGATAAAATTTAGACGAGTTTTGTAAAATATAAAAAGTCAACTAAGGATCGGGACCCGAATAAAATGATACAACAACTCGACCCGATAAAATTTTTCGAAACCCGAAACCCGAACTGTTTCCAAACCCGGCCCGGACCGAACCCGACCCGATTCAAATTTTCGAAACCCGAAACCCATGAACCCGAAAAAAACAATTCGGGTTCGGGTTCGGGTCGGGTTTTTCGAAGTTTCGGGCAACCCGCTCATCTCTAATGCGAATCCCATCGCGTAAAGTTTGTGTGAAAGCTCAACTTGACAAAAATAAATGTTTGTTCTGTCAAGTTGAGCTACACAAACCTTACGCGATGCGAATACTACACGCTCAATATAATGACAGCTTTAGTGAAGCATTCTATTATGTCAAAGTATACTTAGTCAATTCATGTGGGAGTGTTGATTTTTTTGTTTTTCAAATTCAAATTTTAATGAATTCTTCGAAAATTACACATTCAAAACCACGTTATTGACAAAACTCACTTTAATCTATGCTGGCGCAACGTATCATAATAAATAAATACGAACTCAATAATATATAACATTTCTCATGCTTATGGCCATGCAAAAAGTTCGAAAAACTACTTAAAAGTCTGTTATCTTGCATAAAAAAATGACTATAGTTTGACAGTTCACGAAATACGTGGATTTGCACCCGGTAGGTGGTAGGTTTTAGAGGGTAGCGGGCCGTTCGAAACTCGACTAAAAACCCGACCCGAATCCAAACTAATTTGTGAGGTCGGGTTGGGTTTCCATTTTCGTTTTTTTTGATTTGGGTCACGTTTTCGTTTTTTTCAGGTCGGGTTTTCATTTTAATTTTTTCTTCGGGTCGGATTGGGTTTGAAGACTTCAACTAACAAAACCCGAAATTTATTTTCTCTCAAATGAAATCTTTTTATCTTTCAAAAAAGATCGGGTTCGGGTCAAGGTTTCGCGTTCGGTTCGAATCGGGTTTAATTTTTTATTTTCATTCGGGCTCGGTTCTTATCGGGTGGTAAATTTTCTTTCGGATTTGGTTCGGATCGGCTTTGAATTTTTTTTTTCGTTCGGGTTCGGTTCGGGCCCCATTTGAAAAAAAAGGCGACCCGCACACCTTTAGCAGGTTTTCCTAAGGTATCCTAAGAGAAATACTTCTGACTATGGAAGTATTTTTCGGGGGACAATCTCAAAAAATTTCTTTTCTCATGGGGTATTTTTAGACCCGTACGAAGTACGTAGGTCTGATGCGTTTACTACCACGTTTGTTACATTGCGAATTCGAACCCGGGAGTAAGGGGGAACCTTTTTTTGTTGCCTCCAGATGACAAATCAGCGAAAAAAAACAATGTCCATCAATGTCGGTCTGTCAGTCCGTCAACACGATAACTTGAGTAAATCTTGACCGATTTTCAATTTTTTTTTTTTCCTGAAAGGTAGTCGAAAAATATTTTATGGTATGTAATCTGGGCACTGTTGGCCCAAGGGCCGCCGAGCTAGGTCCGTTTAAGTGGTTTTTGGTCTTTTGCACATAACTCGAGTAAATCTTTTCTGGTTTTCATAATTTTTTTTTGTTCGAAAGATCTGGGCATGGCCGACAATTTATGGAAGAAACTTTTTTTAATTTGAGTCTTTGGGCTTAGCTAGGGCACTAAAAACGAGTCTCTGCTAGGGCTCTATGTGTTTTTGTACATAACTCGAGTAAATCTTTACCGATTTTCAAAATTTTTTTTTGTTTGAAAGATCTGGGCATGACCGACAATTTGTAGAAGAAACATTTTTCGATTTGAGTCTTTGGACTTAGCTAGGGCACTAAAAAAGAGTCTTTGTTGGGGCCCTACGTGTTTTTTGTACATAACTCGAGTAAATCTCCTCCGATTTTCAACAATTTATAGAAGAATTTTTGCCTGTGCTTAGGGCTCAAGTGGGCCTCATATCGGTCCTAAGGTCGGCCCTAACATGAAAAAATGTTTTTTGTTATGTTGCAGAGCAAATTGAGGGAAACATTTTTGCCTATGGAAGCATGTATCCGAGGCCTCTATTTAAGGCCCTAGGTCAGTACTAAGGTCGGCCCTAGCAGAAAAAATAGTTTTTTGCTATGTTGTAGACAAAATTGAGGAGAACATTTTTCTCTATTTGGAGGTCAATTTTGTGCGTTCGGAGAATTTTTTTACACCGTTACTTCGTACGGGTTTTTCAAAATTGCAATTTCCAATACAGTCTAATGTGAACGCAATATTTACTTAAATACGTTCCAGTCTTTTCGTAACATCAACTCTGTTTGCCGTATCTATTCTGATACGTACGGGTCCCTTTTATGTTTTATATCGCTATTTCAGACAGATTTTTCAATATTGTCTTTTGGGAATTTCCAATTTAGCGACGGACGTCGTGTCGAGGTCCACAGCCACATGGAATATGTTAAATCCTTGGAGATATTCATGATTCGTGGAAGATATCGTTTTAGTCAGAGAATTCCCGAGGTCACAGTTTATTTGTAAGAGTTTTCAGTGAGAAAGTCCACATCCTAATTTTGATTAGACGTAGTTTTATGCAAAAGGAGAAGTCGCATCACGTCGGTACGAAAACCAGGGATCGTTACCTTAGTTTAGACCGCATTCGAGCATCGCAGTGTTGAAACCAAAGCTGTTCCACTGATAAAGATGGGAACTGGCCGAAATGTTTAATTTTGGTTAATTGCCTGAGTTTTAGTTTAGTGCGATAGACCAAATTTTAATTTTGTGTTACTTATCTGTCCTATTCAAATGAATTTTAAGTGAAATGTTTTGCAACGTATTGATACGCACATTAGACCTGTCCAAAAATGCACGGAAAAATTAAGTTGTCGAAAAGTTTGGGGGCCCGTCAAGAAAACGGTCCTAAATAGTCTCCTGATAAAAAGTCTCTATGGGGCCGATGAAATCTGAAGCGATTTATGCGGTGCTCAAATCGAAAAATTGAAAAAAAAACCCTTAAAATTGGTGTAAATTTGAGTTTTGTCAATTTCTGACAAAATTAATTATTCTGGTCGACCCAGAAAAAAAATGTTGAAGCAAGTTTAGTTATTTTGGATCAGAATGATCCCAAGAACATGATTTTTTAGTAGATAAGTGCCTCTGCGCGTCCAGAACCTTCTGAAGCTCACCAAATGGTAGAACTGGTGGTCGGCAGTGTGGCAACCAGGCCGAAAATTTCTGAACATCTATCCCGAAAATGGTAGCTGTAGGTGTACTGTCTAAAAAAATTTTGGGGCATAGGCGTTTAGGGTGGTGCAAAATTTAAAGTTTTCCAAAATGAATTATTCTGGTTGATCTTGAAATTAAATGTTAGGACAAGTTTGGTCATTTTCGATCAGAATGAACTCGAGAACACGATGTATTAGTTAATAGGTGTGTCAGCACTGTCAGAACCTTCTGAAGCTCACCAAATGGTTGCACTGGTGGTCGGCAGTATGGGAACGAGTGCTGAAATTTCTGAATATCTATCGGAACGGTTATTACAAGAAAATGGATAGGCTAGACCAGAAGTTCATCCCGTCCTGAAATGGTGTAGTGTTGTAGAAAAATTCCATACAGTTCCGTCCCATAGTTTCTGTAACATAATATCACTAGTCGAACCCCCGTCCCTAGGGGCTACGCAGGCTTTATCATTTTCGCGTGTTGTCTATTCAGAGAGTCAAAGCATATTTTTTCCGTTTTAAATAATGATGCGTAATGTTTCATGTCATTATATCACTTCGTTGATATTACCGCTAATAATACTAAAATCAAAGTGGGCGAGAAAGGTACTATAAATCAAAATACTTTCTTTACCGCAAAATTACTCCACTTCCCCCGTATTCCACTTCCTCCGTGAAACGTATTCAACGTTCCCCGTTTTCCACTTCCCCCGTATTCCACTTCCCCCGTATTCCACTTACCCCGTATTCAACGTTCACCGCATTCCAAGTTCCCCGTATTCCAAGTTCGCCGTATTCAACTTTCCCCGAATTCTATTTCCCCGTATTCCACTCCCCCGTATTCCACTTCCCCCGTATTCCACTTCCCCCGTATTCCACGTTCACCGTATGCAAAGTTCACCGTATTCAACTTTCCCCGTATTCCAAGTTCTCCGATTCTACTTCCCC
>CM055405.1:11256435-11268560 GCA_029228625.1 Pseudolycoriella hygida | reverse complement strand
AGAATTTTTTGGGATCATAAGAAAACGGCTGTCATCTGTTATAGGGGCGCCATCTTGGATTTTCGTTTATGCTTTTTCGGTTTTCGAATTTTAGCTCCGGAATGATAACACTTAGAGAGTTGGTTTCTTCTTCAAAGTTATAGAGTTTCATCAGGAGAATTTTTTGGTGTCATTAGAAAATGGCTGCCAGCTGTCATAGCGACGCCATCTTGGATTTTCGTTTGCTTCTACGGTTTTCGAATTTTAGCTCCGGAAGGACGCTACTTAGAGAGACGGTTTCTTCTACAAAGTTATAGAGTTTTATCAGGAGAATTTTTTGGTATCACAAGAAAATGGCTGCCATCTGTTATAGGGGCGCCATCTTGGATTTTCGTTTATGCTTTTTCGGTTTTCGAATTTTAGCTCCGCAATGACACTACGTATAGAGACGGTTTCTTCTAGAAAGTTATAGAGATTCATCAGGAGAATTTTTTAGTGTCATTAGAAAATGGCTGCCAGCTGTCATAGCGACGCCATCTTGGATTTTCGTTTATGCTTCTACGGTTTTCGAATTTTAGCTCCGGAAGGACGCTACTTAGAGAGACGGTTTCTTCTACAAAGTTATAGAGTTTTATCAGGAGAACTTTTTGGGATCACAAGAAAATGGCTGCCATCTGTTATAGGGGCGCCATCTTGGATTTTCGTTGATGCTTCTTCGGTTTTCGAATTTTAGCTCCGCAATGGCACTACGTATAGAGACGGTTTCTTCTAGAAAGTTATAGAGATTCATCAGGAGAATTTTTTGGTATCATTAGAAAATGGCTGCCAGCTATCAAAGTGACGCCATCTTGAATTTTTTGCTATCTTCTGAATTAGAATAGCTAGACAGTTGGTTTCTTCGGGAAAGTTATAGAGATTGGTGAGGAGAATTTTTTTGATGAATAGAAAGTAGGTTTGCCGAGGCGCGAAAGTTGGTCAAAATCAATCAATCACGCAAAAATTTAAATTTACTAAGAAACAAAAGTCAAATTTTTGCAGCGCAAAAACTGAAAGTACAGAAAAATTATTTCGTCGTTGGGTCCGGCATTTGTGACGCAATTTTTTTTAACAAAACGTAATTTTGTTTCAAAGAAAGAACTCTAATTTTTTCAGGAAATCAAAACTTTTAACACAAGGTTCCATTCAAACGAAATTCTGCGTATTATCTGCGATAGCGTCACCTCAAGCGATATCATTAATTTTGGAAGCGGACTTACGGACTGCGTCACACTCTACCTTTAAAAAGGTTTTTGTTGTGATAAATGCATATAAAAAATATTCACAATTACCGAAAATAAATTCGAATTATCAAATTGAAAAATAACTTTTACTGAAAGTTTAATCAACTATTACCGAAAATAAAATCATTTTTTACCGAATAAAAAATCATTTTTACCAACAAATAATTCACAATCTACCGAAAAAATCAATTGTTGGGGAATTCTATAAAGTGGATTTTGTTTATGACTTGGGAACCACGTCAATCTCCTGAAGTTTACAAAGGTCGGAGAGTTGTGACGTAAGAAAACTTTTTTGAAAATAATCTTTTCTGTAAGTCCCTCATACGAAAAATTATTGTCAGACGAACGGTTCAACAGGAAAACGTGGTTCCCAGGTCATAAACATTTTAATTTACAATTTTTGAGTGGAATGTGCCTGTTACATAAAAAAATATTAAAATTACCAAAAATTAGCGCTTTAAATCCTATGGACATTTCCCATGTACAAATTGCTCCAATCACAGGAAAATTCTCCTTTTACAAATTATTAGGTAATTTTAATTTTTTAATGCCACAATTAATTTTTATTCGGTAGATTGTGGATTATTTTAAAATTTATTTTTATTTATACTGTTCTCTTTCGGTAAATTGTGAATTAATTTTTGGAAAAATTGATTTTTATTCGGTAAAAAATGATTTTATTTTCGGTAATAGTTGATTAAACTTTCGGTAAAACTTATTTTTTTATTTGACAGTTCGAATTTATTTTCGGTAATTTTGCATATTTTTTTGATCGTCCCAATAAAATTTTAGATGACAAGAGTTTTAGGGGCAATTTTCGGACTTAGCGACTTAGAAAATCAGGAGGGATGATTTATATCTCTACAACTAGTTAGTATTTACGTTCATTGCAATTATGAAGCATAGCTTATTAAAATCAAAATGAATTTATATTTGAAAAGCAATGACAAATATTTTAGAATAATTACCTTAAGTATTGGGGTGGCTCAAAAGACCCCAGCAATGGCAATTGGTCAGTCCAGACTATCGAAAAGTAACACATTCTTTAATTACCAAGTCAAAGTCTTTGAAATTACTCCTAGACAAAGTGTTCACCAAGAATTAAAAACCTCGAGATTTAAAGTACATTACGTTGTTCCTTGTTAACTTGTTGTCTTGACAAGTAGGGGCCTTCGGCTCGGACTTCAATCTCATACGTCAAAACAGCGTAATGTACTGTTAATATTCTCGAGGATTTTTCATTCTTGGTGAACACTTTGTGGTCAGGAAAATAACGTATTTACGTGTCAAAAACATGTTAATTTTATATCAAATGTACATCGCCTGAAGCGACAGCTTCTTTAGATCGTGCTATGTATGTGTCCTGAAATGTATCATTAACTACACGCCATACTTTATTTGCTTTGATTAAAGGTTGTGGTATAGCCAATGTAGCCTAAAGCAGAGAATTGATATGGCGACTGGATTCGGCAGATAGACTAAAAATGTGAGCAAATGTCATCCCCAATTGACATTTTGCAACCATATGCAAAGAGAAAATTTTCCACTTATGACAATTTGTTTCATCAAATAGTCTATGTGACGTTTGAGAATAATTTGTGACAAATTACAAAATCATAAAGTTGTGCATCAGCGCCCTCTTATATCATACATGCCTGTGGGCTATAAATCGATAAATTGATACGTTAACGACTAAAAAAACGACAATTTTCTAGCAAGCAATCAAACAAACCGTGTTTTTTCCCTCAAATAGTAATAACATAATTCGATGAAGTACCTCTAACTTTCCGTACTTTCCAGGGCCGTAGCTAGAAGATATCCATCCAAAGGTAGCAGTTGTTAAGCAAAATGATGTATTCATGGCTAAAAGTACATAATCTAAAATAAAGAGTGGGGGGCTTTTGGAAGTTAAGAAAGTTATGAGGCAAAAACACCTCCTCAACTGTTATAAAATCCAATAAAAATTTAGTTATAACAGCTGAAAAAAGTTTAGTGTAGTTTTTCCACTGAAAATGTCTAGTCTAAATAAGAAAAAATTGAAAATAATGAAAATCTGCCAAATTAAATGTTTCGACAAAAACTCGTTTCGACTTATTTCCATTTACTTTTAATTTTCTCTATTGCTGGGGGCCTCAAAGAATGTGTTAAAATGCAATTCAGAAAAAAAAACTTCATAAATGATTTTTCGGCAGGTCCAATACACAAAGGTCAATATGGAAAGTCAAAATTTTACACAAATTCGAATTGCGCGACCACTAACCGACATTTTAAAAAAATTCCAATTGCAGTTTCAGAATCCTGGGATCATTTAGGAACGGTGTAGCCCCCCTCTTTTCGGAAATAAAAAAAAAAAAAACGCTACACCCTAATGTATGTGTCCTGAAATGTACATACCAATAACTGCACAACATACTTTATTTGCTTTGATTATAGGTTGTGGTATCATCTAGCCAATGTAGCCTAAAGCAGAAACCTGATATGGCGACTGGATTCTGCAGATAGACTAAAAATGTGAGCAAATGTCATCACCATTTGACATTTCGTAACCATATGCAAAGACAAATTTCTCCATTTATGACAATTTGTTTCATCAGATAGTCTATGTGGGGAGTTCAACCAATTGTCACTGTCGGCGTTCGGGTATGTATGTCAATTTCCGACGACTCTGAATAACTTCGTGACGTTTGAAAATAGTTTGTGACAAATTACAAAATCATAAAGTTATGCATCAGCGCCCTCTTATATCAAACATGCCTATGCGCTATAAATCGACTGTTGTGAAAGTGTTTGTCGGCTTAAGTTGCTCCAAAAAAGTCAATTTTCCCTTGTTACGTTAACGACTAAAAAAACGACAATTTTCTACCAATATCCATCTAAAGGTAGCAGTTGTTAAGCAGAATTATGTATTCATGGCTAAAAGTACATAATCTAAAATAAAGGGGGATTTTGGAAGTTAAGAAAGTTATGAGGTAAAAAAACCTCCTCAACTGTTATAAAATCCAATAAAAATTTAGTTATAACAGTTGAAACCGTTTTTATTACAGTTGAGGAGAAGTTTTTACTTCATAACTTTCTTAACTTCCAAAAGCCTCCCCAATCTTTATTTTAGATTATGCACTTTTAGCCATGAATATACATCATTCTTTTTAACAACTACTACCTTTGGATGAATATCTTCTATAGCTACGGCCCTGGTACTTTCTCTAAATGGGAAAGTTCGTAAAGAAATATTATGCGCAAACGGACAAAAACCGACAAAAAAGTACTGTTCTTTCCATCCCAGTTGTCATGACTCCAAATAAATATTGAAACGAAATGAAAACATTATTTGGTTTTGTTGTATTGGTTATGGAAACCAAATTAAAAACATTGTTGTTTGAATTATTTATTGTATTGTATTGTCCATCTTTATGCAGCTGAAACAATACCACATGAAACACAGTTCGCACCACTTATTTTTTTATTCCCATCACCGTATTTCGTCAACCAATTCCGAATTTTCTTAACTTTTTTTACTATTCAGGCAATCGTATGAATTTTTTCACACACCGATGATAACTGTTTCGAAAAGTAAGATGAACAGCAACAAAACAGTATATTACAACATTAACATAGTAAATGAGTCATTACAGCACCGAGTGAGGGCATTCATTCGTTCAAGGGCTGAATGACTCACTAACTATTTGTATTATATTTTATTTTATTGGCTGTGGTAGTTACCGAATGCATTAGTCAAACCAAACCGGCGTACATTTTGTATGTCTTAGTGTGTGATGACATAGAAGACTGAGAAATGGTGATGAATTATCAACGTTGCTCTTCAATGTGGCGTTGGAAGGTGCTATGAGGCGTGCAGGCATCCAAACGCCAAGAACGCTTGCGTCCCATATGACGCAGATTCTGGGTTTCGCAGATGACATGGATATTGCAAGCAGGACGCATACAGTAGTCGACGAAACATTCACCAGGCTGGAAGTTGAATCAAGAAAATTGGGATTAAGGATCAACGAAGACAAAACCAAATACATGAAGACGAACGAGCACGACCATAGAATGGAAATATCATCAACATCAGTGGGTACAGATTTCAAGTTGTTGATGAATTTGTATAACTGCGAGCATTGATACGAGCGGACAGTGATACAACGCGGGAAATTATGAGGCGAATCATGGCTGCGAATAGATGCTTCTATGGCTTGCAAAGACATCTCCGATCTCATCTATTGACAAAGGAAACCAAGCTGCGCATCTACAAAACATTGATCGGACCGTTTCTACTGTATGACAGCGCATCATGGCCGATGACGAGAAAGGACGAAAATATGCTGTTGACATTTGAGAGGAAAGTTCTGCGGGCGATTTTTGGAGTAAAATGCGAAAACGGTGTTTTCAGACGTAGATGTAATTTCGAATTGGAGAAGGAGTTTGGTGAAACAAATGTGGTGGGTAATGTAAAAATCAACAGATTGAGATAGGCCGGACACGTAGCACCCATGAAAAATACAAGAGCCACTCGCATTTTGTTGGATAACGATCCAGACGGCCGTAGAGGAAGAGGGCGACCCAAACTTAGGTGGATCGATTGTGTTCTGGCAGACCTTAGGACACTGAAGGTGCAAAACTGGCGATCAACAGCTCAGGACAGGAGGAGGTGGAATTCAATTCTTGACCAGGCCAAGTCCACGAAATGGATGTAGCGGCGGAGAAGTAAGAGGTAAGTAAGTGTGCGATGTGCATACTACACAGAAATTTCGTATTTTCATATATGGTTCAGCTGATGGTTATGTAAATCCATTCTATATTGGGGTCGTTCATAAAGGATGTCACGCCAAAATAGACATAGAACATTACAACCAATCCGACCGACCGCAATTTTTATTTATGAATCGAATATTGAATAAAATATTCTGTAAGAATATTGAGATTATAACTAAATTTTAAATAACTTATTACGTCGAGTGATGGATAGACAATAACAAACAGAAAAAAAAATAAAATAACCGAAGCTAATAGGTCAGCATAAAACTTTCGTGACTTGTCAGCAATGGTTCAATGGAGGCGCTAGAAGTGGGTCTATGACGAACTTTGCGAGAAATCTGCAATTTTGCTTGGCATCTCTAAGTATTTTTTTTAGATTTATCAGCTTGGGACGATCGTTTTACCAATCTTGAAACACAGATCTGACGATCCTTTGTTCCTTTCCCGTTCATCATTTAAATCATCTTCCCTACTCAAGTTAGTTAAACCTCCAAGAACTTGCTCAAAGTAGCTGGTTCTAGGTTAGCAACTTCGGACGGTCTTAAAACATACCCTGCCAGCAGCCTGCGCCTCAGTTGGAAGAAACTGGGACATTCACATAATACGTGAAATCCTGTTTCCTCCTCTAAGCCGAGAGCCTAAGCTTTTTCATGTGCCCATTCAGCCCGCAATGTCCAGTGATCGCACCCACCACTCTCCTGATGCGACTCCTGTCCATCCCTAGCAGAGATTTGGCCCATTTCACATTAGGTTTCGGGAAAAAGCGCTTGGTGTGGATACCACCATAGTATCCTTCCCAGCGCTCCACATGCTTCCTCATCACCCAGCTCCCCAGCGCTTCTACACGTGCAAGTCGAGTAATCGGCAAAAACGGCTCAGGGCCGTGACCGAGAGCTTCGGCACCCGCCTTGGCTAGCTCATCAGCTTTTTCATTCCCCTCCACGTCAGAGTGCCCAGGTACCCAAACTAAAGTGATCTGATTCCTCAGACCCATTTCGTTCAGGTAATCTCTGCACTCTTTCACTAGCTTGGAGGTCACTCTAGGCGACATCAGCGCCTTGATCATTTCCTTACTGTCCGAACAGATAAGCACCCTCTTGTCGTGTGTTCCAACAGGCAGAGTCTCACGAGCTGCTGACAGCACCGCGAAGATCTCCGCTTGGAGCACACTAGCAAGAGCCCCCAGATAGAAGCAATTTCCCTCTCCAGAGCCCATGCCGTATACACCAGCACCTACTCCTTCACGAGATTTCGATCCATCTGTAAATCTAACCACGCAGTTCCCGGGAAGACTCGCTGGCCATCCACTAAGCCATTCTTGCCTACTGGGAACTTTCGCTTCAAAATTCCTGTCGAAACAGGTTACCACAGCCCTGTCGTCTCTCGGCATTTCAAACACCGGGATCGATATTATCGTTGCAATCTTACCATGCCCAATGTGAAAATTTGGAGTCCACATGCCATTCTGCATCAGCCTATCAGCCGTGGCAAAAGCTTTCGCTTTAACCACAATATCGATAGGAGGCAGAGCCAGCAGCGTCTCCATCGCTAGGGTTGAGGTGGTTTTCATAGCGCCCGTGGTACAAATACACACTAGCCTTTGAATCTCACTTGACAGTTTCCTAGCGCATTCCACATCTAGCCTTGGCCACCACGCCGCGCAACCGTGGCTAATAATCGGCCTTATCACAGCTTCATAAATCCACAGAATTGCTTTTGACGGTAGGCCCCAGTTTCTCCCGAAGGAGTTCCTACTACTCTCTCCTCGAGCGATCGGCGAATAACATCAAAATTCGTATTGTCGAAGGCACCTTCAATGTCCATAAAACATCCCAGTGCCACCTCTCCAATCGAGAATGATGTTTCCATCTTTGCTACCAGCCTGTGCAAGGCGGAATCCGTGGATTTGCCTGACTGGTAAGCATGCTGATTCGAGTGTAGCGGGAAAACCGCCAGAACTTCATCCCTGTTGTAGAAATCTATCAGTCTCTCAAGCGTTTTCATGACGAAAGACGTGAGGCTGATTGGTCTGAAGTCCTTGGCAGTGAAATGTGATAGTTTTCCTGGCTTAGGGATAAACGTAACCTTCACCTTTTCCCACTTGGTTGGAACGTAACCTAGGGCTAGGTAGCTACGTGGTATCTCACACAGCTGCTTCAGCAGAATCTCTCCACTTTCTTTCAGCAGAGCTGGAAAGATACCATCACTGCCAGCTGATTTATACGGCTTAAATTTGCCTATAGCCCACATTAACCTTTCCATGGTGATGATTCTCCTGGCTAGCGACCAATCCTCTTCCGTCGGGGGAACGATGTTTGGCAAGCTAGTTTCGGATTTATCTTCTCCGCAGCCAGGAAAGTGAACTTCCAGCAAGTGCTTGGCCGTCTCACAGCCACTCCCTGTAAAGCTCCCATCTGGTTTTCTTAAAGAGCTCGGAAGTAGCCTAGAGTCTTTGGCAAGGATCTTGTGGATTCTGGCATAATCTGGAACATGTTCCATTTCCGCACAAAATCCCTTACATGCTTCTCTGGCCCTCCTCCAAACTGCTTTCCCGAAAGCCTTTTGGGCAGCCTTGTAAGTGACCCAGTCGGCCTCAGCTGCCGTTCTCATGGCTTTGTTCCATGATCTCCTCGCAAAAAGTCTGAGCTTTTCGATTTCTCTACACCAGAGTTTACCGCCCTTCTTTCGAATAGCTTTCTGCTCCGGGCATGAGTTTTCATAGGCATTCGTTAGCAACTCTGTGATAACATTTACTGCATCATTGAGCTCTGCCGATGATCTCGGTATCACTCTTTCCAGCTTTGTCTCCACATGTTGTTTCAGAAAGTTCCTATACTGTTCCCAGTTCGTTCTTCTGGGGCTCCTGAATTTCACCACTTTCGTCTCCCAGCCCCTCAGCTTGAACTTGATAGTTCTATGGTCCGAAAAGCTGGGCGTCAGAGAAACTCTCCATGAATCAATTTGATCGGCTAGGTTCTCTGAAGCTAGGGTGATATCCAGTACTTCTTTACGATTCTTAGTGACAAACGTTGGTATGTTACCTCTGTTCAAAATTCTAAGATTCGAATTCGCTATGAATTGCAGCAGGAGATTTCCCCTAGGATTGATGTCCGTACTTCCCCATACTGTATGATGTGAGTTCGCATCACAGCCTAGTTTGATTGGTACGTTCTTTTCCTCAGGGAATTCTATCGCTTTCATCAGTAGCTCTGTGTACGGTGTGTCCGCCGTATCGGGCATATAACAAGACCCCACTAGCAAGTCTCCCCCATGAACATTTCCACGAGTAATTCTCACTACAGTGGTGTCTTCGTCCGAAAATTGTCGCATCAGCATCGTTTGCAGGAAGGGAGCCGTGTAAATAGCCGCTCTCATTCTGCCACCGTTGCCTCCGCTAAAAACTCTGTTCTTGTGGACACCGTAGCCCATTATTTTAGAGTTATTTACCCAAGGTTCTTGTATTAGCACTATATTTGTATGCCCCACTGTTTTGTCACGGCTTAGATTAGCCGTGGCAGCTTTACAGTGTTGCAAGTTAATCTGCACAAATTCAATTTCTCGGGTCATTGTGAACATCAAGAAAGATTTCAATTGTTGCCTGAAGGAGTTCTCCCCAGATTTAGGGAGCTCTCCTTCAGTTGCACCTTACGGCTATTTCCAGTAGGTTTCATGGGTCCCTAAGTATAGTCTATCACAAAATAAAAAAAAAAAGATGACGGAAATCACGATCTGTTGACGATTTGGCACCGCTCGGTGTCACTGAAGACTTTTCGTATAGCCAGTCCTACAAGTGTAAACATTTCAGGAGCGGTCAAGCCAATCAATTATGTAACTGTGAGTTTATACACTTCATCATGCAATTTCATATACTTTGACATGAGTCGACATCGCCTCGCGTGGATTCCATCAGTGCAACATCATTTTCACTAAATTTCCGCTGAGTGTGGTCTTGTGGCCTTTGTAAGTGAAATAAGACTATGAATAATAAATCAAGTTCGAATCTCACCTGATAGCTTAACTCTTCTTCAAATTTTCTGTTCCCTTGAGTCTGTTTTCTTTCAAACTTTTGTGCTCAAAATTAATTCTTTTCATATACTCTTTGCAGGCTTCTCGTGCTATGTAATTCGCTTATTTACTTGATCAATGCTTCCATTTTGCATACATTCTTTTCTCCTATGATATACATTTTTTTATATAATTTCTGGTAAAACTTCGAAATAAAACATTTCAAAATGATTCAAATTACGACCCAAATAGATATAATTCATTAATTAACCGCATGAACACACAAACGAAACAGCTTTCATGTTATCCTTATATTTCTACTCGAAATTGTTCAACACATTTGTGTTATTCGTAATGAGTTTATGCAAAACGGATACAGAACAAAACTCCTCTCCACACAACCACTAAAATATATCCTAACTAACAATCATTACGTAAACCACGATATAAACGAAATGGAATCTTTTGTATGCGGAAAATAAAAATCATTTTCCAACTGTTTTCCCTGAATGATATCCATACTATCGTCAAGATAAACATCCATCCAATCAAATGATCGCAGTAAAATGTTCTTTAAATTTCATCCAATGAAATTGCAGACACGCATGCAATCAAGGCGTGGAAACATGGATGTTGGCATTGTGCAAAAATGTTTTTTTTTCTGGTTTTTTTAAAAGGGTGATTAACGTTCACTCTTCACGTTATACGGTGCAGCGTACAGATGTACAGAATAAATAAATCTGTCAAATTCTCATTGCAATAGAAAAATTAGATTTGATAAAAGTGGGGAAATTCAATATAAAGGAAGTAAAACGATTCTTTCAGCCAGATAACTTTCAGATTTTCAATGTGTTTTCTCAGTCTTTTGTGGAAAATTCTCGTGTGTACATTTCCGTAATAGGAAAAAGGGAAAATATATTTTATGAAACGATTTGAAATAATGTGCTTGTGATGGACTTTGTTGAATTATCGATAGTTATTTGTACGAACAATTTAAATGATTTTATGTGAAAAAACCAATAGCAACACCATGCAAGATAGCAGTAAATCATTTTTGATAAGAGACTTACTCAGTGATTTGATTGATACAAGCCAACAAAATGAAGGTAAAAAAGTTATGCTAAAGTAGACTTCACTCATCTTTTTAATATTTAAGTTCAAATCTGATTCTGACTTCTGATTTAGTCAGACGTTAGAATTTACTTGAAAAAATATCAATAATTTCCAGAATTATAATCACCCGTAAACTAGAAAGAATGTGTCATAATGATAATTGCCCAAAAAGATTTTACAGTTACGAAAATCTGAGTAAAATTGAGGTAGAGACGAGCTTACGTTAATAATTTTGGAACAAGCTTGCAAATCTAACTTCTAGACCACAGGACTAACCGATTCGCGCTGACCATAATATGAGACTGATGCCAGGATGGAAAATCACTCACAAAAAAGGGACATCAGCGAGTGTCATAATCAAAGCAACAATCGAATAAAATCAACAACTTGACCATGAAAATTCGTATGAAAATTTTCTTTTTAAGTACAATTAGAAAATCCTGAAATAATGAAAATAATGAAAATCCTGGCCTACGCGGATGACTTGATTCTGTTGGCAGATAGTACCACGGAGTTGCAGGGTGGGATTGACTGCCTAAATGCTGCATGTGAGGAGTATGGGATGAAGATAAGTGTAGGGAAAACTAAGGTTATGCATGTCGGCCAAGCTCGGAAGGAGATAGCTTGCAATTTAAATGGGGAGGAGCTGGAGCAGGTTTCTGAATTCAAGTGCTTAGGAACCATTTTTTCAGAGGATGGCAAGTTAGTTAGGGAATTTGAGGAAAGGAGGAAATTGGGAAACGCGGTGGCCAGTCAGTTGAGGTCGCACGTGTTCAACAAAAGGGAATTAAGTAGCGGAACAAAGTTAGCAATTCACAGGTCAACGATTCTGTATGGTAGTGAGAGTTGGGTTGACTGCGGATATCTCGTGCATGACCTGGAGGTTTCTGATATGAGGGTTCTTAGGAATATAGCGAAGGTTAATAGGAGGGAGCAATGGGATAATCATATAAGGAACGACGACATTAGGGAAAATTTAGGGATTTCGTC
>CM055405.1:11235682-11256415 GCA_029228625.1 Pseudolycoriella hygida | reverse complement strand
GGGCACGTTCAAAGGATGGGTAATAACAGGCTACCGAAAAGGATCTTGGATGCACAAGTCCTGGGTGTTAGGCCAAGGGGTAGACCAAGGAGAAGGTTTATCGATTCAATTAAATCAGATTTAGAAGTTAGGGGACTTTCTCTGGGCGAACAAACCATCTCCTTTGCGGGCGATAGGAGGGCATGGAGGGCGATAGTTCACCAATCTGGGGTTGCGACAGAAAGACCTCACACCGGAAGGTACTAACGGTCTATAAAGTTTGATGATGATGATGATGATGAGTACAATTAGAAAACTTATATTTTGCTCATAGTTTCGTTTCTGTTGATTGACCAGCTGGTGCACTCATACATAGAAACATAGAAAAATTTTTGCTTCTGTTGTATGTTCTTCAACTGGTTTATTGCCGTTGTGTATGAAAAGAACACAAAAGAACAACGGCAATAAACCAGTTGAAGAACATACAACAGAAGCAAAAATTTTTCTATGTTTCTATGTATGAGTGCACCAGCTGGTCAATCAACAGAAACGAAACTATGAGCAAAATATAAATTTTCTAATTTTAACTTTGTCCTAACGAGGCGAAGCCGAGTAGGACAAGCTTACGAACGTGTCCCAAAAAATTCCACATTCATCACGAGTTACAAACAATGTTTTTTGCTCCGTTATGATCATAATGAGACGAAATCACGCAAAGGAACATACTGAAATCACTCTACAACAATTTCATGCACACTTGATAGCGGCCGAAAAAGTACTTTTCCGGACTCAAACAACACTAACAAAAGCTTTAGGTTTACGATCGTAGTTGCCGTAAAGAAAAACGTCGAATTATGGTCGTTAGGAGCCTGTAAAATTGGTTATTTTTAAGTCGGCCATATCGCCCTTTAAATTTGTGCCCGTGCCCGCCCTACCCTAGCCCAAAATTTTAAAAAATTGTCCGCCCCGAAACGTGCTCGTCAAATTTGTGCCCTGTCCGCACTATTTCCTATCGGGCACGAACATAATTTGAAATTCCTCCCGCCCGCTCATCTCTATTCCTTACATTACATTCGACTTGCTTTCTCAGATATCTTGAAAATTTTGAAGACGTCCAAAAAATTTGCAAGAGACATATTTTGTCAAGTTCGTCCCTTCGAACAATATTGTGGAACAAAAAAACTTTGCTGTTCTGTAGTTTATGAGATACAGATAGAGTGTAATGTAGATAACGCTGGAATGGCCCAGATGTGAAATTTTTCAAATTAGGCAACCCCGAATTTCATTCATAAATCGAAAGTTTATCAATGAAATTGGGTGCTTCCATATTAGAAAAATTTCGCTTCGGTCAATTTTGCATTGCTATGTGCACTAACTGCTTTGACATTTAAAATGTCATTTTGACAGTTGGAATAGATTGACCTTTGATCACAATAAGCTCAAACAAAGATCAATCTAAAACGTAACGTAAAACGTAAACAGTAAAGCAAGAAGTTCGATTCATCCAGCATATTTCCGAAAATTACTAAGAATTACTGAAAACTAATCCGATAATTTGCAGTGACTTCTTTTGGCAATTTTTTGCAATAAACAATAGCAAATAATGAATTATTTTTCTGCCTTTTTTTGTTGTGTGACCGTATTAGTTTCAGTAGATCACCCCATCCTCTAAGTGCCCTATTTGCTTCGGGAAAGATTAAGAATATAAGTAGGACGAATTTACGACTTTTTATTCAACTGATGTAACAATGGAGTTCCAAACCAATTTTCTTATCGATGCAGAATTACACTGCATTAGTCATAATATGCAAGTGCATGCTCGGTATTCCTATCTCCACATGCAATATACAATACACAATAAAAGTGCTAGAATCACATAACAGTCTTAATTGGCAAACTCAACGAAATTAACATCCTGCTTGTATTTTTGAAAATTTGAAATTTACATATTTATTGCAATGTGCATTAATTACCTTGCAACAAAGTGCAATTCATTTCATATTTCTTTGATTACTTCATTTGCAGTGGATTGAATCAAAGGAATGTGGGAGACAGGTTGCCTTTGATTGACTCTTTGAACAACTTGAAACATTCTAATCAATTTCATATGCAAAAATCATTATTCATCAATCGTTGCACATGCTAATTTTCTCTTTTCATCAAGATGATATTAATAAGCGTGTCATGTTCAGGGGTGCCATTCCCATTCCTTTTATGAAAACTGTAGTCACATCCACATAACAGCAATAATCAGCAATAAGCAGACTTTTTAATTTATAATAAAGAAACTGATCTAAAATAATCTTACATTTTCAGCACATGAGTACGTACGCTTTTGGCAAACCCCCCTCCCTCCTTGCACGCTACAGTACGCTTTTGCCTAACCCCCCCTCCCCCTTGGTGCGTTCGTACTTTATGAATGGCCACTTACGGGCTCCGATTTTTTAGCCGAGGCGTATTCATTGCATACAATATGGAGAGAGTTTCGAACATACGAGCGAGCTAATCCGTCCCTTTTCTGTAATTGCACCGAATGGATTCAGTCGCGAAAGTTATATAAAGAGTTTCAGAGAGGGATTTCGGACCACTTTAAGTAAATTTGTCTCGGGGACTACAATCTTTCTAATCTCGAAAGTATACAATTATGTCTTTTGAGTGTTATTTTTGTGGGTTTAAAACACAATGTCAACGACGGCAACGCCTCTCACAACAAAATAGTAAACAAAACAACGAAGTACATAACTCGCACAAGACTCGTTTGTGTTGTAATATACTGTTCTTTTTCAAAAAATAGATAAGCCAGGACATATAATGCCTTTGTACTACTGTACTACGGAGTTCCTGAAAGATAATTACCAAGTTGATTACTGAATCGAATTTGGGCAAAATCGGTCGAAAAGTTTTGAAGTTCGCAAAAGTGGTTAAAAACGTTGTTTTTCGAAGGTTCGTAGAGCTTTTTCACTTATATCTCTGCGAAATTAGAACGGAAATCGCTCTTCAAGGTTTTGAATGAAAGATGTGGACTTCAAAAAATCACGAAAATTAAATTAGTAAAAATCTGTTGAGTGATTCGGGGTGAAGAGTCTTCAGTGTGGGCTCAACTCACGCGACGCGACCACATACGATATTTGGTGATTTTTCGTGAATATTTCTTTAATTATGAGGTTTGTTGTGCGGTTTTGCAGAGAAAATAGATTCGAACATTTTTGTTCATGGCAGTATGGGTCAGAGGCCTCTCCTAAGTGCTCTAGGTCGGTTCTAAGATCGACCCTAGTACAATTTTTTTTATATTTTGATATTTTTTTAAGGATTTAGAAAGGTTGTTGCGCTGTTTCTTCGGACGGGATTTTCAATATTGCCCTTTCGGCAATTTCCAA
Organism: Pseudolycoriella hygida; assembly: GCA_029228625.1. Lineage (NCBI taxonomy): Eukaryota > Metazoa > Arthropoda > Insecta > Diptera > Sciaridae > Pseudolycoriella > Pseudolycoriella hygida. The sequence goes on along the minus strand of CM055405.1, from coordinate 11,253,059 downwards.
TCCAATTTAATGTCGACGTAATTTCATGCACTTAAGAGTTAAGGCAACAGTTCGAATCTTTTTGCAACATCTATTCTGATGCGTACGGGTCCCCTGCATATGTTTTTTCAATGTAATGTAGACATTCAATTGACGTGATATAGGGCTTTTTTAGGGGATGTTCACAAATGACGTCACCCCTTGAGGGGGGGGGGAGTAGGCAAACCTGACGAAAATGATTTTATATGGATATTTGCACTAGATTTATTGATTTGACCCAAATTCTATAAAACAGCGTGACGTCATTTATGGACAGCCACTTATTGATAAAGATCATGTTTTCCTTCATACTTTACGCAACCAGCTACAAACTTTTTGGATAGCTAGTAATGAGGTAAGATCATCGGAATGTATATTTTTTTTCAATTCAATTTTTCAATTCAATTCAATTTTATTCTGTCACTAAATAACAAGTTTCTTAAATCTAAAACCTCAGTGTGCATGTCACTTTGAAGAAGTTTCAATACAATGTAATAATACTAAGAATTACATGAAATAGTACAAGACATTTGTCTAGAAATTTGACAGGAAATTATAAACAAGAAATAGTAAATAAGATTTAACAATAGAGCCGAGATTCGTAGCTAGAAATGAGTAGAAATTAATTGGGGAGGGACTCCGGTAGGCAAAGTATTAAGTAGTCAGGCCGTAAATAGAAGAGTAAATATAAGAGTAAATATAGACAATGGCAGAAACAGTGAGAGAGGGAAAAGCTAGCAATGAGGCGGTACCCTCCGAGTGAGTATCAGTCTCCAATTCCAATTGCCAATCATGTTTCAAAATTCTTTCCATAATAAATACTTAAATCAGGATATCTTGAATCAATTATAGTAATCTCTATAGAGGAAATATTGTTAGTCTTTGAATTGCTGGCTCACAAGCCATTCCTTAAGCAGGTCAGCAAATCTATAATTCTTAAAAGCTATTACATGGCTAGGTAAGGCATTGTAAAGCTCGCAGCCAATCGATGAGATAGCTTTCGCTCCTCTCACCGTCCGTGCTCTTGTTGGGTAGACTCTTCCCTTGCACCTAGTTTTATATCCATGCTTTGGTGCCTCAAAGGTAATGGTATTATGTGAGATCGAATGAACAGCTTCGTGCACGAATCTGCAGATACAAGCCTTATACAGGCTGGAAACAGTAAGTATATAGAAAGTACACCACGTTACTTTATTTTACTCGTCAAGTCTATCGTGTAAATTGCGCGTTAAGGAAAATGATTCTCCAAGGGTTGCAAGGAGAAAATAGTAGATTATGCACCGCTGTCCAGGATGCTCTATTTTGACGATTTGGAGGTTATTTCCCGAGCCGAAGGCGTGGGAAATAATCCAAATCGTCAAAATAAACCATCCTGGACAGCGGTGCATATGCTATTTTATCTGCCGAGAAAAGATATATCGAGAAAAACAATTTTGCCCTAGGGAGAAAAATGCGAGATTATCGTTCTGGGCAGATAAATTACATTTCTCTTTTCTTGGGCTGTTCTTGCCGCGATCGAACGTTGATTTTTGCAAAACTAACCTTCAACGTCAACGACTAAGAAGTCGTTACTAATTATCCCACTCCCATATGGAGCAACCACTAGAATATACAAAATGTGTTCAATTAACAGATTCCCATTAAAATGAATTGGGATTTGCATTAACTCTTCACTCTTTAGCCTTTACAATTTACAGAGATACTCCACTTTTACGTAACAGTTCAACTCTGATATTGAAAATGTTTATTGCAAAACTGCCACGTGTCGAAATCGTTAAAACTTGTACTACCAATGCACTATTGAATTATCATTCATTTTTATGGATGGGATAGACGATGGTGTAATCGGTGAAACATATTGAACTCAATGTTTTATAGATATACGTATAATAGGAAGAATATGTTTTTCTCAATTGTAATGTAGTTACACAAAGAAAGTCAATAGGCTCTTCATTCTTTCGAAAAATGTTTGGTAGAATGTTGAAGTGGATATTTTATTGAAGGAAATATAATGATGTGTGGTTCCAGCTGAGGCATTGTTTTTTTTTTACGTTTATTCGAAAAAATGAAACGGATTACTTAAAAAACTCTGAAGAATAGACAAATTGTCGGCATTCAATTTCTGCGTAAAGAAAATGCTCGATGAAACGACAAAAGTTAGCAGCGAGTGTTTGTTTTCCTAAAGCGTTTTTCTTTCATTTGAAAATGAAACTCAGAGTTATGTGAACGAATGTGTGTGTCATCATCGAGTCTGTTAAATGAGAATACAAGACTTCAATAATTGAATACCACTGGTTTAGTGCTTAAACGTGACAAATTGAATGAAAATGTTTTTTTCTGATTCACGAAGAAGACAGTCTGCTCATAACAAAGTCTATAGAAGAAACCTAGCAGCGTGAATGTGAAATGCGTAAATTGGCACTATTCCTCTTTGAAACATAAAAATACTAGTAGTACTTAGGGGCCATTCATAAAGTACGCACGCACAAAAAGTCGCATTTTTCACCCACCCCTCCCCCCTAAAAGTACGCACGCAATTCTCATTTCATAGTATCGAAGAAATGTTGCTAAATTTTATGGTACCGCTGTTTGTGTTGTGTGCACGTCCGATGGGTGTATGAAACCCTATTTTTGTTCTTGTCGCTTTAGTGCAATGATTTTGAATATTCAAGTCGATAAAAGCATCAATAACTTTATAGAAAGTATAAACTGCAATTTGATCTGATATACCACGTACTATAAAAGACTACAAAAATTGCTAAAAGCAATGTTGATAGTCCCGTTCGAAGTACAAAGACACTTCACCCAAACTTTCTACATGCCACCAAAGGTTCCCCTTACTCAGCGATTCTTAGCCGATGTGTTACAAACGTGTGCGTCAAAGCATGATCCCTCGTACATAGGGGTCGTTCATAAATGTAAATGAGGTAAGCGTGACAGTCTAAACGAAATTGTATCAAATGTTTCCTTTTTTGCGTGACAGGGGGGAGGGGCTCTAAAAGTCCTCATTTTTGCGTTACGTAATTTATAAATGGCACCATAGTACGGGTCTAAACATCATTTTCTAAATAGCAGCGAACAGACTTTTTAATTTATAATAAAGAAACTGATCTAAAATAATCTTACATTTTCAGCACATGAGTACGTACGCTTTTGGCAAACCCCCCTCCCTCCTTGCACGCTTCAGTACGCTTTTGCCTAACCCCCCCTCCCCCTTGGTGCGTTCGTACTTTGTGAATGGCCACTTACGGGCTCCGATTTTTTAGCCGAGGCGTATTTATTGCATACAATGGAGAGAGTTTCGAACATACGAGCGAGCTAATCCGTCCCTTTTCTGTAATTGCACCGAATGGATTCAGTCGCGAAAGTTATATAAAGAGTTTCAGAGAGGGATTTCGGACCACTTTAAGTAAATTTGTCTTGGGGACTACAATCTTTCTAATCTCGAAAGTATACAATTATGTCTTTTGAGTGTTATTTTTATGGGTTTGAAACACAATGAATAAATTCCAATTCGGTGTTGCCGCTTTTGGAAGAATGTATGTAAACAAATTGGCCATGTCGTGTCATTTGCCAACAAAAACACAAATTGGAAGATCACAAATTAAATTACATTTTTTGATTACAAAATTTTACAACTTTTTCTAAATAGATAAACGTTTCTAATAAAAAGTAAATTCTCGAAAATCCACTAGAAGAAAGCGAAATAATGCTTGCAGAAGCTGGAAGTTTTAAAACACTTTTCACACGGTAGAAATTAGCGATTTTTTGATGGATACACCAAATTATTTATTAAAAAAAGAATCAAAACTCAACAATTATACGCAGCACAACAATAGTTATGTATGCACCACGTACTACATGATTGGTGAAAAGTCCCAGGGCGGCAGTCCGTGGACTTTTCACCAATAGAGCACATATGAGCGACATATGATGGATATATAATTTTATGTATCTTTCGCACAAAAAGCCATTTTGAGCACAAAACACGAAAATTATTGTACTCTTCAATTTTTTCGAAATGAACTTGAACATTTCATGAAGCAACCATTGAGAAACGTCAACTTTTGAATGAAGCTCGACTAATAAAATCATATTAGTCCAGTTCGAATATGGTTTTATTAGTCGACTTCGAATTTTGATCAAAAAACGTCAAATTAAGTCTAGTTTTCAGTGCGAAAAATGGCACATTTTGGGCGAAAGATACATAAAAATGATCTTAATTTGATTAAATTTGAAATTATTTAATGGAAGCAAAACGATAATTTGTGAGATACTTCACTAGAAAGTCTAAAATTTTAAAAAATTAACTGAAGTACTGTCAAAGCTGTCAATCAAAACAATGGATGATAATGTCGATAAAAATGTTGAAAGAAACGGTATAAGAAAGGTCTTCCAAAGTACAAAATTGACCCCCAAACAGACAAAAATGTTCATCTCAATATTTTCTTTAACATAGCAAAAAACCATCGGACATCCACCTCGGACAAATAAACAAAAATATTTCGCTCCATTTTCTCTACAACATAGTGAAAAACTATTTTTTTTGTCAAGGGCAGACATTATGACCGACCAAGGGCCATAAGGAAATGCCTCGGACACATACTTCCATAGAAAAAAATGTTTCTCTCAATTTGCTCTGCAACATAGCAAAAAATTTTTTTTTTGTTAGGGCCGACCTAAGGACAGCCTGAGCACAGTCACCGAGTCCAAATTTGTTTTTGGATATAATTCGGTACTCGATTACCTCTCAAATAGAAAAAGAATCAACAAAGTCAGTTAGGATTTATCCAACTTATGTAAGCAAACACGTCGGGCCCTAGTAGAAACTCAGTTTTAAGGTTCTGACTGAGTCCAAGAGTTTCTTACCAAAAAAAAATCTGCCATAAAGCGGGAGACCATCATAGACCTCTCGATCAAGAAAAAATTTGAAAATCGGAAAAGATTTACTCGAGTTATGTACAAAAAACACGTATCGTCCTAGCATAGACTCGGCTTTAGTACCCTAGCTAAGTCCAAGAACTCAAATTTAAAAAAAAAATTTCCATAAATTTTTGGCCATGTTCAGATCTTTCAAACAAAAAAAAAGTTATGAAAATCGGAAGAGATTTACTCGAGTTGTGTACAAAAGACCAAAAACCACATAAACGGCCCTAGCTCGGCGGCCCTTAGGCCGACAGTGCCCAGATTCGATTCCATAAAAGATATTTCGACTACCTTTCAGGGAAAAAAAGTTTTTGAAAATCGGTTGAGTTTTACTCAAGTTATCTCGGTAACAGACGGACGAACGGACATTTTTTTTTATTTATTTCATTCAGGTTAAAATATTTTGTAATATGATTATCAGGACATCTAAGCATCAGGATCAATGCTTCCCACCTACTCCCATAAGACCCCCTTTTCGAAGAACTTTGTTTTTCGCACGGGTCTAAAAAGTACTCCGCTGAGAGCACGGTTTAGGATTAGTTGAAAATTTCCACGTGATTTTTCAACCAATCAAAATACTAAATGGCGCTCTCAACGGAGTACTTTCTTTAAGTCCAAACTAAGAGTAAATCGGGTAAATGTTTGACAGAATTCTCCGAGACCAGTTAAAATAAAACTCTCTAAAATTTCCTTATAAAAGCTTATGCTTAGATCAAAATTCTGTGTATTCCAACTGTCAAAATGACGTTTTAAACGTCAATTTTATAGATCGCAACCTATTTTATTGAATAAATACTGACCAAGAAATACGCTCTATTTAAGCACTTCGACCTATGTTGTCCTAGGGCTAACCAGGTGGCCATTTTCATTGGCTTATGATATTATACCTGAAACTATAGTTCCATTTTGTAGTTATTCGTTGCTGGAAGCGATAGTAACCTTAAGAATATGCACACACAAATCGTGTGAAATGTAAAAATTGAAAATCTGCTAACCTTTGATTTCTTGCTCTTTCTCTCCGGATAACGTAAACAAACGCGAGAAAACATCTGATTATTTTAAGAGTATTGTAACATACTCAATTTACTATCCACTAGATTCACGCCAATCCAACGAGACTGAAGAGGACATGGAAATAGACATTGAAGATCGATCAACATCTGGATCAGAGATAACAGACTTTCGAGGCCATATCGAACTTACAGGAATATCAGACACCGAATGCGATAAACTTGGCATGGATTTAAAAAGCAACATAACTGGAAAACAAAGTCGTAAGCCACGTAGAAGGAGAACTGCCTTTACACATGCCCAATTAGCTTATTTAGAGAGAAAATTTCGTTGTCAAAAATATTTATCAGTCGCAGATAGGAGCGATGTGGCTGATGCCCTCAATTTATCCGAAACTCAAGTAAAAACTTGGTATCAAAACCGACGGTACATTTCAAATAATCGTAAAAAAACGATCGACTAAATGCGATTTTCTTTTGTCCCTCTGCAGAACTAAATGGAAAAGACAAAATCAGCTACGACTGGAGCAATTGAGACATCAAGCAAATCTGGAAAAGGAAATGATTTCCAGTGAACATTCAGGTAATTTCACACAATTGCAACAGAACATGGAAAGCTAACTGATTTTTTCTCGGTGAAGCGTCGGCTTTAACTTGCTGTCCAACATCATTATCGTCGTTTTCACCAAATGCTTGTTCATTCTTAACATCGGCGGCAGCTGCTGCCATCTTTAGGAACGTAAATTATGTTCATGGATGTCCATTGTAAGAAAGCACCATTTCAATGAATGGAAAATGTAAATAAATTTTACGATAAGGACCGTTTGTCAAAATCTTTTATTAAAAATAAATTAAGAAACTAAAGGCTAAAACGCGCATTTGACTCAAATGCACATTACTCAATTTCACCGAAGTTCACACAGTTTCAAATTATAGTCAAGTCAATCTAAGAAGATCTTCCCGATTGTGTGACTTTTTTCAATCGATGGATAAATCCCCGAAGGCATGGACTCTATGAAATATATCACGTAAGTTAATATAAATACATGACTTCAACGCCACCCTTAATCTCAATAAAACAGAATATGGCGATTTTATCACGAAACCGTTAAATTAAACCAAAAAATTTGTTATTCAACAGTGGCAGAAAAAAATCAAACATTTATTACTGTGACCAGGTGGGGGAGCTTATACGTTAGCTATTATTTATTATGAGGGGAAAATCAGTATCAGTTAAAATCGAAAGTCGGCCATATCGCGAAAATCCGGCAATGTGTGAACGGAAACATCAAACTCTCTTTGAATATTCTTATCGAAAACAGATGGCAGCACATTCTATACATTTGACATTTGAAGCAGACTTTAATTGAGAATTTTGACATTTGGAGCAGACTATCTTTAGTTCAAGATATCGACGTTACGAGGATAATAGATGTCAGACTTCGTTTAGAACGACCAAATAGTTTATGGTAAATGTCAAAATGACGTTTTAAACGTCAAAGCGATAGAATGTCGCCGTTTTTAGCTCGACATCGGCTTCTGTCAAGTAATAGTAAATTTTATGATGAAACATTTGCTATACTTTGATAGAAGCCGACGTCGCACTAAAAAGTCGCATGACTCCTTTAAATCATGGTGCCGTCGTTGAATTCCATTAACTACTTTTAACCAAAAAGAAATGATGTGCCGCCGGAATTCAGTATTTGTTGTTTTAAGTTGTACCTTTGTCTATTTAACGAAAGTGGGTTTTTCATTCCCATATCAGTCTTTCATGTGACTCAATTTGTTACTTGATAGTTGCCTCATTTTGCTTAACAAATGATAAACAGCTTCTATTTAGGAGCACATGATTGCTGTGGACTAGCCTAATGATTTCACAGCGGATGAAGATAAACTGTTAAAGTGTAACGAACTGGATTTTGTCCTATTAATTTAAAAAAATTATTGAAATTGTAAGTGGGAATACAACGGTAGGTCATCATTAGTTTAAAGCTACAACTTTTAAAGTACAAAATATTCTGAAATTCTAAATAAAGAGGAGCGTGTGACTTCATCACTATGTAAAAAATTGATAAATTGAAACATTAGAAGTAAGTCTCTACAAAATAATTGATATCGTTATCTGTTGTAAATGGTTACTCTGGTGTTAAGTTCTTAGAAAATTCAGCATATAAATGATGCCACAAAATTTCTTAAGTTCTTAGAAAATTCAGCATAAAATATATTGCCACCAAATTTTTTCTTTGTTAGTGCTCCACTATGACTGGCAACGTTGAAAATATTTGTTATCGCCTCGAAGATCCTATCGAGCAATGTGTTTCGAATCAAAAACTAGATCAGACTTTCCATTTAGAACGAATAGTCGTTATTGGTCAAATTGGATCGGGACGTAAAACTCAAGCAAAGATATTCGCAAAACGCTGCAAGCTTGTGTTTCGTAACTATATTCGCTATTCCATGTTTCTAACTTTATTCCGAGGTCGACATTTGTTAGTTGATTTCAGAAAGATTTTACTAGAATATGCCAAACAGAACACAAGTTTTCAACATAAACTTACGAAAGTAAACAGCGTACACCAATTGAATCGGAAAATTATGGCGTCAATTTTATTCAAACGTATTATCCAACCAGACTGCATGCAACATGGATGGATCTTGGTGGGGTATGTGTCTAGTGTCGTTGATTTAGAAATTATGGAGAGTCAATTTCATATCATTCCGAACAAGTACGCATTTGGTTTTGTCTCTACCTATTATATAAATCTAAGCTCCTAACAGAATTGCATTCATTCACTGTCGCCAATCGCTGTGTTTGGACCGTTTACGCAGAAGAATTATAAAAAATATCAATTTAAACAAATACGACTGCTCCGTTTACAAGAAGGACACAAAATATGCAAAATTAGGGTTCGTTGATTTGTACAGTCTATGCTACGCTATTTGTTACATTGTTACAGAGGTAGTCACTAAACATTATGTAATTCGACATTATCCCTAATCGGCTTAATTACCTTAGATGGACCACTATTGTAAGCACAGACGCAGAATTCTCAAGTATTGCCAACACCATGCCAAATGCATAGCTCATGTAGATGGTGAACACACCGTATCAACTGTGGCAACATTATTATCGGATCAACTTGAAAAATACAATTTTTGAGCAGCTTCTTTGTCACCGAAACAACGATAGACAAATGAATGTACATTCAATTTCAGCAAAAATTCCTAATTCAAGATAAATGCTTTCAACTTCACCTTTTTCCAAATTTTTATTTATTTAACTTCCTTGAGCGATGATTATATGACTCAAAACGCAGCAACAGAGAATTTTCTTTCTCTTCCACTCGAGCGCTTACAGTCATGGCAAAATAGATATGAACTTTGTACTTCTGCGCTAGTTTTCAACGCCACAAAAACTAGCACAGAAGTAAAAAGTTCATATATTTTTTGCCATGACCGTATTGCCTGTTGTCATATCACTTACACATGCATTTTACCTGTTGACTGTATTGAAGCATAAACAACAGTAGTTTTTGTCTCATTTCATTATGATTGTTGTAAGTGAATGAAAAAGATGCAAAATCGAAATGGTAGCGTGGGCAACAATGGCTTAAGTCATATTGGATGCGATGCGAATCACATCGTATAAAATTTGTATGAAAATTCAACTTTATGAAAACAAAAAAAAAATCGTCAAGTTGTATTTTCATACAAACCTTGAACGATGCGATTCGCGATTCTGACTATGTCGGGCTCTCCAAAAAGCTCTCTGAGCTCGTGATTATATCGTCTGCGCCATCGGTTCAGTTTTCGGTCGAATACTGGTCCAAATATTGGACGCAGTACCTTTCGTTCGAATGTGTGCAGAGATTGTTCATCTTTCTTTGTGAAGCACCACGACCCCGAACCGTACGTACCGGTCTGATCACAAGTTTATAAAGTGCGCATTTTGAACTTCGGCCTACTGACTTGGACTTTCAAAGAAGGACCACGACCCCGAACCGTACGTAACTACCGGTCTGATCACAAGTTTATAAAGTGCGCATTTTGAACTTCGGCCTACTGACTTGGATTTTCAAAGAAGGACCACGACCCCGAACCGTACGTAACTACCAGTCTGATCACAAGTTTATAAAGTGCGCATTTTGAACTTCGGCCTACTGACTTGGATTTTCAAATTTTCAGCAGGCTGTGATAGCTCCTGTTGCCCAAAGTTACTCGCCTCTTTATTTCGACCGCGTTGTCGTTATTAGTGTTAAGCTCCGATTCAAGGTATACGAACTTGTTGACCATTTTGAAAGTGTGTGTAAATTTGAATGAATTTATGTTTCCCTGCCCCAAAATAAATTTTAGAAGTCTATTAAAAATACGCGTCTAACATTTTTCCTTTCCGTACCACGTAGACATTGAAAGAACTGAATTCATTACCCGACCCCGAAAAAAAACCATCCTAGTGCCGATCGTTACTTTATCTTCCTGATATCGATTCGTAGGTGGGATGATCATGTATTCCGTTTTTGACCTTCAATTCAAGGTCGATACCTTTCCTCTCCAAGGCCATAAAAGTATCTTTAACAACATACATATTTCATCCAATTATGTCTAGATATATAAATTTGCTCTGAAATAACATCGTAAACGAACTTGGAATGCGATGCTTTTTCATAGCAAGTTTCGGCCTTAAGGCGGTTTCACATATAGCAACTACTGTCAGAGTAAAATACACAAAATAGAAAATACAACGAAAGTGAGAATAGAGTCTATTCTCTCTTCATCAAATTTTTTCGAATTCTTCAATTCTTCTGTGAAAGCTTTTTATGGTTTTTTATGTGTGCAAAATTAATATTTTCGTTACGTAAACGCGATGCAAGCGTTATTTTAGCGATTAATTAGTAACTATTATTTTTACTATCAAATGTTTTGGATTGTGTTCTGTGCAAAATTATTTTTTTTAAGAAAAATTTTCATATGCTTACACGACGCTATTTTTCCACCAAGAAATAAGTTGTTGTGTAGTACACACATGGAAATTTCGTCGTTATATTTTTCTGTCAAAGAAATTGTGAAAATCAGAGAATAGAACGAAAGTAATTGCTAATGTGTAACCGCCTTTACTCAGACTTTTCATCATGCTCGGAGCGGTAGCGGAGAGCGTGGCGCAGTCCCCACACCCAAAAAAAACGTCCACAAACCCAAAAACCTCCATATAAAAACCTTTGGGACAAGACACGATGTATAGGCGAAGTTTTGAGTTTTTTCCCCTCGCTTCCCTTCCCATCCAAATTATTTAAAAAAAAAATACGTCGCAGCAGCTTTCAAACAAGCCCTCACTCATCAAAATCGGTTGAAAATTGGCTGAGATATCGCCAATCAAAGACGACCAATTCCTAAGGAAAAGTGGTCAAATTACCTTTGTAAGTAATAACAATTTTATTCCTGTGTGGTGTGTCAACGATCTATGTCTCTATCTATGTATCTACTTTTTTTTTCTCGAGAACCGCCCGAGCGATTTCCTTAAAATTTTCAGGGAACGTCAGTCTCGGCCCCAAATGAAAAATTTCATATGCCGCTTTTTCGGGAAAATTCTGGAAAAGCCATGGCATGTGGAAAAGTCTTCAAAGTGGTAATGCACGGAGTTTTCGAATTTTAGCTCCGAAGTGACGATAGCTAGAGAGTTGGTTTCTTCGGGAAAGTTATAAAGTTTGGTCAGGAGAATTTTTTTTGATCTTAAGAAAATGGCTGCCAGCGGTCAAACTGGCGCCATCTTGAATTTTCCCAAGCAATAAATTAGGTTTTTTTTGGTTTTAGCTTCGGAATGACAATACTTAGAGAGCTGGTCTCTTCGGGAAAGTTATAGAGTTTGATCAGGAGAGTTTTTTGGGATTTTCAGAAATTTGCCAAAGTGACGCCATCTTGGATTTTTGTAAGGTATAAATTATGCTTCTTTGGGTTTTCAATTTTTAGCTCCGGAAGGACGCTACTTAGAGAGACGGTTTCTTCTACAAAATTATAGAGTTTCATCAGGAGAATTTTTTGGGATCATAAGAAAATGACTGCCGTCTGTTATAGCGGCGCCATCTTGGATTTTCGTTTATGCTTCTACGGTTTTCGAATTTTAGCTCCGCAATGACACTACTTAGAGAGATGGTTTCTTCTAGAAAGTTATAGAGTTTCATCAGGAGAATTTTTTGGTATCATTAGAAAATGGCTGTCAACTGTCAAAGTGACGACATCTTGGATTTTTTGCTAAATTCTGTATAAGAATACCTAGACAGTTGGTTTCTTTAGGAAAGTTATATGAATCAGTGGGAAGAATTAGTGACACGAAGTGTTTCGAAGGTAGCCGAAGATAGCCGAAGGTGACATGAAGTGTTCCGAAGGTAGCCGAAGGTGACACGGAGTGTTCCGAAGGAAGGCGAAGTTGACACAAAGTATTCCGAAGGTGATACGAAGTGTTCCGATGGTAGCCGAAGGTGTTGGAGAACAAATTTTTCTGGAGAAAAATTTTTTTGGAGAAAAATTTTTTTTAAAGAAAAATTTTTTTCGGAGAAATTTTTTTTCTAAGAAAATTTTCTTTTCTGAGAAAATTTTTTTAAAAAAATAGAAATTTTTTCAACAACTGAAAACTTCCAAAACGACTGATATCACAACAAAAACCTTTTTAAAGTAGAGTGTGACGCAGTCCGTAAGACCGCTTCCAAAATTAATGATATCGCTTGAGGTGACGCTATCGCAGATAATACGCAGAAGTTTGTTTGAATGGAACCTTGTGTTAAAAGTTTTGATTTCCTGAAAAAATTAGAGCGCTTTCTTTGAAACAAAATTACGTTTTGTTAAAAAAAAATTGCGTCACAAATGCCGGACCCAACGACGAAATAATTTTTCTGTACTTTCAGTTTTTGCGCTGCAAAAATTTGACTTTTGTTTCTTATTGCATAGATTGTTTAGAGTAAATTTACATTTTTGCGTGTAAAAACTGAAAGTATTGAAAAATTATTCCGCTGGTGGGTCCGGCATTTGTGACGCAATTTTTTCAACACAACGTAATTTTGTTTCAAAGAAACCGCTCTAATTTCTTCAGGAAATCAAAACTTTTAACACAAGGTTCCATCCAAACAAACTTTCGCGTATTATCTGCGATAGCGTCACCTCAAGCGATATCATTAATTTTGGAAGCGGACTTACGGACTGCGTCACACTCTACCTTTAAAAAGGTTTTTGTTGTGATCTATTATTCGTGTAAGGAGTAGAGGTGAGCGGGTTACCCAAATGTACGAAAAAAACCCGACCCGAACCCAAGCCCGACCCTAACCCGAATCAATTTTATCAGGTTGACGGGTTACGGGCTTTTCAAAATCGAATTGGGTCGGGTTTTTGTAATTATTTCACAAAAAACCCGGTAACTTTTTTTCATGAAATTATAGTAAATAGTGAGAAAGTTACACGTACCAGTATTGGTACATTACATTGAATAAATCAAAATACCATGTGTGTCATGCCGTATCACAATTCGAGAGATTTCGACCGCAGTAACAGATTTAGAACTAAAAATTTTCCGAACTATTTACTATTGGAATTTAAGCTGTAAAACTGATATACTTTTCCGCACTTGTATCGAAATGAAATGTTCATTTCGATACAAGTAACAGAAAGAAGTTCCATGACTTAGATAGTTTTGATGAATGTATGTGTCAGCGTAATGCGTAGTGCATAGTGCATCCTATCCTAGGTAATAGTAATATTTTTGTAACTGGATGGAAATGGAAAGTTTTGTTTAAGAATTACTTGTTCGATGTACAGTGATTTCAGTTTTTTTATGTGCTTTGTGCAACACTGTGTCAGACACTATGTTGGAAATGTAATACTCATTACCAATCAAATAGATTTTGCAAGTAAGATGTATCTTATCAAAATTGATATTGATCATTCAAAAAAAGGCCGACCCGCTCACCTCTAGTAAGGAGACTCCTACAGTACATGAGCTATAATTTTGAATAATTTGTTATTTACGCAGGATTCTGTTCTAAAAAAACATCGCAAATTTGAGAGTTCACATTTTTCCAATGTGCCAAGTGGGTGTACAATATTTTGAAGAACATTCTCAGCAGAGCCTATTTCTTTTAAGAAAATCGCGAAAATATCGAAAAAATCAGGAAAATTTTTCGATAATCAAGAAAATATTTTCTCGACGGCTCTGATTCGCAGTATGTCGTTATAGGCGGTTCCAAGTCAGAACCTATGGATGATGGCTCGCATCAGACAGTAGTCAAAAATAGTCACCGACAAGCGATGCCTCATGGCGACATCTCTTCCTTTTTTGCAGTTGATTACGGTTCGATATAAAGAGTGTCACCGACTGACAGTACCGCCATCAATAATTTTCAATGTTAGATGTGGTTCAACAAGTAACTGATTCCATCGTCTATTACGGTGACATCTATCTGCTATTATGATGTTTTACCATGCAGTCGCTTTCGTGCAGCAAGAGCTAAAATTCTTTGAGAAAATTGGTAGTTGTGTCGTGGTACATTGTAAGTATATGTAAATTTTCAAAATAATTTTTATTGGTGTATAGGGTAAACAAAATTGGAATTAACACTGAGAAATGTGCAGCAGTTTCCACGACTTACAATCGGAAATAGAATCGGTGTGGGAAACCATTCACCGAAATATCCAAACAGATTGGATCGCCTTTATTCAAAATAATGATAGCGATTGGTCGGTTCGACCATTTTCGGTTTGAATAACTCCAAGTCCTTGTGTTTGCCTTGTCCAAATAATTTTCTCCTTTTAAACGGCGCGTTTTGTTCAAACTGAACGATTTTTTGCGTTCTATGACGACTTCTACTGAATCGCAATTTTTCTCCAATTTTCAGCTGCTTTTTCCGATTGAAACAAGGACGAAATGTGAGATAGTAAAATATTTCAATTATTGAGATAACGCTAAATCCGAGAAATAGTCCAAGTAGTCCACCGCTACTTGAAAGAAATTCGGTAAATCCAATGAGCTCTTGCTTCGAATTGCTACGAAAAAAGTTTTGTTCGTAATAGACATGCATTATAGCAACGTTTCGTCTGGGGAATAATAATTCATACATTAAGTATATGTAGTCCAAAGCACCAAAGTCTTACTGTGAATATTTTGCTCCATATAATTTAGCGAAGTTACCCTTTGTGTAAAATTGATCCGTGCCAAGTTTTGCAACAGAAACTTCATTGGAGTAGCTGAGTTCGAAACAGCCCGGCAAGCAGTTACACGAATACGTTTCGTTTTGTGTCAATTCAATTGCGCTAATCATATCTCTATAGCAATCGAAATCGTCTCGATTGCAGATTGGAGTTTCGTTTCCCATTTTCGGCATGAAATACAAAACGCATCCACAAGCCTGCTCAATCAAATAGGATTGGCATTCCAGTTCGCAATTTTTTCGGGAATAAGTTCTTTGATAGCAATAATTGAGAAAGAATATACTTTTCAATATAAAATTTTTCTTCTCAATAAAACAACAAACCTGAAATACGAAAGATTCGCTTCATTCGCGAATACACATTTTCGTTGAGATTGTGGAATTGGTCGAACTTTATCTGAGGCGTCTGAAAGTTTCGGAGTTATAACCACTCGTGACTCATACCCCGGTGTTAAGGAAAATCCAAAATTTTGTAGTTGTGGGGTTTCCGTTGGACTATGAAGAAGAACCTAACACGAACACCATGAAATCAAATCTTGTTACAAAAGCTTTGTTGTGTCAAGTCAAAAATAAGCTTTTAAGCTTTTTTCCTAGAGCTTTTAGAGAGATTTTATCAATTGGAGTGTTGTTTGAAAGATGTATTGACAACCTTCCAAACATGTTAAAAGCTCAAGAAAGCTCGTCAAAATCAATGCTATGTTTCAGCGCGTCAGCTGACCATTTACCTTGAATCCTTGACTGTTAGTTGTGGAGCAATGGTATTCATCAACATTAGTATTTAAAACGACTGTCAATCCCATGTGGCTGCCAGAGCCTATTTTTGTTTTCAATTTTTGTAGATAAAAAAGCTTTTGGAGGAAAACGTTATACCTGGTCCAGGTCGCGGATATATTTGACCACCTTCTTCTATGCGGTAGCCTCTTTCTGGAGTCCAGTCGGTAGGTGGTAAATCAATGAAGTCGTCGACATCCACATCCCATTCATCGTCAGGACTGATATGAAAAATTTGCTATAAGTTCGTAACAAAAACAGCGTTGTGCAAGGAAGTATTGAAAAGGTGTAAGCCGAGTGTCATTGTCACATAATTTCTAAGAATTCCATTCGACCAAGTTTTTTCAGAATGCTCTCTCACCCCGTCTGGGGTGAGCAATTTTTTTATTTCTAAGTACATGTGGTTAATTCGTCCAGTAGGGTCATTTTTCAATTTTCCGGTATGGACATGAAAGGCATATAAAGCTTTTCACAATACTACATGAATAGCAGAAACTTGATGACATATTCTTGCTTACTCTTCATTTTACGAAACGTTGAATAAAAATGGAAAATTAAATTCAGATGTGACGTCACACTTACTTATAATTGATGACCAAATATTGACGGTGCACTTGATTAAAAGTGCAACATAAGCCTTCGTCCGTCAGAGCTGTATTAAATAAATGCATGCACTTCTTTACCGAAGAAGAAAATTTGCATATCAAAAGCATATCTTTGCAAGACTGTGACACCTAGAAAATGTGGATGTGTAAAAAATTTCTAAGGTGAGTAAAAGAAATGAACGTTTATTATAAATTCTCTAAACTGAGGCCAAGTGGACGAATAGTCGTTACTGGTTAGATTCTCACGTTTATTACATAGTCCTTCCAGCAGGAATTCGTTTAACGAATTCTTTGTAAAGTTTGCTACTTTACTTTGTTTTGCCTTGTTCATGTTACCTTGATAATGCAAAGAAAATCGTCATCGATGAATTTTGACATTGTATTAGAAACATGTGCACCAGCCAGCTAAACCCCGACTGAATGAACAACAATTTTGTTTGAAAAATGTTAAATAAAAGAAAATTCAGTTCAGTCTTTAAGTTACTTCCCAGTGATCCAAGGGAGATTCCTTTTATTCATGTTGGGAAACTTAACCTTGGATTGAGTTTATCTGAGATATGTAAGTGCTAGTTCTGCTTAGGTTCTTGTCTTACAATTTTTCAATCGGAAACATTCGGGCTGCAGCAGAGAATGCCTTTCAAAAACTATATTGATCTACTCAGACAGACAGAGTGCAATGAGGCAGTTAGCGAATTGTGCTAGTAAGTGTATGAAATGACGTTCACATTAAATAGGATTGGAAATTGTCGAAAGGGAAATATTGAAAAACCCGTCCGAAGAAACGGTGTAAAAAACCACCCAAATATTCAAGAAACCCCCAAAATAAAAAAAAAATCAAATTTCTTAAAAATTCAAAATA
>CM055405.1:11203210-11220535 GCA_029228625.1 Pseudolycoriella hygida | reverse complement strand
CTAAGAACCCTCATATCAGAAACCTCCAGGTCATGCACTAGATATCCGCAATCCACCCAACTCTCACTACCATACAGAATCGTCGGCCGGAATATTGACCTGTGAATAGCTAACTTCGTTTCGCTACTTAATTCCTTCTTGTTGAACACGTGCGACCTCAACTGACTGGCCACCGCGTTTCCCATTTTCCTCCTTTCCTCAAATTCCCTAACCAACTTGCCATCCTCTGAAAAAAATGGTTCCTAAGTACTTGAATTCAGAAACCTGCTCCAGCTCCTCCCCATTTAAATTGCAAGCTATCTCCTTCCGAGATTTGCCTATATGCATAACCTTAGTTTTCCCTACACTTATCTTCATCCCATACTCCTCACATGCAGCATTCAGGCAGTCAATCCCACCCTGTAACTCCGCGGTACTATGTATGTATGTCACCTTCTGAGAAAAATTGAATTTAACTATATATTGTTTCATTAAGAAGTAACAAGCCGAGAGAAGAAGATTAGAGACTTGGAAAAGTAGTCCCTAAATCGACAAAAAATACATAACATTTTAGCGATTAGCGAATAGCGAAATATAGCCTCGCTAAATTAGCTGTTTGCGAAACGCTGGTCGCTATTAGCGAGGAAATTATAAATTAGCTTCGCTATTAGCGACGCTAATACAACCCTGTATAACAGCAACCGATGCGACAGAATTCAAGCAAATTAAGAAACGAAAACGCGAGTTAAACTTCATAATCTATATAGTTCATTCAATATTTCTGTTATTTGAAATTGTAATTATATCGTTTCGTGACGACTACATCTGTGTTGGAAGGTCATAGACCGATATTATAGATGAAATTTCCAATTTAAACACATTGTATGCACGCGTAGTTTATTTCGATCAAAATAATAAAACGTTTGATAAATTTGGAAAGAAGAAAAAATATACATTTTCGTTAAAACAGACTGCGCACTATTTATTTTTCGTATCTTTTTTATTAAGGTTTTTTTTTTCAAGTGCATTGATTACATGCGATAAAGCGCAACGGAAATTGTTTGTGGAATAAGTTCTATGTTTGTCCGTCTGTATTGATCTATGAAAACAATGAAGGCGCCTCTTGTCAACCGTCTGTTAGTTATATGTTCAACATTACTCAGCACTGGAACTGTTTTGGCTGAATATTTTTGAATGATTTAATGGTTGCAAATGATCGCACTTCGACGTGTATATAGACGTTTCATTTGAAAAAATTCCGTAAAAATGGATGGTGGTTAGAACGACACAACTACGGTATGAGTGTTAATTTGCGTGGGACTTTTTGTAAGGTGAATGTAATTGTGTAAACTTAAGAAAGAAACGATAGGAATTCACATTCGAATATTCTATTCTGTTCTAGAGGGCAGTAGCTGTTTATCAGCTTCATTATTGACTCTGCGACTGCTATGTCTTCATCTGTTGTTTGCCAATGACTTGAAATTCAACGACAGATCCGATTGCAGTTACGTTAAGCACGGTGCTGCTGAAAAAGAAAAAAGTTTTTTTGAAAAGGCACCCAAAAGTTTGTTGTGGTTTTCGAAAAAGGGACTCCAATAGAGTTCAACACAGGTTTCACTTGATTCCGATCAGATCCTTCTTCATATACCAGGTGGGTCAATAATTCCCGGGCCTGACGGGGAAAACACAAAATTTTCGACCAAAATCTATTTGATCCTTGAAATTTGGTCTATTTGATGATGGTTTGTCAATACCTAGGAATCTCTAACTTTTTACCTCTCCCGAAAAGTTCATTTTCAAAAAAGCTCTCAAAAATTGCTATTTTTCACCTTTTTGGTCGTAATTGGTCACTTCTATATCTGCTATCTAATATCTGCTACGGAACCGGTTGTGCAGGTTTGGTGCATGGGAAGGCAACCTGTTCACGATTTCATACAGTTTAGCATGAAATCACGATTTTTTGTGTCATGAAATTCATCGTTTTTTGGCGAATCGCGGCAACCCTTATGCGATGGGGTATATCGTGTCCCAATTTACTTTTAAAATATGTCTCACTTATTTTTTCGGAACGATTATTGTCTTAGCTTTCTTCTCCTTGCAAATTTGGAGGACATCTAGTGAAGCACAGTGGAATTTTCCTAGTCTTTCTGAAAATACTACCAAAATTTGAGATTCAAGAGGTTTAGGAGCATTTGTGTCCGTTTGTTCCCTCCAAAGCTCCCATTATCATGACCAGAGTATTGTTCTCGAATGTAGAGATGTTGTATGAAGTTTTTAGAACAATAGTTCATCCTGGAAAGAGATTCCACCAATCGAAACCTCATTCTCAACCGAAACACGATATGTCAGTTTTCTCATTTTTCTCAAAATTCCAAAAGTAGTTCCATCAAAACGGATACAACTCATGAACATATCGTCTAAATGTCATCAAATTTATACACGGAACCTATAAAGGATGTCTCTAGAAGGAATTCATATGAATTGGTAGATGCTAGACCCGGATCTATGTTAGGCCCGGGACTTATTGACCCACCTGGTACCTATACGAGATTTTCAATTTTTTTCCTTCCGTAGGGCTGACTTTTTTAAAAAAAATTTCGATTTCTTCTGGTTTTTCCTACTGAAAAGTTTTTAATATTTGAGAAACTTAGAAAAATTTTCTTTTGAAATTTTTCGGAAAGGATTTAGAGATCGCGAAATCGCAAAATGTGCTTTTTTGGTCATTTTGGAGAGTTTTCGGCCACTAACTCTCACAAGATCAATCAAATCGGCTTTATGGTATTTTTAATGGAAAGCCACATTAATTTCCTTTCCAACGACGCCCCTCACGAGACATTTGATAAAGAATTGGATTTTCGGCGTCGATTACAGTTTGCTGATTTTTGCTACTTTTCAGTTACATGATGGGTTTTGAGCTCCACTCTTCACGCGTTAACTGGAAGCTTCAAGATTTTATTTTTCCTGGAAAGCATTGTCCGCAACCTTTCCAACGACACCCCACTTGAGAAATTTGTTGAAAATTTGAATTTACGGCAGCTATTTGAGTGAAGGTAATTTTTCCGACTATTTCGCTGCTCTGGCCATCACCTCCTCTCAAATGGCCGTCGTAAATTCAAATTTTCAACAAATGTCTCAAGTGGGGTGTCGTTGGAAAGGTTATGATAGTGGCTTTCCAGAAAAAAATCCTTTAAGACATTAATTCCTTCCGACTGAAGTCTGGAGGTTGTAAAACTTCAAAATTGGCGGTAAAGACGTGAAAAGTGCTCGAACACTAACAGTTGCCAAAAATCCAATTCATCACCAAATGTCTCATGTGGAGTGTCGTTGGAAAGGTTACGAACTATGCTTTCCAGGAAAAATAGTATCTTGAAGGTTCCAGTTAACGCGTGAAGAGTGGAGCTCAAAACCCACCATGTGACTGAAAAGTAGCAAAAATCAGCAAACTGTATTCGACGCCGAAAATCCAATTCTTTATCAAATGTCTCGTGTGGGGCGTCGTTGGAAAGGAAATTAATGTGGCTTTCCATTAAAAATACCATAAAGCCGATTTGATTGATCTTGTGAGAGTTAGTGGCCGAAAACTCTCCAAAATGACCAAAAAAGCACATTTTGCGATTGCGCGATCTCTAAATCCTTTCCGAAAAATTTCAAAAACAATTTTTTCTAAGTTTCTCAAATATTAAAAACTTTTCGGTAGGAAAAACCAGTACAAATCGAAATTTTTTTTAAAAAAATCAGCCCTACGGAAGGAAAAAAATCGAAAATCTCGTATAGGTACATGGGGAAGGATCTGATCGGAATCAAGTGAAATCTGTTTTGTACTCTATTGGAGTCCTTTTTTCGAAAACCACAACAAATTTTTGGATGCCTTTTCAAAAGAACTTTTTTCTCTTTCAGCAGCACCGTGTAAGTCCACCACGACAAACATAATTTATTTTCGTTTCGCTCATAGTTCTAGAACTAAAGCATTTCGAGGGAATATGAAATGATTTCTGACCATTTTGTAATCATATGGGCTCCTCGAATTAACTGCAGGTTGGGTCCTAGGAATCAAACATTACCACACATTCCTTGTTCTATAACTCGAGCATTCTGAGGAAATGCGAATTCATTTTTGGCCATGTTGCAATTATATGGAATGCGCGAAGTTACAGTAGGCTGGTTCCTAGAAATCGACCATTCCCACCTATTTCGAGTTCATTCCCAGCATTTTGAGGAAATATGATCCGATTTCTGCTCATTTTTCATGCATATGAGATCCTCGAAGTAACGGCAGGGTGATTGCTAGGAATCGACAATTCCCAGTTCTAGAACTCAATAACTTTGAGATGGAAGTGTTGACCTGTCTCCAGTTATTGAGATGAATCATATAAAATAAAAGTTAGCGAATTTGAGATTATCAGACTCGTTCTGAGGGTAGGATTATGACGACCTGCTACAGTTCTTGTACGAGAACAGCTAAAGATTTGATGCGCTAAGTGAATAATTCTGTAGCTTGCGTCGGGTCAAAATGAAAAGGCGAATATTTCACTTTTTGTGACGATGATTTTATTTTGCGTCTGCACCCTTCGCTTGCTACAAAAGAACTGATTTTGCACTCACTCTCCTTTTGCAAATATGCTATGGATCGTGAGTGCGTTTAGGTCCGCTGAGTAGTTTGCATTAAGAGTAAGTATCTTTTAAGGTCAATAACAATAAACAAAAGCAAAAATTTCAAATTTTCACTGCCACTGTTGCTTTCTCGATTTGGTGGTTTCAATTGCTGACCAGATGAATTTTAGGTTATGGCATTTCCGCCGTATAACCTCGCGCCTACGAGGGACGTTTTCTGGCGCGTCCCACTCGCGAATCGTTGGGTCCTGCAAAAAATGAAGAAAGGTTCTGACAGTAATTTGTTCAATTTTTGATTTGATTTGAATTATTTGGTTTCGAATTTGATAATGACGAACTAACTTAATTTCGCCCATTTCTATGCCAATGATTATCCTTAACTATACCCACCTCGTAAAATTATCTAGCTTTCAATTCGAGTTAACTAAAATTTTATTTAATATGACAGCAATCTTATGCCAAACTTATGCGAAACAAACATTTCCATTTATCGTCTTTGCATTAACTGTGATGATTGATTATTGAAGGACGACATCGTCCTCTATGGCTTTCTCGATAGGTAATGTGCCAATTTTGTGAATGCTTCTGGTTAATATTGTACTTGACGTTTTTACCCTTACTTTCCATACTAGCCCTTCTCCATCTTTGAACGTTTCAATAATTCTCCCTAAAAGCCATTTGGATGGTCCTCTTTGGATCCTCTTTAATCAGAACGAGATCACCAACTTCTACGTTCTTACACGGCCTCATCCATTTTCTTCTGTACTGCAATTGAGACAAATACTCTGCCTTCCATCGCTGTTGGAAGTGTTCTACCCTTTTGGAGATCTGCTGCCACTTACTTAGTCGACTGACGTGAGCGTCGAGTAGACTTGGTTTGGGAGGGGCCAACAAGCTTTCGCCGATTAAGAAATGCCCTGGCGTCAAGATCGACAAGTCATTCGGATCGTTCGATACGGGGCATAAAGGCCTAGAATTTAGGTATGCTTCTATCTCTATCGATTCTGATTCTGATTTATTTCCACCAATTTCGTTGAAAACTCTTCTCTGTGCACTGACTTTGCTGTATACCTTGCTTGACCTTTAATGACTTCTCACGTTTTGCTTGCTTTTTTGATCTTCGATGTTTCAGCTTTTCCACACCACACACTACTGCGATTCTTTACTTTACTTCATGACAATAACTTTACTTTAACTAACAATTGATAATTGACATTAATTTTATCCCGGGCGCCATGAATAATTCTGTAGCTTGCGTCGGGTAAAAATGAAAAGACGAATATTTCACTTTTTGTGACGATGATTTTTATTTGCGTCTGCGTCCTTCGCTTGCTACAAAAGAACTGATTTTGCACTCACTCTCCTTTTGCAAATATGCTATGGATCGTGAGTGCGTTTAGGTCCGCCGAGTATTTTGCATTAAGAGCAAGTCTCTTTTAAGGACATGTTGCTTCTAGACGCAACATTAAGAACAATGGATCATCCATAAATGGCGACCATTTAGATTCGCGAAAATTTTTATTAATTTTTTTGCTTACAAAAATTGTATTAATGTAGGAGGAGCAAAGAAATTCAATGGCATTGCTGACTGTGTGAAGAAAACTGTGAAAGCTAATGGCTTTTTTGGCTTATATCGTGGCTTATCTGTACTACTTTACGGCAGCATACCGAAATCTGCTGTCAGGTATGGTGTACACGTCTCATTCGTTTAAATTTAAATTCAAACGTAATTTCCTTTCTACAGATTTGGTGCATTTGAAACGTTGAAAACTCAAATGATGGATCACAATGGACAACTTAGCACAAGTGGCAAACTTTTAGCTGGTCTTGGCGCTGGTGTTGCCGAAGCCATCTTGGCTGTAACGCCCATGGAAACAGTCAAAGTAAAATTCATTAACGATCAACGAAGTGCCAATCCCCAATTTCGTGGCTTTTTCCACGGTGTATCCACCATCATAAAACAGGAAGGTTTTATGGGTGTGTACAAAGGCCTCACAGCCACAATTATGAAACAAGGATCCAATCAAGCAATTCGATTTTATGTAATGGAATCGTTGAAGGACTTGTATAAAGGTGACGATCCGAAGAAACCAGTTCCGAAATTGGTTGTTGGTGTCTTCGGTGCCGTTGCTGGCGCAGCCTCTGTATTTGGTAACACACCAATCGATGTTGTTAAAACACGAATGCAAGGCTTGGAAGCGGCAAAGTACAAAAGCACTGTCGATTGTTTCATGAAAATTTGGAAGAATGAAGGACCAGCCGCATTTTATAAGGGAACGGTGCCACGATTGGGTCGTGTTTGTTTGGACGTAGCGATTACGTTTATGATCTACGATTCGTTCATGGATTTGTTCAACAAATTTTGGCGTTAATCGATGGAATTGGCACGTTGTTCGAGTACAAAAATTTGCATTTTTGTTACTTATACTTACTAAAATTGTAGATAAAAACTATGGTGAGCTTCGCTCAACGCCTAGTGAACTGGTTACTTTAGGAAAGGCCTTATTCTTGTTTTTATTATTTTTTTTCTTGTGATCATTTAATGTCACAATTGGTAATTAGAGAGATAAATTGTGCAACGAAAGTAGGTAAATTTATGCTTAGAAATTAATTGAAACAGACTTCGGTTTAGGTGTTTCTGTCTCAATAAATCCGAAACTACCCTCCCTCGGCACAAAACAATTTTACACTTTTTTTTTTTAAATAATGTTTTTTGTTTTTAAAAAATACATTTTTGAAAAAAATATTTTTGCAAGGAACTGTATGTAAAATTACGAATAAAAAAATGTCATTCCGATTGCAAATCAGGGCGTCAACGAAATACTAAGTCAATCGCATGTTGTTCAAGTCTTATACCAAAGGCTCCATTCAAGTTTCGTTGATAAAATATTGCTTTTAATTTTCAGAATATTTAATTTAATTTATTTACTTTTTTTCTTGTAAAAACGCAGGCGTAAATTTAATTGTTTATCTTTTAAGCACAATCAAATTGTTATATATGTATACATCAGATTCTGAAAATATATATGCACATGTATTGTGTACGATTTGTAGAAATTTATTCTATTTTTTTTTTTCAAAACCTCCCTGTCTCCGCGAGGACAGCATTTAATAAAGCAACCAACTTCGTAATGCGGCTCCGGTACATGCAGATCTTGCTCTATCAGGCATTATCACTTCGAATGCATTCCTCCATCATGGGCGTGACGCAGTCCACATACGTACAAAAAATTAAGAACATTTTTTTTTCGTAGACGGCGTAACTATATATACAGCTATGTTTTGACTTTTTTCCCTTGCGTCGTATCCCCTGAGACCTAGTTTTTCGTATTCTACGTAAAATCGGTCCAGCGGATCCAAAGATATGCCCTTTAGAAAATCGTTATTTTCCATACAAAATGTGCTTTTTCATAGAAGTCAAAGTTAATGGAAACATTAGCTAGTGAGTTACTTAGTTAGTTAGTTCCAGAGCCATTTGTATGAAAACCGACTTTTTTGGCTCAGGCTCGAAAACGGCTCGATAACTTTCTTGAAATTTTGCAGGGACCTTCGGGTGGGTTTAATTTTTTTTTTGTCAAAGAAATTTTTTTTTCGACGAAAATTTTTTTCGCCGGAAAATTTTTTTTGCCGAAAGTTTTTTTTCGTCGGATTATTTTTGGCAGGAAATTTTCTTCGACGAAAACTTTTTTCGCTGGAAATTTTTTTCGCCGGAATTTTCTTTCGCCGAAAATTTTTTTTCGTCGCTAATTTTTTTTCGCCGGAAATTGTCTTTGCCGGAAGTTTTTTTTCAACTGAAATTTTTTCTCTAAAATTTGTTTCCTTTTTTCTTCCAAAACTACTGATACGCTTAAACGTTTTTATTTTGTTACACAATTACAAAATTTTAGTTTATTGTCAATTCCACAACTTTGACAATAGAACCATAGACTTTTTTTTTTGACTAGACGGGAATGTTAGCATGGCGCCAAATTTGAAATGAGAAATGCAGAAGCATAACAAATTTTCGTAGTTTATGTTCTTCTTACATTCCTTAAACTTTAACAATTTTAGTTTTTCAGCCAAATTTTTAAAAGTTCTCAAATTCACAAAAAGTTTCAAATTTCTGAAAAGTTTTCAAATTCATGGAGATCGGAATTTTGAAAAATAATGAAAATTATCAATTTTGGATGAATTTTAATGGGCCATTCCATGTAAGGTTATAAGAGAATGATGTCTGCACACTGAAACTTTGATTTTTGATACATATGTTGTATGGAAGAAAGTATTACAGACGTTTTACCTACAACTTCTTCATTGAACGAAAATTTAGAAAAAGCTTCGTTTAGCCTGCAGTCGTCGTTCTCTCATAATCATGGGATGGGGAATTTCTATGAATTTCAGATTTGACATTTTCTCAGAAATTTGGACTTTTGTAACTTCAACACTTTTTAAACATTTTAGAAATTGATGAAAATTCTTGAAATTTCAAAATGACTAATAGCAAATCATGAAATATTTTCAAATTTGAAATTTTAGTAATTTTAAAATTTCAAGAATTTTCATAAATTTCTAAAATGTTTAAAAAGTGTAGAGAAGTTGGAAAACTCAAAATTTCTGAGAAAATGTTTAATCTGAAACTCATAGAAATTCTTTACTGTATGAAAATTCTTCCAAATTTGATAATTTTCATGATTTTTCAAAATTCCGATCTCCATGAATTTGAAAACTTTTCAGAAATTTGAAATTTTTTGTAAATATAATAAATTTCACAAAAACTTAGAAATTTGAGAACTTTCAAAAATTTGGCTAAAAAACTAAAATTGTTAAAGTTAAAAAACATTAAAATAACATAAAATAAGACAAATTATTATGCTTCTGCATTTCTCATTTCAAATTTGGCACCATGCTAACATTCCCGTCTAGTCAAAAAAGTCTATGGTTCTACTGTCAAAGTTGTGGAATTGGCAAGATCCACAATAAACTAAAATCTTGTAATTGTGTAACAAAATAAAAACGTTTAATTGTATAGGAGATTTTTTTCGCCGGAAAATTTCTTCGACGAAAATTTTTTTCGCTGGAAAGTTTTTTCGCTGAAATTTTTTTTTTCGTCGGTAATTTTCTTTCGCCGGAAATTTTCTTTGCCGTAAATTTTCATTGCCGGAATTTTCTTCGACGAAAAATTTTTTCGCTGGAAATTTTTTCACCGAAATTTTTTTCGCCGAAAATTTTTTTCGTTGAAAATTTTTTCGCCTGAAATTTTTTTTCGTCGCTAATTTTTTTCGCCGGAAATTGTCTTTGCCGGAAGTTTTTTTTCACCGGAAATTTTTTCTCTAAAATTTGTTTCCTTTTTTCTTCCAAAACTACTGATATAGGAAATTTTTTTCGCCGGATTTCTTCGACGAAAATTTTTTTCGCTGGAGATTTTTTTCGCCGGAAATTTTTTCTACGAAAATTTTTCCGTCAAAAATTTTTTTTCGTCGAAAATTGTCTTTGCCTGAAGTTTTTTTTTCACCGGAAATTTTACTCTAAAATTTGTTTCCTTTTTCTTCCAAAACTACTGATAGGGGAAATTTTTTCGCGGAATTTTTTCTACGAAAATTTTTTCGTCAAAATTTTTTTTCTTCGGAAAGTTTTTCGCCGAATTTTTTTTTTCGCTGAAATTTTTTTTTCGCCGAAATTTTTTTTGTCGGTTAATTTTTTTTCGCCGGAAATTTTCTTTGCCGGAAATTTTTTTTTACCGGAAATTTTTTCTCTAAAATTTGTTTCCTTTTTTCTTCCAAAACTACTGATATCACAACAAAACACCTTTTAAAAGGAAAACGAGACGCAAGTCCTCGTCCCTTCTTCCAAAACAACTGATATCAATTTGGGTGACGCTTATAGCTTCACAATGCAAAAAATTCTTTTGAAATATTTTCACTTTTGATTAAAAAAATGCGTCAGAAATGTTATAGTTTTTCTGTTCTTTCAGATTTGACAAGAAAAAAAATTAAGGTTTGCGTGATGAGTACGGGTAGCCAAATTTTTGGCGTGCGAAATCTGAAAGCACAGAAAAATTATTACGTTGGGAGGGTCCGGCATTCGTGACGCGTCTTTTAATCAAAAGTGAAAATATTTCAAAAGATTTTTTTGAGTTCTGAAGCTGTAAGCGTCACCCAAATTTATATCATTTGAGCCCATAGCCTTATACCAAACATAACGACATGGGTACAGAGGAAACATGAAGAGGTTAACTTCCAACTGACACAGTATCTGTCGGGCCACGGGTGCTTCAGGAAATACCTGCACAGGTTTGGATTCACAGAGTCACCTTTCTGCACGACATGCGAGGGAGAAGATGACGGAGATGACGGCAAGTAGGTCAGAGTATAATGCCGAAAACATAATATCGGAGATGTGTCGCGATGAGGAGGTGTGGAAAGTGGGAGATAATGTAGTCGAAAAATAATGGGGAAGCTGCAAAGCCATGGAGAGACGATCAAAGAAGACTGACAGTTGATCTGAGAGAGTAGGTGGGAAAGCACAGTCCCTTTCCGAAGTAATGCTATAAGGCGGTTCCGGGGAGAAGAGAGCATGGAGAGTAAGGAAGGAGGTTTTAGTTGGTAGGTCATTGAAGAATGGAACCCAACACTACCTTGGTCCAGGACGACCGGGTGTCTATGAAGATTTCCTAACCCTTATAAAAAAAGGTGTAGTGAGGTGCAGCTAGGTGTAGTTTGGTGCAGCTAGGTGTAGTGTAGGTGCAGTGAGTTGTAGTACACATGCACCTCACGTCATCATTGCGGCCTGCCGCAGTTCTCATAAGTCCACGAAATAATAAATTGGAGACAAACAAGCTACGCTAGGGTATTAACGAACATACAATACAATTTGAGAATTTTCTGCCTGTATTTTCATTATGCTTTCGCCACATTTGTATCAGTGTGTCGGAACCTTCTGAATAACAGTGAAGCATATCATTTTTATCCATCAGAAAATTTATTTTCCAGAAGTACGGTATTTGCTGTTAACACATCACAGTAAATTCAAAAATGTACTAACTTACAAGTACAAATTTTGTTGGCCTGCTCAAATCATTGACGGCTATGATGCATCGGGTAACACATTGTTGCCAATATCTGTCAAAAGTCTAAAAACTGACTTCAAAACATTTAACTTTTTGGATAAATAAAATGTCCATCAATTTTTTATTATTCATCAAAGTTGATGAAGGAGGTTCTCTTCACCGACTGGCCTATTTTTGGTCATCGAAATGTGAGCATTATTTGATTTGTAAAATTTAAAGATCCTAAGATGTTCCAATATCTTTTTGATTAGCGTGACACGTGGATTCCCCATGTTGGCGAAGTTCGAAATTTATTGAAAAACAATGATTTAATGGCACAGAACTATTTATTAATCACTCAAAATTGTGGTGTTTATGAAAACATGAGGGGCACATGGGAGGATTACCAGGGCACTTATCGCATCGGACACAGGTTTCCTTCCTAGTTTTATTTTCAGCACAAATCTTGCAACGTACATAGTAAGATGGCTTGTGCGTCGGAGGAATAGGGATTTTTTCCATACGATGAGTGTCTGACTTTGACGATTGATCAGTTTCACGAATATATCTAGTATTCGAAACAGGACCGGATGACGGTATCAACTCAATTAAATCTCTTCCGTCATGTGCTGTATGTGGCAACTGTAACTGAAAGCATTGTATAAAAAAGTTAGTCGTGTGAATTGTGTGAATGAATAAATATTTTTACCATTGTTTCTATCAGTGTATCTCTGAACTGCAGAAAGGGTACTTTCGGGTGATATTTTCTATACAAAAAGTACGAGTTCCACACGGCCATGTCAAGTAAATGGAACAATACTTTTTTATACCATCGGATTGTCTTTCTTGGGGAACTCTAGTATGATGTCATCTGATCCAGACGATCCACTCCACCCATGTTTCCGTTGTAATCCACCACATCTACAGGCTTAATTTTTTTTATCACCGAAACGATTTGCTGTTGTAAGCACGTCACGTTTATCTTTCCATTTCGAAACATACACCTCTTTCTTTCGGCTCCAAATATGTTCACCTTTCCTTAATTTTGCTTCAATTACCTCCCGTGGATTGTGTCTTCTATTTGCTCTAAGTGTGCCCGTCACGTGAGTCTTTTTTGATAACAAATACTCGGACAGTGTGACGCTATTGTAAAAGTTATCCATAAACAAATGGTGGCCTCTGTCAAAGTATGGCGCCATTAGTGTCTCCACGATCTTCTGAGTTGTTCCTACTGGATCGTCAGAAATTGAGTCGTGTCCCTGATAAATTATGATGTTTAAGACATATCCGTCTGCAGTGGTCAGTTCATAGAACTTTATACCATATTTTCGGCTTTAGTTTTAATAAATTGACGAAAACTAAGTCTGCCCCTAAACAATAGAAGCGACTCATCTAGCGATAAGGCTTTGCTCGGAATATAAGCACTGTTGAAGGATTTTATTAATGCATCCACCAGTCTATTGACTTTTTGCAGCTTGTCTTGTTTTTCGCCTTCGCGATAAGGAGTGTGACAATTAAATGAGCGGAGCAACATCTGATAGCGTCTACCAGACATTGTTGCAGGGAATACAGGATGAAAATAAAGTAGATTTTTAGAGAAAGCATTTCTAATTGTAGGAAATTTGCACTGAGCCATCAACAAAGATAATCCAAGAAACTTGTACATTTCCGAACAGTTTGTGTCGTGGAAAATCACTTTGGGACTTTTTCTGGAGGTGTGCACCGGCCGAGAATATAGTTCTCTTGCATACGCGTTAGTTGCACTTGTAATTATTTCCATGATTTCTCCAGTAAAAATTTTGTGAAAAACATTTCTCGGACTACTTTCGTTGTTGATGTCTGTAATTATTGTTCCATGGAGGTCTGTTGAAAACGGGAATTGCGGAATATCTTTGAGATCGGAGCACCATTTTTCTTCCAAGCTTGTATGCTGGACGTCATTTTCATACATGTGAAGTGCGTCGTCTGGAATATTAGCGTCGTAGAGCGGATCCAAGTCATCCTCTGACTCATCACTTAGGTAGTTAAAATCCGAATCACTGTCCGAATTCGGATCGTCCACAGTCACAAAGGAAAATTTTCGTTTTTGTAGTCTATGCGACATGACTTTTTTTTGTTTGAATCATTTAACATTGACATAGACAGCGCCTACTTAGACTTGAAATTGATCTGGTACAGCCTGTGGAAAAGCCCCTGGCGTACGAATTAACTATTTCGTGTTAAATTTACTGCTCATTTGAAGGCGATGTAAGGATTTCTGTATAAAAGTTTGACAATGCCTACAACAACACCAGTTTTGTTGACTGGGAATCGTGCTCATAAGGGTGCTAAAATTTTCACGCAAAATGTTTAGATTTTTGTAGCAGTTTTCCTTTTATTTTGGATTGAAAGATGGCAATACTCCCGTAATTCGCATAGAGAACAATTTTTAAAAAATGAACAAAAGATTTCTGTTGTTTTTTCCCCGAAATTGTTTATTATGCAAATTACGGCAGAACATCTCATAGATTTTGTGCGTTTGTATTCTTAACTGCCCCAAGAAAAATCGTGTTTAAAAGCTTGTTATGGTTGTGACACATTCATTTACATTTAGTATAGAGTGCCACCAACACCAAGTTGATTTCAATCAGGCAACGAAAAATGAGAGAATTTCTTCGAACCAACTGATAGTCGATCATGTTCACATGACCCGAAAGCATTGGAAAAAATTAATTCGTTATAGACGAATGTAGATGAAAGTGGCCAAGTCAAAACAAGAAACTGGTCCAAGTTTTCGTGACATCACTCAATATTTTTGATCGTCAAATAAATAATATTCGAAACAATTGAAAATTCCGCGCTAAATTTGAATGACATTACAAAAATCTACAACAAAATTCACTAAACACCACAATACACCAACACATACAAAATGAGATTCATCGTTCATCCACACCATATTAACTTTAACTTTGCCAAAAGAACGAAAGCCTCCTCTTCAAATCAATAAAATAAAGTTGCGGTGTGATTTTCATCATGAATTTATAAAGGAAAATGTGATACAATATCAGACGAACGAATTTGTGAGCACGATAAGTTTATTCCATTTGAAAAAAGTCAGTCAATCAAGGTGTTGAAATACCCAATGCTAAAAAACAGCACCTTTCATAAGCCGTTCATTTTCATTAATACACGTACGTCAAACTAGGAAAAAAAATTATATCTCTTCCAAAAATTCTGTAAGTATTTTAATGTTTTAGATGATGATTTTGTAAGAATTTTAAATGAAAATTGTTCGACATAAAGATCATGTCGATGGTATGTGGTCGGTGCCACAGTTGTCGGTTTTATTATTCATTTGAGGTTATTGCATTACATGATCCTATGGTTCACATTGTCATAGCGTCTTTGGATTTTCATTTCTGTTACTTTTTGGTATACACTTGAGCTGTATATTTTCTGCTGCACATTGGTTTTGTTTGTAAACAAATCATTAGCCAGCAGGTTGATTTATGATAAATTCGGGTCGACACTGGTCATTCGTTAAGACATTGTCATTTAGATTTAACCGATCCGAATTTTTTGGTTTTGTAAATTTGCAATTTTTTAATGATTCGGGAAGTTATGAAGCTCGTTATTCGTTTTGATTCATTGGTAGAATATTCGATTCAAAAGCTAAGACCCGTAGTTACAAAGATGAGAGTAAGTAGAGAACACACTGAAAAGTTCAGAGTTCAACTTGTGTTTCTATCGAACAATGATATTTATGTACAATAGGGTACTGGTTTATTTCATCAGCCCATCTTTGGAAAATACAGTTCACACTCAGAGGCTATCGATTCTTATTTCTATTTTATTAATTATATCGTTAGTTAGGTTAGTTCTAGGGTCTATAGTTTCCTGAGCAAAATTCCCCACTTATTTGAATGTACACAATCCATTGCATATTAACGTGCGTACCTGAGTATTCTCTCTACCGCACGACCCCCGTGGGTGAGGAATTGAGGTACGCCCAATCAACGCGAGTCCCCGAAAGGACTCTCCCTAGTACGGTAGGCCGGGCAACCTTCGCGACCTGGTAAGGCTCGGAACACTATCATATCCTACTGAATTCTCGCCAACCTGGTTGTCCACGAAGGACTAGGGGTTCAGTCACCCATTTCAAAACGCAAACTGTTTTGACGCAGCTCAATATGTCCCACAGCCCCCGCGTTGCGGCACCACAAGGCACCTCAACCAAGTGCTGGGGCCGGATGCGGCCATCTCGTATGACACACTACACCCGGGGGTCCCCAGCCCCGCTGTACCGAATTTACCCTCGGTGGGGGCTTTCGCGGTAAGGCTCTTAACCAAACCACTTCGGTAGGGATGTGCTCCGCATCCCTGGTACCGCTGAACTGGCTCGGGAAACCATGGTGTCGCTACTCACCAGTGGACCAACGGCTCGAAGAAATCAAACACCGTTGGCGACCAACCCCTGTGGTCTTATTTGAATGTACATACAACTTTGCAAATTGAAGCGACCCTACAGAGCACAGCCTTAAACTTAATCTAACACCAAACAACAGGATACAATCAACTCCAAAGTTGTTCCCTCTTTGGCCTAAATCTTTTATCACAACAAAAACCTTTTAAAAGGTAGGGTGTGACGCAGTCCGTAAGTCCGCTTCCAAAACTAATGATATCGCTTGAGGTGACGCTATCGCAGATAAAGCGCAGAAGTTTGTTTGAATGGAACCTTGTGTTAAAAGTTTTGATTTCCTGAAAAAATTAGAGCGCTTTCTTTGAAACAAAACTACGTTTTGTTAAAAAAATTGCGTCACAAATGCCGGACCCACCAGCGGAATAACTTTTCAATACTTTCAGTTTTTACACGCAAAAATTTAAAATTACCTTAAACAATCTACCCAATAACAAACAAAAGTCAAATTTTTGCAGCGCAAAAACTGAAAATACAGAAAAATTATTTCGTCGTTGGGTCCGGCATTTGTGACGCAATTTTTTAACACAACGTAAAACTTTTAACACAAGGTTCCATTCAAACAAACTTCTGCGCTTTATCTGCGATAGCGTCACCTCAAGCGATATCATTAGTTTCGGAAGCGGACTTACGGACTGCGTCACACCCTACCTTTTAAAAGGTTTTTTTTGTGATATCAGTCGTTTTGAAAGTTTTCAGTTGTTGAAAAAATTTCTATTTTTTGAAAAAAATTTCTCCGAAAAAAAACACCTTCGGCTACCATCGGAACACTTCGTATCACCTTCGGAATACTTTGTGTCACCTTCGCCTTCCTTCCGAACACTTCGTGTCACCTTCGGCTACCTTCGGAACACTTCATGTCACCTTCGGCTACCTTCGAAACACTTCGTGTCACAAATTCTTCCCACTGATGCATATAACTTTCCTGAAGAAACCAACTGTCTAGGTATTCTTATACAGAATTTAGCAAAAAATCCAAGATGGCGTCACTTTGACAGTTGGCAGCCATTTTCTAATGATACCAAAAAATTCTCCTGATAAAAGTCTATAACTTTGTAGAAGAAACCGTCCCTCTAAGTAGCGTCATTCCGGAGCTAAAATTCAAAAACCGAAAAAGCATAAATGGAAATCCAAGATGGCGCCGCTATAACAGATGGCAGCCATTTTCTTATGATCCCAAAAAATTCTCCTGATGAAACTCTATAACTTTGTAGAAGAAACCGTCTATCTAAGTAGCGTCATTCCGGAGCTA
>CM055405.1:11178442-11189129 GCA_029228625.1 Pseudolycoriella hygida | reverse complement strand
TTTTGCCTGTGCTTAGGGCTCAAGTGGGCCTCATGTCGGTCCTAAGGTCGGCCCTAACATAAAAAAATGTTTTTTGCTATGTTGCAGAGCAAATTGATGGAAACATTTTTGTCTATGGAAGTATGTATCCGAGGTCTCTATTTAAGGCCCTAGGTCAGTACTAAGGTCTGCCCTAGTCCAAAAAATAGTTTTTTGCTATGTTGTAGACAAAATTGAGGAGAACATTTTTCTCTATTTGGAGGTTAATTTTGTGCGTTCGGAGAATTTTTTTACACCGTTACTTTGGACGGGGTTTTCAAAATTGCCCAACGGGCAATTTCCAATACATTCTAATGTGAACGCAATATTTACTTAAATACGTTCGAGTCTTTTCGTAACATCAACTCTGTTTGCCGCATCTATTCTGACACGTACGGGTCCCTTCTATGTTTTTATTGCTGATTCGTCATCTAAGGACCGTGATCGTGTTAAGCGCATAAGACCCCTTAAGTAAAAGCTTTTGTTTGGGAAGTTTTTGCTCATGCTTGAGCATTTGATGCTTCTGCTCGCGCTCAAGCAGATGCTCAGAAAATCCTGGCTTCCATGGGTACTTTTAGGGATCATAGGGAAGAAATGAAACCTTCGGGAAAAAACCTGTTTCCATATTCGTGTTTTTCAGATCAAAATACGTTAGACTACATCATTCTTTTCTTCATCATCATCTTCTGTCGGCTAGTGTATTGAAGAATCCGACGCTGTGGGGCATTCAACTTTGCTGAAGAATAAAAATTTCTATCTTACATTCCTGAGCAGATACCAAATTTAAACAGCTAGTGTTACCAAGATTGCCACCGTGACCGGAGAGAATTCTGGTTACTTACATTTTCATTAGCAAAAAGTTGTCCGGCTTAATATCAGCGTGGATGATCTTGCAGGAATGCAACTGGTGTACAATCGCCAAGATTTGACTAGCGAAATGCATAACTAAGCTTTCATGCATTACCTGAGGAACAAAAATTCAATAATTCAATCTTTACCGTTTTCACGTTGATTTTTTAACGACTTACCTTCGTTGTTGCTTGACGAATTCGATTGTTTACGTCCAATAGTGAGCCGTACGGAGAGAATTCTGTTACAAAAATACTGGCGTTCGGAGCGATAATAGCCGTTGAGATGTCCATGAAACCAAGCAACTGTGAATCATGCAATTAGAGAAAAAAAAATTTTTTGTTTATTTTTTGTTTAACTCACCGAATCGTAGTTGGTGATTTTTTTCCGAACTTCTCTGCATATGTAAAGTTCCCAGTTATTTGCCGGTTTTTGGTACTTCAGCGCAACTATGTCACCCGTGTCGCTGTTGATTGCTCTGAAAGTAATTCATCGTTTTATAGAACGCATTATGATGGGAGTGTTGTAAAACTCACTTAAAAACACTGCCATACGATCCTCTTCCCACTTCCTTTTCGATCTGGAACTGGATATTTGCCAACAAAGCCGTTTTGGTATTAAACAGCTTCGGTATTGGCGTACTGACCAACTTGTACATGTCATTATGATCACGAGATGGAAAATCTTTTTTTACCAACAACGCCTTGCATAGTTCCGAATTGAACGGATCCAAATTTGATTTGGCCAAATGTGTTTCAATTGTCGACAAAGCCTTTTCGAGTCGCTTTTGCTTCAGTTCCTCACTGTTCTCGGTGGCGAAAAATGAATTCTGTTCTCCCGAATTGGAGCACATCGAATCGTCATTTTGGTACGATAGATCGGTTGTGCGTTTTTTCAATATGCGGAAGTTGTGTGGCGTTGATGACTTGGAAATGGATTCGTTAAGATAGCTGCGAGCAACATTTCTTATAGGCGTTGAATTAGTGCTGTATGAATACGTTCCGTTGCTATTTTCAGCGCTGTACGGATACGACGATGGGTAATCTGAATTGGAGTAGGAGTCATCGTTTGTCAGATACGATGACTGTACTGGGACAGCACAGTTTGACGAATAGGAATACGATGAGTCATCATTCGAAGACGAATGCATATTGGCAATATTTAGCAGTAAATTAGCATCATCGATGTTGTTACTATGGGGCGCTGACATTTCATGATATTTATTGTCATAATGATTCCTCTGATGACCGTAATAGCTGCTGTTGCTTTGACCGTTGCTACACGCTGGTGCTTCGATCGATTCATTCATTTTTTTGCTCTTTCGTTTTCGCTCTTTCTTCGGTTTTACTTGTGTAGGTGGTGGGGAAGGCACTTTCGGTGAATTAAAATCTCCACCCGTCGATGGTTTCTCTTTGCGATACTTAATTGTAATGGTCTTTGGTTTCCACGACAGTCCATTGCCAGTGCTAAATCGAATTGTTGACGCTTCAATTTGCTCTTCAATATCGTCACTAGCTGAATTTGATGTAACAGTATTTTGTATGTTATAGCCGTTTGCCGTGTAATTTGATTCGGCGGCAAAGCGGGCACGTTCACTTTCCATTTTTCTTGCCAATTCCTGCTCAAGCAATTGTTTTCGTCGATATTCCTGAGCTTGCTGTTGTTGTTGTTGTTGTTGTTGCAGACGCTGCCGTTCTAGAGCAGCCTGACGTTCGACTTCAGCTAAACGCATCCGTTCATATTCAGCTGCCCTAGCTCGTTCCTGTTCAGCCGCTACACGTAATCGCTCCTGTTCAGCTTGTTGTCGCAATCGTTCTAGTTCAGCCTGTCTCAATCTCTCCTGTTCGATTCGATAGCGTTCTGCTGCTTCGATCTTAGCCTTTTCTTCTCGTTTAATTGCTCTCTCCATTTCCCACCGTCGATTTCTTTCACAGCACATTCCAATCAATTGACTGTACCTTCGTGAACGTATTTCCTCTGGACTGTATTCCGTTGCACTGCCGGTATACACCAAATCCTTTCGATATCTACAAATTCTGTTTGGATCATACGGCTCCTCCAAACATAACGCACCCGTCCACGATTCATGATTATTTCTAGCTAAGCGTACGAAATTCGGTGGAATATTTATTCCCAACGAGTCATAACTTTCTTGGTCATCACAATCATATGCATCGCCATACACAGAGTTTAGGGACGTTGTTATTACATTGGCACTGTTATTCAAATTATATGGATCACTTGCCGTCGTGATATTATTCGTGTAATTGGAAGTTGTTGTCTCCTGTTTGCTTTCCTCCAATTTTGCACGCTTCGCAATATTATTATCCGAACTAGCCATTTGTCGTTGATCGGCCATGTGGTCAACCGTGCGCTTTTTTATTGAATTATTATCTTTGTTTAGACGTTGCGCTACCGAGCGACAGAACTTGGCATGGGCTTCTTCTAAATCTGCGTGGGGCTTGGCCTTCGCCTGGAACCCTAATTTGAACACGGATTCGGCTTGTTGGAATGCATTCGCTATGTCGTAGTGATGCGCCCAGCTAATGTAGAAAGTTGCCCATTGTGTTCCAATACCACGTTCGTATAATCCTTGATAAATACTCAATGGACTTGGCGACAAATCGATCTACAAGAGGAGGTAAAATGAAAAAATGAGAGTTTGACGAAGCAACATGACAATGAGACTTAATAGCCTAGAGTAAAGAGTCGACATCATCGTCATCACATCGGACCAAAATGTCATACTTACATATTTCTTCCACAGTTTCACCATTCGAAGATCTTGTTTGTAGTTTTCATTGTACTCGAACTTGGACAGACATTCACCCAAAACCCCCTGGAACTTATTTTCGTTGTCCAAAGCGATCATCTGTTCATACCAGGAAATGTAGTTGTACCACAAATCGAATGGTACATTTCCTTTGAATGATTCGATTGTTTGCTCCCAAGAACTGATAAAAAAATAATTAAATGTATGAACATCGCTTCTAGCTTGCAATCTTGCAGGGTACTCACAGCTTTTCTTTTTGGAAAATTAAGATCTCGTTGTAATTGTTCATTGGTTGCTGGTTCATTTGTTGTTGGTTCATATTGTCCATTTAGTGGCCACGTAGCAACATCTCTGAAGGAAAAACAAATGCATTAGAAATTCGTCGAGTTGGAAAAAGCAATGGACCAAGATTCCCATTAGACGGCAGTCACATAGCATTTTGAAGGAGTGGTCGGCATACTCATATCAATCTCCCCTAGAAAAAACTTAAATGGAAGAGCTTGACGCAAAGGACTTCATAAATGGACATCACCGAAAGACTTCCGCTTCCGTTACGAAGTTTTGAAGGGTGCAATAATATGATAATAATAATAATAATTTGCCTTAACATCCCATGCAGGGTTAGAGGCTAGTTCATTATGCACGCGTTTAGTGCGACGTCCACTTATGTCAAAGCATACAAAATTTCAAGATGAAGTGAGTAAGTTGACAAGCACAGAATTTTCCGTCGCTCGACAAATTATAAATTTAATAACGAAATTGTCTATACTTTGACATAAGCCGATGCCGCACTAAAACCGTGTATTTACTAGTTTCGCTGGTTTGTGGTTCTACTTTTTGAGATCCTTTCATTACTGGAAAGTTTTTGGGTAATTCCGCAGGTAAGTTGCAACAAATGTAACGTAGGAACGTAATTTTCACTGTTTTCTGTGGAAGACAATCTTATGTTATGGGCCATGTGTGATACAGTGGGAAAAAAGCTTTAAATTCCTATCCTCTTCTTCTATACTTCCTGAGATAAGTGCATTCCAATGACATGATGATATAGGCTGGGTTTACCTAACCATTAGCTGAAGCAAAAAGTAAAATATGTAATTAATGTATAGTAAGCACATCGCACAACAACACATACACAATCAACGCTGATTTATTCTACTGAAAATACGTATTCCATCTTAATTTTACGTAATCCACCAAATTTTTACGTAATCCACCAAAATTTTACGTAATTAACCAACACTATTTTACATTTCGCATTTCCCTTTTGCAATTCAATTTCAATTTGCCATCTATATTTATAGTGCGCTCCCTATGTTACATTTACATACGGAAATATTCCTTGACTGTGCCAGTGGTAAGCTGTGCGAAAGACCCATTGCCATGGGTGTCAAATGGTGTGTTATGCGCAATATAGTACTCCTTATGTACCTTAGCCTTACCTTAGAGAAACAACATGGCCGATGGCTACAAGTGTAATTTTAATCGGTGCGCATTTTTATCATTGTTTTTACTCTATCTTAAACCTTGGCACTGAAAAAGAACTGTAATCGTTTGTGGTTTTCACTAGATCAGTTTATTGAATAAAGTTGAGTGAAAGTTTGGTGTATTAGCCATTAAAATTCAACTTTAAACTGTTCGATGATCAAATGCACGTGTCGGCCATTGTTTAAAAATCGATTGTTCAAATTCGTTTCGCAAAAAAAAAACATTTCACGCAAAATGCCTGTATCTAACAACGACCTGCTGAAGGAAACACGAACCATGGCAACAAGATTCGAAAACGTTTGTGATCGCTTGGACAATTTCGAGCTAAAACTTGACAATAACGTATCAGACATTAACAATAAAATATCTGATGTTGTTGCGTCATCAACAAATGGAATCGCAAAGTTGAAGGATGAAATGGCTGGAATTATCGATCGTGTTGCTTCCCTTGAAAACAAACGTACGGACGAAGGAAGGGTCATGGATTTACTCATCATTGGAATACCTTATCTTCTTGAAGAAAATCTGCAATTCGTTATCTCTAAAATCGTCTCGGTGATAGATTTTCGTGAAGAAAGTTCAATTGTTAACATCAACCGACTGAAATCCGCAAAAAAACCTGAAGTACAAAATGATGTGGACAGTACGAAGTGGCCTATAATTGTAAAATTTGCAACTAAAGCTAGCCGACGACTTTTCCACACAAAATACTTTGCTTTCAACAAAAACAATTCGCTCAACTTATCCCACATCGGTTTGGATGGTCATGATCGCGTCTATGTCAACGAAAACCTATGTAAGCATGATCTGGACCTGTTAAGGAAAGCAAAAAAGTTGAAGGCGAAAGGTAAAATTGCTGCTGTTTATTCTTATGACGGACGCATTTGTATATATCGCAACAAGACAGACAAGAAATACGAGACTGAACAATTTAGAAGATCTAAAGAAGTACGAATAGTTATTCGTTTTTAAATGATTCGAAACATTTTGTGATTTTTCAATTTCCGAATTAATTTCAACCTACAACTAACCCTGAACCAAAAAAAGAAGATTAAAATATGAATTAAATCCTAAAACAAAATCTAAACTCCATATTTGGCCATAAATTAATCAAAAACTATCCTAAAACGAAAATAAAACAATTAAAAATTTTACTTAACATAAACATCCTTTATACAATTATATTTAAGATTACTTGTAATTGGGCGAGTGCCTGTTAGTGATCAATAAACAAACAAACAAACGCCAGTGAGGTCTTAATTATGGCATACTGGCAAAGATCGAACACGGACAATGAATTTGGTTAAATGGTTGTGATGAGTAGGCAAGGGCTGACAACTATTGTATTCCACTACCTTACTAAGGAAGGGTGACACTTTCACGAAATGGCTAGTGGGCTAATACCATGGTTGCCCCCGTCCCGGTAAAACCTTGGCAGGCCTCCAAGTACGTTCGAAAGCTCGTCCTGTGAAAATAGGAGGTGTAGGCTCAGATGAACATTCCTGACTAATACCGATCTGGCTCTGAATACGGTGCCCCATGAAGGATCGTATCAACCCTAGCATGGCCTCACTGCTTGCATAGGTAACCATGGGATCATTAAGGTAACTACACTACGAGATGGAGATAGCGGTTTGGAGGGGGGACTCAACAAAATGGAATAAATGAATAAGAATGACAGCAAAAATCAGCAGACAAAATCAGAGGATCAGCGGATAAATCAATCGGAGGTTAAGATATACGACGTGTTCGCAAGAAGCGCGAAGATAACGAGGTCGCCCGTGAGAACAAGCGAGGAAAGAACAAATGCGCTTCAGACCAGCGATACCGGCGAATCGAAGATGACAAAATTGGAGGAAGCCAAAAGAATGGTGAAAGAGTTGCATGAATTTATTCAAGATAAGAATAACGTGCATAAGGACATAAAGAGGATGGTGGTCAATATTAGGGCCTGCTTGAATGATGTGAAACGGGAAACAGCTGACAAGAAGGAGAAAACAGACGGAGATGCCGAAGTGCTAGCTACCCCACTCTCCTCAAAGAGAAAACAAACGCCGGAGGTTACGCCCACAGCAACAAACGCGGCGAAAAGGAGCAAAAAAGACAAGAAAAATAACGAAAGGACCACAAGGAGACCAGATACACAAACACCGAAGCCTAGTCTTAATGAGTGGAGAGAGGTGAGAAACAAAAAGAAGGAGAAAAAAAAGAGAAGCCGAAGCTTAAAAGACTGAGACCGAAGGCTGATGCTCTGATAGTGGCGGCGGAAGAAGGAACAACGTACGCTGAAATCCTCAAAAAAATAAAGGACGACCAAACTCTCAAGGACCTGGGCGAAAACGTCTCGAGAATAAGACGAACGCAGAAGGGTGAAATGTTGTTTGAACTTAAGAAGGGCCCAGAGATTAAAAGTGCAGATTATAAAGATCTAGTCAAGAGATCACTGGGCGAGTCAGCAAAAGTGAGAGCGGTGTCCCACATGACCACGATCGAATGTAGATATATGGACGAGATCACGACAAGCGAAGACCTTCGAAAAGCTCTGAAAGAGCAAGGTAATATAAATGACGAGATAGAGTCAATGACGATCCGTATGAGGAAAGCGAGAGACGAACTCCAAACGGCGGAAATAAAACTCCCGGTGGACGCAGCGATAAAGATTTTGAAAATCGGAAAGGTAAAGGTGGGCTGGACCGTATGCCCGATAAGGGTAACCCAGCAGTTAGAAAGGTGCTTCAAGTGCATGAATTTTGGACACCAGGCAAGGAATTGTAGGGGAGAGGATAGATCCAACCTGTGCAGGAGATGTGGGGGAGAGAACCACCTAGCCAAAGATTGCACGAACCCGCCGAAATGTCTGCTGTGTACGTCAGAAAATGACCACGTGACTGGTGGAGCGAGATGTCCAGTCTTTAAACAGGCGCTTAAATCTAAAACAGGACAAGAATGGAAGTGATACAAATAAATCTAAATCATTGTGACATGGCACAACAACTTCTGTGGCAAGCCTCAGC
The DNA here is from genome assembly GCA_029228625.1 of Pseudolycoriella hygida. Taxonomy (NCBI): domain Eukaryota; kingdom Metazoa; phylum Arthropoda; class Insecta; order Diptera; family Sciaridae; genus Pseudolycoriella; species Pseudolycoriella hygida. Next base: position 11,180,990 of record CM055405.1, on the reverse strand, counting down.
GGAACAAAAATGTGACGTAGCGATTATTTCAGAACCGTACCGTGTATATAGAAACAACGGTAAATGAGCTGCTGACAGAGCCGAGATGGCCGCAATATTGACAACGGGCAAGTACCCCATACAAGAAGTTGTATCAGACGCTCACGAAGGATTCGTGATAGCGAAAATTGATGGAGTGTATATTGCCAGCTGCTATGCACCACCAAGATGGACGATTCTGCAGTTTGAACGAATGTTAGATTTACTCACAGGAGAACTGACGGGACTCAACCCAGTTCATATTGGAGGTGATTTTAACGCATGGGCAGTTGAGTGGGGTAGTAGATTCACAAATGATAGAGGCTTCAGTCTGCAAGAAGCGCTAGCTAGATTAAATGTGGTTCTGGCAAACGTGGGAAATGCAACTACATTCCGCAAGAATGGGCGAGAGTCGATTATTGACGTGACATTCTGCAGTCCAGTACTAGTTCCAAGTCTGAACTGGAGAGTCGACGAAAGTTACACACACAGCGATCACCAGGCATTGAGGTACACCGTGAAAAAGTGTACAGAGGCAACAAGACAGATGACTCATAGAAGAGAGCGAAGATGGAGAACCGGAAATTTCGATCAAGAAGTTTTTAAGGAATATCTCCAATCAAAAGACGATCACGAAGAGAAATCTGCAGAAGAATTGACGAAAGAAATGGTGAATGCATGTGACGCGGCGATGCCAAGAAGGATGGAACCGAGGAATGGGCGAAAACCGGCATTTTGGTGGAACGACGAAATAAGACTTGCGAACAACTTGTTTTAAGACAAGAAGGAGGATGCAAAGGGCCAGAAACGAGAATGTTAGAATAGAGAGGTCCGAAGAACATCGTAATGCAAAACTAGCACTGAAGCGAGCAATCCGGGCGAGTAAGAGGCAGGCGCGCCGTCTTTTGTTTTGAGTGTTGGGTGCTGAAGACATCAACGTCTAAGAATAAGAAAGAAAGGGCTGCACACAAAGTATGTATACGGGCTTTAGGAAGGAAATGTAGCGTAGTAGGGGGGGGGGGGTTGTGGGATGACACGTATGGAGGAAGATATAAGTTTAAGTTTCATGACATAGGATTAGGAACAGGAGGAATTATGCCGCGTTATACTGAAGGGGTCAGTGGAAGCGACTGAAAATGGCTAGATCAGGCTAGCCTTAAACATCCACTGAACCCTGAGGTTGAAGCACTTTTTTGCTTCTGTTAAATTCACTTATAGTGAAACGTTCTACGACAAGGTAAGAGCGAAGAAAAGCGCTGTTTGTTGTGTTTTTACTCTCTAGTGTTTTAGCGATGAAACGTCCTGCTTTAGAACGCAACGTTTGACCGACTTTGTCAGTGTTTTACTATTTCAGGCTTTTATTTTGCTTAGAGCTGTGGAGGCTTAGAATTAGAAATTGATTGTTTCGATCGAACAGGCTTTTGTTGATTTGTAACCCGCCCACGTCATTTACGCTTGTTGGCGGAGAATGGAGGGTTCAGACTTTCGACGTTGGTTTGATGAACCGAAGCCGAGACAAAGTTAAGAACGATTCGGGAGCGGTTCTTCATGCTTTTCTCCAACCGTGCTTTATCTGCGTCTCTATTGAGGACTTGTTGAGACTTTCGATTATGGTCTACCGAACCGAAGTTCAGTCAATGTCGATCGCCAAGTGAGAACGATGCTCTTCACTTCTGTTAATCGCGGATAGCGGTTAGAACCTTAGAAAGCCCCGTGGGAGTTCTTCCAAGAAAAGCAATTCTCAAAACTTACGGATTTATTACAACGGCTTCCAATTCCTATTGGAATCTAACAGAAAAATGTATATTTGCATAACTTTATAGTGACAGTTAATTTGTTAATTTGGAAACGAAAGAAAAAGCTCAGCCGTGAACCAACAAATTTTGAAAACTTTCAGCCGAGATTTTGTTGGGTGCTATGCACCCAACAGATTTGGTTGTTGGGTGCTTTAGCACCCAACGCCACCTAGAAGTCGGCGCGCCTGGTAAGAGGGATTGTTGGAAGAAACTGTGCCAAGAGGCAGACACGAACCCGTGGGGCAAAGTGTTCAGAACAGTAATGACGATGATGACGATGATGAAAGGTACATTGGGGCCAAAAGAAAAGTGCCCGGATAGGCTAGGGGTCATAGTGAGAGAGCTCTTCCCACAGCACGAACAGATCCCATGGCCGCAAACTCCTTATGACGATGAAGCGGAAGACAGACTTGAACGGTCGATCACTGTAGAAGAGATCCAGATGGCTGCACAAAAGCCAAAAAATAACAAAGCGCCAGGACCAGATGGAATCCCCAATATAGCTCTGAAGACAGCAGCAAGCGCAAAGCCTAACATGCTCAGATTGACAATGCAGAAGTGCCTCGACGACGGATATTTTCCTCAAATATGGAAGAAACAGAAGCTGGTCTTAATACCAAAACCAGGGAAACCGCCAGACAAGCCATCATCATATAGACCTACATGCTTGTTGGATGGGTTGGGAAAAATGCTGGAAACCGCGATCCTGAATAGACTAAGAAAACACACGGGGG
>CM055405.1:11148039-11177942 GCA_029228625.1 Pseudolycoriella hygida | reverse complement strand
CTTAGCTAGGGCACTAAAAAAGAGTCTTTGTTAGGGCCCTACGTGTTTTTTGTACATAACTCGAGTAAATCTCTTCCGATTTTCAAAAACTTTTTTTTGTTTGAAAGATCTCGGCACGGCCGACAATTTATAGAAAGTTTTTGCCTGTGCTTAGGGCTCAAGTGGGCTTCATGTCGGTCCTAAGGTCGGCCCTAACATAAAAAAATGTTTTTTGCTATGTTGCAGAGCAAATTGAGGGAAACATTTTTGTCTATGGAAGTATGTATCCGAGGCCTCTATTTAAGGCCCTAGGTCAGTACTAAGGTCGGCCCTAGCCCAAAAAATAGTTTTTTGCTATGTTGTAGACAAAATTGAGGAGAACATTTTCTCTATTTGGAGATCAATTTTGTGCATTCGGAGAATTTTTTTACACCGTTACTTCGGACGGGTTGTTCAAAATTGCCCTACGGGTAATTTCCAATACAGTCTAATGTGAACGCAACATTTACTTAAATACGTTCCAGTCTTTTCGTAACATCAACTCTGTTTGCCGCATCTATTCTGATACGTACGGGTCCCTTCTATGTTTTGGTAGTTGTTCGGTCACAAGTGCCGAACGCGCACGGAGGCCACCATTTAGGCCTATTGTGCTTAGATTGATTAGGTATTTTGAGTTTTTCTCACTAATTTGATAACTTACCTACTCTAATTTGTCTAATTTTTTGTCTATTAGTGGAGTTGGGAGTACCCATTATAGGCTCCGAACCTGAGCTGAGAGCTCCGTTTCTTGCTAGAGCATCCGCATCATTTCCTTTGATTTTTGGGTGACTCGGTACCCATATTAAGTCGACTCTATTATATGCTGCCAGCTCGTTGAGTGCTTCCCAGGTTTCCAGAGATAGCGCCGAAGTGAATTTAAATGACGATAAAGCCTTTAAAGCCGCTTGGCTATCTGAACAAATAAATATTATTTCGTTGGATTTGTTCTGCATCCTGTTATAGTGAACAGTTTCCTGTAAGGCTCTTAGTTCAGCTAGGAAAATAGAGGAATAACTTCCCAGTGCAATGGACATTTCTGTAACTGGGTTATCACAGTACAGTCCTGCACCTGCTGATTTATTTATGAGTGAGCCATCTCTATACCATACTGTACCATGCTCCGGGGGTAGTATCCCGTTAAACCAATCGTCTTTCGGCGGGATGTAGATATCGAAATTCTTGTCAAATTTGAATTCGGGGATTATTTTGTCTGAAGGCATAGTGAAGGTAGGATCTCTATTGATTGTTTTGAACCATATGTTAGCGTGGTCTATGTTTCTGAGCCTGTCGCTAATCTGTCAAGTGTAGCTATGGCCTTTGTTTCTATGTAGATATGCAAAGGAGGTAAGTTCAGTATCACTTCTAGAGCCGCTGTAGGTGAAGATTTCCATGCCCCAGTTATAGCTTTGCAAGCAATTCTTTGAAATTTTCTTAACTTAGTTTGTACATACTCAAGCTTACATATATGGTTCCACAGAAAAGAGCCGTACGTTACCATAGGTCTGATGATGTGTATATCCAGAACATAACCTTTGACGAAAGACCCCATGATTTACTATAAGCTCTACGGCATTGCCACAGGGCAATGGTTGATTTTTGTAGTCTAGCATCCAAATTGGCAATCCAATAGAGCTCCGAGTCTAAAATAATACCGACGTATTTGATACAAGTCACAAGATATATTTTTATCCCATTAACCGTTGGGACTTTTAAACCTTCTACCTTCTTTTTCCTGTTAAATAAGATCATTTTAGTTTTCGTGAGACTTATACTAAGTTCGTTCCCATCACACCATTTATACACTATATTTAATATAGTTTGCAGGAGATCACATAGTACGTTTCCGTATTTTCCCCTGACTAGTGCAGCCAGATCATATGAGAAGCCTTCCGTCTGGAAGCCTTTATTGTTCAGTATTGTGATGAGTTCATCGATTACCAAGCACCATAACAGTTGTGGGAGTACCCTACCTTGAGGGCATCCTTTTGATACTGAGACCGCTAACTTACATTTGCCAAAGTAGGCAAAAACTACTCTATTTAGTAGCATTGCTTCTATCCAACCAGCGATACCTGTGTCTATTCCAAATTTTTGACAGGCCCTCTTTATAGCTGCATACGTCACATGATTCACTGTAGATTTACCGCTTGCATGTGAGACTTATTGGCCTAAAATTTTCTGCGAGGGAGTAATCGATTTTTCCTGGCTTCATTGTGCAGACCACTTTTACACCACGCCAGCATCTCGGTTTATATTTTAGCTTTAACGAAGCTTTGAAGAGGGAACATATAGTTTTATAACTGTTCCATGGTAATTTTTGAAGCATTGCTGGGACGATGTTGTCTAGTCCATGGGACTTGAATGGCAAGAATGTATTGATTGCCCAAGTAATCCTTTCTTTAGTTATGATTCTACAGCCGGTTCATTCCTTTTTTACCTAGTTTGAAGAAATAGATGACAGTTTCAGTTTAAATCGTACCCAGCAGATTAAGTTATTCCCAAATCATAGATTTTTTGCGCTAAATTTGAATGCGCGATAGAAATTTCAAAATTTCGCCGGGAGATGAGGGAAACGTGAACATTGCATAGAAAAATTTGATTTTACCAGAAACCACGATAATGGGATGAAAGTTGGTATTTTATTTAATTGATTCAAAAGTTCTTGTTATTATCTCAAAATAAGTGATTTTGCAATACTACAGATAATTATTGTTATGAATTTAAAGCTTTTTTTTTAGTCAAAAACAATTCTGAATGGTAATTTAGTACACAATTCTTAACGAAATTTCAATATGTTTCGATCAATATAACTGACCTTTTACCTCAAAAAAATTTTCCCACAAAAAAATTACAGGGTCTTTACTTGTGAGGTTGAAATTTAAAGCACTGCTTTAAGTATGAAAGCAAGCTTCCGAAAATCGGTACAAATTTACGTAAAATGTTAGTTTTGTAATTTTTTCTTGTGTTTTCTCTTCTTAACAATTTTCGCATATTATTATTTTCACATATCTTTAAATGGTACTATTCACAATTTGAAATTTTCGAAAGTTGTCAATTTCCTCTTGCCAGGAAAGTTTTACATTGATTCTGATCCTAGCGAATTTACAGAAAAAAGTCACAGATGTGATTGGCACATTCGCTTATAGAAAGCAGGTGTATTAAGTGGTATAGGTCACATCTCGGCACATTTATACCTAAAGTTTTGAGATGTGCACTCACCCGTTTAAAAAGTTTTGTAGAAAAGCAAAATGTTCCGTTTAAAAATGCTGTGTTTCACATTTTTTCACATTTGTTTCACATCTGTGGAAATTATGTGAACGGCACATTTGCCTTACCAACCGTTCATTTCAGTGGTGTTAGTGCACATCTTGGCACATTCCATCAAAAAAAAAGATAATTGATGTCCAGCCATCGACAAAAGTTGATAGGAGGGCCAAGATGAGGAAATGTGAAATTAGAAAAAATGTGAAAATCACCTGTGAATTTGCACCGATTTTCGGAAGCTTTCTTTTTTACTGAAAGCTATACTTTAGAGTGATCCTAAGTTTGGCCTGTTTGTTCACACAAAAAATTGTAGATGAGAACGACTTTAAATGGAAGCACATCCTGTTTCATGGCCTTGTATGAGTTCCTAGTTTGATGTTCCTCCTATTTCCTGAGATTTCACCCACTAATGTCGTCCTCATAGACTGGCAACTTAAGCATAATCAAGCACGATAATAGCTACGAATTCGAAACTACTTTTAGTGAAATAAATTTGCTGGTAAAATTTTTTTAAAAGTCGATTTTTGTATAAAAGACCACCATGATGAAAGTTCATTTATTTAACAAAAAAAAGAAGAAAATTAACAAAAAAGTGTTATCGAAACATTTGAAGAACAATTGTGCTTCAATATGTGTAACGAACAGCGGCAAAATCTTTTCAAATTACCAACTTTAGACTATAGGCTAACTAACAAAAATTATTTCGTTGCGAAACACTCACCGGTGAACTAGAGAAATGCGCAAAGCTTAACGATGGTGGTCTTTTATATAAAAGTCGACTTTTAAAAAAAATTTACCAGAAAATTTATTTCACTAAAAGTAGTTTCGAACTCGTAGGGGACCTCTCTTTCACAATCAGCAATAAAATCTGATGTGCAGTACTTTTCAGTACAACTTCGTTCAAGCTCACCGTGAATAGAAGATGACTTTAGGGAGTATCAAGAAGATCTATTCGCAATTTGTGTGACAACTGGGGTCGGTAATCAAACAAGGTTTGGGGCAGAGTTCTATGTACACAATTAGACATTTGTGTGGCTTATTTTTTCGAAAAATCGTGAATAGTATGTTATACAGATTTTGTGTCTTTAAATAGACTAATATTTTCTGATCAATTTACCCATCAATTTACACATGAATGAGTTATTAAGCAAAATCTTGAGAAGACCCGATAAATATAAATACATTTTAGAAAAAGCCGAAAATCAGTCAATTGAGCTTACCCACCCATAAGGTGGGACCTTGTGTAAGAAATAGATCTTCTTGATACCGTCTAAAGTCATATTTTATTTTGATATTGTTGTTAATGCAAGAATCCTTCGTAAGAATAACAGTTGAAAATATTAGCATAGCTATTGCTTGATTTTGCTTAAGTTACCAGTCTCTGAGGACCACCCTAATAGGTCAAATCTCAGGAAATAGGAGGACGATCAAGCCAGGAACTCATATAGGGCCATGACACACAATATGCTTTCATTTAGAGTCTTTCTCAACTACAATTTTTTGTGTGAAGAAACAGGCCAAGGAAGTTCTTTTGGGGTCACTCTTTCAATCTCACAAGTATTGTTGGGAAAATTTTTTTGAGGTAGAAAGTTAGTTACATTAATCGAGAAATATTAAAATTTCATAAAAAATTGTGAACTAAGTTACCTTTCGGAATTGTTTTCGACTAAAAAAGCATTAGATTCTTAACATTAATTGTCTGTAGTATTGAAAAATCTCTTATTTTGAAATTTCCCGACTAAGCAAAGATTTACAACAACTTTTGAATCAATTAAATAAAATACTAACTTTCGTCCTATCATCATGGTTACTGGTAAATCAATTTTTTCTATGCGAAGTCCACGTTTCCCGCAGCTCCTCGAAATTTTGCTTATTTGGATAGAACTTTATTTGCTGGGTACAGTAAAAAATTGTTTAATATTTTAAAGTGTCATCTATTTCTTCAAACTAGGTAAAAAAGGAATGAACCGGCTGTATCGATTAGATTTTCGTTTACTGTTCCTGCGGTAAATAATGAAGCCGTATGTTGCGATTGTGATGATTTAGCAGGTGCTTATAGGTCTCCTCTTGGTTTTTCCTGTACTCCTCAGAGGGTAGAATGAGAGAACCCACGGTTTGAGCGGGATCCTTCGAGAGAATTTGAAATAATTTTGCTGAGTCGTGTACGATGTTGCAATACACTGATCTTTCCATCCACTTCTTTCCCTTACTCTCAGGTTCTTGGTATAAAGCCTTAGATCATTTTAATAACTATCCCAAGTTCCTGTCACTTTACATCGGTTAAATTCTTTACCAACTAAGGTCCTCTGTTTCCTGTCTTCAGTCGTATAGTACGGAACCGAATTCCCTGCTTTTTGTTTACGGATAGGGCAGGCTTTTTCGTACGCTTCTACCAAAAAGTTTTGTAGTTGCTCCACTAATAAGTCGATTTCCAGTGTATTACTCGGTGGGGTGCGGTTCCCTTTGAAGTTAGCGATATCCGTAAGGTGGCTATATACGTATCTAAGTAAATATTGCCTTAACTCTTAAGTATATGAAATTACTTCAACTTTAAGTTGGATTGGAAATTGCCGAAAGAGCAGTATTGAAAAACCCGTCCGAAGGGGTGCAAAAAACTTCCCCAAATATCCACAAAACCCCTAAAATTTAAAAAAAAAATTCAAAAAAGCTTTAAAAACATTACAAAAAAAATTTTTTGTACTAGGGCCGATCTTAGAATCTACCTAGAGCAGCTACCCATGGACCCATACTTGCAAAAAATCTCATCATCAAAGGAAAATTCACGAAAAACCACTAAATACCGTCTAGGATCGCGTAGCGTGAGTTGATCCCACACTAAGGAACAGCCCGAACCTCTCATCCGATTTTCACTAATTTTAGTGATTTTCTTAGGTCTAATCTTTCATTCCGTTCTCATTTCGCAGAGATATAAGACAAAAAGTTTCTCCGACCTTCAAAAAACCATGCTTTTGAACGTAACTTCGGAAGTCAACTCGAGTTATCGTGTTGACAGAGAGACGGACGGACAATTTTTTTTGGCATTTTTTTCTTATTTAGAGCCCGAAACGATAAAGTAACCATTTCTCGGATCGAAATTCGACTGGTTACAAACGTCGTCATAAACGCAACAGACGCCACGGGTCTAAAAATCTTACTACTTTAAAAATTTCGTTCTTTGCAACAAAGTCTCTAAAATGTTGGAGACTTTAAACTCATTCATTTATCCAAAGTTTTGACGGAAGCAGCCTACTGATGCCACTGATGCACGACGTTGTACTTATTATAAAAATTTACATCGAATTTAAACCAATTTTTTGGAGTTTTTTTCGTTTTTATGTTCTCAATTATTAGTACAATTAAGTTTACAATTGGGCCTCATGTTTGGACCTTATTTGTGTCCAATCCGTGTTTGCATGTGTTAGTTCTCCTTGAAAAATGGAGGAATTTTTCACAGTTCCATCCGTGTTACACTTACGGAAATATATTTTTGCATCAAATAGAATTTTGTACTTCTGCGCAGCTTTTTAACACTACACAAACTTGCGCAGAAGTACAAAATTCTATATGATGCAAAAATATATTTCCGTAAGTGTACCTCGTCTTCTGCCAGGAAGAATTTATTGAATATTTTGGATATTTTTAATGATAGTGACGGGCAGGATGTCATTAATGTCAGGATGTCATGCTTCACTGCAACTTACACAAGTGGTTGTGTTTGCTTAGTCCCATTCTATGCAGATGTTTATTCAATTTGCAGTGTCCTGTTATGGCACCAATAATGGTCCTTATGTCCTCTCAGGATTTATGTAGCAGTGATTTAGTGTTCCTACCGCTAGGGCCATCTATAATGGTTTTACTGTGTTAGACTTTTCTAAAGTTGGTAATGTTTTTTCTCAAGGAAGTTTGTAATCGTCCTTCTATACTGTATGTTAGCCTTAAAGCTGAAGACGGACGGGCCTGAAAATGGTGTTTCGCTGCCCAATCCAGCTAGAGTATCAGCTTTTTCGTTGCCCTCTATGTTACTGTGTCCTGGGATCCAGTAAAGGTTTACCTTGTTTGGTTCTTCAGTGTAACCTAAACATTCTATCATGAGTTTAGAAGTGAAGCAGTTCTTGTAAGCAAGTCTGACTTTCCGAGCAAATATAAACGTCCCTATCTTTCATGCCATACGAGATTAGCAGTTTGAATGCTTTATTGAATGCTCATGCTTCAGCTTCTAATGTTGTTGCGCATGTGTCCAACAGTTCGGATACATCAAGTTTGGGGTTCCTAGAGTGAATCCCTATTCCAGAACCATTGTTCATCTTTGACCCTTCTGTGTAAATAATAAGTTCTTCTTCCTTGAAGGTATTTCCTTGTGTCTAAAAATCCCTCTCTGGTATTTGAATGCTGTAGTTCTTCCCGAAGAAATATTGAGGCGTGCATTTGTCTATGTGCATTAAGTTCTGGGATTTCCTTCCCATTCGTGGATAAAATATTCGCGTGACTGTTGGCTGAGTCTTTCCAACAGTCGGCGTTTTATATATGGTTCTACTGGGATCTCCATTCTTTGGACGTGCTCTAGGTCTGACTAGGTCTGGAGTTTATGAATTTCATCTACATTTTATAGAAATCGTTTTTTAAATTTCAGCTCGTTATAGAATTCGGCAACATCGACAAATTACGTTGCATGGCCGATTCGAGTTACAAATCGATTGTTTCTTTTTCGGCAATAATTATGAATGAATATTGAAACTGAAAACAATGTTACGTTAGTTACCGTAACTGTGTGTGTATAGTTCCGTAACTTACCGTGTTGCATTTCAAAACAAATGTTACGAAATCTTCTACTAAAATATTGAATATTTCGTTAAAGAAAATCGACGATTTCGTGACTTTTGGTTTCGATCACGGGGATGTCACTTAGTCATCCAATATTCATTGTTGCCGAAGAAGAAACAATCGATTTGTAATCGATTCGGCCATGCAACGCAAATTTGTCGATGTTGCCGAATCCTATAACAAACTGAAAATTAAAAAACGGAATCTATAAAATGTAGACGAAATTCAAAAACTCCAAAAAATTTTGTAAATTCGATGTAGATTTTTATAGTAAGTGACACCCTCGGTGGTTTTGATAGGAAACTCGGTAAGTTACGGAAACTTTCGTACCCAGTTACGGTAACTGTCGTTTTTTTGTCGATCTTTTATAGAGTGTTTTACGTGAATTTCAATTGTTTGAAGTAAATCATAAGAAAGATATTCAAGCAGTTTGTCGAGTGTGTTTAATGACAAAATTTAAGTTCTGTATTTCAACGCTTTTTTTAAGTTTGTGCTTTTAAGCTTTTGAATTTTGTTTGCAATATTCAAACCAACTCGAATTAAATTGAAATTTGAAAGCAGACACGAAGAAATGATTTAGAGGTGAAAGTTACTGTAATTTTCCCAAGAGAACTTTCTTTTAATATCAAAAATGAATGATTCGAAGTGGTCGATTTGGGTACCATGGGTAGTAATTCACTCAGTCCTCATATAAAAAATGAAACTATTCCTATCATTAAAAAAAATGAGGAATGAACCTGAGCCGAAGGCGAGGGATGCATCCACGCAGAGCCTATTTTTGGAAAATTGTATTTCCAAATTATTATTTGGAAAATTTGTAAAAATTATTTGGAAGATTTGTAAAAATTATTTGGAAAATCTGGAAATTATTGGAAATACATAAAATGGCCCTGCATCCACGTGAGTCATAATAAAAATATCCAAACGAGTTGTTTGCTTTACCCGCGAAGGGTACCAGTAAAGAAAAACGAGTTTCCGAATGGTGTGGCGAATAAAATAATTCCCTCTGCCGCTCCCCAAAGAAATTGGAAGACTTTTTTAACGAGTATGGTGTTTTCAGCATTATCTGGAGGCATGTGACACAAGAGAAAGAAAATTTTCACAACTGACGTCAGAAGTACGTTAATAGGTCAAGATATTTCAGCATTAGAAAAAGTATCATTGCAGTTGATTTCGTAGAAAATTCTCATTTGCGGGATTCTTGTGAAGAAGAAAGTTACAACTCGGTAGAATTGCGAAATAAACTTCAATCTGTTGCACAGTGCAAATCATTTTTCATTGCAATTTTCTCTGCTCTGGCCATGGACTTTACACGTGATCTTATAATAAAAATAACTGTAAATTTAAATTAAGCGTCTTCCTAGTTTCATACAATCAGGTTCAAAACATTCACTCCAATATTTTCTCCGTATTTGATGAATTTGAAGAGCTGAGTATCGGTAATATGTGGGTGATTTGAAATTTTATCGATTGTGTCTCGTTTTTTATCTTTTTTTTTTAATTTCATTTTTAAAAGTAGATGTCAACCGATTGAATTTGAAAAAAAAAGCTTCATTCATTCTCAAAGAATGTGCACCGCTTCATTTTACTTCGATCTTCGCAGCGCGAATATATTGTTAATTTAGCGAGTGGCTGTGCGATATAAAAGAAGCCCGACCTCAAACCCTATCCTTTTCCTATGTCTTAACTCATTCTCTCGGACCATCCATGAACATTTGTCAGTTTAAAATTCCAACTTATGTTAATTCTATCTTCAGACATAATCGAGGTATGTGAATATGTGATAAGAAATTGTGAATAACCAGGCGAATATTGAAGATAAACACACGAACTGATTATTCTGGACTTTTATTTTTCAGCTTGTAAAGAGGGAATAATTGTATTGTGGGATGGAAAAAAACTGACTGTACTTTTAACTTAAATTAAAATGAAGAAAATATTCAATTTGATTAAATTAGAGTTCGATATGATGTGAAAACTACATTTTGTGAATCCAAAAAAATAAATAAATATATTGAAACAATGAAACATTGTAAATTGAATGCATGTGTTTTATGTCGTGATGATCATCAAGAGAAAATCACCAATTTGCAAAGGAAATAAAAAACTTAATACAAAACTTGCTACTTTGAAAAAGACGAAACGAAAGACTGCCTCGAAAGCTACCAGCCATCGCTTTGCACATCATTTCAATTGTTAGTGAGAACAAAATAGCAACGGACGATGCTTTTCGCGAGGGCAATTATGCGAATGCTGCAGATGTCACTCCTACTCAGAGAAATGACACCCAGATGGCATTGCGTGGCATTGTTTCTCTGCTCTCCTATTTTTCCTACTCTTTTCTTTTCATAATTCAATAGAAAATTTCCGGAAAATTTTGAGAATCTCCCCAATGAGAATGGCGTATATGTGACATCTCGCGGACAATAATCCCGTTTAAAAATGATTGCCAGGGCACAACTTTCAACCAATAAACCAGGTGGTACGTAAGAGGCCATCCACAAAGTACGTAATTCCTTAGGTGAGGGGGAAGTGGCTTTTGGCGAAAGCGTACGTTCCACACATTTCATTATTTTTTGCGTACGAGGGGGAGGGGCACAGTGGTCCATATCCAAAAATTAAGGGAATGCAGTGATCGAAAAACAATAAAATATATGTGAGTCTGTTTACCTTTGTAGACTACTGTTCGTTTTCGGAAAAGAGTGCATGGGAAAATCAACATTTTCGTGAAAATGAGTGGGGAGTAGGGGGGGAGCATCGATCATAGTCCTTAGATGAAAAAAAATGTCCGTCCGTCCGTCCGTCACCGCGATAACTTGAGTAATACTCAACCGATTTTCAAAAACTTTTTTTTTCCTGAAAGGAAATCGAATTATCTTTTATGGGATTCAATCTAGGCACTGTCGGCCCAAGTGCCGCCGAGCTAGGGCCGTTTAAGTGATTTTTGTTCTTTTGTACATATCTTCGAGTAAATATTCTCCGGTTTTCATAATTCTTTTTTTTGTTTGTTCGAAAGATCTGGGCATGGCCGACAATTTATGGAAGAAACTTTCTAAATTTGAGTCCTTGGACTTGTCTAGGGCACTAAAACCAAAACTATGCTAGCGCCATACGTGTTTTTTGTACATAACTCCAGTAAATCTTTTCCGATTTTCGTAATTGTTTTTTTTAATCGACAGGTCTATGAAAGCCCAACAATTAGTAGAAGAAACGTTTTTGAGATTAGGCCCTAGGATATAGCTAGGGCACTGAAAACGAGTTTCTGTTAGCGCTCTACATGTTTTTGTACATAACTCGCGTAAATCTCTTCAGATTTTCAAATTTTTTGTTTGATCGAAAGGTCTAGGACTGTCTCCCGTTTTATGGCAGAAATTTTTTTGATTAGAAACCCTTGGACTCAGTCAGGACCCTAAAACTGAGTTTTTACTAGGGCCCAACCTGTTCATAATTCATAAGCCTTCATAAGTTGGATAAATCCTAACTGATTTTATTGATTCTTTTTCTATTTGAGAGATAATCGAGTACCGACTTATATTCAAAAACAAATTTGGACCCGGTGCCTGTGCTTAGGGCTGAAGTAGGCCTCAGGTCTGTCCTAAGGTCGGCCCTAACCAAAAAAATTTTTTTTGCTATGTTGCAGAGCAAATTGAGGGAAATAATTTTGTCTATGACAGTATGTGTCCGAGGCATATCCTTAAGGTCGGTCGTAAGGTCGGCCCTAGACAAAAAAATGGTTTTTTGTTATGTTGTAGAATAAATTGACATGAACATTTTTGTCTATTTGGGGGTCAATTTTGTACTTTCGGAAAGCCTTTTTTACGTCGTTTCTTCGGACGGGTTTTTCAATATTGCCCTCTCGGCAATTTCCAAGACAATTTAATGTTGACGCGATTTCATACACTTAAGTGTTAAAGAAATATTTACTTAGATACGTTCGAGTGGTGGTAGTGCTGTGCTGATAAAAAACAATTTGAAATATAACGAAGACGTTCATATACAACTTGACAAAATACAACTGACTGTGTTGAACATTTATACAACTAAGAAAAACTTAAAAGTTGGTGCAGTGTATTTACCTCCAAAACACAATTTAAAAGAAAGTGACTATCAGATTATGCTTTCCCACATGGGTGACAGATTCATCCTAGGCGGAGACTTTAATGCGAAACACCAACACTGGGGCTCCAGACTAGACAACACCAAAGGTAAAGAGTTAAAGAATGCAATAGTGAAAACAGGATGTGAAGTGCATTCTACTGGCCGACCCACATACTGGCCTACAGATAGGAAGAAAATACCAGACGTATTGGACTTTTTCATCACCAAAAAATTGGCAGCCAACTTCATTGACATAGAAGACAATTACGATCTGGACTCTGACCACTTGTCTATCATAATGACAATTAGTGAAACAATCATCAAGAAACCCATTGAGTAATAAGACCACAGACTGGGGAGGATTTAAAATCCAAATTGACAATGAAATTGATTTAAACATTGACTTATCCACCAAAGATTCATTAGATGAGGCTGTTGCAGCCGCAACCTTTGGCTTCTGTAGTATCACTAGATTGGTCGAAATTTTAGCACTCAAATTAAAAGGTATCCGTTGATGTGCAATAAAGTGCGAGAGCTTTTATTTTCCTAAAAGGGATTACAATTTGCGTTAGAATAATAATTTGGTTTCATAATGAAACAATTTTGCTTACTTTAGTCTTCTAGCGTACTACAAGATGATTTATAATCAGCACGTGTTTTTACGTGTGTTCTAGCGAATGATCTACACAGATTGATACGAAAAACTAAATTTCCTTCACGTTAAATTTACAATTTCTTTACCTTGATATAGGATCTCAGCTTTTTACTTCAGAAACACAATACACGCTAGCTAATTACTAATTAATTTACCGGTCAGATGACCGAAAAAAATTGAAGAACTCGAATATCGATATTTTGTGATTTGCGTATAATAACTAAATGAATACAACACCTTAGGTGACAATCTGGTTCCGGGAATCGACTCTATGTGAAGTTGGTAAGGTGTGGGGAAAAAGAATTGCTGAATTACAGTGTTGCCTGCCCAACAGAGGCGGTAGCCTACTTCACCTCTCAAATACAAAATGCGGTCTGGAGCAATACCAGAACTGTAACTCACAAAATCCCCGGTTTTAACTACGCGACTGAGATCAGAAATATAGTCAAAAATAAACGGAAATTGAGAAGAGACTGGCAATCAACTAGAGACCCCAGAATCAAAACTAAACTAAACAACGAATCTCAAAGGATAAAAAGACTTATACAACTGAAGGAAAACTCAGCAAATAAATTTCTGGAAAATCTCTCAGCTGAAAAATCGACAAACTGCTCGCTTCAAATCAATCATCAACCTCCCCTACTGAAGGAGGACAATGATTATGCCAAAACTGACCAGGAGAAAGCTGACACCTTCGCTCAGCACCTAGGAAATATCTTCACGCCAAATCAAGCAGATGACACTACTGACGACGTACTTCCGCACGTGGCAAACAATTGGAGTAAAAACATCAAAAAATTGACACTTAAGGAACTCAAACGTGAAGTAAAGCATAATCTGAACCCAAAGAAATCTCCAGGATACGACCTCATCACTGGAATGGTTCTCAAGGAATTACCCAAAAAAGGATTACAGATGCTTCTGCTTCTGATCAACGCTACATTCAGACTTCTTCACTTCTTCAAAAATCCAATGACGCTGTTGAAAACTGGACAAAGAAATGGAGAATTAAACTGAACGACCAAAAAGCAGTTCACGTCAATTTCACAAACAAAAAAATACCGCACCCCAAGAGACTAGGGATGAATGGAAACCTCGTTCCACACAAAAATTCGGCGAAATACCTTGGAATGAACATCGATGCTAAAGTCAAATGACTAGAGCATATCAAAACCAAAATATCCAACCAATATAAACCAATATATATAAACCAATTTCGAGAAATGTATTGGATACTGAACCGAAAATCGAGAACTTCAATCCACAACAAATTGCTCATTTACAATCAAATCCTAAAACCAATCTGGATGTACGGCATCCAATTGTGGGGATGTGCGAGCGAATGTCACATCAAGACAATCCAAACGTTTCAAAATAAAGCTTTACGAACCATCGTTAACGCCCCCTGGTACATCAGAAACAACGACATCCATCGCGACTTTAAAGTTCCTAGGGTCTCCAAGGTCATAAAGACGATCGCAACAAAGCATGAAAATAGACTCATTCAACATGAAAATCCTGAGGCCCTTCGCTTATTTGTCCACGAACAGAACATAAGACGACTCAAACGCACCAAGCCACATGAACTCGTCCACAGACAGGAATAGTTGCAATATAACAACTCTACTCAATCCCATCCAACACAGACAAAGTGCAAAGTCTATCAATGGTACTTTGTGAAATCCTAAAACCAAAACAAACTCAGATGTAAATTAATGGTTGGTCATCTCATGACCAGTTTTAATAAAAAACTTTACAAAAAAAAAGATACGTTCGAGCCTTTTCGTAACATCTATTCTGATACTTACGGGTCAATTCATATTTTTTATGGATGGCTTCTAACAAGCGAGAATAGTGCCTTCGCCGCTTTTTATGCCTGCGTTGATTTCCATGCCTGCGGCACTTTTACTTCCTGGAGTACCTCTATTTCACACAACAGATCCACTTTGATATAAAGGAAGTGACTAGCATTCCAAATTTTAACGATTTTAATTCCGGTAGAAATGAACCCGGAACATCCGCGAACAACCTCGAAACACCACCCGAATCACTCCAAGAATAACCGCGAAACACTCCACGGATATCGAAACCAATGCTCTATCTCCCATAACTCTCCACATAGTTCTAAAACCCTAAAAGTTGATCACTTTTACAACTGGGTTTCATTTTTGATAAATAACGGCCTCTTCTACTCACAAAACTCCTGAACATTGCCAAAGAAAATTACAGAAAGTTTGAGAGTTTATGGAAAATTTCAATTTTTTTTCGATTTTCTATCGTTTATTTTGCGAACGTAGGTATGTATATAGTCTACTGCCTACAAAAATATAAAAAATAACAAATTTTTTTTGCTTTAGGTAAACAAATTTAGATTTTGTTTACTCCACTCCAGTTAGTGCCAATAAATTCAATTTTATTGAAAATGTAAATTATCTGCAATTTCCCATTCAAGAGATCACAATTTCAAAATTTCTTGTGCTGCGGCGACCACATGACGAGCCGAAATGCCAAACATATCGAGCAAAACCGTTGGTGGCCCGGATCGAGGAAGAGTTGGCACAGCCAGTTGTTTAACAATGAAACGTTGATCTGCTACGGCCGACATAACGGCTTCACCTACGCCACCCTCTCTGTAATAAAAAAAAAATGTAAAAAAGAATCCATCGCATTATTCGAAGCACTGCAACATACTTGTAGTGATCCTCAACAGTAACGATTCGTCCACCGCATTCTTTGGCATTTTTAATAATGCCATCGCGGTCGATTGGTTTGATGGTAAACAGGTCCAACACTCTTGCATGAACGCCAGCTTTTTCCATTTGATTAGCCGCATCCAAAGCTTCATACAAAGTAACACCTGCACCAATCAACAAAACAGTATCTTCAGCCGATTGTTTAACGACTCTAAGTTTGCCGATTTCAAATGTATCGTCATTGCCATAGAGAATGGCTGTGTTTGGACGAGACGTCCGAATGAAGCAGACTCCCTTCGTATTAGCTGCCAATTCCACAGCACGTTCGCAGCTCACGGCATCAGACGGATAGAAGACGGTGCTACCAGGAATCGTGCGGAACAGTGCAATATCTTCCAGGCCCATTTGGCTGGGTCCGTCTTCTCCAATGCTAACACCGCAATGCGATCCAACGAAATTTACGTTCGTTTGGGAAATCGCTCCCATGCGAATTTGGTCAAACGCTCTGGTGAAGAATGTTGCAAAAGTTGATACGAAGGCAATGGTACGATCACGACAAGCAGCTCCAATGGCTACACCAACTAAATTTTGTTCAGCAATGAAGCATTCGACGTATCTGTCCGGATAGGCATTTTTGAGTTTATCAGAGAACGTTGAGTTTTTAGTGTCTCCATCTAGAGCAATAACTCGAGGATGGTTGGCAGCGATTTTAGCTAAGGCTGTACCGTAAGCTAATCTGGTAGCAACGGACTCTCCAAGTTTATAAGCTGGTGGTTGAGACAATTTAACGTTGCCTAAAGTAACAACTGGGACATCGTCTTGAAGTGGCTTTTGAGGTGAGATCTGGAGCGGTCCATGGTTATGAATGAGACCATTCAAATGCTATAATCGGGAAATTTGAGAAAAATGTTTTTGACTGCAAAAAAAAAAAAACAAAGAAACCTTGATGACTTCGTCAGCCTTGTCGCCTAAGGGCTTTCCGTGCCAGTTTTCGAGATCCTCAATGTTAGGGAAAAACTTTCCTTTGAACGTTTTAGCAATCAGAGCAGTCGGTTTGTCTTTAGTAATTGATGCCTCGTAGAAGGCTTTCAACAATTCTTCAACATCGTGACCATCAACAACGATAGCATTGAATCCGAACGATTCAGCTCGTTTGCGATAAACTTCAACTTTGTGTTGTAAACAGGTCGGATCCGATTGTCCCAAACGATTAACATCGAAAATAACACAAAGATTGTCCAGACCGTAATGTCCAGCGAAATTCATCGATTCCCAAATGGAACCTTCGGCTGACTCACCATCACCAACGATGACGTATGTTCTGCATCCAAAAAATTATTTATTTTTTTTGTTCAGTTGGCATATAATTTTTCCTACCTGTATGCAGCCTTGTCGAAATATTTTCCAACGTATGCCATTCCACAGCCAACGGCAACACCTTGACCAAGAGATCCAGTTCCCACATCAATGAAATTCAATCTTGGCGTTGGGTGACCTTCCAAATCCGAATCAATTTTACGTAAATTTTGTAAATCTTCAACTGGGAACAATCCAGCTTCAGCCCAGGCCGCATACAAAATAGGAGCTGCATGACCCTTGGAAAGAATGAGACGATCGCTGGACGCATCACGAGGTGTCGACAGTTTGTAACGCATGGTATGGAAATACAAAACGGACATAATTTCCGCAATGGATGCACATGATGTTGGGTGCCTGTAAAACATTCGATTATCATTGTTCGATCGTGTGAAAGATATTGGGAGAATCGTATTGTGTGTACGCAAGTCTTTTATTCATATTTTTTATTATCTCGATGACACTCAACTGTTTTTATCGCAATTACAACAAAAATGATCGAATAAACCATGAATTGAGAGAGTGTACATTTCGGTAATTGAATAATATTGGCCAGTGGAAAAGGATCGTAATTTTTTATCACTAATCGAATTTCGACATTCACTTGTCCATCGTCGGTAAAAATGTTACATAATATAGAACGCCAGCGCTTTAGAGCGATAGCAACGATATCCTATTTTTTGAATGGAACGATAATTCCAACAACCGCAATGCAAGAAATATCGTTTACAACAATTTTTACATCATAAACGATATTTCCTGCATTGCGGTTGGTTGGAATTCGTTCAAAAAATAGCATATAGCTCGTATGCGGTGACGGCACCAATTTGATATTTTTCGCATAATCGAACGTTAATTGTACACGAGTTAACATTTCTGTTTTCAGCTGAAACTGCTAATTGTTCCTGTAGTATTTGTTATTCAAAAATCGTTGCATCTTTTGTGATATGAGATCTGAGAGTTAATGGATTGAATGTTACTCAGCGAATCTAGTGGTAGAAAAAGGTTTAAGCAAGAATGGACCATCGAAGTCGTAAGTACCTTGGAGCTAATTCTAAAATTGGGGATTTTCGAATGTTATAAATTTTTGTTGGAAAGATGTGCGAAATGTCTCATTATTTTGTGCTTTTGCACGACAGTTGAAACAGTAGTCAAGCACTTATAACGCGCGTACCTGCGAATCTCTCTACCGCGTGACCCCCATTGGCGAGGAATTAGGCACGCCCAATTACAACGAGTCCCCATCGGAGACTCTCCCTAAACGAACTGTTAACGCAAACCTCCGAGACCTAGGTTAGGCCCGACCCTAGATACTAGCATCTCTCTACTACTTTCTCCCCAACCTAGATGCCTGGGAAGGAGAACGGGCTTAGTCACCTAAATTCAACATGTGAACTGCTTGATTCAGTTTACTATCTACCACAACCCCCGCGTTGCAGCGCCACTAGGCACCTCAACCAAACGCTGGGGCGAGAGATATATGCAAACAAAATTTGCCCATCAACTCATCAACACTATAACTCGAGTAAACTCAACCGATTTGGTTTGGGATTTTTGGTCTTTCGTAAATAACTGGAGTAAATCTTTTCTGATTTTCATAAATTTTCTCTTGTTTGAAAGGGCATGGCCGACAATTTATAGAAGCAACTTTTTAATTTTGAGCCCTTGGACTTTGCTAGGGCACTAAAAACGAGTCTCTACTAGGGCTCTATTAGAGATGAGCGGGTTGCCCGAAACTTCGAAAAACCCGACCCGAATTGTTTTTTTCGGGCTCATGGGTTTCGGGTTTCGAAAATTTTAATCGGGTCGCGTTCGGTCCGGGCCGGGTTTGGAAACAGGTCGGGTTTCGGGTTTCGAAATATTTTATCGGGTCGGGTTGTTGTATCATTTTATTCGGGTCCCGATCCTTTATTGATTTTTTATATTTTACAAAACTCGTCTAAATTTTATCATCGTACATTACACGAATTTTGTTTTAGTCTAAGGTCCGTGAAGAATGCAGACGTCGGGCGATGAAATAATTTTTGTTTCGAAGCAATTTGGGTTGTAAGTTTCGAAAAACTTGAGTGTCTGGTTCAGTCCGGGTCGGGTTTTGAAACAGTTCGGGGGCCGGGTCGAAAAATTTTATCGGGTCGGGTTCGGTCCGGGCCGGGTTTTGAAACAGTTCGGGTTTCGTGTTTCGAAAATTTTAATCGGGTCTGGTTGGGTCCGGGTCGGGTTTTGAAACAACTCGGGTTTCGGGTTTCGAAAAATATTAACGGGTCGGGTTCGGTCCGGGTCGGGTTTCGAAAAATGGTCCACTCGCTCATCTCTAGGCCCTGTGTTTTTTGTATTATTCACTTTTCGTAAAGTTTTCGCTTTGCACGTATTTACAATTCCCTAATTGTATACTGCTATCTCACTGTAATTTTTGTGCTAGAAGTGTGTTTCCAAGATGATTGTAAGATTCACTAAGGCAGTAAATCAAAATAGATTCCTAGTGTAATTTGAAGCTGAAGAATTTATGAGGAAAGGAAATGAGGAGTAAAAGTAAAAAAGCGCCTTTGAAAAAGGCTGATTCAAGTAGAAAAGGGTCTAAAAAAGTCTAGCCTCCACACCCAGTCCCCATACAGGGTGTAATGTAACTCGTCACAAGCGTAGGGGAGTCGTCACTTTAGAAGAATTGAACTTTCAGTTCCCTGAAGAAAAGATCTACTTGCAGAAGTCATCGTTTCTCAAAGAAGGTAATAGGAACTACGAAATTGTACAAGTAAACGGGATCTAATATTGGGGCAAAATATCCACTAATTAAGGCGATTATGGAAAATTTGACTCTTTAGCAATAAAAGATTCAGTGAATAAAAAATTACCTTCAAATGCCTCACGTAGTGAACTCAAACGATGCACCACCTGTCACCAAAAGTGTATGCTGGTAATGGATTCTAAATGTATTCAAAATCCATTTTCGTAGACGCTACAATGTGACATTAGCTGACGGAAATCCACGCGTTTAGTGCGACGACGGCTTATGTCAAAGTATACGAAATTTCATGATGAAATGCATAACCTGGCAAGTAAGCCATTTTTCGTCACTTGGCATGTCATGAATTTCGTCATTAAATGTTGTATACTTTGACATAAGCTGACGCCGCACTAGAAGCGTGGATTCCACGAGCTCGAAGACTTTTAAGGGAATTTTTTCCCAGACATCAGTCCAAACATCAAAAATTCTTCTTCAAAACTCTTCAATTTCGGAAAATGTCTTAAATATTAGTCCGTTACTTCGCAATCATCGTAGGTATAAGCTTAGGGATAATATTTTTGGGGTCATGCGATTTGTAAATATCGTTTTCACCGTAAAGCAATTGTTGTCTCGCATCACGTGAAGAACAATGACCTTAATTGATATTATAATCAGACCCTGTGGCTGAGATCGACATTGCAGATATTTTGTAATTATTTAAAAAAAATGTATTAAGCGCTTGCAGATAGGAGTGACTGCATCATAAAATTTAAGGTCCGTCTTTTGAGTATCATTTACATAACCTGATCGTAAATCCATTTAAAATGTAATTGAACTCAATTATTCAAACGATTGGTAAAAGTGATCTCCGAATATGCTTCTAGGAGAGCAGACAACGAATAATAAACCTTTAATAGAAACTCTAAACAGGTTTTCGCGAAATAAAATGTTCTAACTTTCGATTGTTAAACGCGCTTATAACAGAGCCAATATGCGGCACGGTGAATGTGATTGGCTGAATTAGAATTTGCCTCCGTGCTTTTAACAATGCAAAAAAATTAGATTTTTAAATTAAACGTCTAAAAAAAGCATCGAATAGGGTCATTACCATGATTAATTGGTGTGTGTTGCTGCGAATAGTGAATGGCAAAGACAAATTCAAATTACCATGCAATGGAACACCATAGCATATGAATGAATTCATAGATTGTTTGCTACAATCAGGTAGTCAACGTATTCACTTTGAACAAGTAAAATAAATTGTAATTTAAATGAAATTTAAGGTCAAAAAGGTCAAACGTTCTAACTGATAAGGAAAATAAAACCGGTCGCTCACTCTCTCGTATCTTCTCGAACGCAAATGAGACGTTTTTCTTTAGCATTCAAACTGATAAAATGTTAACAACTTGGTGATAAATCAATAACTTTGAAAACGTGGTGCGATAAAGCATCGAACACTTTCACAAGATTGACTGTATTCCAACAATTGAAAACATATTTCTTCCAATAAAATTTCATTCGCATTAATCAACTCCACAACCGGCTAAACTTTTTTGTCGATTCAACAAACACAAACACGAGAATAGTGCGATGTGATGTGACGATTGGGTACAACAAAATTACGATTTAGAGAAGAAAATTATTAAATTTATTTACCCCGATTTGGATGCTTGAGTTGAGGTGATGGAATGAATTCGAAGACGATGGGCAATATCCTTCAATTCCTGGACAACTTTGGCTTCGGCTTTGTGAAAGTTCGGCATTTTCTTTTCCACTGGTAGATACTTTTGAAAGAATGGAATATTTTTCAATTCAAATCACACACAATGACTCGCAATTTATACCGTCGTGAAACAGCTCAAAGAACAGACTGTTCCACGTAATTGAAACTAATGTATTTACTGGAACGTTAGAGGTTGTGAGCGAATGAAATAATTTCCATATACGCGTAATTCTCGGAGACCGGTTTTAGTTCATTCATTTTCTCTCTCTCGATAGCGTAGTGCGAACTTAAGTCGCGTTACGTTGCATGTTTTATGTAATTTGAGAACATTTTGGTATCGTTGCGTGTTAAACAGATTGTGCAACAATTTTAATTGACTCGTTAGGTTTTTCGCTCATAGTTTTGAGACTCTAACTGCATTTCGTTTCTTTTTCATTATTATGTTTTGTGATGATTGTTGTTGATGTTGAATGTTAAAATGTTGCATACTATCGCCAGATGAATTTCTAGACATGTTTTTGTATATACCCGAGACAAACGATTTACTTTCACGGTATTTTTGTGGGAGATGAGGACTTTACAGTGTGCATGTGAAAATGTTTCAATCTTTAAATCGATCAGCGGTGTCCTCCCATCGCATTGATGATTTTGGTTTGGTTATAAATATTTCGTTGTGAGTAGATTGAAGGATTATTGCTGAATTAGTAGAAGGAAATTCTGATTGAGTGAAAAACACCGAAAGTGTACACTCGCACGATTTTAACTTTGGATATTTCTTTTGTTCAAAACGCTGAGTATTGGACTTACGAAAACTCTTTTCTCGCTGATGTGATGGACTGATAAGCCAAGCCTAAAGTATTGTAACATAGAGGTCGTAGATGGTGTTATTCTATCAAACCTACGGCAATAAAACCTTATTCATTTAAGATGAAGACAAAAATTGCTGTGAATGAAGTCGTGCAATCCCACAAATAACATTTAGTCGTTGGAATACCACTTGCCTACCATGTTGAATAGTACATACTAGTTGAGCAAGTTGTGGGCCTATGTTTGGCCCATTGTGCTTTCTCCTAATGAAAACAGGGCAAAAACATAAAAAAAGCCCAACCATGTCGTAAGTTTTCCATAAATTCAAACTGATTCGGGTTTTTAGTCATGTTTAGGGGGACCCGGGCTCTAGGACCGATTGTTCCCATACAAAGTATCCCCTGACAAAATATCCCACATGGACCGGACAAAATATCACCAGACATAATGTCTACTCAGAAGTGGTGGCTATAGGTAGGTATTATTAATTAGGTATCATTGGGTATCTTTGGGCAATTGTAAAGGCATCGGGAAATCTGTATCAGTATTGTTGGAAAGTATGTATCATTGATGAATTATAAAGGCATCGTTGGGAAGGTATATGAGGTAGCCAAAAGAACCTCTTACAGAGGAGGCGTGACGCAAGTCTTTATGTCTGCTTACAAAATCTGTGAAATCAGAAAAGTGTGACGCATTAATCATCTAAGGTAAAACTTTTTTCTTCCAGTTACAAAAGTTCTGAAATCAGAGGGGGGTGACGCATTAAGCTTCGATTCGCAAAAAAAAAATTTTAAACAAAATTATGCTGAGTTCAAAAAATTGCGTCACAAATGCCAGACCAAACGACGAAACAATTTTTCTGTACTTTCAGTTTTTACCCTACGAAAATTTGACTTTTATTTCTTATCACATCGTTTAGGGTTAATTTAAATTTTTGCGTCTAAAAACTGAGTGTTGAAAATATTCCGCTGGTGGGTCTGGCATTTGTGACGCAATTTTTTGAACTCAACATAATTTTGTTTAAAAATGTTTATTGCGAATCGAAGCTTAATGCGTCACCCTCCTCTAATTTCAGAACTTTTGTAACTGGAAGAAAAAAGTTTTACCTTTTACCTTTTACACTTTTCTGATTTCACAGCTTTTGTAAGCAGACATAAAGACTTGCGTCACACCTCCTCTGTAAGAGGTTGTTTTGGCGGATATCAGTACTATTGTAAGTTTGTAAGCAAGTTTCTAGCTGCCATAGTTCTACAAGTAAGAATCATCCCTCTGGAATCTGGAAGTGACGTTATCCCGGGATTAGGCCATATTTTCCCAAAACCATGAAAAACGTATTCGCTAAAATTTAATTCTCTATAACTTCGCCTTTGCAACCAACTTTCTAACTCTCATAGTTCTGGAGATCTGGGTCATCCTGTCACAAATTGCCATAAAAAAGACAAAATTCTGGAAGTGGCCATATTTCCCCAAAACCCTGAAACACTTGTTCGCTTATATTTATTTCTCTACATCTTCGCCTTTGGAACCAACTTTCTAACTATCATAGTTCTAGAGATTTGGGTCATCCTGCCTAATTATGGAAGTGACCATATACCAGGATTGGGCCATATTTCTCCAAAACCCTGAAACACGTGTTCGCTTAAATTCGATTCTCTATAACTTCGCCTTTGGAACCAACTTTCTAACTCTCATAGTTCTGGAGATCTAGGTTATCCTGCCACAAATTGCCATAAAAAAGACAAAATTCTGGAAGTGGCAATATACCAGGATTGGGCCATATTTCCCCAAAACCCTGAAACACTTGTTCGCTTGAATTTATTTCTCTACAACTTCGCCTTTGGAACCAACTTTCTAACTCTCATAGTTCTAGAGATTTGGTTCATCCTGCCTAATTATGGGAGTGACCATATACCAGGATTGGGCCATATTTCCCCAAAACCTGAAACACGTGTGCGCTTAAATTTAATTCTCTACAACTTCGCCTTTGGAACCAACTTTCTAACTCTCATAGTTCTAGAGATTTGGTTCATCCTGCCTAATTATGGGAGTGACCATATACCAGGATTGGGCCATATTTCCCCAAAACCCTGAAACACGTGTTCGCTTAAATTTAATTCTCTACAACTTCGCCTTTGGAACCAACTTTCTAACTCTCATAGTTCTGGAGATCTGGGTCATCCTGACACCAATTGCCATAAAAAAGACAAAATTCTGGAAGTGGCCATATACCAGGATTGGGCCATATTTCCCCAAAACCCTGAAACACGTGTTCGCTTAAATTTAATTCTCTACAACTTCGCCTTTGGAACCAACTTTCTAACTCTCATAGTTCAGAAGATCTGGGTCATCCTGCCAAAAATTGCCACAAACAAACAAACAAAGAAAGAAAGAAAGAAAGGTTTACCAAATTGACTAGTTAAAAATATTCGATTTGAGTCCATTTCCATACAAAATAGCAAAATTGTTTAATTCATATCTCCGGAACGACTGAACCGATTTTAATGAGTGAAAAGGCACTTCGGCCTAAAATTTTCCGTAGAATCCGGGAAAAATATTTTCCGGGGGGTACGTCGCTCGGGGGGAAGTCAAAAAGTTCCTGTATATATGTTCCTTAGTCTACGAAAAAATTTCTTGTGAATTTTTTGGCGTGTAAGACTTGCGTCACGGCCCCTTACTATCGTGGGGCCATGATAAATATTATCGGGATACCACGTGTGTGCAAATAATGTGTATCCTTGGTATCCAGCATACCTGGAAGTTTTTTGGTCCGAAAGTGTGGATACCGGGAAATGCAGCCAACCCGTGCATGAAGCAAAATGAAAATTTTTCGTTAATTTAAAGTTTTAAAGTTAGTATGAGAAAATTGCAGGCTTAACTGACCGGAAAGTATAGCTGACCGCAAAATAGAGTTGACAGGGAAATATAACTGACAGGGAAATATAACTGACAGGGAAATATAACTGACCGGGAAGTATAGCTGACCGGGAAATAAAGTTTACCGGGAAATATAACTGACTGAAAAATAAAGTTGACCGGAACCCTCAGAGTAAGAAGGCTGATATTTGTGTAAAATTTTGCAATGCACAGAAAGTGCACATAATGTACAATGTACACAGTCTTTGTGCAGTGATTTTCGGAACACAGAATGTGCACAGGTATGTGTCATGTGAGTAAGAGGTGTGCACTTTTAGCACACAAATCTCAATATGCAAGGCACACTATTTGTGCAATAATATCGGCCCTTTTACCCCAAGGGGGAAGTGTAGCTGATCGGAAAGTACAGCTGACCGGGAAATAAAGTTGACTGGTAAGTGTATCTGACTGTGAAGTACAGCTGACCGGAAAATAAAACTGTCGGGGAAGTATAGTTCATCGAGAAATATAATTGACCGGGAACTATAGTTCATCGATGTATGTAGAGATTGTCGGTATTAGCGGTATCATAGACTTTCTGATGAAGGTGGGAAATAACTTGAAAACAGGATATGGCCTGAAAATAGGAAATAACTTCAAGCTAAAAAGTGTAAACTAATGATTAAAACATATGCAAAGGACCCCGTACGTATCAGAATAGATGTGGAAAATAGAACAAATCTTGCAAAAACGTATCTTAATATAGTAATAAGCAAACAATCCACCGTTTTACGTTCTTTTATAACTATAAGAATTTCAAAGATCCATACC
Organism: Pseudolycoriella hygida; assembly: GCA_029228625.1. Lineage (NCBI taxonomy): Eukaryota > Metazoa > Arthropoda > Insecta > Diptera > Sciaridae > Pseudolycoriella > Pseudolycoriella hygida. The sequence continues at coordinate 11,152,101 of CM055405.1, read as the reverse complement.
CAAGGTAATGTCAAAGGGCCTATCGAAGTACATCTCAGACCATTCAAATCTAGAAATGGTTATATCCAAGGATTGGGTCATTTTCCCCTAAAACCCTGAAACACGTGTTCTCTAAAATTTTGTTGTATACAACTTTGCCTTTGGAAGCAACCTTCTACCTCCTACAGTTCTAGAGATATGGGTCATCCCTCCCAGTTCTAGAAGTGGTCATATCCCAGGATTGTGGTATTTTTATCCAAAACCCTGACACAAGTGTACCCTAAAATTTCATTCTCTACAACTTTGCTTTGGAAGCAAATTTCTACTTCTTATAGTTCTAGAGATATGGATCATCCCTCCCGGTTCTCGAAGTAGTCATATCCCAGGATTGAGGCAGTTTTACCCAAAATCCAGAGACACGTTTTCTCTAAAATTTTATTTTGTACAACTTTGCCTTTGCAAGCAACTTTCTAACTCGTATAGTTCTAGAGATATGAATTATCCCTCCCAATTCTAGAAGTGGTCATATCCCAGAATTGAGGCATTTTTACCCAAAACCCTGAAACACGTGTACCCTAAAATTTTATTCTCTACAACTTTGTCTCTGACAGCGAATTTCCTAAGGAAATAAACACGAAAAACTGTTTTCGTATATGGCCAAGAAACTCAATTTCGTCGATTCTATTGGTCCCACAAATTTTTTTTCTCAATTTTCTGACATCAAATCCTTTCATTTGACACCAACATGAGCAATTTCCGTGCTATACTTGCTGAGATATTTGCGAAAAAGCTCCACCGACCCTCGAAAAACCATGTTTTTGGTCACTTCCTCGACCATATCTCCGGAACTACTTAATCGATTTTGCTTATCTTCGAACTTAAATCATAAGAGGCATGTATCTTTGAGGGAAAAAAAAGTTTAGGGTGGTCGGTTGAGCCGTTTGGAAAAAAAAGTGGAGACGGACGGACGGACGGACGGACATTTTTTTTATTGTTGATTCGACATATTTAGACGATAATAAATGCATCCCACAACTGCCACCTCGATCTACTCCATATTACATTAAATTTGTTTGTAGTAAACGTATAGGACCTTTGTACTTCGTACGGCTTTAAACATATGCAAAGGACCCGTACGTATCAGCATAGAAGTGGCAAACAATATAGATGTTGCAAAAAGAATCGAACGTAGCTATTGCATGAACCCTTAAGTATATGCAATTAAGTCCTCACTAAATTGGACTGGAAATTGACGAAAGGGCAATATTGAAACACTCGTACCAAGCAGCGGCGCTAAAAACCTCTTAAAATAAGCTCAGAATTCAGAAAAGACAATTTGCGGTTAGGAGAGGCTTCTGACCCATACTTCCATAGACAAAAAAGTTTCCTCTTTTTCTCTACAACACTGCACGAAAGACCGAATCATCAAAGGAATATTCACGAAAAACAACCAAATATCGTGTAGGGTCGCGTAGGAGTGAGTTTGGCCCACACTAAGGATAATAGAGCCCAAACCACTCAACAGATTTCCACTAATTTAATTTTCGTGATTTTTTGATGTCCACATTGGAAGCCTTAAAGAGCGATTTCCATTCTAATTTCACAGGGATATAAGTGAAAAAGTTCCACAAACCTTTAAAAAAACACGATTTTGACCACTTTTTCGACCGTAACCTCGAAATTTTTTGACCGATTTTGCCCAAACTCAATTCTGTAATCAAGTTCTTGATTATCTTTCAGGAAAAAGAAAGTTCTTGGAAATCGGATGAGACTTTCCCGATTTATGTGGAAAAAACACGTTTGGTCCTAGTAGAGACTCAGTTTTAAGGCTCTGGCTGAGTCCAAAAGATCAAAATCATAAAAGTTTCTTCCATACATTTTCAGGCATACCCAGACCTTTCAAAAAAAAAATTATCAAAATCGGAAAAGGTTTACTCAAGTTTTGTACAAATGACCAAAAACTACCTAAACGGCCCTAGCTCAGCGCCCAGATTCAATCCCATTAAAAGACTTTTCAATTATCTTTCAGGGAAAAAAAAGTGTTTGAAAATCAGTAGAGTTTTACTCAGGTTATCGCCTTTTCTTCTAAGTTTTTCTTCTACTAGAGTAATTTTCATGACAAAGAGAAAAAGTGCTAGGGAATAAATTTTAAAATTTTCCAGTTTATTGAATGCGTTGTCGTCTTGAAATCAGGCTCAAACGTCTTTCTTCGATCAAACGGTCTCGTTGTTTGTAAACGTAATCGAGTACATTAGGCAAACCCTTTATGACACTAGCTTTATGACCAGCTCGGGATTTGTTCATTAACGTTGCATTATACCTTTTGTAAAAAATTTTGTCGATTTAGATGAAGTGCATTTTTCATGCGAAATTGCTATCAGACAGGACAGACTTACCATTGATTATTTTCCGTATTGTAGCATTCGTTAAATGGTATTTTCTCTCTACCATTATAGCCACCGATGGCGAAAATCATGTCGTCCAGTATTTCAATACCGAAATTACTTCTCTCGAATAACATGTCTGGAACAGGTGTCCATTCATTTGTTTGTGTACTAAATTTTTCGCAAGATTTCAATCTTACTTCACCATCGTAGCCACCCATAACATACAGACATCCTTTGAATCCGATACAAGATAAACCAGATCGCCTTGAGACCATGTTTGGTATGTTGTGCCATTCATTTGTTTTGGGATCAAAATACTCGGCACTATTCAGACATTCTGTACCGTTAAAACCCCCTGAGAGAAACACTTGGTTTTACAGATGGCAGCTCTATGTTTGGGACTACAAACCTGCTACAAATATTTTGCCATCTATGGCACATGCATGACCATCTGATCGTAACTCATTCATGCTGGTTATCAACGTCCATTGATTGGTTTGCGGATCGTATCGTTCGCAAGTTCTCAAACGATGAGTGCCATCGAAACCACCACACGCATAAATAAATCCATCCAACGCGGCTACGCTCACGTAACAGCGATGTGTGTGCATAGGCGATATCTTCAATTTCGACGAAATTTAATTGGAGTTGCAATTTAACATAAGACGCAAAATAACCTCACGCCAAGTTTTCTTCAAAGCATCGTACACACAACATGTGTTAAAGAAAATTCTGCCGTTAAAGCCTCCAACGATGTAAAGTTTATATCCAATCACAGCCGATCCGTGATAACATCTTGGATCATCGGGTCGATGTGGTACATTGACCCATCGATCGGCTCTTGTGTCATACGTTTCAACAATTGAAACAGGTCGATGTTGCCATCCACCCGTAAGAAATATAACATCGTGTGGTATACGAGGAATGGCTATTGCAGGTGTCACTATCTTTAACACAAAAGAAATAGAAAAATTCAACCACGAAGTGAACAATGTACACTAACCTTCTTACCGCTTGTCTCTAAACCATTCAGAGCATGCAAAAAAGCCAGTACCTCGAATAAAATTGGCTGAGTTTCCGGACTATTCGCAACGTACTCATGATTGATGATGTTATCCAGAAAGAACTGAGATGCAAACATTTTAGATGTGTTTTTAATGTGAGAACTGACAACAATCTGCCCGAGGTCGTAGACCTAGAGCACTCCTGTGACTTTTTCGTCTCCCGAATTTTTTTTACTAGAAGGCTCATTGTAACACTTATATGACTCAGAACGCAGGAGTTTAAAATCCCATGTGCAGAGTTGCTTCATCACTACTTAATCCTTTGGAGCACGCGCGAACTATTGGTCTATCCTCAAATTTGCTAAGTGGCCACTCACAATATGGAGCAGGGAGGGCGGTTAGAGAAAATCGTGTGCTCCATTTTCAAAAAAAATTTCTTTACACTTTTGTGCGTGCGGAGGGTGGAGGTTTAAATTCGTAGTTTATAGCGTGCGTACTTTATGAATGGAAAAATGTCTTGGAAGAATGGGTAGGGATTGGGTAGTTAGATAGGGTAGCGCTTGATAGCATATGAGCGGAGTGTGGTAGTCCGGGCCATATGCCAGGCGTGCAACTGTCTAACTATCAAGTGCTCTTTTTACGTCCACGTCGTAGTCCCTGGGACCTCAATTCTCTTCGGAGTTTTGTGCTAA
>CM055405.1:11113805-11133763 GCA_029228625.1 Pseudolycoriella hygida | reverse complement strand
GAAAAATCAATTGAGTCGACGAAACTGCGTTTTCGCAGCATTTTTCAGAAAGGAAAATCAGTTGAGTCGACGAAATTTTATTTTCGTTGCATTTTGTAGAAGAAGAATCAGTTGAGTCGACGAAATTGCATTTTTGCATTTTTGTAGAAGGAAAAATTAGTTGAGTCGCAGCATTTTGCAGGAGGAAAAATCAGTTGAGTCGATTAAATTGTAATTTCGTAGCATTTTGTAAAAAGAAAATTCAAGGTCGATGAATGAAGTTGTGCGCTTTCTTATTGTTTTATGTTTCCTTAAGGGCGAATAGCTTATAAGTAGACTAATCGTCCTTAAGGGCGAATAGCTTATAGGTTGACTAATCGCCCTTAAGGGCGAATAGCATATAGATAGACTATTCGCCCTTAATGGCGAATAGCAAATGTATAGACTAATCGCCCTTAAGGGCGAATAACAAATGCATAGACTAATCGCCCTTAAGGGCGAATAGTCACTTCGTAAAATTAACGAAGTACTTTACATGCGACGAGGCCAAGTTGTATGTGCGCGTGTTTCGGACGATTGTGTTCAACTTGTGAAATTGCTAAAAATCAATCAATCGTCCAAAACAGACACACAAATAAATATTGAGTGAAAGTAGAAGGATCGGTGCATCTCCACTCCTCATAGTAGCTCTTTGAACTTAATCAAATCGCTCGTTGCATTAAATTATTCAACGCACATTTGTACATAGAGTTTTTGGTTGATCTTACCTCACGTAAATTAAAGAGTCCCTTAAAGTCATCTGCATGAATTCCCTTGAGGCTATTCCCAGCTAAGTTTAGCGACTTCAACTCCTGTAATTGACTAATTTTTTGCGTGATGTTGGTAATCTTGTTACCATGCAGATCTAAAACTCTAAGCGTGTTTTTTACGGACACCTGAAACAAAATCCGTTAAATCAAATATGAACAAATCACAGTCATTTTGAATACAATTCCAGTGATATCGCTAATACGGTTCTTTCCTAGCAGCAATACAGTCAAACTTTTTAATCCATCGAGTGACGAAATTTTATCGATTTGATTATCATACAAATCCAAGAAAACGAGATTTTGTAAGCTGTCAGCAAAGTTTGTTTGCAGCTCATTTTTAACGACTAGACTGTCGATACCAACACCATTATTCGTTGACTTATTGTCTGGTTCCTGGGTGGAATCACTGCTGGACTGATTCAAGCGCGCTTGCATTAGTCGCCCGATATGAGCTTTCGTCGCAGCTAAATGTTGCGAATAATTGTTTATGAAACTGTTCGATTTCTTCAGCACATATCTCTCTTTAGCATGCAGAAAAACCGATTTTTGAATGAATGAATTTTTAACAGATTGATTTTGCTGTGTTGTTGGTTGTGGAAGTGGATGACTATTTGGAGCCAGTTTGTTAACTACACTCCCATTGAGACAAAGGTTCCGGGATGACGAAGTTCTTTGGATGAAATTTTTTGGCTTTTTTGTACTTATCGTTGGTGAAGCTTTCATTTGTTCGAGTCTTTTTACTTTAGGTTCGGTTGATGAAATGCTTGTCCCATCTTTATTTTCCACACAAACTTTTTCCACCTTATGCGAGCCGGGTACGTGGAAAACATTTATCAGATTATGTTGCAATGACAGTAAACGCAAATTCGGTTCATCTTCGATCACTGGCAATGATGTCAAGCCTCTTCGATCTAAATTTATTCGATCCGGTAGTTTCTCCCGTTCCTTTGAACTTCGTTGTATTCGCCAAAATCCGTTTTGTACATTGTTCGAGTTGGACTTTCTCTGATCGTGTTCTGCTTTCGTTTCGTTGATCTTCTTAAAATATCCAGAGCTCAATGTACTATACGACCGATAAATCGATTTGCTTGGATTGCGACTAGTAGTTGGTACAACGGACTCGATTTTGAGCAACGACTGATTTCCAACAACTCCACTTCCGTGATGGGCTGACTTACCACGACTTTTAATTATCGGCATTTGTCGTAGCATCCAATGAATGACGAAAAATAATTGAAATTCCTCATATCAACATGACAATAAATGGGAGCAATCGAAATTCCACAAGAACATGGCTCCACCCTTATGAACAATTTCTTTTCACCCACCATGACGGTGTCATTTTTTTCTATTTGCAAACAGTTCAAAGTTGTTGTATACTCTTATTTCTAATGCACTGAATTAATGCAAATTCTCAACTCTATTTCGCCGTTTCCGTTGGAATGTATAAATTTGTCTTTTCAATTTACATAATTATCTGAATAAACATCTCCTCAACTATTTCGAACAAAACAATTACACTTTCGTTGTTTTATGAAAATTTTGTGTGTTGCGGAATGAAGCAAAGTTATATGAGCTCGTTGGAAAATGCATAAAAACTGAATAAATAACTCGAAGGTGGAAAATGCTACTCACTCAAAAGCACTATATATACGTATCATACTGAGTTCATGTCAGACGTTGTTAGGTTCATATATTTGTTATTTGTAGGTTTGTTTATTGAGGTTAGGTGGATAAGTAATTGGTTGTGATGGAGCGTAGTCATAATATTATTATTCCAATGTAGCAACTGTCCTCTTCGTGCCCGCAAGATTTTACATTTAAATCAAGGCGCATATTTTTGAATTAACTGGGAAACGATTAACTTTTATAGAAAGTTTTGGCTCTTTTCGCCCCAGTCGGATGGGTAGATAAACATAGAAAATCCTTTTGCACTTAAAACAAATGATTTCAAAAAAATCATGAAATACGTTGAAAATCCTTAAAACATAGAGAAAATCCTTGGAAATCCTCAGAAAGTCCTTGAAAATCTTTGAAAATCCTCAAGAATTCCATGGAAATCCACAGAAAATCTTTGAAATTCACCCGATTTCGCGATAATCTGCCCCTCACCCCAGTTCTCCTTTCGGCTATTCATAAAACTTAGAGGTCTTTGCTTGTCTGAATAATAAGAGAGGTTGATAGTTTACTTAGAGGAGTGTCACATTAACGGTTAGCGAGAAATTCGCTGAACAATCAATTGGAAATGTTCCATTGTGAAGCCCTAGATTACAACCCAGATAAACTAGATTTCCTCATAATTACATAACTCACACACAATTTTTATTAAGTTAATTGAGTGGAATTTCGCACTGTGCCAGATTCCCTTCTCGAAAGGTCCCCCTACGCCGAAAACGAGTCTTGATGGTCTTGACTAGCGAGTCTGAAGAAATGAATAATTCATCGGTCAGAGACATCGAAGTCTCTTCGAAATCAGACTTCAATTAATATAAAAATCAATTCTCTTCAGGTTAAGTTGACCTGATATTTATCTGACATGGCCTGAATACAACGACAAAGTTCTTATTGCGGAATAGTTGATGATCCATAAGTGAAGTATAGAGGATGTAATGTCAAGCTTTACGAAAAAAGAGAGACAGTGCTGGCATTTAAATTTCTTTATTCAAAAATCAAAGTTTATTTCTTGTCTGTCATTGGTATTCTCTGCTTAATTCGAGAGCACATCTAATGCAATATCCCTATTTAAAAGACACATTTTCTGACAAACTTTAAGTGTACATTAATATACGGTTAACTTACATGAAAGACGATATTACCAGTGGAAACGAATAGAAAAGCCAAACAAAGCAAAAGGATGAACATGCTGAGATTTTCCGTACAGCCCAGTAACTTTGTTAGAGAAACGGTACAAGGCGACGTCGATGCACCACAACACGATAGTGGTAAGTAGTTTTTCCAATCTTTGTAACTCTGGAGACCGCAGCATTCAAACTAAAATAAGTTTTACTTTATTGAAACGGTGCCACGTAAGTTACGTTTGTTTATATGGTCTCTTTAAGATGTACATCGCAGTGATGTAAGTGTTGTGTGGCTGGCACTTTGTAAGTTGCGACATGCTACAATACTATCAATCAACATAAAAGTCGAAGAAGTTGCTATTCGTCTCAAATATTTTAACTAAAGAAAAATTTATAGAAATTATGAGCTGCTTCTATACTTTGAATGAACATCTTCCAGTTCTACTGTAATAATCGTAAAGTATTTTTAACCATTCTATTACATACATTCTGTTCATAACCATTTATTGAAACTAAAAATTGGAAGAGTGCGGTTGCTGCTTTTACAAAAACAAGTTATGATCCGCAACACACATCTATAGTACGGGGTGCCATGTCATCATGGTGAGATTTTTGATTTTTTGAGGTATTTTTTGGCTTAGGTGCTAAAGGAAACAAAACTGTGGAACTAAATTTTGATTGAGCATCGATAACCGGGTTGAATCGGTAAAATTACCAATTTACTGAAAATAGAAATATCACAATAACTTCTTATTGTCAAAATGACGTTTCAAACGTCAAAGTTCTTGCTACTGGACTAGAGATGGAAACACTTTCTTTGCTGAAACTGCATTTTACTAGTTAATATTTTCGCCACAATCTCCCGTCATGGCTCCTTTTTCTACGTCAAAAGGGTATTTGAACACTTTTCCGCTAGACACCGACTTTTTCGCAATGAAGTGTCGGACTGCGACTGGTTTTTCTTTGCTTTTTTAGTCAGTTTTTTTTCATAACTGTTGACGAAGCACGTATTTCTCGTCTATTTTATCAACTGCTCTATTGTCTCATAACTTTTATGTTTGAAATGTCGTTTCAACTGTTGGTATATACCGACTTTTGATTCTCACTCTTTCTTTTAATCGAAAGGGACATAAAGTGCGATCATTTCGTAGAAGTAGGTTTTTGCGTAGCCCTGATAACTCCGTCACTTTGCTATGGACTAAAAAACGAACGAAATGACCGTATTGTATGTGCTTTTCGATCAAAAAAGGTGGTAATCAAAAATATTGCTTTTGAAGCAAGTTATTGCGATTTTTCGATTTTCGGTAAATCGGTAATTTTACCGATTCACCCGGTTGTCAATGCTCAATAAAAAAAACTTCCACAGTTTTGTTTCCTTTATCACCTAAGCAAAAAAAAAAAAAACTAAAAAAATCGAAAATCCCACGGAGCCACTTTTTGTGACATAGAGTCCTGGACTATCTAACAAATCGCTGTCGATGATTTCTTTTTATTGAAAATGGTTGTTCGACTTTAAATATCCGAATCAGCATTTGTTCGCCGCACCGAAGGCTTTAAACTGGCTCACCAGTTTTAATGTGTAGTTGCAATCTTACTTACATTTACTTGGACTATGTCCATGATATTTTTAATGGATTCATCATTGTGATATTCCTGCATTAAATGTCCTAAGAACGATTCGGCAATGTAAGAGCGAAAAATAAGAATCACTAAAGTTGAGAAAAATGCGAATATCTGCAGTGCCAACACTCCAATCAAAATTTGTCTGTACTATAAAAAAACATAACAATAGTTATTTATGGAGGAAGTTATTTACGCAGAAGGGTACCAGACGTAAGACGATGAGTTGAACGAACTTTAAACGTTAAGTGTATCGTATGATAAAAATTCACAGTACTTACAAGATTCATAAGTCTACTTTTCCTCTGATGTAAAATAAAAATTCCTACGAGCCCAAAAAGTGTGCCCATGCAACAGACAATCAGAGGTATGACATAAATTCTTCCAAATACCATGACAAAAATAAATGAAATCGACACAAACTAATAATTTGTTTGTTAAAAAACAATAACTTTTTTTGTTGGCTAAAGTGATCAAAACTCACCAAGTACAATCCATTTAATGTTGCTAACGTATACCTCTGCTGAAGAAGATTTTCATATACCACCGTAGCGGACATCTCTATTTGAATAGAAATCTTCTAGTTTCGATTCCTTTTAAAATCTCCGATTAAACTTGATTACCAATAACGTTTGTTACACTAATTCGTTTGTTTTCATTTCGATAAAATGTGAGTAAATTATTTATAGTAAATTTTTTAACTATCCAGAAAGAACCTCAAGCCAATCTGAACAGTAATTGTGTACTAAAAAATTTCTTTTTTTATTTAAAAACATTAACGAAATTCTGGAGGATATTTTTATATTTCGAAAAAAAAATGTTTGTAATGTTTGCCAAAAGTATTGAAGTTGATATTGGCGTGTAAGACTTGCGTCACGGACGCATTGCTACGGACAGTCCATGATAACTATCTCAATTCAGAAGATGACTTTCATGCATTCGAAGTTATTTAATTTAACTATAATTTTTTGAAAGGCTCACGGTTTTCTTCGCTTGATTGATTTAAATTCGTTCGTCTACCTTTAGAACGTGGCTATAGACACCCTTAAGACCATTTTATAAAATCAAACAAGAATCAAGAAAAAAATGACCCACTCTAAAGGGATCATTATTGGACGCGATTATTTTGTTCTATCAAGTTGAGCTTTCACACAGACCTTCAAACAGATTTGCATCGCGTGCAATATAATGAGCCCTTAATGAAATGTGAAACGGTTCTCCACTGCTTGCAATCAAACGTTATAAAATAGTACATTACATCACAAGGAGCTAAAACGCTGCAGTTAGACCCAGGTGGTAAAAAGGTTCCGAGGGTGGAACGCAGACCGACAAAATGCCAGATTCCGAACAAAAACACTCGACAAATTTCGCATGAAAATTTTACATCATGATCATAGCAAGTGTGCGATTGATTTTTTCATATTAATCATTTGACTTTTGTTCATTACTAATTATAAACGTCTAATGTCCGTCTGTTTATCTGTCTATGCGTCTATCTATGTGTCTATTCGTCTATTTATATATTTATGTATTTATAAGTCTGTCTGTCACGATCCCGTTATTTTTTCGTTTAATTGCGTTTACACTGGCGAAGAAAAAAAAATACTTTTTGATATGTTGTTGGGTATGGTGCAAAACGTCGAGAAAACATGTTCCGGGGTTAGATATTGTTCTGAAATAAGGGAGTTATGGGTCAAGAAAGGGTGAAAATTGAAAATCGTCTAAAAGTCAGTCAAGCTGACGTCTTAGAGATTTGGTCGGGGAAGCAAAGTCTTAGAGTTTTTGATGGCCTACAACTTTGTGGAAGAAAGTTTTTTGATCCGACGTCATGCGAAGGAGCTAGGCAGCAAAAACTGTTAAAATTTTGGGGTTTCCTCACTTTGTTGTTAGGGAACTTTTGTTGTTGGACAAAGTAGAGATAAATTTAGAGTGCCAATCGATAAGGAAGGTTTGGGGCAATAAATTTGCTGAACAATGTTGGGTGAAAAAGTTTCATACTGCCGATCTATAGGTCATTATTTGGCGATTTTTGTCCAGAGCTGGAGCACTTATTAACCAATATCTCGGGCGGTAGTTGTCGGAATGAGGCCAGTGAGGTGTCACATGAAAGGTTTCGACAGTGTGAAGGTAGGAATTGGGTTGAAGGAAATCGGTTGAGCGGTTCGGTGTCCACGGTCGGTTAAAGGAGGCAAAAATGGGCAAAAATTTGCTCCGCTGCCCGAAAATTACTTAAAAAATACTTTTTGATATGTTGTTGGGGATGGTGCAAAACGTCGAGAAAACATGTTCCGGGGTGGGATATTGTTCTGAAATAAGGGAGTTATGGGTAAAAAACGGAACATAACTGAAAATCGGCCAAAAGTAAGTCAAGATGTCGTCTTAGAGATTTGGTCGGGGAAGCAAAGTCTTAGAGTTTTTGATGGCCTACAACTTTGTAGAAGAAAATTTTTTGATTCGACTTCATGCGGAGGAACTAGGCAGCGAAAGCTGTTAAAATTTTAGGGTTTCCTCACTTTGTTGTTAGCGAACTTTTGTTGTTAGATGAAGTAGAGATAATTTTTGAGTGCCAATCGATAGAGGAGGCTTGGGGCAATAAATTTGCTGAACAATGTTGGGTGAAAAAGTTTCATACTAAGAGGTGCAAAACGTCGAGAAAACATGTTCCGGGCTTAGATGTTGTTCTGAAATAAGGGAGTTATGGGTAAAAAACGGGACATAATTGAAAATCGGCTAAAAGTCAGTCAAGATGTCGTCTTAGAGATTTGGTCGGGGAAGTGTCAGAGTAGGATGCGTAGCAAGTGCAACGCTGAATACGGCGAACGTTGAATACGGGATAAGTGGAATACGGTGAACGTTGAATATGGGGGAAGTGGAATACGGGGAACGTTGCATACGGTGAACGTGGAATACGGGGGAAGTGTAATACGGTGGAAGTGGAAAACCGTGAACGTAAAATACGGGGGAAGTGGAATACGGTGGAAGTGGAAAACGGGGGAGTGGAATACGAGGATTCTATTCGGGGGAACTTGGAATACGGAGAACGTGGAATACGGGGGAAGTGGAATACTGGGAACTTGGAATATGTGCACGTCGAATACGATGAACGTTGAATACGGGGGAAGTGTAATACGGGGAACGTGGAATACGGGAAAGTTGATTACGGGGAAAATTAAATTAAATACGGGGAACGTTGCATACGGTGAACGTGGAATACGGGAGAGGTGGAATTAGGGGGAAGTGGAATAAGGGGAACTTGCAATACGATGCACGTTGATTACGGTGAACGTTGCATACGGGGAAAGTTTAATACGGGGAACGTTGCGTACGGTGAACGTTGCATACGGGGAACGTAGCATACGGTGAACGTTACATACGGTGAACGTGGAACACAGGGAAAGTGGAATATGGGGAACTTGGAATACCGGGAAAGTTGAATACGGGGAACGTTGCATACGGTGAACGTGGAACAGGGGGGAAGTAGAATCGGAGAACTTGGAATACGGGGAAAGTTAAATACGGTGACCTTTGCATACAGTGAACGTGGAAAACGGTGAACGTAGAATACGGGGGAAGTGGAATGCGGGGGGTAGTGGAATACGGGGGAAGTGGAATACGGGGGAAGTGGAATACGGGGGAAGTGGAATACGGGGGAAGTGGAATACGGTGGAGTGGAATACGGGGAAATAGAATTCGGGGAAAGTTGAATACGGCCAACTTGGAATACGGGGAACTTGGAATGCGGTGAACGTTGAATACGGGGTAAGTGGAATACGGGGGAAGTGGAAAACGGGGAACGTTGCATACGTTTCACGGAGGATGTGGAATACGGGGAAAGTGGAGTAATCTTGCGGCAAAGAAAGTATTTTGATTTATAGTACTTTTCTCGTCCACTTTGATTTTAGTATTATTAGCGGTAATATCAACGAAGTGATATAATGACATGAAATATTACGCATCATTATTTAAAACGAAAAAAAAAATGCTTTGACTCTCTGAATAGACAACACGCGAAAATGATAAAGCCTGCGTAGCCCCTAGGGGCGGGGGTTCGACTACGTAACCTACCCTTTAATGTTAAAGCGAAAATGATAAAGCCTGCGTAGCCCCTAGGGGCGGGGGTTCGACTAGTGTAAATATAAAGAAATTTCGTATCGGATTTCAAAATTTAAACCAATATGTGTGTGTATTTACATGAAAAGTGTTTGTGAAGTGAAGAAAAAAAATTATCATAGTCTCAGTGAACAGCATTGATAGATGTTACCTTGACTATGATGTTTTCATTTTCTGTCAGCAGTGAAATGTGGGAAGGAAAGTCTTTTCTTCCCACCAGTCGTTTTCGCTCCAGGTCTAAAAAGTGATGTTCAAATGTGAACTTAAAACGCGCCTTTTCGGATGCAAATTCGGTGAAGAAATCTGGCGTTTTTTGTCCGTCTGAGCATAAATAAAATTATTATACTCGATTACTTCGAACGTAACTAATAAAACTGAGAAAATTTGATTTTATTAACATTTCTCATCAAATTCGCTGTTGAGTTGTGGCGACTGTTATAGTTTACTTTAATCTTAAAACTTGTAGCAAATCCAACTTGTCAAAGTGTCGATAAAGCTTTCACAGCACATTTTTCTTAGCAAATAAATTATGAAATGTAAAGTGGTAAGTGAAAATCCGCTTATTCAACATTGGACTCTCGCAAAGAATTTTGATTTTGGAAACTTTTTGGATTTTTATTTTCTAAAAAAATTTGTAAATTCTTAAAAAAAATCTGTCAATTTAATTTCGAAGAAATTGTAGAAAGTTGATAAATATTGCAACATTTGAAATTTCCTTCCGGAAATCTACATGCGCTCTATTTTCAATATTTTGCAACCATGAAACGTACGATTGTGCATTAAAACCTTTGAAAAAACGAAGCAATCATTTCTATTGAAATTCACTATAGTCAGTGACATTTCATTTCATTATAAAAGTTCTGTGTTGTCCTTAGTTAGACAATTTTATCAAAAATCAAGAATGACTCTCCCAAAAAGGTGTATATTATGATAGCATTTAGTATTGGAGCCCTTATACAGCTCCAATACACAAATATTTAGTGAAAATTAAAGAAATGAAATTGAACTTCTTTGCAACGGGAAATCTTTCCAGAAATGCCCAAAGCGATTAATTGAATGTTGACTCTCACCAAAGTGTCATATCTCTAGAATATATTGAAAATAAGTCCTCTTGCTGAATACAGCCCTAAAAGAAAATACTTTACTCTAATCCTAATGAGTGTAGACGTAGACTCACTTCTGCAGGGTTAGCGACGGATTTTTTTTATTTGCTTCTTGTTTAACGCCTACATTGTTGTTATCATTAACACAGTTGTCCAGGCATCAAGACATTCGATATTTTTTATAGGTACCGTCGAAAACATCTGACAATTTTTCTATTTTCAAAGAGCACCAGAACTTTTAGTTTACCGTATTCCAAGATGTTACTACAGTATTTAGCGCGCTGGTGCCAAATTTAAACTAATAAAATTGATAATTAAATTATAACTTTAGACGATATCAAAAAGATTGATTTTTTCCAACTATCTAAATAAAAGAGTTTGTTTATTGAAGAAACTTGTTTACCAATGCGTTAGAAATATTTTAATTTCTGTTTATTTTAACAATTATTTCGTTGTATAATTTACACGTTAAAGACGCGCTCGTAACAAAAATCTATTGCAAACAAACACGACGCGTCTGAGAGGCTTGCGCTACTTTGTGATATCTAGACGTAAATAGAGTAATCACGATTTCGCAAGTTCACTTGTTGATGCGATAAACAATGTCTGCGATCGTTTACTCACTTAAAACTGCTTTAAAATTGCATATTTTATTGTATTTATAACATGGAATTATTTATTGAATTGAAATTCGCTTATGACCGCACACTTGGTTTGATTATTCGTTTCTTCAATTATTGTCCTACAATCTTTATCATGAGCGCGCGGTAGCGATGCGCCCGTGACGCAAGTCCCCATACGATCAAAAAATTAAGAATTTTTTTTTGTAGACTTCCCTTGCATCGTGCCCCCTGAGACCTAGTTCATTTGATTCCTTGTAAAATTTTGATTGAAACCGACATTTTACTCATTAAAATCGGTCCAGTGGATCCGAAGATATGACCTTTAGGAAATCGTCATTTTCCATACAAAATGTGCTATTTTGCATATAATGATTATTTTGTATGTGTGTGTGTGTGAGTGTATTCAAAGTATGGGTCAAATATGAGCAAATTTTTGGACTGTGTTAGAACGGAAATAGATGTTTGGTGTCAAAGGAAAGGTTGATGGGTTTAGTGTGTAGTGTGTCAGGGTGACCAACAAAATGGCCGACGGTGGTATGGGACGGACTTAGGGAGAAAATTAATTTTTTTTTTGAATTTTTTTTGGTTGGAAATAGATATTTGGTGTCAAAGGAAAAGTTGATGGGTTGGGTGTGTAGTGTGTCAGGGTGACCAACAAAATGGCCGACGGTGGTATAGGGCGGATTTAGGGGGAAAATTGATTTTTTTCCAAATTTTCTTTTGTTGAAGATTTGTAGATGTTTCGTGTCAAAGGAAATTTTTTTTCGCCGGAAATTTTTTTCGCCTAAACTTTTTTTCTGCCCACATTTTTTTCGCTTTAAATTTTTCGTCAAAATTTGTTTTTCGCCTGAAATTTTTTCCGTCGAAATTTTTATCCCGCCGAAATTTTTTTCGCTGAAAAATTTTTTTCGCCGAATTTTTTTTAGCTGTTCTGACCAATTTTTCGTGAAAATTTTTTTCGCCGAAAATGTTTTTTCTGCCGACATTTTTTTTCGTTGAAAAATTTTTTTCGCCCTTTTTTTTGCCGGAGCCGGAAACTTTTTTCGCCGGAAATTTTTTTCGACAGAAATTTTTCGCCTGAGGCCTGGAACTGATATCAATTTGGGTAACGCTTACAGCTTTGGAACGCAAAAAATTCTTTTGAAATATTTTCATTTTCGATTAAAGAAATGCGTCACAAATGTCGGACCCTCCCAACGTAATAATTTTTCTGCGCTTTCAAATTTAGCACGCCAAAAATGAGCTACACATCACGTAAAACTTAATTTTTTTTTCGTGTCAAATCTGAGAGAACAGAAAAACTATAACATTTGGAGGGTCCGGCATTTGTGACGCATTTCTTTAGTCGAAAATGAAAATATTTCAAAAGAATTTTTTGCGTTCCTAAGTTGTAACCGTCACTAAATTGATATCAGTTGTTTTGGAAGAAGAGACGAGGACTTGCGTCACGTTTCCCTTTTAAAAAGGGTTTTTGTTGTGATCATTTAATTTTGTAGGTTTATTTGGAGGTAATAAAATTCCATTGTTCGAGTAATGGAATTCTGAGAAATATGCGGATATTCTATAAACCTATAAAAATAAATGGAAGGAATTGTAGTCACTTTTTCTAATTTCAGAAATAATTTTTCTGTTAATTTTAGTATTCTAACTTAGTTTTCTTTCGAAACAATTAGGCCTCGTAAGGGTTCTATTACAAAACGTTACGAATGGAAGTGTTCTATTGTGCATAGTTCATTGAAATAAGTGAGAACAGATCGCATATCACTGAAGTTCTGTCATCATTTCTATAACCGGAAATCAGAGCCAAGATACTTTTTGATTTTTGCGAAATTTTCTTCATTTTATCGAAATTTTCATGATTTTCTTAATTTTTTTTTTCGAGAACATTGCAAACATTTCGAGAAAATCGCGAAAACGTTGCGAAAATCAAGAAAATATTTTCTCGAAAATAGGCATCCGGAAGAGCAACTTTCACAACCTTCGACATGAAAAGTTTTTTCATGATAGCAAGCGGTGAGAAAATTCGTGTTTTGTTTTTGTCCCCGCAAAAGCGTTACACGTTACACTGAATGAACATTTTGTCGTGGAAATACTCGTTTTCTCACGCACAAGCACAAAAAATATTGTGTTACACTTGGGGCTCTGGCTGCAAGCTTTCGCTCTCGTTGGAATTCATTATTTTCACCCCATGTGTAACAAAATACTATCATACGTAACTCGAGGAAAGTGTTTTTTTGTCGAGTTATGTGTTGTTTCACCCCTTGATACGTAAATAACTAGTGGAGACCTTGTGAAAAGCAATGGTAAAATTAGCACCGAATTGGAACAAAAGTAAGATATTATGTCACCAAAATGCATGTAGAACTTTATACTTCGAAACGGAATTCCATTAAAAAATATAATTTCATTTTACGTTCTATGTCACACTGAAAGATTATTTTGGTTAATGCAAAGTAAACGCTTTCAGAGGATTTGTGAATGTTTCGCGCTTTATTTCAAGTGAATGCGATACTCCAGTGGAAAGCACTTAAAGGTAAGGACAAAGTTTTAATGCTCTAATAAATAAACTAGTTGCAATGTTTGCCTAAAATTATTTCTTTTCCTGTTGGAAAATATAAAACTTGCTGTCTCCGTATGTTCCACTTGTCTCAATTGACACAGAGTCGTTTTTTACATATCACTTCTTGTCATTCTTTTTCATCGTGGAATATTCCTTCTAACTTTTCTTTCCCTTTAAGCTTTAATATTCACTTCGTCACAAGCTCAAGATTTTTTCTCAAAATAAAGTAGGGTAAGTGGACCACTCTTCGGATAGCAGTAAGTAGTCGGAAAGCTCTTCTTTTTACATTCATAAATAAAGTTTATCAATTAATAATAACAATATTCGTCCAACTACTCAAACATGTTCGGGGACTAGTCCACTCACCCTAGAACAAATCTTTTAATCAACTGTAGGCGAAAGTTAAACTTACCGATGAAAGTTTAAAATCATCATAATTAAATTAAAAGTTAATCCATAACTTCATCAACTTAAGCAATTCGACTGAAAAAAAAAAAATAATTAATATTTGTTAATTTAATGAAACCCTAAATCGTAAAAGCCACAAACACAATTTAATTTGCTCGTAAAACGGTTGCCCAACTCGTGAACTGAACTCACCCATTCTAAATAAAAACCGACTATGTAAATAAATCGTTTGGCAAAACTCACTTCCCAAGACCAAGCACCACAGAACAAACCCAATGAATTGAAATAAATGTAATCATGAAAATTCAAATGAACAAATTATTATTTAGATTTCTCAACCATGCGAAAGGTTTTACTTTAGTATTTTTTTGTTCGATGCTGTTTTCAAATGGTAGAAAATCAATAGACACATGCAAGGTTGGTGACTACTGTTTACGATACCGAAATGAAAACGTTTAAAAAGCTCTCCTTATTTTTCGTTAGGCACATCACGTTAATTGAATACAACGAAATTACGCTGTTTCGTTCGTTTTTTTTTTCAATTTATTTTTCGTTTTTTCTTCAATTATTCATTTGGTATAAAATGAGTTACGGTTTGAATGAAATCTTATTATTTCCGAAAGTAATTTTATGGAAATTGATATCCAAGCAAGAGTTCTTGAATGCAGAGGTTTCTCTAAGCTCCATTAATCGAATGGATTAATTAGCCGAAGTTGTTTGCGTAATAATGCTGTTACGTCAGAGTCGTAATTGGGAGTGAATGTTACTGACTATTACTATTGTACAAAATCGCTCTTAGATTTGTTTTAAAAAATAACCCAACACACTTCCTACTCCTCCTAATTGTAGGATTAATCAAAAATACGCTAATTTCTTCAGGTAATGTGTGTATTTTAAAAACAAAACTCCAAGCACGAATTATTGCTCTGACGACTGCTCTGTATAACGAGCAATTGAGTTTTATTTGGTTAAACAATTAATGCATTTAAGAGAAATTGTTTATCGAAAGCTATTTGATTTTCAAAGTACTTTCTACTTATTGTGAAACTTCTACACACCTAATTGGTCAAATAGGAGAGAATGATTCTGCGTTCAATCGCTGTAAATGTTTTTATCACATTCGAGCCTATAATAAGCCAATTATTGCACTAATAAAGGGGCTATAATCAGCCTATTATAGTCGACTTTCTTGTTAAAAGTAGGGTTGACATGACGATATTATAACCCGGTTCTTTAATGATGACGTAGGTTACACTGAAACAATACGAATGAATGAGAATGAAACGTGTGTTGCTATGACAACCGCATACTAAATCGAACAATCAATCTAGACGACATTTTTTGCAACAAATTCGATGAGTTTTGATTTATGTTAATTTTGTTGTCATGTTTTGTGCATAATTGGCAATTATAGGCTCAAATGTGATAAACTATCGTATAATACAAGGGGAACAATCGCGCAATTATAGTCTCGGTGGGTGAAAATTCTCGGAAATTCTTGAAATTTCACTCCACCTTGACTATAACTACGCAATTATTTCGCTTGTATTATAATATACTATTCATCGAAAATCTCAAATTATTTCTTTGTTTGTAGTCTCGGCTTTCAATTGGAAGTCGTTTGTACATTATATAATAAGAGTAGAAAACGCTGAAAGGTCAAAATTTTCCTGGTTATTTGCCATCTTGCATTTTCTTATAAAAAGACACACAAAAGAAACGATGAAGTGAGCATGTATGGAAAATGTATTAACAAGCCTACCGTATTTTATACCATTCGTTAGTATAATCAAACAGCGTACGTATTACTACACTACAATAAAAGGTGAGCGGGTCGCCCGAAACTCGGCTATAAACCCGACCTGAACTCGAATCAATTTGTCCGGTCGGGACGGTCGGGTTTTCATTTTTTCGACTAACAAAGGCGGACCCGTCGCCCAGAAAAAATAAATTCTTTCAATTATTTTCTCAAAATTGAGTTTAAAAAACATTCCAATTGAAATATTTTTAAAAATCGTTCGGGTTCAGAAAAGGGCTTCAGTATCGGTTCGGGTTCAGAAAAGTCTTCAGGATCGGTTCGGGCTCGAATTTTTTATTTCGGAACGGTGCAGGTCGGGTTCGACTTTTTATTTTAATTCGGGTTCGGGTGGGGTTGGAAATTGTCATTTTAGATTGGATTCGGTTTGTGTCGAGTTTGAATTTTTATTTTGGTCGATCCGCACACGTCTAATAATTGCATTATGCAACTACGGGATAATTTTTTTTATCTTCAAGGGGGAGGTAAGCATCCCGAGCCGAAGGTGAGGGATGTATTCCTTCGAGAGGATAAACAAATTATGCCGCAGCTGCATATGCTATTTTATTCGCCAAAGCAACAAATCGACGAAACAAAGTTTGAAACCAACAATTAATGTATCATGGGCGCGCGGTAGCGATGCGCATGTGACGCAAGTCTCCATACGAACAAAAATTCAGAAAAATTTTTTTCGTAGACTTCGGAACCATATATACAGCTAATTTTTGAGTTTTTTCCCTTGCGTCTTACCCCTTGAGACCTAAATCATTGGATTTCTTGTAAAATTTTGATTGAGATCGACATTTTACTCATTAAAATCGCTCCAGTGGATCCGAAGATATGACCTTTAGAAAATCGTCATTTTCCATAAAAAATGTGCTGCTTCATATAAGCCCAAGTTAATGGAAACATCCTACGTTAGTTAGTGTGGGTTAGTTAGTTAGTTAGTTCCAGAGCCATTTGTATGAAAACCGACTTTTCGGATCGTGCTCGAAAACGGCTCGATAACTTTTCTTAAAATTTTTGCAGGGACCTTCGGGTGAGCATTCTACGCCATATGAGATTTTAAAAAAGGAGGGTACCGGCCTCATTTGAGCGCCAGGGCTCTTAGAAGGCGCTATATAAAGCCCATATGTATGTGTAAATGGAATGAGATACCGTTAAAATTGGATTCAGACATGTGCGCTTCAAATATCGAATTTGGTTAGGCTTTAACTGCCAACTGGGATGAAAACTGCTGTTTCTTCATCTTTGGACCCACTAGATATTGTTTGAACTTCGAAAAAAGAAAACAAATTGTTTTTCGATGCAAAAAATACTTTTTATGAGATTTGAGGCCAAAAGTTACAAAAATGTACGAATTATTTATTAGTTTACAAATTCTGCTGGGGCGTTTTTACTCTAAAATGTGAACAAAATGAAAATTTTGCACTCCAAGCTCAATTCTGAGCTCATTTTCGGATTCCTCGTGAAATTCTAGGATAAAATTAGCTTTTACTCAATACCATACCACTGTAAAAGTTTCCTTCTATGTAAGTTCAAAGTTGACTCATTCATAGCTGTGAACCACAAATCCAACTTTGATGACCTGCAGTTGTTCCATACTTGATTTTTTTCAGTGATAATGTTCAGAGAAAATAAACTTTGGACTATCCCTGACATTTTCTCTGAAGACACCTATAACGTATCTTTCGAAGCTTCCGCGCAGTGACTGCTTGGAAAAGCCTTTACACGACGAAAATTCTCTACTCGGAAATCGCTCGGTCGGTACCCTCAAAACGTCAATTAGAAAAAAACAGCTGATATATTCGTAATCTGGGGGCCCTGGGGGATGTGGAAAACCATGTTCATTGTGAATTAAAAATCAAAAGTTCAAAACGCTACACCCTAGTGTGTAGTGTGTATGATAGCACATTTTGTATGAGGTAATGGTGTTCGAGATAGAGGTTTGGTGTCAAAGGGAAAGATGTTGGGTTGGGTGTGTAGTGTATCAGGGTGACCGCCAAAATGGCGGAAAATAGGCGGGGACTCAAAAAAAACTTTTGATATGTTGTAGAGAAAGTTGAGGGGATCATTTTCGCCAATGGAAGTAGTAGCCGCCGCGCTTCGGTTTGGCGGCAGCGGCGGCTGAAAATAATGCGAAACATTACAATCACAACGAAAACCCTTTTTAAAAGGAAAACGTGATGCAAGTCCTCGTCCCTTCTTCCAAAATAACTGATATCAATTTGGGTGACGCTTGCAGCTTCGGAACGCACAAAATTCTTTTGAAATATTTTCACTTTTGATTAAAAAAATGCGTCACAAATGCCGGACCCCCCAGTGTTACAGTTTTTCTGTTCTTTCAGTTTTCACAATCCAAAAATTTGACTTTATGGGATGTATGGCGTATTTTTTTACAGGAAATCAAATTTTTGCGTATGAAAGCTGAAAGCGTAGAAAAATTAATACATTGGCGGGTCCGGCATTTGTGACACATTTTTTAATCAAAAGTGAAAATATTTCAAGAGAACTTTGTGTGTTCCGAAGCTGCAAGCGTCACCCAAATTGATATCAGTTGTTTTGGAAGAAGGAACGAGGACTTGCGTCACGTTTCCCTTTTGAAAAGGGTTTTTGTTGTGATATATTAACTACCTGGGGAACCACTGCGGTGAATAAAATATTTTGTCATGTACGCGCTCGATACGTTGAGATTGCTTAGTCGTTTTTGGTTTCGAAAGTTTGTCATTTCTGATGCACTTTGCAGTAGCTGTCCGGGAAAGTGTACTTTGCAAGACACTGTCCGGGAATATACGCATTAAAGCGTAAATCTCTTAACATAAAAAATTCGATTGGCACAACCGAGATTCGACCCACCGACCTCCTGGTTTCAAGACCGAGACGATACCACTACGCTAAATCGTTCATACATTTAGTCCACATAAACGTTAACAGTATGTTATGCATGGATGTAGGTGTGTGTGTGTATTCATAGTCACCAATTTCATCATTATAAATGAAAGAAATGTTTTCATTCAATTGAAAAAAAATTATATTGGCGTTTTTTTTTCGTTTAATCAACAAACTTGTAACGCAATGTAAACTTAGGAACCTCATAAAAAATACACCATTTGAACGTATTCAGTAGGAACAGTAATTTAATTAAATGTTGGTGAGCGGCTATTAAAATATCATTATTCTAAACGATGTCCCTTAGACAAATAATTCAAATTGATCTTTAAATTCATTGGTTTTTACATCTTACAAAGTAAAAATAATAAAAAAAAATTCTAGGAATTATAAAAAAGTCTCAATGAAGAAACGAACCACCAGCCTCCCGCGCTCAAGTCATCGACGCTACCACCGAGCTACTCAAAAATTATGTTATACTACTTACACATTATTTTAATAGAAATCGCACAGCAGTATGGTTACAATTATTCACCACAAACGTGCATATGTACGTGTGATGCATGAAGTCGCCATAGAAAGACATTTTTTTGGATGTTTGAACATTTTGAACATTTTGATTTATATTTTCAACAATTTGTTGAAGTGTTTCAACGATCGATAGCTACTATGACAAAACTATATGTTGTGTCGTTTCGAAAGTAGTCGTTTGCCTCGTACGAATGCATTGGCTCGCAAGCTTGCCATGCAACTTTTCGTACTCGGCAAACGACTACTTTCGAAACGAGACAACAAATAGCTATTATACACCTCAGTGACTGTCTAGGGAGATAAGCCATACATTACTGTGTTGTATCAAAATTTGTTTTGTTGATTTCTTGCTTCGGTGCAAGAAAACTCTTATGTTTCACCAGGATAATTTATTTATCCTCTCGGAGGAAGCTTCCTCCTAGAAGATAAAAAAATTTGCGCGCAGATGCGTTATACGCGAAAGTGTTTTGGTACAAACTCGACGTTTGATTTAATTAACATTACGCCACTGTAAGCATAATCTGAAGCATTTCATCCTACCAAAGAGCAATGTTGCATATAATATCTTATACACTGTATGTACATGTGTTATTTACTAGCATAAAAATACCATTTCGTCTGTTTTCTATGAGAAAAAAAGGAAAAAATGGAGTCGAAAGGATGATTCGTCCGCTAAGAACTCCAAATGGGCGTAAGTTTGGCTGTCCATAAAACACGCAAAGATTCGAATAAA
>CM055405.1:11087850-11113305 GCA_029228625.1 Pseudolycoriella hygida | reverse complement strand
AAAAAGAGAAAAGAAAGAGAAGAGAGAAGAAAAAAAAAAAAGACAAGATTCAGGTGAAAGAAATAAAACAGCGCGGAAAACGAAAATGAAATCCGGTAGTCAGCTCATCCTATATGTGACGAAAGTGGGGTGCTCGGGAAGGTCCATTCTTCGTACTCGGTTACGGAAAACGTTCCGAGATGTTGATCGGTCAAAGAAATGGGCGAATCGGTTGAATATCATGCACATATTGTTGATCGGTTCAAAAAGTCCATAGTCGGTTCGGTGTTTACTGATCTGATGAAATTCGTGCATTCGCAGGGCTCGTGCAGGTTGTCGAATGATTATCTGGGATTTCAGCTCAGGAGAGTCAATGCGCTCAGTGAGTATATCGTATACAAATAATACGATAAAATTTAAACACAACACACAATTCAGCCACAACAAATGACTCCACGATTGTCAACGTCGCTTCGATTGGACTGTAAATTTAATAGCAAGTTCTAGGTAATTGACACTGACCATCATATTCAGTTCTATTTAATTCAAGCTGGAACAGGCCGAAATAAATCTTTACAGTTTTCTTTTTTTTCCCCCAGTATATTCCGTCTATAAATAATTCAGCCATATGATGTGATAGTTTATTTGTCCATCAAATTGAATTTGTTTGAAGACCAAACACATGTAAACTCACATGAAATTCACTGTATATTGTGATACCTTCATGTTATGTTGCGTTTAGGTAAGCAATGAAATACATTAATATTACATTAAAATAGCAAATTGATACTAACTTTGTACACAACCCAATAAATTTAAGTACATTATATGCTAATAAAAAGCTCAAGCATGTTATGGGTGAATTATCTACTGTTTCAACGTGTAAGCGAAACTGAAAAAAAGAGACAGTAGCTGAAGAAGCAGAACAATGTACGAACGATTTAGAAAAAAAATGTTAATTTGAGCAATTACTATCTAAATCGGATCTACAAACATATCAAAATAAAATGCGAAGGGGACTCTAACCATAGAACAACAATTTATTTTTTTCAGTTTTAATTTGAATGTGATCCATTCAGTATAAGCGGGGCAATCTCTTTGCGAATGTTCATATCTGCTGTATATCTACCTGGGCACATGAGGATAATATATGAGTTAAGCTGCTTCTTGTGATTGTGAATTTTTGCTCGTGATTTTATTGTTATACAATCAATTATGCATACACCAGGATCTGGTACTTCCGGTTACGTGTTGTTACTGTCGGTGCAAATAATATTTTTAATTGTTTATGCCGTTTTTGTTCGATATGACGACGAATTACTACCGAAAAGTGAGGAAACCATTCAAGAAGATGAAGGCGATTCTTTTGAAAAAAAGCATGTTCCCAGCTACCCACGTAAGTTTGAAAAATACTTAAAAGTCAGTTCAAAAACACACTAAGTATAATTCCTTTTTGTTTTTTTATCTTACCTTTTAGGCAATTTCGATTCCTTTGGTCAGGTTCTGATTTTTTTATTGTGACTTTTTATCGTTTCCGCCCGTGCACCTTTTAACGATTGGGAAAGAGTTTTTCAAGGCTAGTTTTTTTTAAGTTTTCGATTGTAGAAACCGCTATATAACATAATAACTAAACGTGCCAGATCAGATCAGGTTAAGGTTTTCCATTTCAGGTCGAATAAAGTTTCACAATAATTCGTGTCAGGTCAAAATGTTACGGTCAAGAAAAAATTGTTTTGATGCTCCAAAAGTATGTCTCTTCCTTTTCTTCAAATTTATCAGAAGATTTAACTTCTTCTATGAAACCGTCTAACATTAACAAAAGTCGACCACTGATACCTTTTCGAATTGTCACAGACTTACTTAACGAGCTCTTTGAAACTCATGCTTCAAGCAAGGACGCTAAATCTTTATGTTTCAACGTGTTGTACTGAATTTTCTCATTATTGCTCATGTCTTTAACGTACAATTACTATGTTTTGAGACAGGGCACTTACAATATTTCTAATATCGTTCTGCAGAAATATCCCTTTAGTCTTTCGTTATTCCTTTCTCAACGTAAAGCTTTAAGCTTTACATTTTTCCTAATCAGTGTCAGTTTCGAGTTTATTCATTCATTTATTTCTTTTTTCTTGATTTCAACGAACAAGCTTTCTGACGGAAAATCCCCGAGATGCTGTTTTCAAAACTATTTAACGTTCCAGCCAATTTTATTTCATTAATCTACAAATTGTGAACGTAATTTTGTTAACACACGCCAAGATATCAACCGCGAATTCATTTCTTTCACTTTTCGAAATCAACAGATGAAATATTTCATCCCTTATCTGATTCATGACCTTTATTTTCCAACATAATTTAACACACAAATGAAAAGATAAAACCGTAAATCATATCCACCTCTAAAAATTTTGTTTCCAATAGAATGTTTCCTTACACTTAGAGTTTACTATATAAATTTTGTATTACATGCTTCTCTGTGGTATGAGCGACAAATAAAAAATGGAAAATAAAAATACAAAAAAAAAATTGTCGAAGGAAAAGATACTCTTTCTGTGTTTGTGGCATGAGCTGATTCACAACATTCACACCATATTATATTAATGTAATAAATGTTTACTTTAAATTTGGAATAGAAAGGAGAAGAAAAAAAAATAAATTCTCCATAACAAACATGAAAGGTTTTATATTTTACGACATTAATGTACCAAACGTCGTATGAAATATAAAAGAAGGCAAGAAAAGAATTTTTTTATATTTCATTTTACTAAAAAGTAGAAGTATATACTGGAGAATGTTAAAATTTTTTAGACCCATGCGAAATGACGTAGATTTATTGCATCATCCCGAATTTTCATCGCACCTTTAGTACGTCAACGTCTTCTGTCAAAGTCGTCAAAGCTACGAGAACCTCAAAGTACTTTCGGTTGTCTTAGCAAGCATGAAAAACTCAATACATCACGCGAAAACGAGTAGACCTTGTGATGTAAATGACTATTTAACAGGAGCGTGACAGTCTTTTGTTTTCATCTCTGCAAGTAATACTCAACGTAAAGTTGGCTGCAATTGCAACCGAAATCAACTGTTTTTTGAACATTTCAATGAAGTCAGCTTCGGTCGCAACTGCAGCTAACTTCACGTTGAGTATTACCCCGGTGAATTTATTTTGATGTCTTCAAAAGTGGCGCTGTGTTCAATGTGAAACAATGTCTAATCACATACATTCTTGATCCACATCATAATGATGCATTTCAAAGCCATCATTGAGAGATTTTAATTCCATAGGGACTTGTATAGATCAAAACAAAAGACTGTCACGTCGCTGGATTTTAATGACACGAAGCACTAACTGTCAAATTTGTGATGCTTGGTGGCTTAAGCCGCTGACGCTCTAAAAGCGTAAATAATTTTGAGAATATGACGTTCTCTCAAACACTTCTTATTACTAATTACACTGTTCTACCGGAGATAGGAGAAGTGAGTGTTGTATCTTCTCTTTAAAATTCGGTTTCGTCATCCGAGTCTAAGCTCATAATATCTTATAACTACTAGATTCTGTAGTCCAGTAATCATATTTCCGTTCATGTTTTGCTTTCTCATTACAACCCACAAATATCTTATCTTTAAAAGCGCGACCGTAATTGTAGGGATTCCTAAAAATTTAGTTCCATTTCCATTCTTAAGTTCACTGTTCGATTTAATGTATCTACCATTGAAACTCGTTTTAACGCATAGCTCTGCATATAGAAATGAGATTAAGACATTACGGAAAATATTAAAATCTTGAAGAGTTGGTGAACAACTACTTTTTGACACTAGTGTGATAATGGATGCAACAAAGTTGGACCAAATACTTTTGTTGTTGTTGACGATTCCGATAATTCCTTATTAGGCTCGTATCGACAATCTAATGATTAAAAAATCATCTAACTTGCAAGCGTAACTATTGCGTAGGAATCAAGACTCAATTCTAAAGATTTTTAAGGTTTGTGATACGCATCGTACGGGTCGTACGTCGTCAGTCCTATGTTTCTTCTAGTGTATACACATTTCCTTCGTCTTTTCTTAACAAATATATGGCATATAACTTACCTTTCGTATAGTATACCGATTTTATTATCAAAATAGAACGGGAATAAAAGCGCGTACATTTTCCAGAGCTATAATATGTTTCGTATCCATTATGTTCTGGTTAAGGTTTTTGTAAAAAGGGAGAAAGCATAAAAATATGTACAGCAACTGATGTGATGGCATGCAAATCCTGTTTGAATGAACGCATATTATTTTAGCAATAGGAGCTTATGGTTGACAACTTTTTTTTAATTAAATGTTTTCATTTATTAAAAACAAACTGATGTTCAGGAAATGTCATTTATCAAACAGTGAGCAAATTCGTAAAGAGCACTTTGTATAATTTTTTTATTTTTTTGAAAAAAAAAAAATGAACTAATGGACAAGAAAGAAAATTTCTGTTTAAATAAAAAGATTAATTTTTTAATGTCTAGTCTTCCTACTTTTGAATTTTCTAATTAAGTAGATGTGTACCTTGAGAGTATTCAATATAAATAAATAAATTTAATAGAAAAGTTACCTTGCTGGAAAGTCTGAGCTCTATGCCTATTCGGAGTGGGAGTATCTTACAATGAAACCTACTACATAATAATTCCCAGGGCCTATTAACTTGAATTTAATTCATTAATAAAAAATAAAATAATAAAAGTAACGCAATATTTTGTGAGCTTTTACTCCTTTCGTTACCCAAGTTTTTACTGTGTCAGTGGTAAATTTCAACAAACCTAGTGCCATCTATGATGTACTAGGTGCGGAAACTAGTAGGGATTAGAATGCCGGTTTTGCCTCATCAATGTGTTTTGCCGACAGGCATTTTTTGCACCACGTGCTTAACGTGAATTCCGAGCCACGCCTAACGGTAGCTTGCATTTTTACCATTAGGATTCTTCTGATGCTAATTATATCTCCGCCTTAAGTTAGACTCAGATATTTGTACACATCGAATATGGGTGACGTCATATTTGTCATTCTTCGACGTACGATTCGTTTTTTTTTTATTAAAAATAGTTGTTCTATTCGTGATAGAACTCGCACGGAGGCCTCTGTGTGGGCCCATTGTGCTCACTATGTTATGTGCTCTACACGTTTATTGTTTTGTCAAATCTACCTGAGCTCGTAATGTAGCTCAGTATGTGTTGTGGATGTAGAGATTTGATTAGGCTGTACCTAATTGTGTAGTTACCCAGATGCTTTCTTCTTGCGTTAATGAAAGCAGGACAGTAACATAAGAAGTGTTCAGCTGTGTCCATGTGGTCTCCACATAGATCACAGCTTGGATCCGTGCGTTTGCCAATGGTTGTGAGGTGTTTGTTGAAATTAAAATGTCCCGTCAGTACTCCGATGATGGTTTTGAGTCTCGTTCTGCTAGCATTAATCAAGTACTTGGAGTAATTCTTGTTAATTGTGATGCAACTTTTAGCTTGGCGGCATCCTGTTATGTTGTTCCAGTGAAGTACAAACTCCCGCATTGTTTCCGATCGTATTTTCGTTCTTAAGTAATTATAGGGAGTGCCATTAGCCGGTTCTGGGCCTATCCATCCGGACTGTGCCCCGATCTTTGCTAGTTCATCGGCTCTTTCGTTACCCTCTATACCTGAGTGTCCAGGGACCCATATGAGGTTTACGTGGTTTGATAGAGCAAGTTTGTTCAGCGCTTCCCAACATTCTAATACTAATGCCGACTTAAACGTTTGTGCTGATAGTGCCTTTATGACTCCTTGGCTGTCCGCGCATATGGAGATGGTTTCACCTCTTGAGTGCAATTCTCTAGCAATGAAACATCCTTCTAGTATTGCTCTGACCTCGGCTAGATGGATGCCCAGAGATATGGACTTTTCAATGT
This sequence comes from Pseudolycoriella hygida, assembly GCA_029228625.1. NCBI lineage: Eukaryota > Metazoa > Arthropoda > Insecta > Diptera > Sciaridae > Pseudolycoriella > Pseudolycoriella hygida. The sequence continues at coordinate 11,107,415 of CM055405.1, read as the reverse complement.
TAAGTTCTGTACAGAAGATGCCTGCCCCAGCGGATTCTCCTATCAGTGATCCGTCTGGATATAGTGTTATTCCATGCTCCGGTAGTGGAAGACCCTCTACCCAGTGCTCTTTGTGAGGGATACTCACCTTAAATTGCCTACCAAACCTGTGTGTCGGTATAATTCTGTCCGAGGGCATTAGTATCGAAGGGTCCTTCCCCACCAGCTTGGTCCATACTCTTGTGTGATCGGTTTCTCTTATTATTCCACGGTCTCTGGCAATTCTGCTTAGTGTGGCGAGAGCTTCCATTTTAATATGAATTTGTAGGGGGTGAGGTTTAGTACAGCTTCCATTGATGCAGTAGGAGTAGAACTCCAGGCACTGGTTATAGCTATACAAGCTTTCCTTTGAAATTTGTTAAGCTTATTTTGTACATGTTTAAGTTCGCATCTGTGGTTCCATAAGAAGGAGCCATAAGTCAGTATAGGTCTAATTATCGTGCTGTAGATCCAGAACATGACCTTAGGCGAGAGTCCCCACGTGGAACCATAGGCTTTTCGATATTGCCACAGCGCTATTAGAGCCTTTTCTATTCTCGCGTCAATATTGGCATGCCACATGAGTCGATAGTCCAGGAGAATGCCCAGGTACGATTCGTTGCGGCACCATTATCCCAACTACCCATATCATGAAGCCTGAGTGTGCCTAGGAACGTTGCTTTCATGCTATACTTTGAAGAAAAATCCCATACAGAATTTGTTCCCACCAGGATTAAACCCGAATACTCTTGGTGAAAAGCCAGTATGTAGCCACTACTGAGCTAACTGGTTCATTATTGTAATTAAAATTCGTGAAAAATTCATTAAAACTCATTAAAAAATGCTCTAAAGGTAAACTGAAGGTAATCGGAAGCTTACAGGATACATGAAAATGGCAAAACTTCACACGCTACTGTCGTAATTAGAAGTAGTCAGCCGGATTCAACTTCTTCTGAGAGTCACTTCCCTGTTTGATTGTCCTTTACCACAATTACGTGGTTTGCCAGTTGGCACATCGAACGAAATATCGCTTGCTGGATGCAGTGAATCCGTAGTCTGGTTCGAATTCTGAGGCTCTGGTCGAAAATAATCCTCCGAGAAAAGTCTCTATGGGTTCGATGAATCAGAAAGTCATCCGGAAAATCACAAAGTCATCCAGAAAGTCACGAAAATTAACGAGAAGTCATTGCACGAAAGTTCTAGAAAATCGTCCAAAGTCAAAGAAAATCACAAAAAGCCACAGAAAATTTAAAGTCTAAGGCCCGGCGTTTTTGAGAGTAGTTTCCCCCTCGATCGTTATAGTCTATAAAATTTTGGAACAACCTTGCGGCACCCCAAACCGATTCTCATATTCACTTTTTTTTTGTCATGTCAAACATTAAACTTCAAAGCAAAATGTCCTGTCCTCAAAACTTTCGATCAATAAATGTGCCATTTCTCCGATTACATTACTTTCACTTCACTTGAACACATGGCAAAATTTTTTATTAAATTAATTCATTAGTTTTACCTTGCGATTGTAGTACATAATTTGCCTTTTATGTTGCGAACATTCGTTTCAACGACGTTACCCTTGTTGCGCCTTTCCAACCCGGAAATTGTGTTAGCAATATTCACTTTTAGTTTGAATGGATTCAATTAAAAACTTAACGAATGTCGTTTCAATGTTATTTTTCCGAACTGATTTTAGAGTCAATAAGGATGTTCTACTCTAGGTGGTACCATGGGAATATGCAATCATACGAATAAACGTCGGTCGTTGCTGCAATAAAATTACGTTCAAAGAGCAATAATTTACTGAGTTTGAGAAGTGTAGAAAGTATAATATTTGAGATTTCAATGAATTTTAGAAAGTTTTGACTTTATGGAACTTGAAATTATATTTTCGATATTTTGGCGATCAATGACACGGGTGAGGGGTCTTAAATCCCTTCTGAGCTCTTTCTAAATAACCTACGGCTAACTGTTTTCGTCACAGGTACATAATAGGTACATTTTTTATACAGTCAATGAAATTAAAAAAGCAACGCATGATGGCAATCCAACTTATCACCAGAGGGTTGATAATAGATGGCGTACCGCTACCGCAACGCCATCTGTTATTATTTCTCTGCTCATCCCACAACTTTTACCGACATAAATTTAGACGTGAAGCGGTTCCGACACTTCGTACATGCGGTTTTTCATACGTTTGCTTCATATCGCGTCATTTGGGTATTACACTTATGCAAGTAAAGCTGCGATACATGTATAAAAATGATGATTTCGAAGTTTGCGGAACTGTAGTAAATGTAGAAACCAGCGTTTAAGATAATTTGTTGAAGTAACTATAAAGCATCTCTGTTCTGCTCTAGGTGTTGCGTTCAAGTAGTAGTTCAATGCCATATTCTGAATTATTTATACTTTACGATAAAATATTGAATAAATAGTGGAACAACAAACAAGAAATTCATTATCTCGTTCAAGAGAAGTACAGTAGACATCGTATGATGTTCAAATTTCGTTTCACTCTTTGAATTTTCATATTGCAGAGGAATTATATTTCTGAAGTTTATAGCAGTTCGAAGGAATTTCTTATCGTTTGATTGGCTTTTGAATTAATTTAATTTGATGTTCAAATGAGACAAAGAAAAATTAAAAGAAATTAAGTTGCTCTAAAGTAGTGACTTTTAAACTACGTTTTATCGTTGTGAGGGCTATATAGGGCTTCTAAGCCATGTAGAGATTTTCAATTCAATTGAACTGAGAACTGAGGCTTACCAATTTTTATGTATACTTCATTTCAAAGTACAGTGATTTCGTCTAAAAATTCGTTTATAACTTCGCCGTCCGCTTACAACATTGCATTGATGAATTTATTAATAATGAGAGTCAGAATGAAGGAATTCAAAGGTATTGAGTTCAAGGATACAGGATTTTCTGCGCACACTTTCCACTGGTCTTTTTTCTCGAACTTTTTATTTTCTATTCAAGTGTAGGTGGTTGTCGATACGTCACTAATTTAAAATTATTACCATATTCATTCAAGCAAAACACTTCATAATGAAATGAGCGAAGTCGAACGCCCACAAGTTTATTCAAAATTAATTTTTTTTCAACAAAAGGTTGAATATTAAAGGTTGTAGTAACTTCAGGTGTACGAATACATTGGCCAAAAGGAAAAAATGCTGTCAAAAATGCTACCGAATACCATGTAAGTTTCAGCCTTCACAAACTTTCTAAGGAATTAATCTGTAAAATTGCCTTAACTACTACACCAGACAAATTTATCAAGAATATCATTTATTTTATCCAATTTTCCCTTAATATATTTTGTCTAATATTTTCTAAGACATCGCTGTAATTAAAGTGTGTGGAGTACAATGTGTGGAATGTAATTAATTTAAGAGTTATTAAATTATGAAGTTATCTCAACTCAAAGAAAAGTTAATAAAACTTATTAATATTACATATAGAATGTACAATCGCGGATTAATCTCTCATATGCACATTCTTGCTAGAGATGTATCACAAAGATTATAAGTAAAATCCATGTGGTAGTCTCTAAAACATATACACGGTTTATGTAGGCAAATGCTGTTAGGAAGCCTAATAAATTAGCGTCAGAATTTTGTGATCAGACTTGCCATATTATACCTGTGTGGGTTTTCTGCGTAAAATGTAAACACTAGAGTCGATTGGTTTTATTCCAACACATAAAAGTTGGTAATGAAATTTTTATACTCCGAGATAAAATTAGTGAAAATTTTATGTTCTTTGTGTAATTATGGTTCCAAGTTCAGATGATTATTTAAGTAAATTTTGTGAAAACTTTTCTACAACGAGTATCATAAACGAGAAATGAAAATTTTGGTTTTGTCTGTTCTGTGTTTAAATTCAAAAGATTGTTATTTAATTACGGAACGCGAACCGAGCTTCTTCTTTAACAGCGAATAACGAAATTTTAGCAATCTTAATGTCTTTAAACAATATGTAATTAAATTTTACATTTATTTGAGAAGACTGCCTGACTTTGACGAACACCCTCAAAGGTACGCTTCTCGTCCTAATCGTTGCTGGTTTCTGAAAAACATAATATGATAATTGCAAACATAATATAATCGCTACAAAGCAATATGATTCTTCCAAATAAGATATAATTGCTGCAACAATACTGTGTCTAAAACGGTGTAACATGATTCTGGCAAACATATTTTATCATTCTGTTAAACGTGTTCTGATTGCAAATATTATATTATGTTTATTACAAACATATAATGATTCATATAAATATATGACGATTCAAATAAGCTACAAACATATGAATCTGTTGGGATCTATCTATCTATCTATCTATTTCAACTGTCAAAATGACGTATTAAACGTCAAATATCTAGATAAATAAATATATTTTTTTTACTTGACTACTGTTACTTTGATAAGAGATTACTTAGTTGACAGAAAACAGTCTGTATGTATCTAAGGGGTGATGTCTGATTTGCTCAGTGTGACTAGGAGGGTGCCACAGGGGTCTATTTTGGGCCCTTTCCTGTTTTCTTCAAACGTTAATGATCTTCCTAACTCGATAAAGTATATCTTCCCCCATTTATTTGCAGACGATGTTCAACTATATAACCTATTTAGCGCTGATAAAGTGGGCCACCGCATTAAGCTGGTGGAAAGCTGCTGTTAGTGCTTGTGCTGCCGTAAATGGACTTTTCCTTAATTCTGTTAAGTCTCAGGCCATCGTGATAGGCTCCCCAGTTATGGTGAAAGTTACCCCTAATGGCTTTGTGATTAATCAAGTTGAGGCGTTAGGACAGAATGGAAGATATGATATGGTTCCGGAAGTCGTACTTAGCGGTGTCGTAAAGAACTTGGGCCTGACAATTAACCACAGTCTATCATGGTCAGATCATGCTGAGATGGTAGCGCGGAAGGTTTTTATTGATCTTCGTACCTCTGGTCTCTTGCTTATTCCACTCCTGTGAAAACAAGGCAACTTTTAGCAAAGTCCCTCTTGATACCGCATTTCGAATACTGTTGTGAAGTATATTTGCATGATTCCGTCAAATGCTATTAAGACCATCCAAAGAGCTTTCAATTTTGTGGGCTAGTTAGATTGTCTTAAAGGCCCCTATCAGATAACGTTTAGAGTGGATGGCAAAGTCGCCTCAACCTAAAAGTTTGACAGAATTAACTTAAACGCATGTAGTTCATAGAACAACATTTTCAGGGTGAGGCTAATTTGCCATCCCACAGAAAAAATAGGATCTGAAAAACCAAATGTCCATTTTAAGGCAGCATTATGGGATTCATAGGCTCCATAAGGTACTTTTATGTTATTTTCAGTATGACAAGTATGAGGAAGACACCCCGAGGTAGCCTGACATTAGTCAACTTCTTCTGAGGTCTAGAACTCGAGACTTTGTGGGCCGAAATTTTAGTTCTATCCGATAGGGTCTTTTAGGGCAATGACTGCTTTGTATAGGATTTTGCATGTGGGGCCGGGTTATCTGCGGGAACTTATTAGTTTTGGTAACTCAGCACGCATTAAACATTTCGTGGTACCCAAAGAAGAAGATAATAGATTTTTATTTGCCCATGGTCTTAGTGAGTTGAATGCTTTGCCCTTAAAAATGAGAAATGTTGTGTCGCTAGAATCGTTTAAGAAAAACTACTTAGAGTACCTCGCCTAGCTTTGTACGTTGAACTGAATTACCTCTCTAAAATTAGCTGATGGACGTATATGATTTTTAGTACCTCTTGCATCAATAGCAGCTTGATGCCTCGTAGTGTTTTGTAAGGGATCGTTCATAAAGTATGTCACGCGTGCGAAAGAGATGCAAGATATGCATAAAAATGTAATAGAAAGAGACACAAATAGTCGTCAATAGTACTCTGGCTTCCTAAGTAATTGTATATTCTTCGTCGTCTTTATGACAATGGGCTTATTTGAATTGTGAAAATGACTACAGAGAGGTACATTTCGATTTAAACACTTTTTAAATATGTTTCATATGTCAGAGTTTTAAATGTCACGTTACATAAGATGTATGCACAAGAAAGAGACGCAACTTGCACGTACAAACCAAGTATCTCAATGTAAAAGAAATGTGATTTGAAGTTAATGACATTTAAAACTCTGACAAACCTAAAACTGTTTAAATCGAAATGTACCTCTCTGTAATTATACTTGTGTTTATTGTTGTTTTTTACTATTTCTTGCAACATGTCAACTGCTTTCGTCTCAATATTTAATTTATAGACTAAATTATCTTCAACTTCTTGTTGATGTGGTATCTTCCCAATGGTTAATAGGTAATTATGTCCAACATATCGTCGTTTCCATTCGTAAAGGATGTAAGTACAACTCTCAACTTTTGGCAGCTGTGAAATTCGAATTTTGGCTCGAAGTTTTATAAGTGATTCCGGACACTGACATAAATATAAAAAATATTTTAAGGATCTAAATCATTATTATAAGACTTGGTGCCAAAATTCAAAATTGACAGCTGTCAAAAGTTGACAGTTGTACTCATGGAATGGACGATAATGTTGTATGTATCTAATATGATTCTCTCAATGACAAACATGGTAGCTTGTCCAGTTTCATATGAGTAGATCACGCATATTAAGATTAACGACACAAACATGGTGGAGCATCTTTATTTTATGATTAAATTCTATTGGTCTTGCATAGTGACAGCAGGAGCGTGACAATCTTTTGTTTTGATCTTTACAAGTAATGCCCAACATGAAGTTAGCTACCGAAGCTAACTTCATTGCAGACAAAATCAGCTGATTTCATTAATAAGCTTACAAAAATCAGCTGAACTCATTGAAAAGTTCAAAAATGAAGTTAGCGTATGTCCCAACTGCAGCTAACTTCACGTTGAATATTACGTGCAAAGATAACAAAAGACTGTTACGACCATGAGTGACAGTATTTTGTTTTGATTTTTGCAAGTAATACTGAATGTGATGTAAGCTGCAGTTACGACCTATGCTAACCTCATTGCAAAAAAATCAACTGCTTTCATTCATAAATTTACCAAATCATTGAAATGTTCAAAAATCCGCTGATTTTTTTGAAATGGAGTTTCCTTCAGTCGCAACTGCAGCTAACTTCACGTTGATTTTTACTTGTAAAGGTCAAAAGAAAAGACTGCCACTCCCCTGTATTGGTTCAGAGATCCAGTTAAAATGAAAGGGTGAGCGAATTGAATTTGTGTGATATGTGGAGCGACAATCACGTATCTCAGATTTAAAAATAACTTTATTTAATTAATTAAAGTAACGAAGCGACCATCTATCATGAATTTCAATTCAATACTTTAGTATAGAAACATTCGTGATATGCAAATGCATAATAATGTGTTATGTAATCTACTGGGTATACAAATCATTAATTTTACATAATTGCACAGAGTCTACACAGAACTGTGCGGCGGGCGGCGATATAAAATGTATTTCTCAGTATATGAGAATTGACACACAGAAGGTTTTCACACATAGAAAAGCTATCCTAGAAGTACGTAAGTGCACGCAATTTGAACCCAAAGGTTTGGTTTGTGGAAATTCAGTTGCGAAAAAAACTTAACTAAAAAACTCGGAGGAAATATAATATTTTAATGGCCGTTAATTGTCAATAATACATGAATGCTATTACTTTTTACCTGACTGTGGAATGTGGACAGTAGTCATGCATACACCGCCACGTCATGCAATATGAAAGAACTTTGTCGATACTTTAGTGAAGTCAGTCCAATATTAAACTCCGTTTTACAAGTCTATTCTTCACCATCGTTAATATCTCAATTACTTATTCATTTGTCACCTTTGGCACACATTATATTAAATCTCTCATTTAATATTTAACGCCAAAACATAGCCTCTGTATGGAATACACTGGGACAATATTCCCTTATCAACAGAAGTATGGAAGATAATGTAAGGATTTAATTATCATAAATTTTCATTAAAATATTACAGATTTCCAAGACATCCATGTCATGATATTTGTTGGTTTTGCATTTTTAATGACGTTCTTGAAGAAGTATGGATTCAGTGCAACTGGATTTAATTTATTCTTAGCAGCTCTAGTTGTTCAATGGGCTATTATAGCTAGAGGTATCTTTGACATCGAGGATGGATACATTAAGTATGATAATTTTTTGAATAATTAAATTAGAACACTGTAAACAGAACTTCATTACGTTTCAAATAGAATATCTTTGGACGACATTATTGGAGCAGACATTGCCGCAGCCGCAGTACTAATTAGCATGGGTGCCATGCTGGGACGAACGACACCAATTCAATTGCTATTTATGGGACTGATTGAAATAATTGTGTTTGCAGCCAATGAACATCTGCAAGTGGAAATGATGAGTGTACATTATGAGTTCAATTATGACGCACCTCATGTAAATGTATAAATTAGGTGAATGATGTTGGTGGCTCTATAACTGTTCACGCATTTGGCGCATATTTTGGTTTGGCCGTAAGTTTTATGATGCGACCCAGAGCTGATCAAAATGGTGCAGGGAAATTAGAGGGTTCGTCATACACGTCTGACGTATTCGCTATGGTGGGAACGTTGTTTTTGTGGATATTCTGGCCAAGCTTCAATTCTGCTCTTTTGGATGGAGCAGATCAAGAACGAGCTATTCTCAATACTTATCTGGCGCTAGCTGCTTGTACAGGTGAGGTAGAGTTTGTCAGAATTTGAAAAAAAACATATGTTAGGGACCCGTACGCATCAGAACAGTTGTGGCAAAAAGAATAGATGTGGCAGACAGAATAGATGTTGCAAAAAGACTGGAACGTATCTAAGTAAATATTACCTGAAATTCAAAAAAAAAGTTTAAAAAAATTGTTTTTAACAAATTTTCAAAAAAATACTAGGGCCGTTCTTAAAATCGACCTAGAGCGCTAAGGAGAGGCCTCTGACACATACTTACATGAAACCACAACAGAATAAAAAAAAATTCGAGGTGGGCCTACCTACGGCCTTAACGAGAGACCGCGAACCCATACTTGCATGGACAAAAAAGTTCGTCTCCTTTTTCTCTACAACACTGCATAAAAATCCTCACCATTGAAGGAGCATTCAAGAAAAAGCACCAAATATCGTCTAGGATAGCGTAGAGTGATTTGGGCCCACGCCAACCAATCTACCGATTTTCACTAAATTAATTTTCGCGATTTTCTGAAGTCTATATCGTACATTCAAAAACTTGAAAAGCGATTTTCGTTTTAATTTCATAAGGAACTGGACACTTTATATGATTCTCTCAGTCATTCAATGTTAGTGTGAAAATGACAAACATAGTCCAGTTGTTGTCCAGTTTCATATGAATAGGTCCTGTATAAGTAAAAAAGTTTGACCAACCTTCAACAAGCCACGTTTTATCGAGATTAACTCGATATGTGAAAAACAGAGTAGATGTGGCAAATAGAACAAATCTTGCAAAAAGACTCCAACGTATCTTAGTAATAAGCAAACAATCCAACCTTTTATGTTCTTTTATAACTAAAAGAATTTCAAAGATCCATACAAATTACCCAAGGTAATGTCAAAGGCCTTACCGAATTACGTCTCAGACCATTCAAAACTAGAAATGGTTATATCCAAGGATTGGGCCATTTTCCCCTAAAACCCTGAAACACGTGTTCTCTAAAATTTTGTTTTATACAACTTTGCCTTTGGAAGCAACTTTCTACCTCTTATAGTTCTAGAGATATGGATCATCCCTCCCAGTTCTAGAAGTGGTCATATCCTAGGATTTAGGTATTTTTACCCAAAACCCTGAGACACGTGTTCTCTAAAATTATATTCTCTACAACTTTGCCTTTGGAAGCAACTTTCTACCTCTTAAAGTTCTAGAGATATTCATCATCCCTCCCAATTCTAGAAGTGGTCATATCCCAGGATTAAGGCATTTTTACCCAAAACCCTGAAACACGTGTACCCTTAAATTTCGTTGTCTACAACTTTGTCTTTGACAGTGAATCTCCATATTGTATAGTTAGTTAAGGAAATAAACACGAAAATCTGTTTTCGTGTATGGCCAAGAAACTCAATTTCGACGATTCCATCGGTCCAGGTGCCCTGACCCCTGACCCGATTCCCACAAAATTTGTTCCCCAATTTCCTGACATCAAATTCTTTCATTTGCCACCAACATGAGCAATTTCCGTGCTATGCATTCTGAGATATTTGCAAAAAAGCTTCACCGACCCTCGAAAAACCATGTTTTTGGTCACTTCCTCGATCATATCTCCGGAAACACTTGATCGATTTTGCTCATCTTCGAACTTGGATCATGGGAGGCATGTATCTTTCAGGCAAGGAAAAGGTTGAGCCGTTTGGAAAAAAAAGTGGAGACGGGCGGACCGACGGACATTTTTTTTATTGTTGATTCGTCATATTTGGACGATAATAAATGCATCCCGCCAACTGCCACGTCGAGCTACCCCATATTACGTTAAAATTGTTTGTAGTAAACGTATAGGACCTTCGTACTTCGTACGGGTCCAAAAGTCACGTTTTGTCCTAGAGAAGATTCAGTTTAACTCAGTTTTAATGCCTTATGACTGAGTCCAAAAGATCAAAATCAAAAAAGATTCTTTCATAAATTGTGGAGCATTTCTAGACCTTCCGATTAGAAAAAATTTTGAAAATCGAGAGAGATTTACTCTATCTATGTACAAAACCACTTAAGAGAACCCAGCTCGGCGGCCCTTAGTCCTACAATGCCCAAATTCAACCCAAAAAAAATTTTACTATTGCCTTCCAAGGAAAAGAAAGTTTTTGAAAATCTGTTAAGTTTTAGTTGAGTTATCGTGTTGACCGATGGACTAACAGACGGACACATTTTTTTAGATTCATCATATACATGGACCGTTCTAAAAATACTCATCAAAGTCTGTCAGAATAAGTGGGAGAGAGAATAATTCTAGAAAAGAGGGATGAAGAAGCGGAAAAATACAATCTTGCATGTACTTTCATTGTCAGACATTGTCATCAAGACTTGTTGATTAGATGGGTATTTCATCACAATTTTTAACAGACTATAACGGTAGGCACGATTAGAAGGGGCTGATATTTTGGTAGCCCTGCTTCACCCGGTTTTACACTTCAATCCCCTTTTCCAAATTTCTCTCTACAGCCCTATATAGCGGACGATGAAATAGAAGCGACTATCATTTCAATAATACCTGAATTAAAATTAGTGTGGGAAGGAGTCATGAGCACGCAAATAAAGAGGAAAATCACAAAACCAAACCAATGAATGTTATTTCCATATGTCTGCTGAAATTTTGCTGATTTTGTAACAAAATATCTACACATTTACTGCAAGTGTAGTTGTGCAAAAATGCAAACGATTCTCATAATCAGAACAAGTTCAGTTTTTATGGAAATTTAGTTTCCAACCGAAAAGTTTGAACAAAAAATTCGCATCAAAAGTGATTAAATACCACTTCCTCAAATCCATTCCCAAAATGAAACTATTCCATAGTACAGAAGACCTAAATCATGGGATAAAAAAAAAATCAGCAAACGAAACTTTCTGCAATTTAAAATTTTTGCTTTTGGCAGATTTATAACACAAACAAAAGTCCAAACTTAATATTTCTCAGTCAGTCAACACACCAGTGCTACACAAAATTGAAACAACAATAAAACATGTACGTAAAACTAAACAGCGAAAAGGTTTCGCTTTATCCAAAAGTGATTGTGTTAATGTTAGTTTGTTTCGAAATAAAACTTTGATTTCGAATGGATTTATGTGAATGCGACCCTTTATTTTGTTACATTTTGCAGCTTGTGTTCTTCAGAAAATCAGTCAAACAAGAAATTAACTCTTCTCATGACCTACCACATCATAATTTAAATAAAACTAAAGATGAATTCTTAGCTTTCCCCGAATTCAATTATAAATTTAATATTCTCCATTGTGTTCCAGGGGATTTCGCTCTCGGTTTCGCTTCACCTAAGTATTGATTTAAGTGTAATTAATTAATTTTGTTAACCACGTTCAACGCTCAAACTATGTAATTTTAACCTATTTTTATCGCAGTCACTACTTTCGTTGTATCAGCAATTGTAAGCCATGAAAATAAACTGGACATGGTGCACATACAAAACTCAACACTTGCTGGTAAATGAAATAAAAATCTTGTAGCATATGTTGTTGCTTATTCAACTAATTTCAGGTGGAGTTGCAGTAGGTTCAGTGTGTAACTTACTGATTGGACCACATGGTGCGATATTAATAGGAGTTATAGCTGGAATTGTGTCCGTTGTTGGATATAGATATTTAACGGTAAGACTTTAATAGCTTGTACGCAACCCTAGGGAAACAATTTATCTTTTATGTTGCTTCGGTATGTAATAGGAAATGAATGAAAATGAGATTTCACTTAATTCCATGTTCAACATTACGAAATAGTGCATAGAGGTAAGCAAGTTGCAAATTCAGATTTCGAAATGTTAACAGTATATTGATTTCCTACTTTTAAGTTTTTGTTTTCACTCATAGGAAGCTTATCGTATGAGTCACAACACAAGGACTATAGTTGTGTGATTTTAGATGGGGTGTAGTGAAGGGCCTAAGGTCTATTCACGTACCGAGATTTAAACCAGGCGAAACTTGTATTCTGTTAACGAAATTGCCACCGCAATTTGCGACTTTATTCGATCACAACTAAGTCATAATACTTTAAATCTCATTCGTCGCAATGAAAAAAATTCTTTCAATAAATCATCAGCACGATCACCTTTTCCTTCAGTCTTAGCCTAAAATTGAATTTGTAAATTTTTATTGAATAGCGCTGATTATAGTCGAGTCTACCATAAAAGCACTGATTATAGTCCCAGTCTACCATAATAACGCTATTCGAGCAATATGTCGATGCATGAAACTCGTCTATAGCCGGCATATTATAGTTAAATTTTCAGTGATTTAGGCGGTGGTTTAGGATCAGTGGATAAATGGATTTGGTGCCTTGTTTTATGTTTGTCCGTATTCAGCTGTAAAAGCATGGGTGACGCCACTTAAGAAAAGGTGATAGTTCTATGTTTAGATGTTAATTCAACTTTGAGAAAACATAGATGTCACCACTTGAGATTCGGGGACAAGACTCCGACAAGACTTGTGGCTTATTTTAGGCACCAATACAATAAAAGAATTAAAAAAAAAATCAAAAATAAATCCTAATATTTACTTTCATGGACGTAAATAAATGTTCCTCTCATTTTGTGTGCTCCTACCCATACTTTCATAAACAAAAAAGTTATTCTTAAGTTTCTTTACAAAAAATATTTTTTTCTTATGGCCGATATTAGGCCTGACTTTTTACCCATCTGCACCCTAAGGACAGTGCTCCGATCCAACTTTTTCCTTGAACACTGTCAATCATTCAATAAACTCTCAAATAGAACTTACGGAACTTACCCAATTTATAAAGTAAAAGTTCAAGGGATTAATTAGCATGAAGTTAGCTGCAGTTGCAACCGAAGCTAACTTCATTGCAAAAAAGTCAGCTGATTTTTGAACTTTTCAACGAAGTCAGCTGATTTTGGTAAATTTATGAATGAAATCAACTGATTTTGTTTGCAATGAAGTTAGCTTCGGTCACAACTGCAGCCAATCGCGTTGAGTACTACTTGCAAAGATTGAAACAAAAGACTGTCACGCCATTGGTATAAAGTAATTTTAGCGAAATTTTAGAACTTGTGTCTATAAAGGTTCAACAGTGCTAGATTTGTCAACACAAAGATAGCAGTTTATTCAATCTTTTTTATCGTGTTGACTGACAGACGAAATAAAAACTTTGTTGTAAATTCAGCATCGATGCTCCCTCACTCCTGGCTCCAAATTCAACTGATTACAAATGTCTCAGTAAACGCGTAAGGGGTCTAATCATTTCGAGCATCCTCCGGAATAAAAATGAGTTTGATGGTTACGAGAGGTTTTTATGTTTGTATTGTGCATTAAATATTAAAGATTTTCCAAATTTAGAAAATTCGGTATATGCAGCTGCAACCCATGAAATATATTTATTATTTAATTAAAATGTTTATCCCAACTGCAGCCAATCCTTACATCAAAGCTCCGTATACACGATACCTGCGGTGTAAACAATTTACATGGTATGCCGGCTGTCATATCTGCTATCTTCTCTGCCATTTATGCATCATTGGCTAACAAAGAAGATTACAAGGATTCTTTGACTGATATTTTCCCAGCTATGAGTTATGCAAATTCAACGATGGCTCTGTCGCATAATACAACTGAAGTGATTGGAGTATGAAACATGTATTTTCAAATTTAAAATAATTTTCTTAATAAAGTGATGTTTAGGGCTTCGGTCGAAGTAGTCTACATCAAGGTGGTTATCAAATGGCAGCTATTGCATTAACCATTTTAATTGCTATTGTGTCAGGAATTGTAACAGGTTGGTCTCCAAATTGAAATACTGAGATTGAAAGACAGCTGAAACCGTTTTATTTCATAAATTTATTATTATAGGATTATTTTTGAAGTCTCCAAGTATGAGGAAACTGGAAAAGGAAGAGCACCATGACGATTCAATCTGCTGGGAAACCCCATCACCTCATACAGCATAAATGACGATTTAAAGCTTTTTCTGTTTTCGCATCGAAATAATATTGTTTATGTAATGCATTCAATAAAGCAGTTGAATTAACCGCAAAATTAATTGTAAATCTGCATTTAGTGGTTTTCAAAAATCATGCCCGCAGCGGTGGCAGATATCGAGATTTGAAAATGACATTTTTCTGTATTTTAAATTGTTTTATTGTTCTCACTATTGTATAAGCTTTTTTGCTGTATAAGCGAGAGTATATTGGTGTGTGTATTTGCATTACTAGGTAGCGAAAGCTTACTTTACCGGCGTGTGCACCAACACTTTCAATTTCAATTATATAGCAATACATTCTCGATGTGTGCTACTTTCCCCTTGGCTGCGTCCGCGGGTACATACACATCTCGTATAAATTGGGGTGTATAATGGCCTCACGGTAGTAAGGGGCCGTGACGCAAGTCTTACACGCCAAAAAATTCACAAGAAATTTTTTCGTAGACTAAGGAACATCAGTCAATTTATTAACCATACTCGTACAAAGGCTTTGCCTTATTCAACTATTGTTGTGTACGAGAGAGAAATTCGAACAGTATTTACATCATAACTTATAAACTACTTCCAATAAACTAATTTATCTAATATTAAAACACACAAAATCAAAAACTTGCCAAGCAACTCAAGTGAATAAAGACATTAGGACTATATGGATTTTGAAACAATTGACTTCGAGAAAGATTAAATGAAGCAAAACTTAACATAAACAAACTCTACATTCGCGACCGCTTATAAAACCCAGATCTCTCAACCTCTCAAATGGGCCATACATCTTCTCCGAAATTCCGCCAGTGATTTTGCGTCTCTAACTCTTTTCGGGACCATGTTCCACTCAGCAACTCCTTTAACCATCAACGTATCGCCGTATTGATGATTATAGCGTGGTATTCTAAGCTGCTTCGTTCTCACTGAATTACCGAAATTAACAATGAAATTCAGATACTTCGGCGATATTGAATTAACGATTTTATATAGAAAAACGAGCCCTCTGAATGTATAAAACTTTTTTAACGAAAAACCCAACAGCTTCTCCAAATGGAATCTTATACTGTCGTGATTTCTTATACCGTATGCGTATCTTATAACTGATCCAAATGCCCTGTCCAACAATGCTCTGGATGACGCGTCGATACCGTATGCGTATACTACACTGCAATATTCGAAGTGAGGCATAAACAACGACTTGGCCATCAGTACGCGAGTAACTTGTGGTGTGCAATTAGAATGAGGCCAAGCACTCCTTAATCCTTTATAGACTTTATCGCAGACAGCACCAATATGATCCTTCCAATCAAAACTTTTGTTGGACAACATTCCAAGATTCTTTACACAATCAGAATACGGAACAATGAGACCTCCCAACCAGAGTGGAGGTAGGAATCTCGTTTCGCTGTTATAACTGATAGCAATTGCCTGCGTTTTAGAAACGTTTAGGTGGAGTCGATTTACACTTGCCCAGTTCTAAATAGCTCGTAGATCCACGTTTATCTTTTTTAGGTTATCAATTGATTCGCAAAGCCTGAACGAACGATAAACGTGAAAATCGTCAGCAAAGTTGTGGTACATCATATATTTGAGACACATTAGTATGTCGTTCACAAACAATGAAAATAACAGCGGCCCGATTATGGTTCCCGCTGGAACACCCCTTAGCAATGGTAAAACTCCAGAAAATTCGCCATCCACACAAACTGTCTGTACTCGCTCCGAAAGATAGTTCTTAATAAACGATATCGCCGAAGCTTTTCGGCTTTTCGTATAGTATATCGTGCACCACCGAATCAAACGCTTTAGAAAAATCCAAAAGCAGAAGCACAGTTATCAACTTTTTGTCCATATAGTCATTTTAATATCACTCGTGACCTTCAACAATGCAGTAGCGGTGCTATGTCCAGCTCTAAAACCGGATTGATATTCACAGCGTAGTTTATGATCCTGCAAGAATTTTTGTAGCTGCCACTTCAGTAAAATTTCCAAGACCTTCGACATCGCAGGAAGAATACTGATTGCCCGATAATCGTCCAGCTCATGATTCTTACCTTGTTTGTGTACTGGAAACACTTTCGCTGATTTCCAACTTTTCGGAAACGAAGAACTCGTAATTGCAAAGTTCATCATATGAGCAACGTAAGGCATAATGAATGGTACTAAAAGCTTAATAAACTTAAGTGGCACACAGTCGAGACCAACTGCATTTGACTTGACCGACCATAATGCTAAGATAATCTCACTATCAGTTACGTTTCTAAATGCAAAACGATTGTGACGCCCAGTTACCAATCGAGCCTGAGAGCCTCCACTTTGTAATGGTTCTAGCGGTTGACCAACGGTGACATGTGTATTAAATTCATCTGCGGTGAAATTTGGACGAGTAGTGGTTTTCTTTGAAGTGACAAGCCCCATATCCTTAGCATTATTCCATAGTCGTTTCGATCCAAGTCTAGGGTTCAATTTCGGCCCATAGTAGTTGACTTTGGCATACTTGATTAGCTCATTTGCTTTATTTCGCTGACAATGCCACAGCTTTTTGCTGTGTGTGGATTTGTTGGCTTTATATTGCCGTTTCGCTATCTCAGCATCAATGCAAGCTCTGTCAATTTCAGGAGTGTACCATCGTTCAGTGGACGTTAAATCTGCTTTCGGACGAAATAGCTGCAAAGGGGCATGAGCGTTCAACAGATGTATAATTTTTTGGGTGAAACAATCGGCCATTGAATTAATATCGGTGTGTGTAAGCATTTCCTCGAACTGTATGCATAAGGCGTCTCCGTAGAGTGCTTCCACGTTGATAGCATTAAGATTTCTCCACAACCTAGGCTTGACTTCAAATTTTAAATCTGTATTCGAGTAAGATGCAAATAAAATATCGTGATTGGAGATAGTACTAGAAACCTGTCCGAAGCGTGAAAATTTAACTGGATCGTTTGTCAAGATCAAATCGATTAGCGACGGAGTCTGGTCGAAATTCGTTGGTTCCGATCCTAGAGATGATAATCCATGAGCATTTAAGACTAACCTGAAACGGCAGCAGGAACAGGATCGAAGAGCGCATTTTGAACAATTTCCACTTCTATTAGCCAACAAGTTCTCATTGAAGTCCCCAAGTAGGATCACATCTGAATAGTTAGGCATCAGCCTCGATAGTACGTCGTTGAATTCGGAAATTTCGTCAACCTTTGGTGCTTTATAATAAGCGGCTACTAGTAACTCGAATTTAGGAAATATTAGCTCGACGAATAGGTATTCAGATTTGAGTTTATGAGATGTTGCGACAATTTTTGTCTTAATTCCTTTCTTTACATACAAAGCAACTCCACCGCTGCGTTTGCCACTCCTGTCATTACGTAGCACATCATAACCGTTTAATGCGATTGATACATTCGACCTGTATCCTTTTAACCACGTTTCAGAAGCAGCTATAATATGAGCCCCAGAGTTCTCGTAGATTCGCCTGAACTTATCAATATTTTTGAAGATGCTACCACCATTGACGTGACTAATGTGGAGGGCGGTAGGGTCATTCTTATACGCAGCTTTCAGAACTATATTAGGAATGGATATTGAATTAGTTGAAGTGCCGACGGAATGATTTCTCGTTGCCACCACGAAATGAGGTTGTATAGAAGCGGTCGCGATTACAATTACAATTATAAAACGAGAAACAAATTAACGATTACGCACAAGTTCGTTGATAAAGATTTATTAAAGCGAATTGTTGCTTGGCCAATACAATAATGGATGAAGGAAAATTTAGTATGACTCCTAATGACAAAATCACAACAAACTTAATTAGAAAATATAATTCGATTGTTAAAAGCTGTTTGAATATTTGAAATGTGATACTTATTTCCCATTCATTGGATCTTCATTGTGCACAGCAGCAGTCAATACAGGCATCGTTGTTGAATTAATATGCGTACCATTGTTAGTTGGAATTGGAGTTGTTACCTTTTCAGCATTCGTTAAGTTCACTGGCCCAGAACCACCAGAATTCGATCCCGAGAAGGTTGACATTGATGCTTGCAAATTGTTAGCGATAACCGCGTTCAGATGATCAATACAGTTGATTCGGTAAATTTTGCCTTCTTCTTGTAGTTGAATATGAACAATACCATAACACATATACAGAAACTTTTTGACTTCCCTCTTCGTGCGACGTAACCCCCGGAAAATAGTTTTCCCGGATTCTACGGAAAATTCTAGGCCGAAGTGTGCTTTTACTCATTAAAATCGGTTCTGTAGATCCGGAGATATGAATTAAACAATATTGCATTTTGTATGGAAACAGACCCAAATCGAATCAACCCAAAAAACTCCATACAAAAACAAGGGACAAGGAGCCATATATAGGCGAACTTTTGAGTTTTTTCCCCTCGCCCTCCTCCCCCTCCAAATTATTTCTAAAAAAAAACCACGTCGCAGCAGCTTTCAAACAAGCCCTCACACATCAGGATTGGCTGAGATATCGCCAATCAAAGATGACCAATTTCCATACATTGATGGTCAAATCTGCTTTGCAATTAATAACACTTTTATTCCTGTGTGGTGTGTCAACGATCTATCTATGTCTCTATGTATCTATCATGCTCGGAGCGATAGCGGAGAGCGTGACGCAGTCCCCACACCCCAAAAAAAACGTCCACAAACCCAAAAAAACTCCATACAAAAACCTTTGGGACAAGGAGCCATATATAGGCGAAGTTTTGAGTTTTTTCCCCTCGCCCCCCTTCCCCTCCAAATTATTTTTAAAAATAACTACGTCGCAGCAGCTTTCAAACAAGCCCTCACTCATCAAAATCGGTTGAAAATTGGCTGAGATATCGCCAATCAAAGATGACCAATTCCTATGGAAAAGTGGTCAAATTACCTTTGTAATTAATAACAATTTTATTCCT
>CM055405.1:11055663-11073498 GCA_029228625.1 Pseudolycoriella hygida | reverse complement strand
TTTATTTTGGGAATTTTTTTGGGAATTTCTGGTAATTCCTGGGAAATTAGTGAAATTTTTGGGAAATTTGTGAAATTTTGGGTATATTTTTTAAATTTTGGAAACATTTGTGAATTTTTTATAACTTCAATCGCTCTACATCAATTGAATGTGATTTTATAGTTGTAATTTGAGCCAGAACAATCGAATGTACAAAATTTAATCGGTTGACTATTACTCAATTATTGCAAATTCTTAAATGTTGTATCACAACAGGCATCTTTGAACAGGTCGGCATCATCGTTTCAAAAATGCTTCCTCGTCTAAATCTGGCGAGATGAAAGCATGGCAGCGCTTTACATCTGCTGTATCCGTTTTGACATCAATGTTCATCAATGGAACTATTTGTTGGCATAAAAATGATTCCATGTCGATTCGAATGTTGTTATGACAGATGAATAACGTGTTGTCTGACACGGTCGGTGAATGAAAATAGCCGTCACAGTCAAAGTGAAATCATAAAAATGTGTTTGGTTCCTACCATTCGACTTTTTATCAAAAAACGTTTCTTCCCGTCCCACAGCGGGGTGTCTGTAAGGGGTTTTGGTGCCTAAATTGACGGCGTCAAATTTGTCAATTTTCGAGTAACCAAATATTTTTCTTGTTCAGAATAGACCAACGCTTCAACATGAGAACCGCTTTTTAGTACATTCAAAATGTTTTTTTTGCAAAATTACTAGATTTTTCTTATTTTTTGAAAAACTTTTTACAAGGTGACACTCGAGCCTCACAAAACAATATTTTACGTGCCCAAATTGATTACTCAAAAAATTTCATGAAAGTAAACTATTAATACTTTCATTAGAAAATGCCTGCCACCAATCTTTGTAACGAAAAATAATTTTTTTGTGAAATTTTTGTGTCATCCTGTAAAAAATTACTTCAAAAAATGTATAGTAACCCAGTTTACTTTTCTAGTTTTGAAAACCCGATGTTGTGGGAAATGTTGCTTAATTTTCCGGT
The DNA here is from genome assembly GCA_029228625.1 of Pseudolycoriella hygida. Classification (NCBI taxonomy): domain Eukaryota; kingdom Metazoa; phylum Arthropoda; class Insecta; order Diptera; family Sciaridae; genus Pseudolycoriella; species Pseudolycoriella hygida. Next base: position 11,072,496 of record CM055405.1, on the reverse strand, counting down.
CAAAAACGGTATTCATGCTAAAACTTTGGTCTATTCTGATCAGGAAAAAGATAGTTTGACAAAATTTTCCAATTTGGTGCCGTCAACTCATGCGTCGAAAATTTTGCATATTTTCCTCTGTGCGTTCCCCTGATATAGGTTTACTTCTGCAACTTTGCAGCAAATAAAGGAATTTGGCTTTCAGCGGAAGAACATCAGCAATGCAAACGCCATCTGATTTATACGATTTTTGACATTTCTGACGAAATATGAGCTATAACTGAATAAAAACTAAAATAAAAATAAAAAAATTGATAGAAATTCTGTAAGTCTATATACCTAGGATCAATCACGTCTAACTCGTGCGAATATTCGAAACGAAAAATTTGACTGACAGTATATGGATATAATGTTTCAGTTCTAACACAATAAAACAGCGAAATTTCTATATAGTTTTCTTCGTTTCCTTCAACTTGTGTACAATGTCTACCCGAGTGAAAATGAAAGTCCGAAAACCCTATACTCACGTCTCAAAAGACAATAGATTTGAAACCGTGAGACTACGTTTTTCAAACATTTGAAACTTTCATTTTTCATTAGGGTAACTTTTCACTTTTTTGAAATTAGTCGCAATGAAATAGACGTATTAATTTAACTATTTCTCAAATTTATTTGATGCCAAATATGGTTCAGTGTGGTGCCACTTGTAGAGCCTGCGGTGCCTCGATCGAAGATATTCATTTTCAGTAGTACGGTGATTTTTTTTTTTTTATAAGGGTGAGGAAATCTTCATAGACACCCGGTCTTTCTGAACCAAGGTAGTGTTGGATTCCATTCTTCAATGACCTACCAACTAAAACCTCCTTCCTTAGTCTTCGTGCTCTCTTCTCCCCGGAACCGCCTCATAGCATTACTTCGGGGAGGAGCTGTGCTTTCGCACCTACTCTCTTAGATCAACTGTCAGTCTTCTTTGATCGTCTCTCCATGCAATTTGCAGCTTCGTCATTATTTTCGCAACTACATTATCCGCCACTATCCACACCTCCTCATCGTGGCACATCTCCGATATTATGTTTTCGGCACTTACATCTGGCCTACTCACAGTCAACAGCTCTCCTCGTTCTTGTTCGAAGCGGGGGCAGACGAATAACACGTGCTCCGCAGGCTCTTCCTGCCTATCGCATGTCGTGCAGAAAGGTGACTCCGTGAATCCAAACCTGTGCAGGTACTTCCTGAAGCATCCGTGACCAGACAGAAACTGTGTCAGGTGGAAATTAACCTCTCCATGTTTTCTCTGTACCCCTGTCGTTATTTTTGGTATGAGTCTATGGGTCCACCTTCCCTTGTCCGAGGAGTCCCACTCTTGCTGCCACTGTCTCAGTGATTCGGCTCTTAATTTCGTCCTAACTGTTTTGGTAGTTTGACCCTCCATTCTCTTCTTTCTATGACATTCACTGTCTTCTGTCAGCGTTATGCATCTGGGCATCGTCCCGGCTATAACACATACCGCTTCTAAGGATATTGTTCGATATGCGCTTGCTACTCTTATGCTTGCCAGCCTCTGGGCTCTATTAAGCCTTCTCCGATTCCTCTTCGTATCTAGCGCCTGTATCCACGCTGGTGCCCCGTAGCGCAATATCGATAGGGTGACACCTGCAAGGAGCCTCCTTTTGCTGCTGCGCGGTCCAAAGCCGTTTGGCATTATTCTGGCCAATGCTGCGGTGGCTTTCATTGCCTTTTCGCACGTGTAGTCCACATGGCTATTAAAATTTCTGCGGTCGTCCAGCACAACTCCAAGGTATTTTCATTGGCGAGTGGATGTTATTTCTTCCCCGTCAATGTTCAAAATGATTCGTTCGGTTTTTCTGCAGTTACTTACTAGCATGATCTCAGTTTTTTGGTGGGCCAGCCTCAGCCCCGCCGTTGTCATCCAGTTTTCGACAGTTTCTAGCGTCTCCATCGTAACCACCTCTACCTCCATCTTCGACGTTCCGGAGACCGTGAGGATCAAGTCGTCGGCAAAAGCAATCGTCTTAGCACATCTTGGCAGTTTCAGCCTCAGCGCTGTGTCATACATAACATTCCACAGCGTTGGTCCTAATATGGATCCCTGTGGTACTCCAGCTGTGATGTCGACTGTCTTTTTTTCCCTTCATTAGTATCGTACGTTAGTACTCGTCGCTCGAAATAGCGTTTCAGTATCCTACAGAGGTAATCGGGGACTCTCATGACATGTAGCGCCTTGGCTATCTCTATCCAGCTTGCGCTATTAAAGGCATTTCTAACGTCTATCGTCGTTATAGCACAGAAGCGGTTACCCCGTATTTTGTGCTTCCGCGCCTTGTCGGTGGTCTCTATGACTTTTTTAATGGCCTCAATCGCCGATCTCCCTTTTCGAAATCCGAATTGTTCGTCCGACAGTCCGTGCTCGCCCTCCGTGTGTTTTCTTAGTCTATTCAGGATCGCGGTTTCCAGCCTTTTTCCCAACCCATCCAACAAGCATATAGGTCTATATGATGATGGCTTGTCTGGCGGTTTCCCTGGTTTTGGTATTAAGACCAGCTTCTGTTTCTTCCATATTTGAGGAAAATATCCGTCGTCGAGGCACTTCTGCATTGTCAATCTGAGCATGTTAGGCTTTGCGCATGCTGCTGTCTTCAGAGCTATATTGGGGATTTCATCTGGTCCTGGCGCTTTGTTATTTTTTGGCTTTGGAAGAGCTCTCTCACTATGACACCTAGCCTATCCGGGCACTTTTCTTTTGGCCCCAATGTACCTTTCATCATCGTCATTACTGTTCTGAACACTTTGCCCCACGGGTTCGTGTCTGCCTCTTGGCACAGTTTCTTCCAACAATCCCTCTTACTCGCCCGGATTGCTCGCTTCAGTGCTAGTTTTGCATTACGATGTTCTTCGGACCTCTCTATTCTAACATGCTCGTTTCTGGCCCTTTGCATCCTCCTTCTTGTCTTAAAACAAGTTGTTCGCAAAAGTCTTATTTCGTCGTTCCACCAAAATGCCGGTTTTCGCCCATTCCTCGGTTCCATCCTTCTTGGCATCGCCGCGTCACATGCATTCACCATTCCTTTCGTCAATTCTTCTGCAGATTTCTCTTCGTGATCGTCTTTTGATTGGAGATATTCCTTAAAAACTTCTTGATCGAAATTTCCGGTTCTCCATCTTCGCTCTCTTCTATGAGTCATCTGTCTTGTTGCCTCTGTACACTTTTTCACGGTGTACCTCAATGCCTGGTGATCTCTGTGTGTGTAACTTTCGTCGACTCTCCAGTTCAGACTTGGAACTAGTACTGGACTGCAGAATGTCACGTCAATAATCGACTCTCGCCCATTCTTGCGGAATGTAGTTGCATTTCCCACGTTTGCCAGAACCACATTTCATCTAGCTAGCGCTTCTTGCAGACTGAAGCCTCTATCATTTGTGAATCTACTACCCCACTCAACTGCCCATGCGTTAAAATCACCTCCAATATGAACTGGGTTGAGTCCCGTCAGTTCTCCTGTGAGTAAATCTAACATTCGTTCAAACGGCAGAATCGTCCATCTTGGTGGTGCATAGCAGCTGGCAATATACACTCCATCAATTTTCGCTATCACGAATCCTTCGTGAGCGTCTGATACAACTTCTTGTATGGGGTACTTGCCCGTTGTCAATATTGCGGCCATCTCGGCTCTGTCAGCAGCTTATTTACCGTTGTTTCTATATACACGGTACGGTTCTGAAATAATCGCTACGTCACATTTTTGTTCCGCTGAGGCTTGCCACAGAAGTTGTTGTGCCATGTCACAATGATTTAGATTTATTTGTATCACTTCCATTCTTGCCCTGTTTTAGATTTAAGCGCCTGTTTAAAGACTGGACATCTCGCTCCACAAGTCACGTGGTCATTTTCTGACGTACACAGCAGACATTTCGGCGGGTTCGTGCAATCTTTGGCTAGGTGGTTCTCTCCCCCACATCTCCTGCACAGGTTGGATCTATCCTCTCCCCTACAATTCCTTGCCTGGTGTCCAAAATTCATGCTTCACCTTTCTAAACTGCTGGGTTACCCTTATCGGGCATACGGTCCAGCCCACTTTTACCTTTCCGATTTTCAAAATCTTTATCGCTGCGTCCACCGGGAGTTTTATTTCCGCCGTTTGGAGTTCGTCTCTCGCTTTCCTCATACGGATCGTCATTGACTCTATCTCGTCATTTATATTACCTTCAGAGCTTTTCGAAGGTCTTCGCTTGCCGTGATCTCGTCCATATATCTACATTCGATCATGGCCATGTGGGACACCGCTCTCACTTTTGCTGACTCGCCCAGTGATCTCTTGACTAGATCTTTATAATCTGCACTTTTAATCTCTGGGCCCTTCTTAAGTTCAAACAACATTTCACCCTTCTGCGTTCGTCTTATTCTCGAGACGTTTTCGCCCAGGTCCTTGAGAGTTTGGTCGTCCTTTATTTTTTTGAGGATTTCAGCGTACGTTGTTCCTTCTTCCGCCGCCACTATCAGAGCATCAGCCTTCGGTCTCAGTCTTTTAAGCTTCGGCTTCTCTTTTTTTTTCTCCTTCTTTTTGTTTCTCACCTCTCTCCACTCATTAAGACTAGGCTTCGGTGTTTGTGTATCTGGTCTCCTTGTGGTCCTTTCGTTATTTTTCTTGTCTTTTTTGCTCCTTTTCGCCGCGTTTTGTTGCTGTGGGCGTAACCTCCGGCGTTTGTTTTCTCTTTGAGGAGAGTGGGGTAGCTAGCACTTCGGCATCTCCGTCTGTTTTCTCCTTCTTGTCAGCTGTTTCCCGTTTCACATCATTTAAGCAGGCCCTAATATTGACCACCATCCTCTTTATGTCCTTATACACGTTATTCTTGTCTTGCTCCAATTTTGTCATCTTCGATTCGCCGGTATCGCTGGTCTGAAGCGCATTTGTTCTTTCCTCGCTTGTTCTCACGGGCGACCTCGTTATCTTCGCGCTTCTTGCGAACACGTCGTATATCTTAACCTCCGATTGTTTTATCCGCTGATCCTCTGATTTTGTCTGCTGATTTTTGCTGTCATTCTTATTCATTTCTTCCATTTTGTTGAGTCCCCCCTCCAAACCGCTATCTCCATCTCGTAGTGTAGTTACCTTCATGATCCCATGGTTACCTATGCAAGCAGTGAGGCCATGTTAGGGTTGATACGATCCTTCATGGGGCACCGTATTCAGAGCCAGATCGGTATTAGTCAGGAATGTTCATCTGAGCCTACACCTCCTATTTTCACAGGACGAGCTTTCGAACGTACTTGGAGGCCTGCCAAGGTTTTACCGGGACGGGGGCAACCATTGTATTAGCCCACTAGCCGTTTCGTGAAAGTGTCACCCTTCCTTAGTAAGGTAGTGGAATACAATAGTTGTCAGCCCTTGCCTACTCATCACAACCATTTAACCAAATTCATTGTCCGTGTTCGATGCTTTGCCAGTATGCCATAATTAAGACCTCACTGGCGTTGGCCTTAATGTGCCCGTAGCACTCCATCCGTGTTTGTTGGTTGATGGTAGTCCATCTGACTAGGACTGTGCATGCTGCCGTTGTCTCTTACCGTTGAGATCCTCCGCCACCATGCTAAGTCGCCATCAAATCTTAATAGCGCCTAGCTGTCTTCGACCCTCCCTAAACGTAGCGTCTAGGTACTACCCGAAGACAGCCCCCCTCATCCTTCAGCTAAGTGACCCACACTACTACACCAGGGTTGGTTACTTGATCGTTCATGGGGTTGCTCACTATAACAGATGTCACCACGGGTAGGTAGGATGTAGGAGTAGGTGGACAGAGGGTCAGGTACATAAGGAGTACTATATTGCGCATAACACACCATTTGACACCCAGTAGTACGGTGATAATACACTATTTCATGTCTTGGGAGTGAAATTTGCACTACCCGAGCATGAAGAAAATCAACTTTCACTATACTGAGCATAAAAAGGTTTGTATGTAGAGTAGATCGGAGAAAGCGTTTTCCAGCGAGCATGAATGCATCTCATACTAGCTAAAAAAATGTCATTTTCCCCCTGATATGTAGATAGCTTATTACTACACACAATTCCTGTCCTGGTCGTAATTTCTGATAAAAACGTGGAGTCATCAGAAAGTGCTGTGTGTATTGTTTGTATTGACTTTCGCTTCATTAATTTTATCTTTACGTTTATGTATTCGTATCATTTTCCTACCTTCGACGAATATTAACTTTCAAAGTTAGTTTTTTCAATTTTTTACAAAAATGTTCGTGTAAGGCATTTGCTTTTATACTAAACTGTTTTTTTTTTAATTTTTGAGAAATTTTGGAATTTTCGGGAAACTTTGGGAATTTTTGAGAAATGGCGGGAAATTTTGGGAATTTTTGGGAAATTTTGGGAATTTTTGGGAAATCATGGGAAATTTTAGAGAATTTTAGGGAATTTTAGGAATTTGTTCCCAAATAATAGTCTCTGGAAGTAACTGATTTTGTTGAATAATTTAGCACATTCACTCCACCTCATCCTTATTACGACATTAAAACCTTTGTGTCATAATATACTATTAATAAACATAAAAGATTGAAAAAATATAAAATTCAAACTTAAAATTAAAGTTTTTGTTCATCTTCATCCATAGATTCTAGTCAATGACTGGTTACCGAGAGTAGCTGATCTTGTCGATGCAATGAGACATTTCTGGGAAGATCTTGTTCCTCGTAATTCAAGTTATGGTGGCCGAGCAGCTATCTTGTTTAACTGCATTCATTCATTGATGTCCCGACAAATAATGGGCTTAATTGATCGCAGCTTGAAGTACCTTTTGAAAACTATCAGCGTGTACAAGGTAAACATGTCCGACGTTTTAGTTGATTATTTCAAAATAGAATTTGTTCCTTTGTGGTTGTAACATCCAAAACATTTACTCATTCGATTTAACAGAATTTGACCATTTTACAACAATTTTTCAAAAAAATATATTTCCTGAAAAGTCGTACTGACTTTCTACATTTCTCACACATTGAGAAGATGTGAATTCTGTGAATAATATTTCTTTAAGCAAAACCTCGTATCAGTTGACGTATATGTCATTTCCTATAAAATGACCGTGAGTACTTTATACGAAATACATCCCTTAATGGCCTGAAATAGTTAGTTACATATTTCCGCGTTTCTCTCTCTCTCTCTCATTCATCGCAAAGAAAAATTAAATTCCCTTAGATGCTGCTCCCTTATTTCACCTTCTCTAAAACCATACCATGCTCCACAACCAGCATACCACACCGGCCAATGTTGCAATAAAACCACCTGCCGGCCGCTGATGCAATAAAATTACTTTTAACTGAATAAAAAAACGTGCATTTGAACATAAAATACAATTTTGTTTAGAATGGTAATGCCATACAGGAGTACAATATGCACGATCCAAAGTTACAACGACGACCATTTATGACATTAAATGTGTCTGTTGTGGGAAAATATCATGAAACGTTAGACGACTTAAGGGACAGAAATAATTCAATTTTATACAAAATCGATGAGAATGATCCGAATATATTGACAATGAATTCAACATTTGTCGTAAGTATATTTTTTTTATTTGTAGTCTTTTTTCTGGTTGTGATCTTTATTCACTATGGGTGGAAGTGATATAAATTGTGATATTTCCAAAGAAGAACGAAAAAAAAATTAAAACGATGAAAATCGGAGTTTATTTTGCGTAACCCATAAATCTGTTTAATATTCCAGACAGCTACAATGAACCAAAATTCAGCATTTGTAATGAAAAACAACGGAAAGATGTTCGTCGATCCGTTCTTGGAAAATTTACCCAATTTATTTGTCAGCTATTTTGTGAAAATTCTAAAAGTTGGATACAAAATACCACGATTGGAATATTATTTGACCAATGGTAATTTATCAATTTCATTTCGGAATTTAGTTCATAAAAACATATATTGCGGGGACCCGTACGAATCCCGAAACGGAGTAATACAAATTTATTATATTTTGACTCGTACGAAGGTCGTATACGTTTACTACAAGCAATTTTAATGCAACATGGGGTAGATCGAGGTGGCAGTTGGGGGGATGCATTTATTATCGTCTAAATATGACGAATCAACAATAAAAAAATGTCCGTCCGTCCGTCTCCACTTTTTTTCCAAATGGCTCAGCCGATCACCCTAAACTTTTTTTTTCCCTGAAAGATACATGCCTCCCATGATTCAAGTTCGAAGATGAGCAAAATCGATGAAGTGGTTCCGGAGATATGGTCGAGGAAGTGACGAAAATCATGGTTTTACGAGGGTCGGTGAAGCTTTTTCGCAAATATCTCAGCAAGTATAGTACGGAAATTGGTCATGTTGGTGTCAAACGAAAGAATTTGATGTCAGAAAATTGGGAAAAAATTTTTGTGGGAGTCGGGTCCGGGGTCGGGGCACCGGGACCAATGGAATCGACGAAATTGAGTTTCTAGGCCATATACGAAAACAGTTTTTCGTGTTTATTTCCTTAACTATGCAATATGGAAATTCACTGTCAAAGGCAAAGTTGTAGAGAATGAAATTTTAGGGCTTCAGGGTTTAGGGTAAAAATGCCTCAATCTTGGGATATGACCACTTCTAGAATTGGGAGGGATGATCCATATCTCTAGGACTACAAAAGGTAGAAAGTTGCTTCCAAAGGCGAAGTTGTAGAGAATGAAATTTTAGGGTACATGTGTTTCAGGGTTTTGGGCAGAAATGCCTCAATCCTGGGATATGACCACTTCTACATTTGGGAGGGATGGCCCATATCTCTGGAACTATAAGAGGTAGAAAGTTGCTTCCAAAGACAAAGTTGAAGAAAATAAAATTTTAGAGAACACATGTCTCAGGGTTTTGAGTAAAAATGCCACAATCCTGCGATATGACCACTTCTAGAATTGGGAGGGATGATCCATATCTCTAGAACTATAAGAGGTAGAAAGTTGCTTCCAAAAGCAAAGTTGTAGAGAATAAAATTTTAGCGAACGAGTGTCTCAGGGTTTTGGGTAAAAATGCCCAGACCTATGGGAAAAAGTGTTCCACTAAATTTTCTTGGGGTAGGACCAAATTTTGGGTCCACATGGGCAATTGATTACCTAACAAAAGAATCGAAAAAATCGTCTAATATTTACTCTATTACAAGTTGGGCTTTAGGCTATACTTATTTCCGAAGCCTTAAACCCGAGCCAAAAAATATTTTCTTCCATTAGGAAATTAATTATAAAAATCTGCTCAAGCCCAAAAAAGACAGTCTGCAACACTTAGGAAACATTTTTCTTGAAAAGCGATTGAGATTTCTGGTTGGTTATAAATGCAGCGGTAGCCCTTTTACTTCTTAGACTTTGTCACTTTGTACGGGTCAACAAAAAAAAAATAAAAAAAGAAAATATTTTTTCACGTTTTTATCTCATTGATACATTCATGCTCATTGATTCTCATGTTTGCTATTCAAGAGATTGAACAACTTGGATATTTGATGTATATCGATGAGAACCATGTGGATATGGTACAGCTATACGAACAAGTCAAAGAAATTGTGGTCGCAAATCAAACTGGACCAAAGACGTATCTGTATCCAATTTATAAGTATTACTTTCCGTTATTGAGTAATAAATTAAAGGAAATGACGGAAAATCTATTTGTTCGTGCTGAAATACCTGAACTGCCGGTAAGCAAACGAAAATTGAAAATTGCTATTATAACTAAAGGACGTTTAGGAATATAAAAACTTTAAGCTATTTTTTCAAGGATCAAATGTCATTGTAATATTTTATTTTATAAATGAAACTTACTCGCTTCAAAGAGCTTACGTCGTCTATTGAAACTTCAAACACAAGCTAAGCAGACCCGTACGATACGTCCTCATTGATAAATCCTTACTACACCTCACTCAATCCTTTTCCCATCTACTGCACCTAGTACCGTTCCAAGCCACCGCACCGACACCGTCTTAGTTCTCTCCCGAATTCTACTGATTACAAACGTCGTGGTAAACGTGTAATCCCCGGACGCTTCGTGCGGGTCTAAAAAGCTGCTGCAAATCATTTTCCATAATTGTTTCACGGAATATTTTCACTCACGATACGAAAACATTGCATCTATTTTCTGAGGGCGAAAATTGCTTTGGAAAATTATTTTAATTACTTGATGAAGTTTTTTGTTATTTAGAATCCAAAGTTTTGATGAGATAGTTTCACGTTTTGCATTAAAATAACCTGAAAGTTATACACGAGAGAATCATTGAAAAAGTCGAAGAAAACAATTTATAAGCCCCGTACGGAGTAGGAAGGGCTAATGTTTCTGTCCAAATTTTTGTAGAGAACATTCATAAAGTTTCAACTCACTTAAGTGCGTAGGCAATTTATAAAGATCTTAAGGTTTGGATGTGGGCGACTTCTTAGCGAAATTTACGTAAAATTCTCATTAAAAATTTATATTGAATTCAAAATGTCAAGTGACGAAAAATGGTTCGCCTGTACTGCGTCATGAAATAACGTATACTTTGACAACGTCGCATTAAACGCGTGATTCAGATCTGACATAAAAACTTGAGATACTTTATCCACGCGTTTATTGCGACGTGGTTTTATGTCAAACTATACGAAATGCCGTCATGAAATCTGGTATACTTTGACATAAGCGGACACCACACTGACAAAACGGATGCACACTTTTAATGCAGCGTCGGCTTTCATTACGAAATTCATAATATGTCAACCGACGAAAAATGGTGTCAACTGATGCACTTCATCTTGAAATTTCGTATACATGAAACTACTCGATCTTGAATCTGAAGTACGCAGTCTTCAGAAAGCTGCAACAAGTGGAAGAGTGTTATTTCGGCCAGGCAGCCCGGTGTCAAAAAGTATAGTTGGGAAATGTTAGAGCCAATAGTGAGAAAGTAGTTCTAAATTCGACACCAGACTGCGTACTTTGTCTTGGTTCGACAAAACAAAGTTGGCAGCCTGGTGTCAATAGTATCGCTGTAAGGACATTGACGAATGCTTTATAACCAGGGGGGTGACACTCCTTTGTTCTGAACCGTGCAAATGCTATTCAGAGTGAAGTTAGCTACAATTGAGATCGTAGCTAACTTCATTACAAACAAATCAGCTGATCTCATTCACAAATTAACCAAAATCAGCTGACTTCATTGACAAATTCAAAAAAATCAGCTGATTTGTTTGTAATGAAGTTAGCTACGATCGCAACCGCAGCTAACTTAACTCTGAATAGCATTTTCCCGTTTCAGAAAAAAGGACTGTCACCCCCCTGTTTATAACGCACCAATTTTCATCTTAACACCAGGCTGCGTTCTTGAGCTATGTTCGTTTAAATGCAGATGGCAGCGACAGCCTGGTGCCAAGTTGAAATTTAGTGCGTTGTAAAGCATTCGTGAAAATGCCATAAAAAAATGCCATAACACCAATTTTTGACACCAGGCTGCCTTCTTTTTCAGGTAGAGGGGTCAAATTGAAAAGTGTTGCACTGTAAAGTACTGGCGAATATTTTCAAATTTCCCATGCATATCTTTTTACACCAGCTTGCCTTCCCGGACTTGGCAAGCTAACGTCGCACTAAACACGTAGATTGAAGGGTTTCAAGTCAAATATTCTTTTTCTTTGTATAACACAGAAAAGATGCATGTGTTTGAGTGCTGTTTGAATAATTCCTTTTTTTATTGCAATCTTTCATTGAAGTACAAAAAGTCTATTAAACAATTGCGTTTTCACGTCTTTGCTACCAAGTGCGAACGTAAGATCGAAACTAAATACGATTTTTCTTTTGACAAGACTTTGCGTTATCAATGAAACAAAATTGCTTCTGTTACGCCAACAGTATTAATTAATGTTTCCGTTTACCATTGAATTACAACAAAAAGTTGAAACGAAATTAAGCATTTGACGTACTTAGAGATACATTTAACCCGACCCGCATAAAATGTAATTGTTTTCAGCAAGATTTTCACTTAATTTTCTTTTATTTTCATTTTCTCACTTTTCAGACGTTCATTTCTCTCATGGAAAAATTGAATGGCATTGTTGAGGAATGTTTCTACTTAACCGATTTTGTAAAATTTAATTTATTCATGCTTGACTGTCGTCGTGTTAATCGAGTTTTGATAAGTCTAGTCCGTGAGATACAAGGCCTTGTGACTGACTATTTCAAAGCACTGAATCAAAAGGAAAATCGAAGGTTTGTTACATTTTTGTTAAAATTTACTTAACCAAATCAAGATCTTTCACACTTTCAAAAAATATTAAAGTTTCCAGTTCCATTTCCAGTTCAATTCTAACAGCTTCCAGTGCGCACTTTCCATACTAATTGTTTTCGTTTTCTTACTTTGTTTTTAATTAAGAAATCGTAAAAATTGCTTGCCTAACATTACTTTTCTGAATACATTTCCTCTCAGAAAAATACCTTAATTTATTTACCGTACACAAGCTAATCTCATAAAATCTGTTTTGCTTTCATAACAAATATGAAAAGGCAATTTAGAAAAATCAACAACTGGTATTTTGACTAAAGTTATACTAACGCTAGGGATACCAGACTCAAGAGTATTATGTGAGAACGTTTCTTAGAAAAGAAGTTTAATGTATTTATGCGGTTGGTTTCCGAATCGATTCATTTCTTATTTTTACAATTACATTTCGTTGCACACAGATTTATTATGCACAATTCTAGTGATAATTTGTCTGGAGGATGCACTTGTTCTACATATTTCTCTATCGTCTGCAAGGTGGCTCAGGTGCCAGTGTGACACATTTTCTCTACATGTGAGTGACGTCACATATTAATTTTGTGTGCCATTTATTCTCCGAATATCGAAACTATGCAAGTTTTGAAGCTTGTGTCGGCTTAGGGAAGCTTCACATTGTTTGTGAAATATAGAAAAAAATGGAATAGAACCATGGGATTCTGTAAAGAAGGCCAGTGAGTTCCATCCCAAAGAAAACCACACCCCAAAGTTCAATCTTTCGAATCTCCAGATGTCAGTGTCATCATTTTGAAACGGGACTTCCATATCAGAGATCAACACGCTTCAATGCTCTCCATGCTTCTTTGTCATAATGTCAAGCCGATCTTCCATTGTGACTTCTGGTAACCCTTACATTTTTTGTACTGAAAGTAAAGCAACAAAAAGTGTTTGCCCAGCAAGTTCATTCTACTAGTTAATTGTTTTTTCATAATTTTCTAAAGAGTTCATTACAAAGCCAAACGATTACGAAAAGTAAATATCTTTTCAAATTGTAATTTTTCTGTTTATTTTTTTCTTTTCCTCAATGTACAATAAAGGATCTGTGATGAATTCGAAGAAATGTCCATTGTTGCTGGAGAACGACCGACTGAAACTGAAGAAGTTGTGGAATTGCAAAATTATATTACTATCTGCCGAGAAGAGAAAGTCTATAATCTGACTGGCGATATTCAAAAGGCTGCGGAAAGGGTTTTGTTTCTACTACATTATGCTGTGTTGAATGGTAAGGTTTTTGAAGCATAGTTTCATTGTTGAACTTTCCATTCTGCTTGAAAGTTTGATTTTAAAGTTTTAAAAAGTTTGCTTGAATGAAAGTGTAATTTTCGTTGTACAACGCACTAGGGCATAAATAAATTTTTAATGGATTTTCATTAACATTCATTGCTGGCAGTGTGGTTTAATGGAACGTCTATCTTTAATTCTGTTCAGGTTAACTTTGCGAGATTGAATAACATTTTATACAATTATTTAAACGTTAAAACGTTTTTTTTTTCGTTGACAGTAATTTATGAGTTCTGTTGGATTACTTTCGAGTCACTTAAATAAATTACTTTAAAAAAGATGTGTACCAAATAAACGAAACATTTTATCGTAAAAATGTAAATAGATAACTTTCATCAATTAGGGCAATTTAATGTAAAAAATAAATTTAAAGGGAATTTGCCAGTTCTCCAGTCTCTTAAATAAATTGAGTTGACTCACTCCCACAATTTTATTCGGGGAGTTAAGGATACAATTTTTTTGCGGATTCAGCCAGTATCTCTAAATCTAAATATGAAATGTTTCTCATGTCTTTTTATTAATAACTGTAATGACTAAAGTCCTGCTTAACGAGCACCTCTAATAGAAGGAAAAGTAGCTCAACTATCAAGTCTGGTAGCTCAACTATCAAGTCTGGTAGCTCAACTTTCAAGTTAAGTTGATATTTCAACTATCACGTATGTTTCCTCATATCAGAGGCGTGATGTGGTGTAAATTTACGAGACATTCCAGCGCTGCCCTTCACTACAAAAAAAATATCCCAACAAAAACCTTTTAAAAGGTAAAGTGTGACGTAGTCCGTAATGTCCTTTTTAAAAATTAGTGATATCGTTTGTGGTGACGCCAATTGTTTTTACCACACACACACTTGTTGCTTTTGTTCCAAAAACCGTTTTCACTACAGTTATGTATACGTGATGAAAACGATTTTTGAACAGAGCCGTAGCCAGACCGAGAATCCACCAGGGAGGGGCGCGCCCCAAGTTATTTAATCTCAAATTCGTAAATTTATTAAACAACGATGAAGTGATTAATGCTGTCTTATTCTTGGTAAGCTGGTAACAGATTTCGCATCAGTCAGTCACAAGAAATGATTATATCAATAATGAAGTTGTGTAGAAAGAATATATGCGAGCGAAGGGAGCAAAAAAATTTGAAATTGTTGTTTTGTATCTAGAATACACATAAAGAATTCCAATATTGTGCCGAACTTGCACCAAATGGTGAATATACCACACCGCAGTACACCAGTATAAGCACGTAATAATGCATGCATTGAAATATAGACCAGCCGATGAAAACCACCTTCGGCACAAATTTGAGATTCGTTAGTTGTAACTCGCGAAAATCAGCAGTACGTAGAATATCAAAATTTTTATATTTTTGATATAAAAAGTCTACTAGCTCTACTTGATATCAACATCGCATATAGTTAGCGAAAGACGCCTACTTTAAAACTATGTTCTAATAGTCTTCTCAGTTGAATAAAGAATAAAGCCGCGCAGCGAGAAAATTTGTAACAAAAAATTAGCGTAATACCTCTATTTGTTAATTGTTTAGCTTTTAAAAATTTTTGAATAATTTTTTGCAATTTTACTTTTACTGTGGCGCAATTGTTCTCTGGGTGGGCGCAAATATTCTCAGAGGCGGCGCAGCCCACCCTGCGCCTCACCTGGCTACGGCACTGTTTTTGAAACGAAAGCAACAAGTGTGTGTGTGGTGAAAACAATTTTTGACACGAAATCTGGAACAGTCCGAGCTCTAGTTGCCTTTTATGTTTCTGGCCTAGGGTACTTCCAGCCCGAAACTCGCAAATCTGTCGATTCTATTTTAAAATTGACTATTTTTTAAGGTAAATTTTCTTAGATCACTTTTATGTAACGTCAGTGGGTGCGTAACTACAGAATTTTGAAAATTTCGCAAAACTAAATTTGCACTAGAAATATTTCGTATAATTTTTTTTTCACAATATCACAATAATCTTCTCCGGTGTGGTTATATGAACTTATTCAATCATATAATGAGGAAGCACTATCCTATGCCGTAGTAAAGAGCTGACACAATGACTTCGATTAGGGTCATGATTCGCCAAGAGATGAGTATTGTAGAGGCTATTCAAAATCAGTCGTTGCTCCATGGAAGTCGTTGCTTGGAAAAATTTCAAAAGTTTCCCTATACGTTGTGTTTTGTCGCAAAGGTTTTTGTATGGCGTTTTTTGATTTGTGGACTTTTTTTGTGGGGTGTGGGGACTGCGTCACGCCCTTCGCTACCGCTGCGGGCATGATTTTTCTTTTACTTTTTGTTCTAACATCAATCATGACCATGCAAAACGTATAACTGTTGGTCGAATGAAAGAGAGAAAAATAATTCACTTGTTGTATGGAATGTCTCATAAAAAGAGCTAGTTGAGTTTTTCTTTTGTTAATTTTGAAGCTTTTCCGACAATTCAACACAATTTTGACAAGATTGTTCATATAATTAACTTGTTAAAGTTGTGTGACGTCGCGACAGTAGGGAAAATTGCTATCTTTGTGTTCGAAAATCTGGTACGGTTGAAACATTCTTGACATAAGTTTTAAAGTTTTTTTATAATTATTTTACACTAACTAAAGATTATAAGGAAAACATAACCAAAGACCCGTACGTATCAGAATAGATGTGGCAAACAGAATACATGCGGCAAAGAGACTCGAACGTATCTAAATATACAAATAAGCAAACAATCCAACGTTTTCTGTTCTTTTATAACTGTAAGAATTTCAAAGATCCATAGAAATTCCCAGGTACTGTCAACTCCCCCCTACCGAAGTACGTCTCAGACCATTCAAATATAGAAATCTCATCCAAGGACTAACTCATTTGTCCCATAAAACCCTGGGAAACCGTGTTCGCTAAAATTTGATTTTCTACAACTTCGCCTTTGGAACTAACTTTCTAACTCTCACAGTTCTGGAGATCCGGGTCATCCTGCCCAATTATGGAAGTGGCCATATACCAGGATTGGACCATATTTCCCCGAAACATTGAAGCACGTGTTCGCTTCAATTTAATTCTCTACAACTTTGTCTTTGACAGTAAATCTCCATATTGCATAGTTAAGGAAATATAGACGAAAAACTGTTTTCGTATATGGCCAAGAATCTCAATTTCGTCCATTCCCACAAATTTTTTTTCACAGTTTTGTGACATCAAATGCTTTCATTTGAAACCAAAATGAGGAATTTCCGTGCTATACTTGCTGAGATATTTGCGAAAAAGCTTCACCGACCTTCGAAAAACCATGTTTTTGGTCACTTCCTCGACTATA
>CM055405.1:11033924-11055163 GCA_029228625.1 Pseudolycoriella hygida | reverse complement strand
TTTTTTGGTGGGCCAGCCTCAGCCCCGCCGTTGTCATCCAGTTTTCGACAGTTTCTAGCGTCTCCATCGTAACCACCTCTACCTCCATCTTCGACGTTCCGGATACCGTGAGGATCAAGTCGTCGGCAAAAGCAATCGTCTAAGCACATCTTGGCAGTTTCAGCCTCAGCGCTGTGTCATACATAACATTCCACAGCTTTGGTCCTAATATGGATCCCTGTGGTACTCCAGCTGTGATGTCGACTGTCTTTTTCCCTTCATTAGTATCGTACGTTAGTACTCGTCGCTCGAAATAGCTTTTCAGTATCCTACAGAGGTAATCGGGGACTCTCATGACATGTAGCGCCTTGGCTATCTCTATCCAGCTTGCGCTATTTAAGGCTTTTCTAACGTCTATCGTCGTTATAGCACAGAAGCGGTTACCCCGTATTTTTTGCTTCCGCGCCTTGTCGGTGGTCTCTATGACTTTTTTAATGGCCTCAATCGCCGATCTCCCTTTTCGAAATCCGAATTGTTCGTCCGACAGTCCGTGCTCGCCCTCCGTGTGTTTTATTAGTCTATTCAGGATCGCGGTTTCCAGCATTTTTCCCAACCCGTCCAACAAGCATATAGGTCTATATGATGATGGCTTGTCTGGCGGTTTCCCTGGTTTTGGTATTAAGACCAGCTTCTGTTTCTTCCATATTTGAGGAAAATATCCGTCGTCGAGGCACTTCTGCATTGTCAATCTGAGCATGTTAGGCTTTGCGCATGCTGCTGTCTTCAGAGCTATATTGGGGATTCCATCTGGTCCTGGCGCTTTGTTATTTTTGGCTTTTGTGCAGCCATCTGGATCTCTTCTACAGTGATCGACCGTTCAAGTCTGTCTTCCGCTTCATCGTCATAAGGAGTTTGCGGCCATGTGATCTGTTCTTGCTGTGGGAAGAGCTCTCTCACTATGACACCTAGCCTATCCGGGCACTTTTCTTTTGGCCCCAATGTACCTTTCATCATCGTCATTACTGTTCTGAACACTTTGCCCCACGGGTTCGTGTCTGCCTCCTGGCACAGTTTCTTCCAACAATCCCTCTTACTCGCCCGGATTGCTCGCTTCAGTGCTAGTTTTGCATTACGATGTTCTTCGGACCTCTCTATGTCTTTGCACTATGAAATTCGATATATTTAACATGGTGTCGTAGTCATCTTTTTCTGACATTTCATCGATCGAAGTCGCCGATAATCTTTGAATGTAAGATCGATGCTGCTCTGTTGACGCGTGTTAATGTGATTCGTGATTTAAGTGTTTTCCTTGACTGTTCTCTCAACTTTAGGTACCACATTGAGTGTATCGTTTCTAAAGTCTACTGAATGCTAGGATTAGTCAAGAGAGTCTGTTGTCGTTTCACTAACCTCAAAACTCTGACCTCGATTTACTGTGCCCACGTTCGCTCTCACTTTGAATATGCTTTGTTGGTTTGGTTCCCGTGCCAAGCAGATAGAGTGAAAATGATTGAATCTATTCGAAAACGATTTGTTATTTATGCGCTTCGTAGATCAATCAGTAGAGACTCTAATTATAGGCTGCCGTCGTATGAACTAAGGTGTAAGATTCTTGATATTGATCATAATCTTTTGAATCGACGTGTTGATGCTCCTAGCGTAGCTTCAGGTAAACCGTCCCCCTAGAAACCTTCGTTTTCATGAACATTTGTTTGTCCCGACTCCTCGTACGTTCTACGGATTCTTTGAACCTGTGTGCAGTCATTCTCGAATTTTTAACAACTTTTGTCGTTTAATGAATCCTCAAGTATCGAAATTAAGTTTTCGTGTCGCGGTTAAGTCTTTGTCTGTCTGACGCCATCTTTCGTATGTTTTCCTCGTACCATTGGTACTTTTCCTTTTGCTATGTAGGTGGCACCCTTCTTCTGATGAAAGAACACAAAATGCACCTCCTTTCATATGTGAGTGAAGTCACAAATTTGTTCGTGTTCTGTATTGTACGTTTCGGGATCGATACGCGAACTTATGGACTATCTTTATAACAGCTGTTAGTTGCAGAAAAATTCCCGGATTTTCTGCGTAGAAGGCAAGCACGTTCACGACAACGCCATCCGTCCCAACCGACACTTCGTACTACTAACGAGGACTGAAAGCATAGGAGACAATAGGGTGACCCAAAAAATGGCTAAAATTTTCCTGTCTCACCACCCAAGTGAAAAAAACATTTTCTTTAACATTCTGATTCGTTTGAAGGCATAAAATTGTTTTCACCTTTATAGGGTGACCAAACTGGAAAAAACTTCGGTCACTCGGTTCTACTTTTATGTGACCTTTGAAAAACCAGAATTTAGTTTTTTGATGTGTTCTAATAAATCCCCATGAAATATTTTAAATTAAAAGCTGGAAAAGTGTGAAGGAAGAATTATCAATGAAATTCTTATACATCCTCTGGAAATGCCTGGGGGTCACTTTAAAACTAAGAATTCAAATTCGGTCACTGAATGAAAAGATGAAAAAGCTCGAAACAAAGTCTTTCTGAGTGCTGTGAGATAGTATAGACCGGGGTAAGCCAGCGAAAGTCATATTTCTAAAAAACAATCAAAAAATTTAATTAAATGAAATAAAGGTCAAGGTCAAGGACTTCATATTTTCGCAATTATTCATTGGGATAATTATTATAAGTAAAAACACGCGTAAGTCGTATAATTACTGTGCGACACCTGAACAATATCTCAACAAAAGATTTTACTCCTTCCCGACTGTTTATCTCTTCGTTTTTTGAGATAAATTAAAATGATTAAAATGCGTAATTTGTTCATAAAACCAATCTTTTACATCAAACAATTTTTTCTTGTGTCCGTTGAACGTCGTTTTCAGAATTCATTTGATAAATTGTTTTTAATTGCGATTTTTTTCCAGATAAACTCTTTGCTGTTTGACGAAAATTCGGAGATTACGGCCATGATTTCTGCTGAGGGTGAGGAGGTTTCATTGAGAAGAAGAATTAATCCAAATTCAGCCAATGTAAGTATAACTGAAGATACTTAAAGTCTTCAATTATTTTTAATTGTTTTGACGATGACGAAAATGAAAAAAAAAATCGTTTTTTAAAAGATTAAGCAAGGAACTGAACTACTATAAATAAGGCAACAAGAGCTTTGAATGCGATACCAACTCATCAATACAATACCCACGAACGCTGTCTCGACTATACGTTCCAATGATAAGAATAATAATTTTTTCAAGCTCATAACCCTTGGCGAGACCACGGTCTTATATTTTTTACTTTTCATATTTTGTTCCCGTCAGCGTCTATTGTGTGCAACATTGAACGTTGATAAACCTATACATTAACGGCTTAAACACTTCGTGCGTGTAATAATAAAAGATTTTAGTGAAATATTGTGATCGGAAGGACAAAAATTGTGTTTGAGGTTCATTGAAATTGAAATTCCTCATAAAAAGTATGTGACAAACCACGGCTGCTGTGTTATTGAAAAGTATATCCTCACTAGCAATTTATTTTAATTGAAAATGAGTGGTCACGCCATCGCTATTGTTACCATCGCAAATAGAGCGATGAATAGAACAAACAAATGAAAATCGCTGGAGATTAATCAAAATATCCGCAAAATTTATTACTTTTATCTGCCCTCGAAATTTTTTGTCTTCGTACTCATCGAACGATTCCAGATTATTACCACAATCATTACTTATATTTTACAAAGTCTTCACAACGCGTCTTCACAATCGGCGATTTTAATATGCATTCAAGTACGAGACGAGGATCGTAGTCGAACATATCAAATCCATTCATAGTTTATACTTGTTGAAATCCAATTATTATTCGAAAAGCGATTCCAGCTTGCCAAAGATTTTCTGAAAATCTAGAAAATTGTTAAAAGATTTTTCCTCTTTCTCCACAACCACTTTAAATGCGCATATTTTAATACACACATCTCGTACGAAAATAATCGATCAATGCTATCAAAAACTTTGTTTAATTCAATAAAAAACAGGGTTTGGTGGAGAAATGGTTGAAAGAAGTCCAGTTGGTAATGTTTGAAAGTGTGGCATATCAATTGCGAGCAGCATATGATGACTATTGGAAAGCGGAAAGAAATGTGTGGGTCGTCAGTTGGCCCGGTCAAGTGGTACAAACTATTTCTTGCATGACTTGGACAAAAGAGGTTAGTGTGTCATAGATTTGATTTCTCATTACATTATTCTGGAATCGTAACTAGAGGAGTAGGATCTTTAGATGAGATAGAACTTCCTAGGAGTTGGAACTTTCCAGGAGCTGTTGCTTTTGAGGACTTCTCGAGAAGTTTTAACTATACAGAAAGGGAAGCTTCGGGGAGTTGTAACTCTCTTCAATTTGTAACTCTCTTGAATTTGTATTGTCACTCTTTTGAGTTGTAACTCTTTTGGAGTTGTAACTCTCTTGGAGTTGTAACTCTCCTTAAGTTGTAGATATATGGGAGTTGTAACTTTCTTGAAGTTGTAAATCTCTGGTAGTTAAAATCTCTCATAGTTGTATATTTCTTACAGTTGTAAATCTCTTGAAGATGTAATTCTCTGCTTGGAATTGTAAATTTCTTGGAGTTGTAATTTCCTGGAGTTGTAACTTTCCTGGAGTTGTAACTTTCCTGAAGTTGTAAGTCTATTGAAGTTGTGACTCTCTTGGAGTTATAACTATATTGGAGCTGAGACTCTCTTTGAGTTGTAACTCTCTTGGAGTTGTAACTCTCATGAAGTTCAAACTGTCTTGAAGCTGTAACTCTACTGAAGTTGTAACTCTCTTGGGATTGTAACTCTCTTGGAGTTGTAACTCTCTTGGAGTTGTAACTCTCTTGGACTTGTAACTCTCTTGGAGTTGTAACTCTATTTGAGTTCTAACTCTTTTGTTGTTGTAACTGTCGAGTAGTCTGAAGTTTGAGTTGTAAATCTCTTGTAGTTGTAAATTTCTTGAAGTTATAAATCTATTATAGTTGTAAATCTATTATAGTTGTAAATTTATTATAGTTGTAAATGTCTTGGAGATGTAACCATCTGTTTAAAGTTGTTACTCTCTTGCAGTTGTAAATCTCTTGGAGTTGTAACTCTCCTGAAATTTTAAATAAATTGAAGTTGTAACTATCTTGAAGTTTTAACTCTATTGGAGTTGTAACTCTCTTGGAGTTGTGACTCTCTTGAAGTTGTGACTCTCTTCGAGTTGTAACTCTCATGGAGTTGAAACTGTCTTGGAGTTGTAATTCTCTTGAAGTTGTAACTTTCTTGAAGTTGTGACTCTATTCGAGTTGTAACTCTCTTGGAGTTGTAACTCTATCTGAGTTGTAACTCTATTTGAGTTGTAACTCTTTTGTTGTTGTAACTGTCGAGTAGTCTGAAGTTTCAGTTGTAAATCTCTTGTAGTTGTAAATGTCTTGGAGATGTAACCATCTTTTGGAGTTGTAACTCTCCTGAATTTGTAAATATATTGAAGTTGTAACTCTCTTTAAGTTTTAACTCTATTGGAGTTGTTACTCTATTGGAGTTTTAACCCTATTGGAGTTGTAACTCTCTTGGAGTTGTGACTCTATTCGAGTTGTAACTCTCTTGGAGTTGTAACTCTATCTGAGTTGTAACTCTATTTGAGTTGTAACTCTTTTGTTGTTGTAACTGTCGAGTAGTCTGAAGTTTCAGTTGTAAATCTCTTGTAGTTGTAAATGTCTTGGAGATGTAACCATCTTTTGGAGTTGTAACTCTCCTGAATTTGTAAATATATTGAAGTTGTAACTCTCTTTAAGTTTTAACTCTATTGGAGTTGTTACTCTATTGGAGTTTTAACCCTATTGGAGTTGTAACTCTCTTGGAGTTGTGACTCTATTCGAGTTGTAACTCTCTAGGAGTTGTAACTTTCATGGAGTTGAAATTGTCTTGGAGTTGTAATTCTCTTGAAGTTGTAACTCTTTTAAAGTTGTAACTCTCTTGGAGTTGTAACTCTATCTGAGTTGTAACTCTATCTGAGTTGTAACTCTATCTGAGTTGTAACTCTTTTGGAGTTGTGACTGTCCAGTAGTCTGAATAAAGTCAACAAAGTAAATTGCTAGGCGTCAAATACCAGCTGTTTTTCAATGTATTTTAAATGGGCGAAACAGCTGGTATTTGACACCTTATAATTTACGTTGACACTGCGTGTATAGAAAATTTGTAAACATTCAGCGATCGTAACTCTTAAGATGATGTAATTTTTCGATGAGCTTTAACTCTTTAAAAGTTCTGACAGTCGCGAGTTTTTGCTATGGATTATAAAAAACTTTTCAAATTATTCCTAAGACATCGGCTGAAGGTGTTTTAGAAAGCTAGTGCTTATGCGGTAATTATCGTAACACAATTAATCGCTTACTGATCACAATAATCTCACAAAAGAATAAGTAATTTCAGTATCTTAAGTATAATAGCATGGCATACAGGTCACCACTGAGTATAAATGCTGAATTGCGCTAATTTGCACGGCAGTAAAAAGTTATTCATGCAATTACAAAGCATTTAGTATTAATGTATGCGAACCAAATGTCTGACCTGATGACTCCTTTCAATTAATGCAGGTTGAAGATGCACTAATTGTGAATAGTCTATCATCATACCTTTCAAAATGCAATGACCAAATAGATGCCATTGTAGAATTGGTTCGAGGAAATTTATCGCCTGGTGTCACAATTACCATTGAAGCCTTAATTGTATTGGATGTGCATGGTATGTAAAACATTCCGTATATTTGTTCAAATTAAATACAACTTATGATTTCGTACATTATCTGAACTCAAATATGCATCTGCCACATGTCTTTGATGAAATATTACCACAGAGTTTATGGACACAATAATTATTCACAGACGATAAACTCATTTTATTCATTAATCATTTCGCTTCAATCGAGTTGACTAAAACATAAGGACGAAAAGGAACTTTTGCTCGAAAATCGTTTCTCAGTTAATTCGCTTCAGAGTTTAAATTGAAAATGTCGAAGAAAGTTTTAGAGAACTCAAGTTATGCAAAATTAAGAATAAAATCCTCCAAAAAAAACTTGAAGTGGAAATTTGACGGAAGTCTAGTGACATCAAGGTCGAAAACGCTGTTAACCTTCTATGAACACTATGTCAAGTCTGCGTAAAGAAAAATGTTCACGAGGCATTAACACGTTATTATCACTTTGTTAATTTTCATGGGCACAGTGTTTTCATTTTTACGTTTTTTATTAGTGGAGGTCCTAAGTGGTTCATGATAGAAGTATGAAAATTTCACCATCGATTCTCCATTCTGAGCATTTCTGGAAATGGCGCGCAAAAATTAAACCGCCCCTCCTCCCCCCATTACTTTTCAAAGTTGTCGATGCAGAGGTAGGTTCTAAGAGTTATTTTGAAGGAACTAGTCAACATAGTTCAGTGAGTGAGGGCTCAAATGAAAGACGAGAGTTCGAGACTTTTCGTTTTAGATCTCCCAAATTTTTCTTTTTCACAGTAGTTTTTCCAGCTTTTCCGAAAAGTGGTGATAAAATTTGAAGTTTGAGGTTATGTAACTTCTACTCAAAAATGTGGAGTTTGTTCTATGCTTCGTTCTCTACAACTTTGCCGAAGACAGGGATTTTTTATCTTGGATAGCTTGGGAGTCGGTAGGTTTCGTACTTTTCTGTCATCTGTTCTACCAAATAGAATTTGATTATTCCGGGAACAATCCCTCACCCATAATATTTTTTTCTATTGTTATTTAGAAGGGAAGTTGTAAAACGATTAGGTGCTCCTCATCCAGAACTCATCCAGATTTTTTTCCATGTGGTCTGGACATGAGTTTTTTCCGAGGTGTAAACATTACAGTTCTTAATGTTCGACCTTTCAAATTTCATACAAATTTGAATAAAATAAACGATATGATGAAACACTCTCTACACTCTTCCTCGCTGGGACTACCTCCAGTGTCCGTTTCAGTGCTGCGAACGTTCCAGCTTATAATACTCTGGAGGACTTCCGCGTCCTCAATCTAGTTCAACTTGCAATGAAGAGTAACTTCCAAGCACTACATTTTCCCCCAGGCTCTCATTGTTTTGTATGGGCTTACTCTAAAGCAATTCACCTCACACCAATACTCTACTACCCTAACGGAATACCTCATACGATCTCCCATCTTACTCTGAAACTTACCCCTGATCAGGATTGTCAGGCAGTCCGAGTACCTTTGAGCGAAAATTCGCTCGTTATTCAGCCTCTATGAGAGAGTCAACGACTGTACATCACGGTCATAAATTAAACTCATGCAATTCATGTCAGCAGGCAACAACGGGATCTTGTCAGCTCTTTTGAAATGAGCGGGAAAATTCTGAACCTCGTCGTAAAGCCCTGCATAGCAAAGGGGTGAGGGAGGAGAGGCGGTTTAAATCTTGGGCACCATATCCAGGAATGCGAATTGAAACATTTTTCCACGGTGAAATTTTCATCAATTTATTTAGCACAATGTTTTGGCGGGCGGTCCGTTCACCTCTACTCCACACATTAAAGGGACCATTGTGGACGAAATGCGAATCGTATCGCGTAAGGTTTGTGTGAAATCTCAACTTGTCAAAACAAAATGTATTTTTATCAAGTTGAGCTTTCACACAAACCTTACGCTATGCGATTCGCATCGCGTCCAATATAATGAACCCTTAATAGTTTAATAATAGCTCTTGTCATAATCAAGCTACGGGTCAAGGTAGAATATTAGAATTTTTTTCGCTGTTTGGATGCATCTGCACTCCGCCGTAAAGTCGAAACCCAGAACTTGTCATCCCAACCTCCATACATTTTTGGATATTTAAGGACAAAATATAATCCAGTTCACGTTTAACAAAAGAGATTTTATTGCTTAATCAAAAAAAAATCTCAGAAAATCCGGCGATTGTATAAGCACAAGTAGTGTCATACAACCTATACAACGCAATCACGAATGGAATATATATTTTTGTCGACATAAGGAGCGATTGATTTCCTACGTTATGTCTATTCACCGTAATGAATCCAACTTGAATTCACCGCGGCGCAAACTAAATATCAGTGTATTGTATATTATTTAATGCAACGACATTAATTTGATTGTCTTTTATTCAAGCACGAGA
The DNA here is from genome assembly GCA_029228625.1 of Pseudolycoriella hygida. Lineage (NCBI taxonomy): Eukaryota > Metazoa > Arthropoda > Insecta > Diptera > Sciaridae > Pseudolycoriella > Pseudolycoriella hygida. The sequence continues at coordinate 11,046,054 of CM055405.1, read as the reverse complement.
TATTGTCAAATATTTGGTTGACAAAGATGTTCAAGATGCTGGAAACTTTGATTGGGCTTCACAATTACGATATTATTGGAAATTTGACGAAGTTGGTAAGTTTATGTAGTTTCGAAATTGTGTTTAGTAAAATCTTCGAAGCGTATCATGAATTCATAATTAAATTTAAATTGGCTCATAGTTACGGAGAGTAAATAGGGACTGTCATCCTAATGATTGTGGAATTATTTAAGGATCCGAAGCAATTAGAAAAATGGAGTACACCCATAACTAACGTTTTAATCCCAATTCATTTAATTGTCCAACCATAAATGCTTGAAGTACTTAAAAATGAAATGGAAGCAAACAAAAAGAAGAATCGTTTGAATTATTTTTGAAAAGGTTTTCATAACAAAGTAAACACGTTCACACTAAAGATTGTAAAGCGAAAATCCAGTTTAAAAGACCAGAACAAATGCGAATCCGAAATGAAGGACGCAATTTTCCAGACTTTTTATTAATTCAATAGCATTTTTAATTATTAATTGATAGAAGTGTGCGCCAGTCAGATTTTTTCATCCGCATGACGTGAGTGTGAGAGAAAAGTCCTACAAAAATTATCATTAATGTGTGGGAAAGTCACGGTATAACATTGGAATGAAATGACGCAATAATTTATTTTACTGCCATTCCAGTTTTCCCCCTCCGGAAATGAATAACCACCTGAGGCGTATGTCTATTATTCAAAAAGAAATGAAAAAAATGCGAATATTCGTTTGTAGAACTTCGGGTATGGGGTAGGCAGTAAACTAGTATGCTGGAAAAATAGCAACCGAAACTTTCCCAGAAACGAACTGCAGCCTGGATTATTTACATCCTAACTCATGCAAAAATTCTATTAATTTCACATTATTTTCGCATGACATCACTCTGTAAAGGCGCAAATTGATTTTTGTTTTTGCCAAGTTGACTGCTTGCACAAACCTTACGCAATGCGATTCGCAAGCTTTTCGACTCTTGAGGTTATATTTTCCCTTTTTCGTCCCTAGTAGGCAGCATGAAATAGTTATTTGTGTGTCTGTTTTTGACGACTGATTTTAGGCAATTTCGCGTGTTGTAAACCGAGCAGCGCAACACGTGAAAGTATTTTCGGTCAACTCCCTTGTTGCGTAAATAACTATTGCGTGAGTTAGTAGAGCGGAGAAAACATCGTACGACTTCGCCACTTGTTGAAAATAGGGGCCCTGAATATTTACGAATTTTTGGTAATTTTTTCATTATTGTGGGAGAGTGAAGTAGTAGAAAATTCCGAAAGCTGGCGTGAATTGTAAACGAACCCTTTATCAACTCGTTTTAATTAACTTTCATTTTTCGATCAAAGAGAGCTTTCAGATTTCGCAACACACTTGAAATATAATATGAAAACCGAATATTAATTTTAATTACCCTCAAAAGTGACACATTGACTGATGGGGTAACTTTGACCGGAATTTGTGACTGAAATTCGAACGCATTCACCGTAAGCTAACCTTAAATAGAAGGCTCGCGTTTGCCAAACTCATGACAGCACCATTGGTATATACTGCAATGTGGCTAACTCCATCGGTACAGTCACCTGGGTAACGAATTTCATCTCTTTTACTCTTTCAATGTGAATTATATTGACATGAGATAAAACACTTTCGTTGCCCAGGTGACAAGATATCTACTTTGTTAACTTTGTGAATTTGGTTACGTTAACCATTGTTTTCCATACAAACTGGTATCTTTTTCAATAACAAATACATTTGTGTAGACCAAGGCTGGCATGAGCGCCGCTCGGAGCCCGAGCGCCGCTCATTTTTCAAACTGACGAGCGGAAGTACGAGCACCGCCCATTTTTAGCGCCGCTCATTTTTAGCGCTCGCGCTTGCGCTCCTTCAGCTCTTTTTAACTAAGCTTTGAACTTGAGCTGGACTCTTTGGACCGGATGTCCGTCCATGACATTTTATTTCATTCTCTATGATATTGTAACGAAGAATAAATCCTTTTTATGGAGTTCCGCTGGTCGATTCGAGTTATGTCGTTAAAATTACAAAATTTCTTAAATTTGATGATCTTACATTTCAAATAACTTAACTTTGATGAAACAAAGTTTTAATTTACGACGAAGAGGCAATGAGGCATAAGAGAGGGCTTGAACAAAATTTCACAAATTTTTTAACGAAATAACTCAACTTATGAACAAGAACGTTGAATTTTCTGATGCATTATAAAGTTTTCCAACCGGATTTGATCTCAGAGCTATCCTATTCGGTTCGTGATGAAATCATTCGCGAAAAAAGTATATTAAGTACCACGCCGAAAAGGAAAGAAATTGGAACGGGAGGAGGGATCTAAAAATCAGTAACGAGTGATACTCTAGTGAACTCTAGCTTGTTTAATCTATTAAAGTCAATCCTCTTATATTGATTGGAAAAGATCGAACTTTGTTGAGCAAACACTTTGTTTAACCAAAACAATCTGAATTTATAAAGTTCTAGGAATTCAATTATTCTTCTTTTGTTCTAAAAATATATCATACCATTAGTGTTTATCTGGTTAAACATAACCAAAATTTCACGAAATATATTAAACTTGCGACTTGATTGACGGCCCGCTTCTAACGTCTGGCCATGATATATTGATACTTTCTGCCATTCAGTATAGAACATAATATGTCTGATGTGCGGATTTGTACTATTTCTACCATACTCTATGAAATGAATACTTGTGACATTCTTTAAATTAATGAATGCCATAAAACGTTAAACAATATAGCTAACTCAAATCGAATAGACCTAATCTGGGTACCGGCGCATAATAATATACCAGGAAATGAAAAGGCTGACTTCTTAGCTAAACAAGCAACACTAAGCCAACCCATAGGTGCGGAGCCAACTATCCCTTTACCTCCCTCATTTTTTAAAAAATTAATAAATACATCTCGAGATAATTTTTATCTTATTGGATTACTGTAACTGGATGCAGACAGGCCAAAAATTGTATAAGATTAAACAGAAACTTTACGAAGTTCTTATTAAATGTAAGCAGAACCAGATTAAGACTATGCGTAGGCGTCATGACTGGCCACTACAACTTCAACAAACACCTTACCACTATAAGCAACCGAACGGACCCAAGATGCAACCTATGTGTGGAAAACCTAGATACAGCGGAGCACTTATTTATTTATTTATTTATTTATTGATCAATAAAAAGGTCTTTTCGACCCAATAACATATCAATCATAATTCATAAACATAAGATATTAAGTTTGCATTTCCATTTCCATATAAATTTCCAGTTCACAACGAACGTAGGGAGCTCCGTATTTTGTACCGAAAATTTAAACGATCTGAACGAATCGCTGAAGATGTTGGATTCAAAGAAGTACTCGTCGTGATGATCTTGCATTCTATGTAGCGGTTCGTTTTCCACAATGTTTGTAGAATGATTGTAGAATGATATCGACTGGCTCAGTTTTGTGTCCATACGACGATGAATAATTTTGTATAAAATCATTTCATCGTTTCTTAACATCCGTAACTTTAACGATTCAATTTTTAAACTTTTGAGTCTATCCCTATAATCAGTTTTATCTAATTGGAACTTGTAGAAAAACATTCTTGTGAATTTTCTCTGTACCCTCTCAATGATATTGTTGTGCTTATCATAGATAGGGCTCCAAACAGCGGCACAGTATTCAAGACGACTACGGACTAATGAATTGTACAAGGTTATCATACTCTCCCGCTTCTTAAAGAACTTGCCGCATCGGAAAATAAAACCAGCATTTGATAGGCTTTTCTGGTCATGTTATTGATATGTTCGTTGAAGGAAAGCTTGTTGCCTAGAAAGCCTAGATCTTTCTTTGAGCCAACTCTTGGAACATCTTTGTCGCCGATCCTGTACCGATGATCAATTCGATTGGTTTCAGTTTTTCGAGTGATGGTCATAATCGCACATTGTTTTACGTTTAGGCTCAACTCATTAGAAACACACCATTCTTGCAGGCTATCAATTTCCGACTGAAATAATAAGCAGTCCTCTTTAGAACTTACCTTCTTTACCAACTTCAGGTCATCAGCAAAAGCAAATGAGGCATCAAGGATCGAAAGAAGGTCGTTTACGTATAAAATAAACAAGAATGGCCCGAGAATTGATCCCTGCGGTACACCTGATAATGGATTTATAGGCTTCGATCTGCCTTTTCCAATCACAACAACCTGTGAACGGTTTGATAAGTATGAATCGAACCACTGTATTAAACATTTACTGAAACCGAACGAACGCAATTTACTCAAAAGACCGTTGTGCACTATTCGATCAAACGCTTTTGAGAAATCTGTATACAATACATGGACTTGACCTCCGTTCGCCATTAATTGGGATACTAATGTTACAAATTCCATTAAATTGGATTGAGTTGATCTTTTCGAAAAAAACCCGTGTTGAGAAGATTCTATCAAGTTCTTGGTTCTGTCAAACAGCAAGTTGAACATTAGCCTTTCGAATATTTTTGATACTGAACAGAGGATTGTAACAGGCCTGTAATTAGTGACATCTTGTCTGTCACCTTCCTTAAAAATTGGCGATATGAAACCCAACTTCCATCGATCGGGAAAAATTCGATCTTTAAGCGATTTATTGAACAAAATTGACAGCGGTAAGGCCAATGACTCAGCAAGGTTTTTATAAAACATCATGGGGATACCATCCGGGCTCGATACCTTATTACTGTCAAAGCCTTTAAGCACATCCTGAATATCTGGTATTGAAAAGACTATACCATCATCATCATTCTCATTCATGGATCGATAATCCAGTTGCGACTCATTTGAATTATTTCCTTCATTTCCCGATTGATAGACCGTCCTGAAGAAGTTAGCGAACATATCACATATACTGACACTCTATCATTACTGACCAGATTACCATACTTTACACTATTCGCAAACGAACTAGTTTTCTTCAGCGATTTTGTAAAGGAGAAAAAGCATTTTGTGTTTGACTTGATTTTAGATTCACAATCATTAACATAATATGAAAAACACAACTTTGTTTCTCGCTTCACTTGCTTTCTCAGTTTAGAAAATACGTTCCTGTTGAAGTCACCACCTTCTCTGTTCAACCTCAATTTGGCATTGGCTTTCTTTTTTATGAGTTTTATGAGCCTGGGACTAAAGAATGCGGGATAATCTCTCTTGGAGCTGTAAACCTTAGGAATGTTGTCAATAAAACCATCTAAAATTTCATAGAAACGATTCACTGCATCATTTACGCTCAGGCCACTTAGCTCAATTTCCCATTCAACGCTCAAGAGTTGTTGGTTAATAGTTTGATAGTAGGCCTTATAAAAATTAGCTTTAGGCAATCTTTCTTCAGCCAAATATTTTGCTGGGCTCAAATCAATGGTTACATCTAATGACGGATGGTGAAAGTCCTCTCGAACTAGTGGATCATAGCATTTATTAACTTTTATCTTATTTGGATCGATATCAGAGAGCACAAGGTCTAATGTTCTGTCAAGATTATTCCTCACACAATTGAACTTGCTCAAATTGCTCAAATTGCACAAAGCACTTAAATTGAATAGTTCATGAGGAATTCGTTTGTCAAACTTAGTACGACTGTTCACTGTTGACACTTCCCATGTAACTGTCCAGCTTACATCACAAACAGACGTAAGCACTTAGGCAACTACATTATCAAGTACAACTTGATAAGGCAGCTACATCCTAGGGATATCCTGAACTACATCACTAGCACGGGAAAATTCCCGGAAATAGCGGCCTAAAATTAAACCAAATAGTGAGCATAATGGGCCCAAACAGTGACCTCCGTGCGCGTTCTTTCCAAAGAATTACAAAGAACAACTATCATTAATAAAAAAAAAATAGATAAATGAAAAGTTTACATTGTTTTCTAGAATTGAGAAGTGAGCGCAAATTTCGAGCGCTAAGAGCGCCTCTCCGAGCGTGAGCGCGAACGCCGCTCGATTTTTGAGATTTGAGCTCGAGCGCCGCTCAAATTTTTCACGAGCGCTGCCGGCCTTGGTGTAGACTCAGTTTCTATAGCATTTGCATTATTTACAACGCTAGATTTGTATGTGTAAAATGAAAGAAACTTTATTTCCATCTTTTTTAATCTTACTACATGGTCTTTAAAAATTGAGACAAAACATACAGTTCCTTACATTACAACACATCTTTAATTGAGTGCAATGTGGTAACTTTTTCATGGTAAGCGTACGGAAAGACATTTGTGTACACCCAGTTTCTGCAGCATTTACATAATATACGAAGTAGAAATACCGATGGAATGAGCCGTATGTTTTGAAAAGTATTTTGTGTTCTTTTCGATCTTTTAATGTAATTTTTGTGAATTTTGTCGTTGTTTCCGTTTCCCAATTTCTCTTTTATTAAAACAATACTTCACAAAAACTTCAGCTGAACACAACAATTCAAAATTACGCGCTGTTAACGTTACCATTTATAAACATTTGGTTTGTTTACGTCGCAGTATATACCACTACCAGCAACGCCATCTTACTGCAAGTTAAGCCTTGGATATGAATGGCAAAAGTATATCTGACAAAAATAGTCATTTACTTCATTTTTGTTACAGATTAGGTCAAAGATCTAAAAAAAACCTTCTAATGAGAGGGATTACCTGTATTACCTACCCCCAGTGCCTTCTTCTAATTTGTATATCCCATATACCTGCAATTCGAATGATGAAAACATAAAATCGGTCAAAGTTATCCAATTTTATGGTAAAAAATTATTTCTTTTATGTCCTAGTCAAAAATGAATGTGGAATAAAATTCGTACAGAAAAGCGCTTTTAATTGAAAATGTGAAAGCAAAACAAAAGAAAAATAAATCACAAAAAAAACCATTCCACCTATTTCCAATATTCTACACAATGTTCACCTCATATTTTGTTCCGTTATCAACGTCCCATATCTATTCAATTTCAGAAAAAATTGAAACAGTTTGTGTCAGCATGGTTACAACTGATGTACGATATGGTATGGAGTATTTGGGAAACATTTCCCGTTTGGTTGTTACAGGTATCCAAATTGATTTTTTGGTTTTCTGCTTCCTTAAGTTTTACTCGTACATTTTTCAACAGGTCTAACAGATAGATGTTACAGGTATGTTGTGTTTCATCATTAATAAAACAAAAAAATCGCCAAACCGACTCGAAACTATGAAAGCTCGTAACAAATTTTAAAACGTAGATACAATACATATTCAACGGAAAATCATTGAAAAGAATCTGCATAAATGTGATATAAATACCACACGTAGATAGCAATAATTCTGACTAACAGGCAGTTGGACATGACTGACACACATACTCCCTACGAAATGTTTGAAATTATTTTTCAGCATAGAGATGTACGCCGATCGAAGTGTGACGGCTGCGTGAAAAAATTGACAGTCGTCATTAACATCAAGTTTACTTTCGCCGGTGCATACATGCCGACACACGCTTTTCTTTCAATCTTATATCATCGCATTTAGGGGAAATTTGATGTGAACCTTTTTAAAATTGTCGACCCATTTTTTCATTCGTTCATTCATTGTGTTGGAATGTATCGCTCTTTGTATCGATATATGTGCGTAAATCGTAGCACGTTTTATAACTGGTAGTGTGGGAGGGCATTCGATTAGGAAAAAATTGAACGGTTGACATAACATTCACAGCGTTTAAAGATATGATTTTAAGTGAGGCTATCGGCACTAAAATGATAGAGCGATAATTGCTGTGAAGTGAATATCTATGAGGTTGAAAGAACTTAGGTTTTCTTTTTAGAACGTTGATGGGAGCATTCAAGCTAAATCTTGGAGGAGCACCTGAAGGACCAGGTAGGACTTTAAAATGTTTTTGACTAAATTATTTGCATAAGCTAAATATTTTTGTAGCTGGTACAGGAAAAACGGAAACGTGTAAAGGTAAGCAAACTGTTCATGATTTTCAAACGCATACAAAAGATTTACAGAGCGCACCATTTTGAAATATGTTTTACCGAAATAGGCAGAAGGTCTATGTATGAAAATTTTTATTCACATCTTTCAACTTGTGTGGTAATTTCGCAATTATTTTCTTTCACTTTTATATTCAATTCTATTCTAATTTCTATTTTCAAGATGAGGGAAAGTGATTGTGTACAAGGCCAGGTTGGCTTTTTGAACTCCGGTCGTCCGTTTCCACTTTTTTGTCAGAACGGCTCAACCCTTAACCCTAAACTTCTTTTCCCTGATTTTCTCTATAAGGTACAAATATTTCGTGATTCATGTTCAAAGATTAGCAGAATCGGTCATGTAATTCCAGAGGAATGGTCGAGGAAGTGTCCAAAAATGCGGATTTTCGAGGGTCGGTGACACTTTTTCGCAAATATCTCAGCAAGTATAGCACAGAAATTGTTGATTTCGGTGTCAAATGAAAGTATTCGATCTCACAAATCTGAAAAAAATTGTGAAAATCGAGTTAGTGATCTGGACACTTAGACCACTGGAATGGACGAAATTGAGTTTCTCTGCAGATGGTTTTTCGTCTATACTTGCTCAACTATGCAAAATGGAGACTTACTGTGAAAGGCAAAGTTATAGAGAATAAAATTTTAGAGAAGGCGTGTAATACTACCTCTTCTAGAATTGAGCGGGATGACCCAAATCTCTAGAACTATGTTTCAGGGTTTTAAGGGAAAATGACCCAATCCTGGGATATGACCACTTCTAGAATTGGTAGGAATGACTCCTTTTGCAACATATATTTTGTTTGTCACATACGTACAGGTCTTTTGGTTATGTTCAGTAGATGAGATGTCATTGATGCATAATGTGCGCCATCGGCTTCTGTCAAAGTATAACGTATTTCATGATGAGATTCGCTCAGTTCATACACATATATCAAAACATAAATTGACGCTTTTAGTGCGATATCGGCTTCTGTCAAAATATAGTGAATTTCATGATGATGTTTCATAATGAAATTCGGTATAATTTGACAGAAGTCGATGGCGTAGCACTCTGATCGCGTGGATTATCTTCAGATCATTTCTATATTTTGATAACTAAATTCAATGTTCAAGATCTGGCTAAAGCGGTTGCAAAAAAATGTGTTGTGTTCAATTGCTCTGATGGATTGGATTATAAAGCTTTGGGGAAATTTTTCAAGGTTTGTGTAGAAAATTCATGTTCGAATCATTGTGTACTTTCTACTGGCAACATCATTTAGGGGCTAGCTCAATCGGGAGCTTGGGCATGTTTCGATGAATTTAACCGAATTGAGCTTGAGGTTTTGTCGGTTGTTGCTCAGCAAATTTTAACAATTCAACGTGCTATTGCAAAAAAATTGGTGAAATTCATGTTCGAAGACACGATGCTCAAGTTGGATCCTACTTGTACAATATTTATTACGATGAATCCCGGATATGCGGGTAAGTTCAGGCATTAGACGCAACCTCGCATAGTTACTAACATATTGCAATATCCGATAGGTCGAACCGATCTTCCAGACAATTTGAAAGTACTTTTTCGAACGGTGGCAATGATGGTCCCGGACTACGCTATGATCGGTGAAATAACTCTATACTCAAATGGCTTCAAAATGGCCAGACCTTTGGCACAAAAAATTGTTCATACGTACAAGTTATGCTCGGAGCAGCTTTCATCTCAATCTCATTACGACTACGGCATGAGAGCTGTGAAATCTGTCCTTTTAGCTTCTGGTGCGCTAAAACGCATGCATCCACAAATGGACGAAGATAAAGTCGTACTCCGAGCCATAGTCGACGTGAATTTACCAAAATTCTTGAAAGAGGACGTTCCATTGTTCAAAGGAATTTACATGGACCTGTTTCCCGGTACAGAACTACCAGAACCCGCTCGTGATGACATTAAACGATGGCTGGTCACCGTTTTGAAGCGTAAAAAGTTGCAGGACACACCTTGGTATGTTGAAAAAGTGTTACAGTTTTATGAAATGATGTTAGTCAGACATGGCCTAACGGTCGTTGGGGGAACAATGGGTGGTAAGACAAATGCCTGGCAGGTAAATTTCCCGGAACATTGTTTTTTGATAGGAAGATTACCATTCCAATTTCGTTGTGTAGACTTTGGCGGAAGTACTGAAGGAAGTTCGAAATGATCCCACGTCAAAATGCAAGGAATATGAAGTTAACTATAGGATAATCAATCCGAAGGCGATATCAATAGGTCAGCTGTATGGAAGCTTTGATCCATTAACTCATGAATGGACTGATGGAGTGTTGGCGAAAACGTTCCGAGACATGGTGAACAATTCGCATGATACACGCTGTTGGATAATGTTTGACGGTCCCATCGATGCCGTTTGGATAGAAAATCTCAACACAGTTTTAGGTAGATTTACAGCAATTCGAGTACTTAATGATCACCTGTCTCTTTTAGATGACAATAAGAAACTTTGTCTCATGTCTGGAGAAATTATTGAGATGACCAAACTGATGAACATGATGTTTGAACCAGCTGACTTAGAGCAAGCCTCGCCAGCCACGGTGTCGCGTGTTGGCATGATCTACATGGAACCGGAACAACTCGGTTGGGAAGCTTTGCACAAATCATTTCTAATCGAACTAACGGAATTCGGCCTGAATGAAATTTATATGGGATTGTACGAATCGCTCGTCGACTGGTTGATTCCAGCTGTCTTGGAAATCCTGGAAAAATGCAAAAGTGCTCTACGCATGTCCAATATGCACCAGTATCAGGTGAATCGTATACAAGATTTGTTATAACCTGTCACTCATGCCATCTTTCGGTTAGATTCATTCGAAATTCTTCATGGCCTTTCTGAAAAGCCAGGAACAACTCAATCAAACATGGTTCCAGCAAACATTCTTGTATACAATTGCATGGGCGTATGGATCAACATTAGACAGTTTGTTAACTTTCTGTGATACTTCACAACGTTCTACTCAATATGCTGTTTCCAATAGACACAAGTCGTAGTATCTTAGACGCTTCTTTAAGGCCAATTCTCTATGGCGCATCTGAAGAACATCCAAAACCGAAACACTTTTCGCTCAATCGCGGCCAAATGTTTCCCGAAAAATTGAACCTCATGGACTATCGCTTCGACAGTAAGGAAAACTGGTGGCCTTGGTTGAAATTGGAAGACATTCATATTCCAGTGGATGCATCTTTAGCTGAAATTTGTATCAATACGAAGGAGTCTGGTTACATGAACAGTTGGCTGAACGTTTGTTTTTCGATATCGTCACCAATTCTTTTCGTTGGACCAACAGGTGACTTTCTGTACCTAATTAGAAACTTACGAATGAAGCGTAGGATTTAACAAAGCTGATATTAAAAGCTTGGAGTTCTGAGTACCTTGGGTGCAAACGAGTAATATTTTCGAGCAAAAAATTGCGAAGAATTAAAAATTTTGTCAAAAAATATCTTCATTCCTGTTTGAACTCTCCTTCAAACTCAAAAAAGTGCGCCGCTACAGCCTCAAACTGATTTGAGGTACGCCGAAATTAGAGGTGTGAGGTCACGCCCGATTTCTCGACCCGTTCACAAGCACCGGGCACTGAGAACCCGCCGAAAGTAAGCAAAATCTCGCTTGCGATGATTTTACTAAAAAATTATAAAGGAAATGAATTTCATTTTGCTTATAATTCACTAATAGACTTTTGGCACAAGTTCTGAAATTCTGACGCACTGATTAATCCGAAACATCGCAGACAGCTCCCTGCTACCTCTACTAATTATGTATCCTTTACTTTACCTTTACCATTATCATGCCCGCAGCGGTAGCGAAGGGCGTGACGCAGTCCCCACACCCCAAAAAAAAACGTCCACAAACCCAAAAAACTCCATACAAAAACCTTTGGGACAAGGAGCCATATATAGGCGAACTTTTGAGTTTTTCCCCTCGCCCCCTCCCCCTCCAAATTATTTTTAAAAAAAACTGCGTCGCAGTAGCTTTCAAACAAGCCCTCACTCATCAAAATCGGTTGAAAATTGGCTGAGATATCGAGGTTTGAAAATGACACTTTTCTATGGAGAAATAATTTTTCTATTGTTCTCATCATTATGGAAACTTTTTTCCTGATCTGTCGGTTTCTATCTATC
>CM055405.1:11006891-11029948 GCA_029228625.1 Pseudolycoriella hygida | reverse complement strand
TGCATCCCCCCAACGCCCACCTCGATCTACCCCATGTTACAATAAAATTGTTTGTAGTAAACGTATAGGACCTCTTGTATTTCGTACGGGTCCAATAATAATCTGCCTTAACAACCCATGCAGGGTTAGGGGCTAGCTCATTATTTACTAGTTTCGCTACTTTTTGTGGTTCTACTATTTGAGATACTTTCATTACCGGAAAGTTTTTACTGTGCCAGTGGTAAGCTGTGCGACAAACCCAGTGCCATCTATGAGATGAAACGAGGAGCGAAACTAGTAGGAGTAGAATACCGGCACCTCCCAACAATGCCTTTCACCGGTAAGCCGTACGATGGCGCTACACTCAACTTCACATGACTTGAACCGATTCAATTAGCTTTGTTTTGTTTACAAATTTAACAATCGGAACAAATCTGTCTGCGGCTGAGTTTCGAACCAACGCACTGGCAACTCGATCTCATAGTAGCAAGCAGACGTGTTAACCACTACGCTATCGAGTTGTTCCTAAAGTTGGACCTAAATAAGACAAATCTGAAATTTGTCCGTCATAAGTTCACAAGTTCTTTGAAGAATTGACGTAAACTTAAAACAAAATGTCCACCAAACGAAATAACTGTGGCAGCATATTCTAAGCACGTCGCACGCATTTTGATACATTTTTACATAAAATCTGTGGTATCTTTGTGTGACACTGTGGAAGAGTAATGGTAAAAAGCTTAACTTGACGATTTTCTTAATATTTTTTGGTTGCTAGCAGTAGCTTTACTTATCTAGAATTTAATTTTGTAATAGTTACCTTGTTCGTTGCATAAAAACCCCAGACACACGTCTCTGAAATTGTGATTTTACGTTACGATAAATTTAGTTGAAATGTTTTTTGAAGTAAAAATCCCTAACTGCAAGGAAATGATTCCAACATCAAAAGGCAAAGATAAAAAAAAATAAATATTTTGTTAGATTCACATAACTCAAAGAGTCAAATGAAGTTAATTTAATTTAAAATTTTGTACATGAATCCTAAGAACATGAGTTTTAAAACTTCTCAAATTATTTGTTGAACTGTGTGTGAATTTATATCCTCCACTATGCTCCCAAAAAATATGCGAGTTTTCAACTCTCTGACATCTCCATACAACACACATAACTAACCTCCCTCAAAAACTGGGTTAAACAAATCTGACAACATGAAAATTGATTGCAGCACAACTTGCAATCCTTTTTCAAGCTAAGCGAGGAGGGTAGATTTTCGTCTTTTTATGTTTTTAATTTGAATAAAATTTACAATCTAAAATGTGTTGGCCTGGGTTTTTTTCCGTAACACACCATTTGAAGCTGTGTTTACAGAATGAGAATGTTGTTGCTTACAACCATTTCTGCACATAAAAGGCTTATATTATCCCATTCATATGCTGACCTGAAAATGTGAAACGAAATAAAAATGAAGTAAGTCACGGAGAATGGATTGCTACCTTTCGAAATCGTGATTTTCATTTAATTGTTGCCTTGACGGATTCTCACATCTGCTATTGAAAAATTTTTCGAACAAAGGCTTGTGGACAGAGGTCATTAAACAGCTTCAAGAGTAACAAGAAAAAGTCCCGAAATGCATGGTCCACATGTATGAATTTTAGACACAATTGGACAAGGGAAGACGATAAGGACAACAAATATGTGGACGTGACAGTTGATTGGCCTTAAAAGTTTAACACCCGCCACATTCCCCCCAAATGTTTCTGGTGCCATACGTAAAGTACGACGTTTTATACTGCTGTTATAAGGAAAAACCCTAGATAAAATCAGCGAATTTTTTAATTTTTATTGTATACGCGTTGAAAAGTCGATATTTACTGTCTTTTCTTTGATTGTATTCGTGACGATAAATGAGAATTTACCGTTCGCACTGCTGGAGGTATAAATTCAGCTGCATGTCGTCCCCCCCCCCCCCTCCCCCCGGAATTTTTGGTGAGGGGAAATTAACGTCACTGATGCGCCTGAATTTGTGCTGTCGAATGGTACCAATTTCAGAATTTGTGCTGCTCCGGTTGTCGCAAAATCTTGGGGTTAGTGTCAATCGCCAGCACAAATTTAGCACAAATTTTTAGTGCAGTGGTCTTTTCAAGATAACTTGAACTGAAGTAGATTCCCATACAAAAATGACTAAAAATCAAAATTTCATTGTTTGATGAATTTGTGCTGGGTCACCAGAGCAGCACAAATTCTGAAATTGGTACCTTCCTCTCTCAGCAAGATTTCCGGGGTGGTGTGACGACATTCACCTTATAAATTCCAGCAGCTAACGGATAAATCTGACTAAACAATGGATGCTCAGTCCCAGTATAATGTGCCTGTGACGCGGATACGTTGGATACATAGGAAGGGGTCTGAAAATCGTCATTTTATGCATACGTACTTTATGGATGACCTTTTCTAATATCGCTGTTATTCAACATTCATTAGTCTCATAATATTCCTCGTAAGATTTGACACATAAAATAAAAACAAACATAACCAAAGACCCGTACGTATCAGAATAGATGTGACAAACAGAATAGATGTGGCAAATAGAATAAACCTTGCAAAAAGACTCGAACGTATCTTAATACAGTAATAAGCAAACAATCCAACGTTTTATGTTCTTTTACAACTATAAGAATTTCAAGGGTCCATAGAAATTACCCAAGGTAATGTCAAAAGCCCTACCGAAGTACATTTCAGACCTAGACCGTTCAAATCTAGAAATGGTTGGGCCATTTTCCCCTAAAACCTTAAAACACGTGTTCTCTAAAATTTTGTTCTATACAACTTTGCCTTTGGAAGCAACCTTCTACCTCTTATAGTTCTAGAGATATGGGTCATCCCTCCCAATTCTAGAAGTGGTCATATCCCAGGATTGTGGCATTTTTACCCAAAATCCTGAGACGCGTGTTCGCTTAAATTCAATTCTCTATAACTTCGCCTTTGGAACTAACTTTCTAACTCTCACAGTTTTGCAGATCCGGGTCATCCTGCCCAATTATGGAAGTGGCCATATACCAGGATTGGGCCATGATTCTCCAAAACCCTGAAACACGTGTTCGCTTAAATATAATTCTCTACAACTTTGCCTTTGACAAAAAATCTCCATATTGCATAGTTAAGGAAATATAGACGAAAAACTGTTTTCGTATATGGCCACGAATCTCAATTTCGTCTATTCCATTGGTCCCAGTGCCCAGACCCCTGAACCAATTCCCACAAAATTTTTTTTCCAGTTTTGTGACATCAAATGCTTTCATTTGACACCAAAGTGAGGAATTTCCGTGCTATACATGCTAAGATATTTGCGAAAAGGTTTCACCGACCCTCGAAAAACCATGTTTTTGGTCACTTCCTCGACCACATCTCCGGAACCACTTGATCGATTTTGCTCATCTTCGAACTTAGCTCAGTGGCTGCTTACAACATTATTACTTGAATTCCAGCGCCTATATTGCGCTCATCCGTTAATTAGTCGATGATGATAGTCTAGTATAATTATTATGATTAATCGCTTTATAAATTTAATTTTTAACACGCGTTTTTTGAACGGTATTCCATGTAAATTAAGACGCAGCAATGTCTTATGCACGTAATGTCAATAAAGAAGAAGAAGAAGAAGAACTTGAATCATGGGAGGCATGTACCTTTCAGGGAAAAAAAAGGTTAGGCTGATCGGTTGAGCAGTTTGGAAAAAAAAGTGGAGACGGACGGACAGACGGACGGACAAACAGACGGACAGACGGACGGACATTTTTTTTATTGCTGATTCGTCATCTCTAGAATAGATGCATCCCCCCCTCCCATCTCGATCTACCCCATGTTACAATAAAATTGTTTGTAGAAAACGTATAGGACCTTTGTACTTCGTACGGGTCCAAATATAATTGTTAAAGTGTGTATGAAATTTTTGCAATTGGCATGTCAAGTGATCTGAACGGGAGCTCATTGGATTGCTGATGTGTGAAATGCTGTCTTCTTGCCTTAGAGATTTCTTTCAAGTGACATCACGCTACAAGTGTGTGAACGAATTTGACATTGAATCATAATGTCATACTATAGAGACAGTAAGCTGGCGGTGATATCTTTTCAACATCATGTTCACGTTCGTTTACAGTAACAATTTGACGAAAAAGAAGAAAAAGTGAAAAAGTTGATGTTTTTGGAAAAATTTTCAGAGAAAAGCGTCATCTTGTCATTCCAAGAGTGTATCTTCCGATATAACGTTTTGCATTCAACGAAAAACTTTGAAAAATCATTTGATGTTTCTTTTATCTCATTTGCAGTTATCCTGAGCATAACAGTACCGGAAACCGATGCACGACGTTTGGTTTTGAGAGGAAGACGAACAATCACACGCCACTACAACAGTAAAGTTCATTGAATTGAGAAAGAGCGATTTAACTCAAAACACAAATATTTTACAGGAGGACTGGCCATTCCAGCGTGGGCTATAATCGTTATTGTGGCACTCTGTCAATTAGTGATTGGTGTGGTCTTATATTTCGTGATGAGGAAATTTGTTCTGTCTGGTACATCCAATTCCAATTCTTACACACCAGCGGTAATGGACGATGTATAAAAATTTATATTTAATTTCAAAGTGTTTACACATTTAATGTAAATGAATACGTTCAACGATTCTGTAGGTTCATTATAACAAAATGTTTTATTTAATGAAAATTGATTGAAATTTTCAATTAAATATTTTCATTAGTTAGATATCAATCTACACCACCATACCACCACACATACACACTCGGACAAATTAATGAACCCCGAGAAATATTAATAAAAACGGTTTTTACAATTTTAAATTCATTTCCATTTTCATTTTGTTAGCAAAGTAATTTTCAATTCGAACGAGTTCACTGCTAGATTAATATCCTTTTTTGGACTCATACGTACTTCGGGATTTATAAGTTCAGTCTTCAACAGAACGCTGAACTTTATGCATTTTATCAAACTTAATGTATGAACACCATGAACACTAAAGATAATTGCCGAAAAATTGCAGTTATTTACAGAATTGAAAAATTAGACACAAACTATATTTGCTATTGTAATTTTCTTTCGGCAAATATTTGTCACGTATGCGCAATAGCGTTTGGAGTAATTTGTTTGTCGTAGCCATTCAAAGGGTTAATCATCAAAAAATTGCTGGGATACTGGTCAATATACCTGACTACCAATATCGATCTTACGAACCCCTCGTATCTCCTACAGTTGCATTTTTTTAATTATTATTTGCTCAAAGTTATAGTGAAAACACACACAACAAGCATTTCACCAGTGTGCACAATACACGCACTCTTAATTAAAATAAAAAAAAAATAATTAAATGACACCCTATGTACCCAATTCCATAGTATTTTTTGATAAAACGCTTTAAAGCTATTGCTGTAGACATCAATAGGGTTACTTGTTAATCATTTTCGGTCATTCCTATACGTCAGGCATTGCCTATGCACGTGTCCCCTAATCTTTATCAAAGCCTTCCTCGTCACCATCACATCCCTTATGACGCTCATACCTTACGAGCTACAATTTTTCCATTATTCCATGCATTTTATCTTCCGCTGCTCACCATATAAAGAATTTGCCAGAGGATTTGTAAATTTGTTTTAGAGAGAAAAGAAAGAATTGTGGCTAAACGTTAGGTGTTTGATAAACGCTTCAAATAATCTGACGTGATTGGAGAAGACTGCCGTACAACGTATAAAAAACCTAGCGACGAGAATTTGTGAGAGGAAATATATATGAAAATCTCTCATCTGATAACGTCCGTCGCTAGGTTTTTATGACTTGTAGGGCAGAAGAGCATTTTCTTTAAAATTTTCACTTTCTATCACTTTTCACGTGCAGAAATTTAAATTTGCACATTACAATTGCGTAAAAAACCGTCATCGCACTTGTAGTAGTGCGAAAAACCTTCTTCGCACTAGTGCGTAAAAAACCCGTCATCGCACTAGTGCGGCAAAATGACTTCATGCGACACCGAAATGACGCACGAAAAAGCGAGTTTTTGTCGATGAATTGCAAAAAGTCAAATTTTTGCAGTGTAAAAACTGAAAGCATAGAAAAAACATAACCAAAGACCCGTACGTATCAGAATAGATGTGACAAACAGAATAGATGTGGCAAAGTGACTCGAACGTACCTAAATATACAAATAAGCAAACAATCCAGCGTTTTCTGTTCTTTTATAACTGTAAGAATTTCAAAGATCCATAGAAATTACCTAAGGTAATGTCAAAGGCCCTACCGAAGTACGTCTCAGACCATTCAAATCTAGAAAAGCTTATATCCAAGGACTAAGTCGTTTTTCCCTAAAGCCCAGAAAAACGTGTTCGCTTAAATTTAATTCTCTATAACTTCGACTTTGGAACCAACTTTCTAACTCTCATAGTTCTGGAGATCTGGGTCATCCGGCCCAATTATGGAAGTGGCCGTATACCAGGATTGGGCCATATTTCCCCAAAACCCTGAAACACGTGTTCGCTTGAATTTAATTCTCTACAACTTTGCCTTTGACAGTAAATCTTCATATTGCATAGTTAAGGAAATATAGACGAACGAAAAACTGTTTTCGTACATGGCCAAGAATCTCAATTTCGTCAATTCCATTGGTCCCAGTGCCCAGACCCCTGTACCGATTCCCACAAAATTTTTTTCCCAGTTTTGTGACATCAAATGCTTTCATTTGACACCAAAATGAGGAATGTCCGTGCTATACTTGGTGAGATATTTGCGAAAAATCTTCACCGACCTTCGAAAAACCATGTGTTTGGTCACTTCATCGACCATATCTCCAGAACCACTTCATCGACTTTGCTCATCTTCGAACTTGAATCATCGGAGGCATGTACCTTTCAGGGAAAAAAAGTTTACGCTGATCGGTTGTGCCGTTTGGAAAAAAAAGTGGAGACGGACGGACAGACAGACGAACAGACGGACAGACGGACATTTTTTTATTGCTGATTCGTCATATTTAGACGATAATAGATGCATCCCCCCACCTCGATCTACCCCATGTTACAATAAAATTGTTTGTAGTAAACGTATAGGACCTCTTGTACTTCGTACGGGTCCAATTATGTTTATCTCTCGCCATAAATCCCTCAAAATGTTGGTCTATATGAATACCTCACTTATGTCGAGAATAACCGAAAAATATCAAAAGACCTGAGGGAAGTTGAAAAGTGCTATAGAAACCCTCCCAATTCTAGAAGTGGCCATATCTTAATGATTTGGCCATATTTCCCCAAAACCCTGAGACATTTGTTCGCTAAAATTTTTTTCTCTACAACTTCGCCTTTGAAACCAGCTTTCCAACTCTCATAATTCTAGACAGATAATATGGGCAATCCCTCCCGATTTTAGAAGTGGCCATATAATTTTTTGGCGTGTAAGACTTGAATCACTGCTTTTACTACTGTGGCGCCATGATAAGCTCACTATACCTAAACTTAATTACAGTTCTATAATGTATCATGACTTTTGGGGGTACCAATTATGATACTCGTATTTTCGTCTGACATCTATCTCGGCACTTAGACCTTTTCCCGGAGGGAGAGGACCCGTATTAGGCAATACGCATATCTAGGCTCATAGAAACTTTTGGAAAATGCACGAAAGTTAGAAAGAAGAAAATAATGAAAAGTTTTCCAAAGTCCTGGAAAGTTCTTAAAGTTTAATGAAAGTTCAAGAAATTTCTGTAAAGTTATCAAAAGCTCTCTAAATTTCCACAAAGTCACGGAGAGTTCAGGAAATTTCTCGAAATTCTTGAATGCGAGGGTTGCGCTGCAGGCCAATAAATGCTATTTCTTACACTTACGGAAATATATTTTTGCATCAAATAGAATTTTGTACTTCTGCGCAAGTTTCTGCAGTGTTAAAAAGCTGCGCGGAAGTACAAAATTCTATTTGATGCAAAAATATATTTCCATAAGTGTAGAATATTTTTCGTTGAAACTTGAAATATCAATCTTGAGTATTGATTTTTCGATTTATATCGACATTTATGAAATTATCGGTACAAATTTGAAATAGCAATTATCGATAATTTTAGAACGTTTCCCATGCCTTGTGTTGAAGCCTTCTGTAAGTGTTTTTCTACAAGTTTACAATCTCTAAAAAACGCGGCGCGCTAAGCCCTTTACTGCAAAGAATATAGGTTACCATGTTACCATGAGAATTCATTGTAATCAGCATAGACAGTAGCGCCCAGTTAGACTAAGCAATTGTTTACTTTTGTGTCTGGCTGAGAGCGCAGTGAAACTCCCAATAATTCAACAGTTGTAGAGTATTTGTAAGCTTTTTTAAAAATTTCGCTTGACCTACTACGTTTCCAGACTACTGCGATTTTTAATAATGTAATATTTGGACCCGTACGAAGTACAAAGGTCCTATACGTTTACTACAAACAATTTTATTGTAACATGGGGTAAATCGAGGTGGGAGGGGTGGGGATGCATCTATTATCGTCTAGAGATGACGAATCAGCAATAAAAAAAATGTTCGTCTGTCCGTCCGTCCGTCCGTCCGTCTGTCCGTCCGTCCGTCCGTCTGTCCGTCTGTCCGTCTCCACTTTTTTTTCTAAACGGCTCAACCGATCAGCCTAAACTTTTTCTCCCTGAAAGGAACATGTATCCATGATTCAAGTTCGAAGATGAGCAAAATCGATGAAGTGGTTCCGGAGATATGGTCGATGAAGTGACCAAAA
This sequence comes from Pseudolycoriella hygida, assembly GCA_029228625.1. NCBI lineage: Eukaryota > Metazoa > Arthropoda > Insecta > Diptera > Sciaridae > Pseudolycoriella > Pseudolycoriella hygida. The sequence continues at coordinate 11,021,208 of CM055405.1, read as the reverse complement.
ACATGGTTTTTCGAAGGTCGGTGAAGCTTTTTAGCAAATATTTAAGCAAGTATAGCACGGAAATTCCTCATTTTGGTGTCGAATGAAAGCATTTGATGCCGCAAAACTGGGAAAACAAATTTGTGGGAATCGGTTCAGGGGTCTGGGCACTGGGACCAATGGAATGGACGAAATTGAGATTCTTGGCCATATACGAAAACAGTTTTTCGTCTATATTTCCTTAACTATGCAATATGGAGATTTATTGTCAAAGGCAAAGTTGTAGAGAATTAAATTTAAGCGAACACGTGTTTCAGGGTTTTTAGGTAATATGGTCCAATCCTGGTATATGGCCACTTCCATAATTGGGCCGGATGACCCAGATCTCCAGAACTATGAGAGTTAGAAAGTTGGTTCGAAAGGCGAAGTTGTAGAGAATTAAATATAAGCGAACACGTGTTTCAGGGTTTTGGGGAAATATGGCCCAATCCTGGTATATGGCCACTTCCATTGCTCACAGAGTGAAAAGAATGAAAAAGCTGATAGACAGACTTTTTATAAACTCACATGGTAATAGACCACAAAGTAGTCAACATATGCCTTGGAGTACAATCTTTCACGTTCTTTGAAACCATTGCGCTACGAGAAAAACTCTCGACCGCGATTTCAACAACGGATTAAAGGCCGCTACCTTACTTCAATCGTTTAAGGAAAGACAATCTAACGAAACAAAACAAAACATGCTGATTTCGGCGTATCACGCCCTCACATACCAAACAAAGTATGTGATTTCATCAGTACCAGGGTTGTATTAGCGCCGCTAATCATTAGCGTCGCTATTAGCGTCGCTAATAGCGGCGCTAATAGCGAAGCTGAAATCTAATATCCTCCGCTAATAGCGACTAGCGTTTCGCTAAAACCAGAATTAGCGAGACCAAAATTCGCTATTCGCTAATCGCTAAAATGTTATAAATTATCACAATCACAAACTTGTGAGACAATTGTTAAAAGAATCTTCTGAAATTTTTCTGCGGCCAGTTAGGTGACCCGCACAGTAAAAAAAATAATTTTTTCATCAATTTGAGGCCTGTTTCGACTCCACACTACACAAAGTAACCCGAGACAATCAAAGTTTCATTTTTTTCTGAAAGTCCCATTTATTACGATATGCTATATGAGATATTTGGTTAGGAATAACAGTTTTGGCCACCATTTTCAGTATGCTAGTTTTTGCCTATGTCTCTGCGGAAGAGTTGACCGATTTTACCACGCTGAAATGATCACCAAAATTGCAATTCCTAACCAAATATGAATAGCTAAATGCAAAAAGGGGTCATCTCCAACAGAGAATTATAAGTAAAATGAAGCTCACAATTTTTATACATATATTTAATCTTTTGTCGTTCTTTCCTTAAAATATTATGTGTTATTGTAATTTTTAAGAAAAGGTTGAGGTATGACTAATACCACACATAGAAATTGCGAGCTTCATTTTACTTATAATTCGCTATTGGAGATGACCACTTTTAGCATTCAACTATTCATCTCTCAGGTAGGGTCTTGTTTGAAAACGTATAATTGTCAGAAAATAATAAATTTTCAAGTTTAATTGAGGTTCGCTGTGTATATGAGGAAGTTTTCATTTCCCGTTGATGGCGAAAAACTGAAAAGTCGCTCCTTGCAGCAAACCTTAACCAGAAAAGTCTTTGCATATTCTGGTACCATTATAGGTATACTAAGTACCCATATTCTTGGTTCCACAGTTGGCTGTTGCTGCAAGTGACGAAATTCGCTCAAAAAAAATCTACTAAAATGGCCTATAGCTCCAGATGGTGTGCACCGGAACTATAGGCTCCGAAGCAAAAAAATCTTTGCAATACTGAGAACCATAATGGTGCTGAATTTATGAGTTATAGCAGAAAAACCATTTTTAACACCCTACTCCGCGGCCTCCCACCTTGGAACGAAGTGCAATTTCGAAAACTGAGAAAATGTTTTTCTCTTCATGGTTCAAAGAGTCGAATGGGCCATAAGTCTCCTTAAACTGTGACACCTTGCCCCAAAATTTACGACTTCGGTCGAAGTTTTCTCAAAATCACTTTAAAATTAGTTACAATTAGCGAACTTTAGCGTCCGCTAATAGCGACCTCTATTAGCGCGCTAATTTTTTTATTATTAGCGATTAGCGTTAGTTTCGCTAATATTTTTTCCAATTAGCGTTAGCGTTAGCTCCGCTAAAAAAAATGATTAGCGAATACAACCCTGATCAGTACACCTATGCCTTGCATGACTATGTGTATATCAGCGCAGACACAGAACAAATACAAATTTTGAACTTTCAGCGCTAGCTTTTATACATTGAAAAACTTCCGCAATCTATTAACAAAACTCTTCATTTTTGTTAATATTTTTGGAAGTACAGATACGGCAGATTGTGAGATGGTTCATTTCTTGACCATTTACATTAAAAAATGAAAATCGTCACTGGACTGCACAAATCTGGAAGTTCCATCTTAGATGGTATTAACTCCAGATGTTTTTGGCTTCTTCGGCGAACCGCACCACTACGTAATAAAGTACGCAAACTTGCTTTCAATGCTCACAGAGTGAAAAGCATGAAAAAGCTGATGGACAGACTTTTTATAAACTCCCATGGTAATAGACCACAAAGTAGTCAACATATGCCTTGGAGTACAATCTTTCACGTTTTTTGAAACCATTGCGCTACGAGAAAAACTCTCGACCGCGATTTCAACAACGGATTAAAGGCCTCAATCGTTTAAGGAAGTTTTTCAATGTATAAAAGCTAGCGCTGAAAGTTCAAAATTTGTATTTGTTCTGTGTCTGCGCTGATATACACATAGTCATGCAAGGCATAGATGTACTGATGAAACCACATACTTTGTTTGGTATGTGAGGGCGTGATACGCCGAAATCAGCATGTTTTGTTTCGTTAGATTGTCTTTCCTAGCCACTTCCATAATTGGGCAGGATGACCCGGATCTCCAGAACTGTGAAAGTTAGTTAGAAAGTTAGCTCCAAAGGCGAAGTTGTAGAAAATTAAATTTAAGCGAACACGTGTTTCTGGGTTTTAGGGAAAAACGACTTAGTCCTTGGATATAAGCTTTTCTAGATTTAAATGGTCTCAGACGTACTTCGGTAGGGCCTTTGACATTACCTTGGGTAATTTCTATGGATATTTGAAATTCTTACAGTTATAAAAGAACAGAGAACGTTGGATTGTTTGCTTATTTGTATGTTTGTATATTTAGGTACGTTCGAGTCACTTTGCCACATCTATTCTGATACGTACGGGTCTTTGGTTATGTTTTGTCAATAAATTGCATATGGGCCATTCCACGAAAACTCCGTTCCCACGCTCGAAATGCTCAGTTGTTACGAAAAAATATTCATAGAAAATGGTGTATCAGACGTATTGATCCCTTAGCTAGAGATTAGTAACTTTTCTATTGCTTTCATTTTGTAACTACTGAGAATTTCAAGCGTGGGAACGAAGCGGACCGTGGAATTGCCCATATGGCGAACAACTATCTAGAAGATTGTAAGGCTTTATCTCATTCAGAAAAAAGTGATATGAGCGTTCCTACGTTACATTTTAACCAACTGGAACTAAGTGAAGATAAAACGACTCAAAATAACTTTTGAAGAAGAAAACATTGGCAAAACATTGACAAATGTGAGAACGAAAGTATGATGTACTCTAGAAATAATGCTTTCTGGCAACCCAACCCACACGTCGATTTTGGCATACTTGGATTTAAGAAACATTTATTTCTTAGTAGTACTACTCGTACGTTAGATATGTGCTTCCAATTTTTTTCATTTGTTTATCTCGACCCGAAGCTAGAATTTCGATTACAATTCCTGGTATAATTTAAAAAACCATTAATTTCGAAAAAAATTTAATGTTCCGTAATAATAAGAAAGGAATCGAACGGGAATATGATAATGTGGGAGTTTTATGTGACCTCAACTTACAACAGACGATGTATTCTTTTTGCCTCTTCACGAATTCTAAAGCATATTATTTATTGGTGTTCGTAGTAAGGGTATAGTATTTCCCACATCCTTGCACATTTATTTTATGTGTCGGCTTTCACTTGTCGTTTTGTGTACATAGTCAACGCTTTTATGAGAAGTAGTCTATCGAATAATAAATAATATGCCACAACCAGAAAATATTATGTCCCCGCAACAGTGGAAAATGTGACATCATTGAAATATGTATATGGTAATGTGAGCAGCAGCGTAACGTCTTATAGGCCCCCTTTGAAAAATGCTGTGCTCTAGTATTTTACTGAAAAATATAATGTTTAATATTGCGTTACGATGTCATATTGACTTCTCGGGACAAAAGAGGATATTCCATACTTAATTATTTACACAGATGATTTATTGACAAATATTGTAACAGAGAGCGCAATATAGGATCTACTCTATATTTCCCCCAGACATATAAATTTGGTGCAAAAACGAAGGGAATTAACTTTCTCATATTTGAACAAGGCATGTTTGTGAAAAATATCGTCAAAAACCATAGTGAATTATTCATGTTATTGCCGTTTTTATTGCGTTATGGGACAATCTAAAGTGTTTTCTTCTTATATGTGTATTTACCGGGTACGGGAGAAAAAATATACTATTAACGACAATATAAGAGACACAACATGTAAAAATAAAAACAAGACGAACTGTTGCTGGGTTATCGGCATCAAGTGACATTTTGTGACAATAATAAATGGAATTTTATTTCAATTGGAAAGCAATAAAGGAATTGAATATTTGAAAATATGAAAAATACATCGAATTGAGACCATTAATAATGCAATAGATTTGCTTTCTACGGAGAAATAACTCAGAAAACATAGTTTAAAAGAGAGAGGAATCAAATGCAAAACATTGCCAGAGACGTCGAGACTGTTATAGAGATGCTTTCTGTCCCGATATTCAAAACTGCATTGTCTGTCTTGGCGGTGTTAAAAACAAATGTTTCTTATAGTTATTTCTACGGCTTTCTTTTTGGATACCACAGGGAGTTCCTGTCTCGTCACGGAACAAAACTCTGACTATTAATGACACTGACTACTATCTGTACACATAAACCGATCCACATAATTGCTCAGGCACCCGTCGTTAAATATAAACTTCATTCCTTCGCTTGACCTCCAGGCAGAGAGTGAAATCGGTGAGTGTCCAAAAAGTTCTATGTTATCATAGAAAAGAAATTTAATTTATAAGTAAATTCGAGTTAATGTATCATTGGAATTTATTCTGTTCATTAACCAATAAAATAAAATAAAAGCAACCATTAAGTGTTTCTATAGCTATTTCACGGTTTCAGTTAAAAAAAGTAAGGAGATGTGTATGTTAGAAGCATAAGAATTGGAAAAATTGCACTTTAGTGCTTTTGACTAGAGGGGGAAAGAAGGAAGTAACGAAAGTACGTTACGAGATAACAGTCCCAAACGACGAGCGAACGTTAAATATCGTTATAGTTATTTTGATGACCCAATTCTTGGGGCAGAAAGACGTAGTCGGGCATACTCCTTCGATACCACCCTTTCTTGATGGGAAATCAAATCATTAAATGTTAAGTATGGAGTGAAGGGTAAAATTGCACTTTAGTGCTTTTGACAAGAGGGGGGAAGGAGGGGTGGGGAATTGTGGTCCTTTTCAGGACCAATGGGATACACGTAAACAGCCTCCTCATGGCGTATCCCGGGTAAGTATATTCTTAGCGAATGTTTACACAAGTAAAGCGCTGAAATTTCCAGTATTACGCGCTTTACATATCACAAAATCACTACTTTCACAATACATAACACACCAGCGCCACCTACAATGTACTTACCTGTTGTCTGGCATTCGTCCCCTACAATTTCCATCCAACAACTCTCATCACACTACCATCCTTTTTGGTGTAAATACGTTAAATACAATTCTCCATACAAAAACTTTGAACTCCTCCCCCCTCCCCAACTGATCCGACCGCCACCTATTCATTGTATATTTGTGATGTGGGGGTGGTTCCCCACAATTTCCCCCTACTTCTTTCCTCCTCTTGTCAAAAGCACTAAAGTGCAATTTTACCTAAGCATTTCAGAGTTACCACCTGCGCAAATTCTGATACAAATAGACCCTTTTAGTGCGGCTCAATTTTGAATTTTCTCCTGCATTACAATCGAATTACCTACGATATGCGCGTAATTACGTACGGTACATGCGTAATATCAGCATAAAAAATACAATAGATATTTATAGTGCCATCTTTTGTGTCGAATTATTCAAATTTCAGTTACAATTCAAATGTTGATCGTCATCGTACTAAAAGGGTCTATTGCTACTTTTGCCTTTACTGCGCTTCTACTTTGAAATTCTCGTACGATATAGGCGTAAATTACGCACGTTTCAATGCGATCAGTACGTTAAATACGTGACCAGACAATGGAATTTTGTGGTGGCATCTTATGCCACACTAGTTATTAAAATTTTCATATGTTGAACGGACAACGGAAGTTTCTAGTGTAACAGAAAGTTTCAAATATTGCTTTCGAAAAATAAACCAAAAATTTTAATAAATTCAATTTATCAGAAAGCTCCTTATACTTGTGTGCAACAAAGTCAACATAAAACAGACTTTAAATTCCCTCTAAGGTTTTTCTTATCGATTAACCTAATACAGAAAGCGATCTCCCAGTTCCCGATATTCGAAATCAAGCCGACGCGACCCTTTGTCAAGTTAAATGGTCATTTTATATTCTTTTATACTTCGTGCCATCTAAATGAAGATTTTGTGCTATGATTTAAATTTCTATCAACAATGAATCGATATTGGAAACATTATTTATTTAGCTACAAGTCTAGAGAAAGACTTGCTTCCAACTACTCTATTCTTTTCATTTTTTTTTTTGTTGCTGTTGATGTTTATAAAATTACACAAAAAGCGATTATAATAATCTGCAAGCTTTTATAACACATTTAAAGATAATTTATATAATTCATATGCCTTAGTGGCCATTAAATAATTTACAATGATTTGAACTAGTGAGAATCAGAATGTAGGGCAATGTGGTGCGCCAAAAAGTTCAAATGTTGGCTTGGTGTATTGCAGTGATTTTTAGTTAAATTATCATATTAATTTTGATGATTTTGGAAAAATAGATCACTGTGTCAAGCCTTGAACTTCTCTAGAATTTACACTACAGTACAAAGCTTGATACGACATCTGGTGGATTTAAATCAAAGCAGGAACAGTAAATAGTTATTTATGTGTTAAGGGAAAAGTGATTTTTTTGCAAGTATGCAGGGTTGTTATGTCTGCCGAAGGTAAAGGTTGTATATATACTCGCCAAAAAATACTTTCCCCGAGTTATGTATAAAACTTTTCATGCCTAGGGTTGCGAAAGTTGATTTACAGTCATTAGCGGGCGAAAGTAACCATTTCTCAAGGAGTTAGTCAAATTTCCTCTTGTTTCATCAAGTTGGCACTAGGAGCGCTGTGGGTTTGTGGTAAAAGTTGTTGTACATAGTCAGGAGGGTGCTCTGCAGTTTCTTCTGCAGAAATTTCTGTCAAACAGGCCGTTGCTATTGAGACAATTCAAAGGAGTCATTTTTGTATTCTCAATCACCGAATGTTCCATGGCTATTTTGACAAGTTAATTTTAACAGACGTAAAACGTAATTGTAAGCAATAAATGATTCTACGGCATACCTGTGACATTTTGTAAAAGGAAAAGCTTCCTAGTTTTGTAGGCCACATAGGTTTTTGTTGCATTTCAAATCGTGGCTTTGTTAGCCACCGGGTCTTCGCGACGTTTGCTATCCAGGTTTTTGTGGCCTTTCATTAAAGCACAAACTCCTGGCTTTGTTAGCAACCGGGTCTTCGCTACGTTTCGTTAAAGGTAAAAGTCCCTAGCTTCGCTATACACCTAGGTTTTAGTGACATTTTGTAAAAGGAAAAAACTCCCCAGTTTTGTTAGCTACCCAGGTTTTTGTGGCATTTCATTAAAGCGCAAAATCCTGGCTTTGTAAGCCACCGCAGAGGCGCCGAGTTTGGTTATAGAGCAGGGGGACAAGATTTCAATTAAAATTTGACAATATCTTCCACAGGAAAATTTTTTAGAAATTCGAAACTTGCATTTGTTTTACTTTGAAAGCATACAGTTCCTGATTATCGTTACAAAACGAAAATTCGGAATATCTCGGCACTATGGCCGATAAGACGCCAAAGTCGCTAGTCGTCATAAGTGTTTTTTTTTTGTTTTCTGGCAATGCAGAACCGATTTTTTTTCTTTCATCAACGAAATAAAAATATCGAAATTAGATTGCTGAAGAATGAAACTGTTGCGCCGCAGGCGAAAATTTTAAGATTTAAAACGCTCATGACGAAGAAATTTACATTTTGCTTCAGAACTTTCATAACATTTAAGTTTATATTTGTGTAATAATGACAGATTGTTGTTCGATCAGTAAATCACGGGGGGGTAAGCCCTCCCGCATTTTCTCACAGGGGGGCACCGCCCCCTTGTCCCCCGAAGTCGGCGCCCCTGAGCCACCGGGTCTTCGCGACGTTTCGTAAAAGGTTAAAATCCCTAGCTTCGTTATACACCTAGCTTTTAGTGACATTTTGTAAAAGAAGAAGCTCCCTAGTTTTGTTGGTTTGATTAGCCATCTAAGTATCAATTTGAATTTGAATTTGGCTCACCTACTAAGAGGAAAAAGCTTGCAAGCATTTTTTTAGTTTAAATTTTCTTCTTCATTACACATTACGACAACATGTTATTCATTATAAACAAATTCAGCAAGTACTTTTCATCAATGTGCGAATAGACTTTATTTCACTATTTGCACTATGTGCGGAAAGCTTTTTCGTTCAATTTAAGTGTTCGTCATCGCTCATTTTTTTCGATTTCGGCGGCTGTACTAACTGAACTGCTCCTTTTATTTATTACTTTAATAAATTTTATTAAAAAAATTGGTGCATTTTTTCGGCACTTAGCATTGGCATTAACACGAATAGGAGAAGGAGCAAATTTTGTTACACATTACTAACTTCACTGTCTCCAAGCTGCTCCAAGACGCCCTATTACCGACCGCATGTTAAATGTTACAACGAAAGAGACTTTGAATGAACGTTTCTTCCTTGAATAAACGAAATAAGAATTAGCCATATTATGTTCCATCACCAAATTTAAATTTCCCCGTTACTATGAGCACTATTTTGCCTCATCACAACGAGACGCAACCACGAAAATGTAAACATTTTGTCATTGAATGTACCTCGAAAATTCGATTATGGGATAAAATGTTTGTCATCCGTTACCTGAATTACAGACGTCTGCAGGGGTTCCGACATAAACGCCCATTTTATTATGTTTGGTGACACACCTTCTTCATAATGAAAGTGAATTTGTTGATGAAAGCAGCAAAAAATCAAGGGAAAGCAAAAAAAGATTTGATTGCAATTTCTGAGGGTCACATTTTTTTCGTATGCTAAACGGAAGGAATGGCAGACTAAACGATTTTTTTAAGCAAATAAATTGCCTTATGTACATACCCTGCGTACTTATTTATTTGTTTGCACGAGTAAATTGTTAGCAAAGCTAATCTTATTATAAAAATTTTATTGCAATTTTATAGAAACAATTTATTGTTCGCGATGAATCAGTCATTAGGGATGAGACTTGTTTTTTTATATATTGGTTTTAGTTGTTTAGAAGCGAATACATCGTTGATCATAAGGCTTCGAAAAGTTGAATCACAACTAATCCAGTCATCTTGTACCACGATACGTATATGACCTCCAGGTTCATTCTTTTACTTACCATTTCCAGTTCGAGATCTCCTTTTTTCTTCCAAGCAATCATGATGTCTGATTATGACGTCTGCTTGAGATTGATTCTTGAAAAAAGAGTGACGTGAAATAAAATTTGACTCTGGCCAATATGCATCGTATCATTAAAATGACAATTAGCCGCGGACGCACTAAAGACGTGGATGTAATATTTTTTTGTGATTTGGTATTTTTTAAAAAACTTTAAGATTATTTCTGATGTACAGGCGCCTGCATTTTTGAAGTGTTTATTCCTTGTTGAGCAACGGCAGCGTTCCGTGTTTTAGTACACCTGTTCCATCCCAGCGAAAAAAAATGCAATGACATTCTCGTGTCTGTACCGTCTTCTGAATTCGAAAATTGCAAAAAAAAAATTTTTGTCTTTAGAATATCCCAACAAAAACTTCTTAAAAGGTAAAGTGTGACGCAGTTCCTGATGTCCACTTCCAAAATTAATGATATAAGTGGATGTGACGATGCAAAAAAAACTCAAATGTTTGAAATTGCGTCACAAAAGCCAGAGCCAACGACGAAATAATTTTTCTGTGCTTTCAGTTTTTACATAGCGAAAATTTGACCTTATTGATGCCTGACTTTTGAGGATAACTTTTTTACTAAGCTAAAAATTAATTTTTCAAACTCTTCTAAAATGTACCAAACTAACTTTATTAACTTAGTTTTTGAAAGTAATTTCTTAGTAATTTCTTGCGTATTTTTAGCGTAAGCGTCACCTCCACTGATATCATTAATTTTGGAAGTGGACATTAGGAACTGCGTCACACTTTACCTTTTAAGAGGTTTTTGTTGGGATATCAGTAGTTTTGGAAGTTTTTTGTTTTGTTTTGGTTTCTTGACCATTTCATTTGAACACCTCCGATTTTGACCAACTTCTGCACTTCGGCGACCCCACTTTCTATTCATCAAAATGATGCCCAAGCCAATATAAACCGATTTCGACGAAAAAAAAAAAATTGCCGAAAACTTTCGCTTCGATTTTCACCAATTTCCGCGCGTCGGCGACCCCACTTTCTATTCATCAAAATGACGAAGAAGTCAATATCTATCGATTCCGACGAAAAAAAATTTTTGGCGAAAACTTTCGCCTCAATTTTGACCAACTTCCGCGCTTCGGCGACCCCACTTTCTATTCATCAAAATGATGTCCAAGTCATGTATCAAACTTTCCCGAAGGAACCAACTCTCTAGCTATTCTTATTCAGAAGATAGCAAAAATTCCAAGCTTACGTTACTTTGACAGTTGGCAGCCATTTTCTTAGGATCTCAAAAAATTCTCCTGATGAAACTCTATAACTTTCCTGAAGAAGCAATCTCTCTAAGTAGTGTCATTACGGAGCTAAAATTCGAAAACCGTAGAAGCATAAACGAAAATCCAAGATGGCGCCGCTATGACAGCTGGCAGCCATTTTCTTAAGATACAAAAAAATTCTAATGACCAAACTCTATAACTTTGTAGAAGAAACCAACTCTCTAAGTGTTATCAATCCGGAGCTAAAATTCGAAAACTCAAAGAAGCCTAATTTATACCTTACAAAAATCCAAGATGGCGTCACTTTGGCAGATTTCTGAAAATCCCAAAAAATCTCCCGATCAAACTCTATAACTTTTCCTAAGAAACCAATTCTCTAACTAGTGTTATTCCGAAGCTAAAATTCGAAAACCTAATTTATTGCTTGGGAAAATTCAAGATGGCGCCGGTTTGATGCTCGGCAGCCATTTTCTTAAGATCCCAAAAACTTCTTCCTGACCCAACCTCTATAACTTTCCCGAAGAAACCAACTCTCTAGCTATTGTCACTCCGGAGCTAAAATTCGAAAACTTCGAGCATTACCTAAAAAACCCTCAAAATTGATCACTTTTCCACATGCCACGGCTTTTCCAGAATTTTCCCGGAAAAGCGGAATATGAAATTTTTCATTTGGGGCCGAGACTGACGTTCCCTCAAAATTTCAAGAAGATCGGCTGAGTGGTTCTCGAGAACGAAAATTATTAATAGATAGATAGATAGATAGATAAATAATATGTAGATAGATAGAAACCGACAGATCAGAAAAAAATTTCCATATAAAAATGTCATTTTCAAACCTCGATATCTCGGCCAATTTTCAGCCGATTTTGATGGGTGAGGGCTTGTTTGAAAGCTGCTGCGACGTAGTTTCTTTAAAAATAATTTGGAGGGGGAGGAAGCGAGGAGAAAAAACTCAAAAGTTCGCCTATATATGGCTCCTTGTCCCAAAGGTTTTTGTATGGAGTTTTTTGGGTTTGTGGACGTTTTTTTTGTGGTGTGGGGACTGCGTCACGCCCTCCGCTACCGCTGCGGGCATGGTTTTTTAGATTGTTGAATTGTTTTAAAAAGCTTCTGAAATATTTATTTTCTTTAAATCTTCCAAGTTTTGCCAAGCAAATCAGATCAAGTTTTAGGTAAAGCTGACAAAAAGTGTGTGTCTCAATCAATTATACCCGAAAAAACGGACAGAATACGGCATTGGAGGAAAAAAGCAGGTCGAATGGAAACTGGCCCAGAGTTCGGCTGGATTTTCCCACCTGATAATATTTCTTTCCCATATAACAAAAATGTTCACTGAACTAAACTGTTCTAATGTTTACATGGTATGAATATTGCAGCTACCCTATTTGCATCTCGTTCGCCGTTATGAACTAAATAATCTATCATATCATAAACCTTGTCAAATACGTACAAAACCATCATTTTACAGGGTGATGGATCATAACATTATTTTTAGCGGAAAAAAAAAGAAGAGAAATATACCATTACCCACAGGAGAATTGAATTATTTATTAGGATTCGTTTGTATTGTATACGTTCCGCAAAAATTTTTATACATTACGACGATATATCAGCTACCTTCCTTCCTACCGACTCGTCTTTAGACTTCGGTGTATCTTGTTGGTTAGTATTATTGCATAATATTTTGTTTCTTAACAAACGACTCCGAGTACAAAAAAAAGTAGAGAAAAGTTTTTTTTGCCTTCCTCCCTATTTTTAGGCAAATTTATTCAAATCAGTTGTTGTATTTATGAGATGGTTCTTGATAAGTAAAGTAGGTACATTATACACAACAACTTTTCCTTTAGTTTAGTTTTTATTGAGCGGAAAATTTCTTTTGATATTTTCGTCTTAACATTCTATGTGACCTCGAACACATTTTTCATTTCTTTAGATAATTTAGAAGATAATTTATGGTCAATGATGATGAGACATATCATTCAAGATTTATGTATTTTTGTCGTTGAAAAATATGGTCTGCCTTATGAGTTAGAAATGGTGGAAAAACATTGATGTGAAAGTAACTCGAATATTTATCAATTCGTGACACATAAATCGAGAAATGCTAAGAATTCTTCATTTTTCACATCTTTAACTTTACTTTAAATCTAAATTATTAATTAAACATAACCAAAGACCCGTACGTATCAGAATAGATGTGACAAACAGAATAGATATGGCAAAGAGAATAGATGTTACAAAAAGACTCGAACGTATCCAAAGATACAAATAAGCAAACAATCCAACGTTTTATGTTCTTTTATAACTATAAGAATTTCAAAGATCCATAGAAATTACCGAAGGTAATGTCAAAGGCCCTACCGAAGTACGTCTCAGACCATTCAAATCTAGAAAAGCTTATATCCAGGACTAACTCGTTTTTCCCTAAAACCCAGAAACACGTGTTATCAATTGCAATTGTGCAATTGTACCAAAACGAGAATTTTCTCAATTTTTTACTTTGATTGCAAGTTTGTGTACTTCTTTGCACAGAGGGTATGGTTAGCCCCTTGGAGCCGAAATATTCAACGTAAATACTATCTTCGATAGTCGTTGAATTGTGGTAATCTGCTTAGCAGAATAATCCTAATTCAAAAACAACCGAAACAAACTCACAATTCTTTTACTTCCAAATTGTTCAAACGAAATGGCATGCATCCAATCGTAAGATTGGGATTGTATAAAAGGCGAGTTGACATAGTCTGAGTATCATTCTATGGCCATCGTTGCTGATATACACATGGTCTTAAGACAAGGTGTACTGATGAGTCGTAAACGACGAAATCAGCACTTTTAGTTTTTCGATTTTTGTTTAACAATTGGAAGTAGGATTAAGGAGTGGCTTTTAAATGTTGATTCAAGCGGGTGGACTTTAATCTGCCGAAGGTACAGCAGCCATAGTAAAATATTACTTCTATGGGTGCAATTGTACCAAAACGAGAATTTTCTCAATTTTTTACGTGTTATCTAAAATTTTATTGTCTACAACTTTGTCCTTGGAAGCAACTTTCTACCCCTCATAGTTCTGGAGATCTGGGTCATCCTGCCCAATTATGGAAGTGGCCATATACCAGGATTGGACCATATCTCCCCAAAACCCTGAAATATGTGTGCACTTAAATTTAATTCTCTACAACTTCGCCTTTGGAAGCAACTTTCTAACTCTCATAGTTCTAGAG
>CM055405.1:10993944-11006391 GCA_029228625.1 Pseudolycoriella hygida | reverse complement strand
AAAAATATCAAAAAACCTGATGGAAGTTGAAAAGTGCTAGAGAAATCCACAAAAATCCTTGAGAATCCCTTAAACCTAGGAAGCTCCATTGCATGACCTCACTCATGTCGAGAATAACCGAAAAATATCACAAAACCTGATGGAAGTTGAAAAGTGCTAGAGAAATCCACAAAAATCCTTGAGAATCCCTTAAACCTAGGAAGCTCCATTGCATGACCTCACTCATGTCGAGAATAACCGAAAAATATCAAAAAACCTGATGGACGTTGAAAAGTGCTAGAGAAATCCACAAAAATCCTTGAGAATCCCTTAAACCTAGGAAGCTCCATTGCATGACCTCACTCATGTCGAGAATAACCGAAAAATATCAAAAAACCTGATGGAAGTTGAAAAGTGCTAGAGAAATCCACAAAAATCCTTGAGAATCCCTTAAACCTAGGAAGCTCCATTGCATGACCTCACTCATGTCGAGAATAACCGAAAAATATCAAAAACCTGATGGAAGTTGAAAAGTGCTAGAGAAATCCACAAAAATCCTTGAGAATCCCTTAAACCTAGGAAGCTCCATTGCATGACCTCACTCATGTCGAGAATAACCGAAAAATATCAAAAAACCTGATGGAAGTTGAAAAGTGCTAGAGAAATCCACAAAAATCCTTGAGAATCCCTTAAACCTAGGAAGCTCCATTGCATGACCTCACTCATGTCGAGAATAACCGAAAAATATCAAAAAACCTGATGGAAGTTGAAAAGTGCTAGAGAAATCCACAAAAATCCTTGAGAATCCCTTAAACCTAGGAAGCTCCATTGCATGACCTCACTCATGTCGAGAATAACCGAAAAATATCAAAAAACCTGATGGAAGTTGAATACCTCACAACGACGCAAGGGAAAAAAGTGAAAATTTAGCTGTATATATGGTTCCGCAGTCTACGAAAAAAAATTTCTGATTTTTTAATCGTATGGGGACTTGCGTCACGGGCGCAATGCTACCGCGCGCCCATGATAGAACCATCTTATCGAACTTTTCAGAGATTATATCGTGCGAATAGAATTCTATATTCGATGCATTCAGTGATTGTCTAAATTCATTATAACCATCAATGTTGGTAAGCATAATTTTGGTTCCAATGGACATATATTTCAGAGTATAGTCAGCGTTAAGTGCTGACCTAGTCAACAATTTCATTGCTTGCGCGAAGTTCGTTGCCCCAGCAACAGTGATCGGTGGAATTTTTTTAACACGTTGCACTTTTGGAGTAGTTTCGTCGGTGTTCATGTTTTTGTCATCTTTGTGATCCGAATTTCGGTTTGAAAGGGTTTCAAACTGATTACTTGTAGGAATAGTGGGATTACCAACAAGTTTGTCGTTCGGTAATATCTTATTGTCTTGCGTTTTCGGCGTAATAGGAGTTTGTAGATTACTATAATCTGGATCTGAATCAAACACTTCACTTGGTCTTTTAGGATCCGTTATCACTTCCGTAACATTTGATTTAGGTGGGGAGCAATACCCGCAAATATGGATTTTGTCCGACTTATCCAATGTTAATTGTTTTTTTCTTTGTTCACAATATGTCGAGTAATAACGACTTTTTCTTATTTTTTTTAATGAATATATTTTGTAGCAAATTTTTGCTGGGTTGCAGTTTGTGTTTGGAAATATTAACCGTTGCAGTGAGATAATTACACAAGCGTATTGCTTGGTGGTTTACTGAAGACTGTAACATATTGTGCGACTTACCGTTCACGAGTAAACGTCGTTAGTCTCGCGTTACATCTGTGGAATACTCCGCGAGAAACGAATTCGTAATCGTGAGCAAAAGTTGTAGACTGAAGGTATACACTTTGCAGTTTGAATGGACTTCTTATAGAGTGTGTAACTGACATAGTTTCTCTCACCATAAACTCACCGCGTGGTGGTGGCTTTTTGAATTTTTTAGCGGGCAACGACTTTTTGTTCCTTATGTAAAGAAAATGCAAAACAAAAATGAATATCAAAATGATGTACAAGCAGCAGAAAAATGTTTTATTGTTGTTTGTGACATTGCTTTCACACAAGTTTTTAGTTAAAAAGGATTTTGTTCTTTTAACAAGCATAAGAAGGGCAGTCACCCGCTAGAAAATTTAAAAAGCCAGATCCACGTGCTGAGTTTGGGGGAGTGCAAAAAACAATGTCAATTACACTCTCTGAAAATCCTCTATACTCTGTGCATAGAGATGGTTACAGATTCTTCCGTCCAATACTTTTTGGTCATTTTTTATACTCCCCTCCCTCGTTAAAATGACCTTACCTTACCTATTCCTTTTGTCATGTGTGTCGTATTTACATAAATTTATCAACCCAACATAAAATGTGTTTCCGTCGGAAGTCCAACTCGCTCTTGAAACCCTCTTCCCATTCCCCCGTCCAATTGCGCCTTTACGAAGGTCACACACAATTATAGTCAAACTCGACTGCGGCTCATATGAACAGGTATCGTAGAGTATATTTTGTTATGAGTGATGAAAAACATTGTTTTGTAATTAAATAGACAATTTTTCATTGGTTTTGTTCATTCATTTACATTTTTAATCTCCTTATTATGTGACTTGTTCGAATTCAGCACTAGACGTTCTACTCCGTATGATGAACAATAATGGCATTGAATGAAACCAACTGCATAAAGCATGCAATTAAAACATACGCGAAATGAGGTGTATTCACATTCTATTGTTTTATTCTAGTTTTAACGAATAATGTTGATATTTGAGTGCTTTTATTGTATGAAGATAATGGAGTCAAGAGTTAAACTTTATGCATTCATCATTCATAAAACATTTCAATGGAATGATGTGAAAATCTTGACATGTAAGGAGTATACAACACGTATTGTAAGTTAACACGTGATAAGTAAGATATTGTAGAAGTATGTGGGACATGATGACATTTTAATGTCTCCTACACAGAGTTAGTTTTAATGGCTACGGATGTTAACATAAGCAAGAAAGTTTTTTTTTTGTCTGTCCATCTGTTTGTTGATCAAAATCAGTTTCGGGCATTTTTCTTCCATTAAAAAATAACATCGTCGTGTCAGTATGCTATTATGTAATACAGTGTAATAGTAGAGGACTGAATGATCTAAGAAAATAATTCAGAAGGGGTAAGAATATTTTACGAATTTAAGGCTCAGGACGCTCTTTAACTTGAGTAAAATTTGACTCACATGACTCATAGCGTTCTGTTCTCTAACGAATGGTCTCAAGCAAAGAATCGATAATAAATAAAACCTGATTCTTTTGGAATTTCACGGATTCCAATCCGGACCCGCAATAAAACAGTGTTGTTCACACTTTGAACGTTTATTAGAGAGTGTCTTGTTCACAGAACAAACCCTTGTATTTATAGCTGAATACGTCTACTGGATTTTTATTCCAATCGACATTCTCTTTGCACTCTGTGTTCATACTATTTTCTAGAGTTATGTTATTATCAAGTGATAAACACAACACTTCCCCTCAATTGATAATAACATAAACTGTTGACTTGACCAACAATTTACTTGACCAACTATTCACTTGACCATCGACTTTGCATGACCATCGACTTCTCTTGGCAATTGACTTATCTTGACAATCGACTTCTCTTGGCCGTCGATTTCTCTTGACCATCGACTTCTCTTGACCATCGACCAATTTGACTATTGAAAGTTAATGTGATAATTGAAAGAAAAATGTATACATTGACTGATTGAAAAGATATTTGACAATCAACTTTCACTTGACCAGCTACTTCATTTGACTTGACTTAACCAACCATCGACTTCGCTTAAAGAACCATCGACTTCACTTGACCAATCACCGACTTTACTTCACCAAAAATTGACTTTACTTGACCAACAATCGACTTCACCTGACCATCAAGTTCACTTTCATTGACCAACCATTGACTTCGTTTAACCAACGATCGACTTTACTTGACCAATTACACTAGGTTACTAATTTTAAAAATTTTCGTGTAGCAAATATGATTCCAAAAATCTCAGACCCGTTTTTCCTCTAGAAATTTAGACGTGATAGAGAAATTTTGAGAACAGATTCTGATTCTAGAGAAAAAACGGGTTGGAGGTTTTTCGAATCATATTTGCTACCAAAATAGTGTCTGTCGAGTAGTGTTATCGACTTTACTTGACCAACCATCAACTTCATTTGACTATTTGACCAATGATTTTTAGAGTACTGACGTTTTGACCAAATTACATTGACCATTGCCTGTCAACATTGATCCACCAAATGACAACTACTCTGACTTTTCGGACTTACAACAACCATTCACTATCGTAGTGAGCCACCTCAAGCCTCGTTGTGATATTGGACCGCTCACCCAATTTCGCATTGACTGGCCAACTCAGTTCTTTGTGAGATTGGACTGCTCACCCAGTTTTCGCTTTGACTGGCCACCCAGTTCTTTGCTGTTGCCACCAATGAAAATACATTTGTTGCGACCTTTATCATCAGCAAATGGTGGTTGCATTGAGCATTAAGCAACCATCGGCACAATACTTCTCTTCATCCACAAAACACATACTTCAATTCAATCCTACAGCGAGTGTTATTTACACCCCTTCCAGTGCAAACTGGCGCTGCAGATTAATTGCCACAATTACAATTAATCATAGCGAGTGTTATTGACACCCTTCCTAGTCACATACTAGCGCTATAGTTTAATTGCCACAGTTTCAATGTTTCTGGGCCCATAACCTATTGGAATTTCACGGATTCCAATCCGGACCCCCAATAAAACAGGGTTGTACCCCTACGTCACTAGAACTTTATTCAAATCGACATTCTCTATGCACTCTGCGTTCATACAATTTTCTAGAGTTATGTTATTATCAAGTGATAAATCCAACACTCTCAACTTGTTAGTCCCATTTTCCAATTTTATTAATTAGTGTTCAGTTCATGTAACGCTAAGTGGTAGAGTACTGGCCTTCCACCAAAAGGGTCCGGGTTCGATCTCGGTGAGGACAAATTTCAGATTGATTTTTCTTCAATAAATAACACACAAATAACGTTCCTAAGGCTTGATAAAGCGGGTAGTTGAGGTGTTTAACGAACCGTACACAGAAGAATGGCATAAATGACGCAACCCATTTACAATTAATTCTGTGTATAAAAATATATGAGTCTAACTTTAGGCGGAGATATAATATTAGCACCAGACGGAATAAATTCTGTAGACTTGATAAGCGAAGCCTTTAGGCGTGGTTCGTAATTCAGGTTCACGTCGGTTGTCCGCTAACCAACCCACACTGGCCAGCGTGGTGTTTCAATGGCTAAATCAGGGGAAGCCCGCATCCGGCAGTGGATATAATAAAGGGTCATAAAGAAGAAGAAGTGTTCTTGTAAGCTACTTTCGAAATTTTCTCAAAAATGACACAAAATACACAAAAATGACCAAAATAGAGAAATTATACCGATACGGCGCCGCGCCATCTAGCTAAAGGATACTAAGTTGCAAAAACAAAATAAAATATTTTTGGTTTTCTAAGCTTATAGTAGTCGTAGATACATTACGTCTTTCCTTGTAAATTTGTTATGTTGACAACAGCCTGAGACGAAGGTTCATGATTGTGGAATGTCCACATTCTAGGTATTCTTTTGTGTATCCATTCCACAAACATGCACTTTGGTGCTGATTATTTTGATAAATGTGATTTATGAACTTAATATTTGAGGAAATATTGAAATGCATAGCAACCTCAATCGTTAAATTTTATAATGAGATTGATTTTTGAATATGTTTATAAGCAGGCTTTGATGCAATATATAGCTTTTCATTACATTTAAATTATGTGCAGTTTATTTGATATATCCCTCTTTTACATATCTCCTTAAGAAAGAAACAAAATGGTAAAATACAGTCTCGAACTGAGCACTGGGCAGCTATACGGCATGTATCAATGCACTTCCATTGCTTGGCGGCATCATGATAGTATATCACATAACAAAAGGAGCTGAAACGGCTGATTTAGACTCAGGTGGCGAACAAGTGAGAGGGTGGAGCGCAGCGGAGCCCGAGGACTTGTTCGTCACCGTCGTTTAAATCAATCCTTTCAACTTCGAGTTGTGTATACTATTTTATGCGCAGACATACAAAAAGTCAGATTCCGAACAAAACACGTAGGGAAATAGTTGACATGTGCAAAATAAAGTAGTGCAATAGTTGACAGGTGGGACAGTAATTGACATGTGAAATAGTTGAGAGGTGGGAAATAATGGAGGGAAATAATTTACAGGTGGGCCCCGGCCTGTTAATAATTGGTCTATTAACAAATAAAGTAGCAAAATAGTTGACAGGTGGGAAATAAAGTAGGGGAAAAATAACTGTCAACAGTGAGCCTAAGTGAGTTATTTCTGTGTCTAAACTCTGTGAGGAAATCTGACGTTTTTTGTCCGTATGCGCATAAAAAGTTTTCCGCTTCACCACTCAACCTATTGCTTTTGCAACACAGTTGTTTATAGTAGTTAATTAATGCAACTTACGATATGGGGAAGCTGTCTGCGACACGGTGTAAGAACAAAAAAAGAAATTAAATAAAAGTCGCGTAGTATTTCTGTCTTTCTTTGTCTAACAAACAGCTTGCACCTAAATCTCGACCATTTTCCACCGTATAGACCCAATAGATATCCGATTGATAGTTTGGACCTGGTGAAAGCTTTCATGTAAATCTTTTTACTTTATTTCAAATAGAAAATGTCAGAAAAATCAAATTAAAATGACATCGACTGCCACTATGAACTTTTCATCGGGAATTTCATTGAAGTACTTATAAAATGGAAAATAAAGGAAGAAAAGCAGCAAGACAAATTTTTCTTTTCATTGATAAATTAGAAATGTAAAAAAGCAGTTACCCCGGCTTCTCCACAGGAGATTGACATATAATTAAGTAGGGAATTCTAAGCTAATTTTTGCAGAAACGGAGGCCAATTCAACTCGGTATTTGAATGTCTTTCCGTTCGCTTTACCATTATAATTTCAGACTTGCTTACAGCGTAGATCAGAGAGCGCATGTAAATGAGTGTGAGACCATTAAGTCATGGTATATCCCGTAGAGTTAAAAAAGCGCATCTTAGGAAAAGTCTCAATTTTATCAATCAATTCTACGATCATGAGCGTGCGGTAGCGATGCGCCCGTGACGCAAGTCCCCATACGAACAAAAAATTCAGAAAATTTTTTTTCGTAGACTTCGGAACCATACCGAGTATACAGCTAAGTTTTGACTCCCCCCCCCCCTTGTGACGTACCCCTCGGAAAATATTTTTCCCGGCGTATTATAGTGTTATAGTTTTTCTGTTCTTTCAGCTTTCACAACGCAAAAATTTGACTTTCTGGAATGCATGGCGTATTTTTGTACAGGAAATCAAATTTTTGCGTATGAAAGTTTCAGCGTAGAAAAATTATTACATTGGCGGGTCCGGCATTTGTGACGCATTTTTTTTATCAAAAGTGAAAATATTTCAAAAGAATTTTGTGCGTTCCGAAGCTGCAAGCGTCACCCAAATTGATATCAGTTGTTTTGGAAGAAGGGACGAGGACTTGCGTCACGTTTCCCTTTCAAAAAGGGTTTTTGTTGTGATGTTTGATGACTGGTAAGAAATTTTATCATAATTTAATTATGAACCATTCGGCTCCACCCAGCTCCATCATCCGCGAAAAATAGGACTTTCATGCATACGGGAAGTGGTCTAACATCTAAATTTGATTCAAGAAAATGACCCGTTGTGGTTCTGTCGCGTGTATAGATCACTTAAATTGACAATACTTTAATATATGGCAATGAATGGTTGCCACTACCTGACGTTCTTAAGCTCTTAAACAACACCATCCTGCACACCTTTTTCTACTAACTCGGAAAATAGCTAAAACCGACACAAAAAATGTGGGAAGAGTGTTGTGAGATATAATAAAATGAACGGGAAATGAAGCTTTAATGGGTTGACCGATATTCTTTTTCCCATATTTTTACACCAAGTATTTTATTCATTTCCTCTATACAATAAATTTTTTTGGTGCATTGTGAACACCTACAAAGCTACTAATGAAAATAAGAATTCTCAAGGCACATTGTAATCGGAAAGTTTTAACTTACATTCTGGATTTAATACTCCAAACTCAAATAAATAATTTTATAAGAGAATTTTTTTGCTAATGTTGCCAAAAATGTATTCGGTGCAACAAACCATCAGTGAAAAGCAGTGGTTTTCAGTCACTAGGGTATAATTTGGGTAAAAAATCACTTCTGGCATTCTGACATGGATTTTTTCTTGGTTTTCTGCACAAATGTTTGGTCGTTTGTTGTTGGAAGGTAACGGTAACTTAAGTAACGAAGTAGTCTAAACGTTAACTCAACCACCCGCTCACTCATCACTTTTATAGGTGGGACTTTTATGCACCAAATTTGAAGAATAGTATATTGTAGACCGTGTTGCACAAAATTGATTTTTATGGCATTAGTCCTAAGACTAACTAGTCCTAATTAGGACACGCGTGAAATATATTTTACTCGTTGTCCCAGCGGAAACTTCTCATTACATGTATATCTGCATGTAATGACGCGTTTTCGGTTGGGACACCGAATAAAACAGCATACAGTGGGGAATGCTTAATAAGTCATCCATTCTGGATAATTTCGTGACACTCGCAAACTCATTCGTGTTTTTATAAGCAACTCGCTTTAAAAACTGTTTTTTGACTCTTGTAGTTGTATACCTCGCCTTCGGCTCTGAATACAAACTCTAGACTCGTCAAAAAACAGTTTTCAAAGCTTTTTGCTTAAAAACACCCTCTTGTAATGACTTATTTTCACATCCCCCACTGTAATCTACTATTTCATACATTTTCGCCGACACCGACACATTGTAAATTCAGCGATCGAAACCAACGAAAATGAAAACTGGCTCTCAGATCTTATACAATCTTAAGTCATATGATCCAATAACACATTTGATCAGAAAAGTTTCAGGATGCACATTATGAAAACTTCTATTTGTGCAACTTTCACAAAGACTTCTTTAAACTTGCACGAATTTAATTTTCTCTCAGTGTAACAATCGATAAAAACTCTCGACAAAGAAAAATTAACTTTTATTCCAAGAACGAAACAGTCAAGAGTGTACTTCCGTACAAAAAAGTGACATTTATACGAGTCACTTTAAGTATTTTTTGCCTTGTAGCTCACACAATTCGCTTGTTGTTAATGTTTTGTTCCACTTAGAATATGCCAACAATTTAGTAAAAAAACAAGATAAGTTCACACATAAGGAAACTCTAATTGTAAAATAAACGATTTAGCAGAATAAGGCCATAAGTTGGAAAGAAAACACACAAGTTATCTGAGGGGCGACCAAACGTTTGAATGAGTCCACAAGAAGAAAACGACAAACACTGAAAACCAATTAACGAAATAAAGGGACATTTTGAAAATAATTTAAATTTATCACATGAATGTTTCCAACTGTTCTGTCATTTGACAGCATTATCAAATAGCTTACGGTTGCATTGAATCCCAGGCAACTGCTAAAACTAAGCATCTGACCTGCAACAAACCAAATTTCTTGTTCGTAACATAATTTGCATGGTTACTGTTATTAAGTATGTTCTATCACTAGAGGGGTTAAACTGTGCCATAATATGGCTCTTGTTTCATGCCACTCCATCTACACTTGCACATGCTAAGCACTATTATAAGCTTTGTCTATGTGAGAATAACCTATTGCTGGAGACGTACGAATGCTTACTGTTGCGGTCAACAATGTTAAATTCCATCAGTTCTACACACTACATACGTTACAACTGTGGGTTATAGGTGCATCTACATAGTGTTTGTATACAATTTGTTCAACGAACCACATGGTGCAATTATAATATTGCTTATGCTATAGCACAATTTATGCATGGGCTCTATTCCACTCATCCACCGCATCTCTAGCAAAAAGGGAGCAAGAGGTTTGAACGATAAAACAATAAATTTGAAACTAGCAACAATATTTTCCTCGAATTTTACTAAACTGCATCTCAACTGAATACATGCTATCGAGTATTGAGATAATACCGACCATGTTATGTATATGTGCATAATGCAATGGTGTAACGGTTTTAATAATGAATTTGAAATTACTTTAATGTCTCTAGAATATTGCACTTCGATTTACACTGTTCATATGTGTGTTTGGTTTCGGGTGAATTATTAAATTTGTTGCTTCAACTATGTGTGGTGGTCATACGATATGCTCTAACTCAAATATGTGCTCCACACAATGCGCTAGGAAGATAGCCATCCGTATTATAGCTTATTGCTAAGATAACATATGTTGTGGAAATCATTCCCTTGATATACAAATTAATTATTTCAGTTATCGTACAAATTGATGGTGTTCTAAATGTGACCTGACCATATGCGCTGCTTACATTCTTATGATGAGAAGTTTCTCGTTTTCGGTCAACGAACGGGATGAATTTTAATTGTACAGAAATATGGGTTAGGAAGTTAAATTCTTCAACTGTCCTGATGCATCTTTAATGACATCGGCGGAATGTAATTTTTTCTTTTCTTCGTTAAATGCGGTTTTCTCCCTCTCCTTCAACATCAATATTAATGTGTTATTGTGGCGATGATTCTCAATTCTTGTAGGGTCGGTATATTGGAAAATTACGTTCCATTATGTCGAAAATTGTTGCGCCGCCGCCATCGGGTGGAATTGTTTAAATGATTTATCTTTTTTGCAGCATTTCCGATAGTTCTTGTTGTTCGTGGTCGTTGTTTTGCTCAGAAGATAGAAAAAGAGTTCTCTCTCTATGGACACCTTCCTCCTCAGAACCATGTGAGACGATAAAGGTCAAGATATGGTCAAAATCCTGGCCTTAGAGGATAGATGGAAGTTGTTCGCTTATAACCAAGGAAATTTTACCACAAGAATCGATAGTGTGATTCAGACTGTAGTGTCCATTAGGACCAATTTTCGTGAATTTTCAATAATTTTTTTAGACCTCTAGGACCACTCGACGGTTTACAATATGCAGTGGTTTTTGATGAATATTTCGTTTATGCAGAGGTCTAACTTTCAAAGACGAAGTTGTAGAAGTGCATTTTCATTTGATGCCGTAAACCTTGGAGATCAGGCAAGGCTTAGGTCCCCCCGAAGACCAAAGAAATGTTTTCGTGTTTTTTGGGACCATAAGAAAATGGCTGCCAGCTGTCATAGCGGCGCCATCTTGAATTTTCGTTTATGCTTTTTCGGTTTTCGAATTTTAGCTGAAGTTTGGTCAGGAGAATTCTTTGGCATTTTAAGAAAATGGCTGCCAACTGTCAAAGTGACACCATCTTGGATTTTTTGCTAAATTCTGAATAAAAATACCTAGATCGTTGTTTCTTCAGGAAAGTTATATGAATCACTGAGAAGAATTTTTGACACGAAATGTTCCGAAGGTAGCCGAAGGTGACACAAAGTGTTCCGAAGGTAGCCTAAGGTGTTGGAGAACAATTTTTTTCGGAAAGAAAATTTTTTTCGGAGAAAAATTTTTTTGGAGAAATTTTTTTTTTCAAAGAAAATATTTTCTTTAAGGAAAAATTTTTTTGGTGAACATTTTTTTTGAGAAAAATTTTTTTGGAGAAAAATATTTTTTGTGGAAAATTTTAGAGTAATATCGCGAAATCTTCGAACAGTCTCGGAACAAGGGTCGTCAGAATTGGTCGAGTCATACTTCATTTTTTTGCATTATTTTGACGAAAGTAATTTTTCACTTTTGCAAAAAAATGTCTCGTCTTGGAGATAGAGCTCACAGAGTAAGGTCGTGCAAGGAAGTGCTGAAAATCGTTTTTTAGCTATAACTCGAACGAAGTTGATTCGAATCAAAAAATTTTTTGCACGATTTTAGGCCTTGAAACGACAAAAATTTTGACTATATAGGTATAGGTAGGAGTTGATGGTCGGCCGTTATTAGCCGATATAGGCGAAAAAATAGGCAATTTTCGGAAGTCTCTGGCCAGTTGCAATAGAAAGATTCAGAGACCTAGTCAAGTATATAGTCAAAATTTTTGTCGTTTCAAGGCCTAAAATCGTGCAAAAATTTTTTTGATTCGAATCAACTTTGTTCGAGTTATAGCTAAAAAACGATTTTCAGCACTTCCTTGCACGACCTTACTCTATGAGCTCTATCTCCAAGACGAGACATTTTTTTACAAAAGTGAAAAATTACTTTCGTCAAAAAATTGCAACGAAAAAAATGAAATATGACTCGACCAATTCTGACGACCCTTGTTCCGCAAAGTCTGAATATTGTTCGAAGTTTTCGCGATATTACTCTTAAGCAAAAATTTTTTTGGAGAAAAATTTTTTTCTGAGAAAATTTTTTTTGAAGACAATTTTTTTTCGGAGAAATTTTTTTTCTAAGAAAATTTTCT